>CM042398.1:11301171-11936171 GCA_023634145.1 Thymallus thymallus
TGGAGGTGGGAACATCATGGTGTGGGGCTGCTTTTCAGCAAATGGTACTGGCAAACTTCACATAATTGATGGAAGGATGAATGGGCAAATTTACGAGGAGCACCTGGTCGAGGCAAATTTATGGTGAAATGATTGTCTTTCCACTTCCGTATTATGGCCCCAACAGTGCTCACTGGAACATTCAGAAGCTTAGAAATGCGCCTATAACCAATGCCATCATTATGTTTTGCAACAATTAGGTTGCGAATGTCTTGAGACAGCTCTTTGCTTTTACCCATCATGAGATGTGTCTTGTGTGACACCTTGGCAATGAAACCTTTTTGTAGGCCATCAGTTGGGACTGAACCAGCTGATATTAATTTGCACTGACAGGGGGCTGGATTGCTTTTTAATTACTGATAGTTTTCAGCTGTTGTCTTGGCTTTCCATGCCTTTTTGAACCTCCCTTTCTTCATGTGTTCAATACTTTTTCCCTGTTCCTAGGCCGTCAATGAAAATAAGAATTTGTTCTTAACTGACTTGCCTAGTAAAATAAAATAAAGGTGAAATAAAATATGACAGGAGACTGTTGACCCAGTGGACTGAAAAGATTCTTGACAGGCCAGCTGGGGAAAAATAGACTGTAGCCAGCAGAGCCAATCGGCTTGCTTACAGCTGCACTAGGGTCATACTTCTTGCAATTCGCAGAGCTGTTGTCAAGTAAGGGATTTTGTGTTTATACAGGACATACCGCCAACCAATCATGTCAATGCAGAGCTATTCGGATCTGTTATTCACATTATTACAACATTTTGGAGGTGCACGGCATTGCTGTATGGAGCTTGTTTTGGCTTCCACAGACCTCCGGACTGCATTGTTGGATCAAACGGCTTTAAGACACCACGGAGCCGGCACGAGATATGGCTCAGAAAACATACTTCAATCCAGGGATGAGAAATGTGTTGTACTCCGAATTTTCCCGTTATCCCAACTGATACACAGAGAAGATTGAACGATTGCTAGTTTTTCTGGAAAAGTGTTATTTTAGTCCTCATGCTGGGTAGCAGAAGCCACAGCAGCCATTTTGTTGTTCAATGCACCATGCCATTCCATAATGGCTGCTGTGGCTACCGCTAACTGTCATGAGGTCGGTGTAACAGTTTGGATAATGGTTCAATTTCGAGTACAACACATTTCTCATCCCTAGATTGAGGTATGTTTTCCGAGCCATGGTGTCTTAATCTACACAGGAATGCTGTCCGACCCTAGTGCAGCTGTAGACAAGTGGGTCAGATCTGCTGGCTAAAGAGACTGTAGCCTACAGTCTATCTGCCTCTTCCTCCCCTACAGGCTTGACTAAAGTGAAAGGATGGCCGAAATCATTGCTGTGAACATCTCGGCCACATCCCCCTCCGCCACCTTCTTCCTGCCCCAATCTCCTGTCCTTGAGGACTCTGGCTTTCCCCTGGCCTCGCTGGATAGTGAGGACTATGTGTTCGTGGAAGCCAGGCACCCCAACAAGGTCCTGGAGGGTCTGAATAGCCTACGTCTCAACAATGCCTTCTGTGATGTGACACTGTGCTGTGGGGGGCAGGAGTTCCCCTGTCACCGCATCGTACTGGCTTCCTTTAGCTCCTACTTCCAGGTATGGACAGTGGTGTACAGTACAATTAATTTATTAATCCTCTCAGGGAGTGTTGAAGTTATCATTGCGACAAGAGTACAAAACCTTACATTGTCCAAGAGCAGACATAGAAATGTGCATACACTACAAGGGCAGCAGGTAGCCTAGTGGTTAAAAACCGAAAGGTTGCTTGTTTGAATCCCCAAACCAACTAGGTGAAAAATCTGCCGATGTGCCTTGACCCTAATTTGTCCTGTAAGTCTGATAAATGACTAAAATGTATGTAAATTGTGGTGTATTCAGGGATAAAAACAGTAGACGTTTTTTTTGGGATATTTACCCAAAAGGACCTAAGCCTCCTCAGAAAGTAGAATCGGTTCTGGCCCTTTTTGTACAGGGCCCCGGTGTTACCAGCCCATTCCAGCCTGTTGTCCATATGGACTCCCAGGAACTTGTATGACCCAACCATTTCCACATCCATCCCCTGTATAGGGACTGCAGTCAGGGGTCCTGAGCGATCTGGAGCAGGTTTTCATCAAGGATCTTTCTGTACTTTGCTCCGTTCATCTTTGCCTCGATCCTGACTAGTCTCCCAGTCCCTCTGGCTGAAAAACAACCCCACAGCATGATGCTGCCACCATCAAATCAAATCACCATCCTTCACCGTAGGGATGATGCCAGGTTTCCTCCAGATGGGATGCTTGGCATTCAATGGCCAAAGAATTCAATCTTGGTTTCATCAGACCAGAGAATCTTGTTGCTCATGGTCTGAGAGTCTTTAGGTGTCTTTTGGCAAACTCCAAGCGGGCTGTCTTGTGCCTTTTTATGGAGTTGTGCCTTCCATCTGGCCACTCTACCATAAAGGCCTGATTGGTGGAGTGCTGCAGAGATGGTTGTCCTTCTGGAAGGTTCTCCTCAGAGGAACTCTATAGAGTTCTGTCAGAGTGACCATCGGGTTCTTGGTCACCTCCCTGACCAAAGCCCTTCTCCACCGATTGCTCAGGTTGGCCGGGTGGCCAGCTCTAGGAAGAGTCTTGGTGGTTCCAAACTTTTTCCATTTAATAATGATGGAGACAACTGTGTTCTTGGGGACCTTCAATGCTGCAGCAATTTTTTTGGTACCCTTCCCCAGATCTCTTCCTCGACACAATCGTGTCTTGGAGCTCTACAGACAATTTCTTAGGCCTCATGGCTTGGTTTTTGCTGTTACATGCATTGTCATCTGTGGGACCTTTTTTTTATAGACAGTTCGGTGCCTTTCCAAATCATGTCCAATTAATTTAATTTACCACAGGTGGACTCCAATCAAGTTGTAGAAAAATCTAAAGGATGATCAATGGAAACAGGATGCACCTGAGCTCAATTTCGAGTCTCATAGGAAAGGGTCTGAATACTTACATTTGAAGTCGGAAGTTAACATACACTTAGGTTGAAGTCATTAAAACAAATTTTTCAACCACTCCACAGATTTGATGTTAACAAACTATAGTTTTGGCAAGTCGGTTACGACATCTACTTTGTGCATGACAAGTAATTCTTCCAACAATTGTTTACAAACAGATTATTTCACTTTATAATTCACTATATTACAATTCAAGTGGGTCAGAAGTTTACATACACTAAGTTGACTGTGCCTTTAAACGGCTTGGAAAAATCCAGAAAATGATGTCATGGCTTAAGAAGCTTCTGATAGGCTAATTTACATAATTTTAGTCAATTGGAGGTGTACCTGTGGATGTATTTCAAGGCATACCTTCAAACTCAGTGCCCGACATCATGGGGAAATCAAAAGAAGTCAGCCAAGACCTCAGGGGGAAAAAATTGTAGACCTCCGCAAGTCTGGTTTATCCTTGGGAGCAATTTCCAAACGCCTGAAGGTACCACGTTCATCTGTTCAAACAATAGTACGCAAGTATAAACACCATGGGACCACGCAGCCGTCATACCACTCAGGAAGGAGACGCGTTCTGTCTCCTAGAGATGAACGTACTTTGGTGCAAAAAGTGCAAATTACTCCCAGAACAACAGAAAAGGACCTTGAGGAAACAGGTACAAAAGTATCTATATCCACAGTAAAACGAGTCCTATGTCGACATAACCTGAAAGGCCGCTCAGCAAGGAAGAAGCCACTGCTCCAAAACCGACATAAAAAGCCAGTCTACGGTTTGCAACTGCTTATGGGGACAAAGATCATACTTTCTGGAGAAATGTCCTCTCGTCTGATGAAACATAATAACCATCCCAACCGTGAAGCATGGGGGTGGCAGCATCATGTTGTGGGGGTGCTTTGCTGCAGGAGGGACTGGTGCACTTCACAAAATAGATGGGAAAATTATGTGGATATATTGAATCTCAAGACATCAGTCAGGAAGTTAAAGCTTGGTCGCAAATGGGTCTTCCAAATGGACAATGACCACAAGCATACTTCCAAAGTTGTGGCAAAATGGCTTAAGGACAACAAAGTCAAGGTATTTGAGTGGCCATCACAAAGCCCTGACCTCAATCCTATAGAACATTTGTGGGCAGAACTAAAAAAGCGTGTGCGAGCAAGGAGGCCTACGACCTGACTCAGGTACACCAGTTCTGTGAGGAGCAATGGGCCAAAATTCACCCAACTTATTGTGGGAAGCTTGTGGAAGGCTATCCAAAACATTTGACCCAAGTTAAACAATTTAAAGGCAATGCTACCAAATACTAATTGAGTGTATGTAAACTTCTGTGATGAAAGAAATAAAAGCTGAAATAAATCCTTCTCTCTACTATTATTCTGACATTTCATATTCTTAAAGTAAAGTGGTGATCCTAACTGACCTAAGACAGGGAATTTTTATTAGGATTAAATGTCAGGAATTGTGAAAAACTGATTTTAAATGTATTTGGCTAAGGTGTATGTAAACTTCCGACTTCAACTGTATGTACAGTCGTGGTCAAAAGTTTTGAGAATGACAAGTATTGGTCTCCACAAAGTTTGCTGCTTCAGTGTTCTTAGTTCTTTGTCAGTAGTTACTATGGTACACTGAAGTATAATTACAAGTATTGCATAAGTGTCAAAGGCTTTCATTGACAATGACATTCAGTTTATGCAAAGAGTCAATATTTGCAGTGTTGACCTTTCTTTTTCAAGACCTCTGCAATCCGCCCTGGCATGCTGTCAATTAACTTCTGGGCCACATCCTGACTGATGGCAGGCCATTCTTGCATAATCAATGCTTGGAGGATGTGTTGGTACCATTCTTTATTCATGGCTGTGTTCTTAGGCAACATTGTGAGTGAGCACACTCCCTTGGCTGAGAATCAACCCCACACATTAATGGTCTGAGGATGCTTTACTATTGGCATGACACAGGACTGATGGTAGCGCTCACCTTGTCTTCTCCGGACAAGGTGTTTTCCAGATGGCCCAAACAATCGGAAAGGGGATTCATCAGAGGAAATGACTCTACCCCAGTCTTCAACAGTCCAATCCCAATTCTGTATTTGCAGAATATCAGTCTGTCCCTAATGATTTTCCTGGAGAGAAGTGGCTTCTTTGCTGACCTTCTTGACACCAGGCCATCCTCCAAAAGTCTTCGCCTCACTATACGTGCAGATGCACTCACACCTGCCTGCTGCCATTCCTGAGCAAGCTCTGCACTGGTGGTGCCCCGATACCGCAGCTGAATCAACTTTAGGAGACGCTCCTGACGCTTGCTGGACTTTCTTGGGCGCCCTGACGCCTTCTTCACAACAATTGAACCTCTCTCCTTGAAGTTCTTGATGATCCGATAAATGGTTGATTTAGGTGCAATCTTACCAGCAGCAATATCCTTGCCTGTGAAGCCCTTTTTGTGCAAAGCAATGATGACTGCACGTATTTCCTTGCAGGTAACCATGGTTGACAGAGGAAGAACAATTATTTCAAGCACCACCCTCCTTTTAAAGCTTCCAGTCTGTTATTCTGACTCAATCAGCATGACAGAGTGATCTCCAGCCTTGTCCTCGTCAACACTCTCACCTGTGTTAACGAGACAATCACTGACATGATGGCAGCTGGTCCTTTTGTGGCAGGGCTGAAATGCAGTGGAAAAGGTTTGGGGAGATTAAGTTAATTTTCATGGCCAAGAGGGACTTTGCAATTCATCTGATCACTCTTCATGACATTCTGGAGTATATGCAAATTGCCATCATCAACACTGAGGTAGCAATATATATATATATATATATATATATATACAGTGGGGAGAACAAGTATTTGATACACTGCCGATTTTCCTACTTACAAAGCATGTAGAGGTCTGTAATTTTTATCATTGGTACACTTCAACTGTGAGAGACGGAATCTAAAACAAAAATCCAGAAAATCACATTGTATGATTTTTAAATAATTAATTTGCATTTTATTGCATGACATAAGTATTTGATCACCTACCAACCGGTAAGAATTCCGTCTCTCACAGACCTGTTAGTTTTTCATTAAGAAGCCCTCCTGTTTTCCACTCATTACCTGTATTAACTGCACCTGTTTGAACTTGTTACCTGTATAAAAGACACCTGTCCACACACTCAATCAAACAGACTCCAACCTCTCCACAATGGCCAAGACCAGAGAGCTGTGTAAGGACATGAGGGATAAAATTGTAGACCTGCACAAGGCTGGGATGGGCTACAGGACAATAGGCAAGCAGCTTGGTGAGAAGGCAACAACTGTTGGCGCAATTATTAGAAAATGGAAGAAGTTCAAGATGACGGTCAATCTCCCTCAGTCTGGGGCACCATGCAAGATCTCACCTCGTGGGGCATCAATGATCATGAGGAAGGTGTGGGATCAGCCCAGAACTGCACAGCAGGACCTGGTCAATGACCTGAAGAGAGCTGGGACCACAGTCTCAAAGAAAACCATTAGTAACACACTACGCCGTCATGGATTAAAATCCTGCAGCGCACGCAAGGTCCCCCTGCTCAAGCCAGCGCATGTCCAGGCCCGTCTGAAGTTTGCCAATGACCATCTGGATGATCCAGAGGAGGAATGGGAGAAGGTCATGTGGTCTGATGAGACAAAAATAGAGCTTTTTGGTCTAAACTCCACTCGCCGTGTTTGGAGGAAGAAGAAGGATGAGTACAACCCCAAGAACACCATCCCAACCGTGAAGCATGGAGGTGGAAACATCATTCTTTGGGGATGCTTTTCTGCAAAGGGGACAGGACGACTGCACCGTATTGAGGGGAGGATGGATGGGGCCATGTATCGCGAGATCTTGGCCAACAACCTCCTTCCCTCAGTAAGAGCATTGAAGATGGGTCGTGGCTGGGTCTTCCAGCATGACAACGACCCGAAACACACAGCCAGGACAACTAAGGAGTGGCTCCGTAAGAAGCATCTCAAGGTCCTGGAGTGGCCTAGCCCGTCTCCAGACCTGAACCCAATAGAAAATCTTTGGAGGGAGCTGAAAGTCCGTATTGCCCAGCGACAGCCCCGAAACCTGAAGGATCTGGAGAAGGTCTGTATGGAGGAGTGGGCCAAAATCCCTGCTGCAGTGTGTGCAAACCTGGTCAAGAACTACAGGAAACGTATGATTTCTGTAATTGCAAACAAAGGATACTGTACCAAATATTAAGTTCTGCTTTTCTGATGTATCAAATACTTATGTCATGCAATAAAATGCAAATGAATTACTTAAAAATCTTACCTATGATAAAAATTACAGACTTCTACATGCTTTGTAAGTGGGAAAACCTGCAAAATCGGCAGTGTATCAAATACTTGTTCTCCCCACTGTATATATATTATTATTTTTTTTATAGATTTGCAAACATTTCTAAAAACATGTTTTCACTTTGTTATTATGGGGTATTGTGTGTAGATTGCTTTTTTATTTTTTTAAATCCATTTTAGAATAAGGCTGTAAGTAACAACATTAGGAAAAAGTCAAGGGGTCTGAATACTTTCCGAAGGCACTGTACCTTGAACTAAGGACTTGCTGAATGCCTATTGGAGAGAGTCAGGGTAGAGTCTCCATTGAAACTAAATTAGTAATACTTCACTTACTGGCACTGAAGCAGGAGGGAATATATAGTGTGTCTGCATAGACAGCGGAGGAGGCGCAGTGCATCCAAACAGGGCCGGACTAACGCAGTGCAGTTTTCTAATGCTATTCTTCACATTTTGCCATGAGGATGAGAGAATTTATCAGTTTTAAATTAAATGTCCTGGTATTCTACAATTTTCTGTCATTCTATAATCGACCTGTTTGGAATATTGGGAGGGGGGGCGGGGGGGCATGTCCCTCCTATCCCTCGTGGCAATTTTACATATGATACACTAACACTTACCAACTCATACAGTCAGACTGTGCGTTACTATAAGTAGGTGGCTTCGGTATGAGCTTTGGACCTCCGAATACCGGTGCAGACAAGGTATAAAATCTGTCGCTGTGCCCTTGAGCACAGGGCCCTTGCCACTGAGGCACTTAACCCTAATTGCGCAATGGGCGCTGTACAATTGTGACCCTGGCCGTGACCCCACTCCATTATACACTTATAAGCCCCCCCCCCCACCCCCAAAAAAACATTATTATTTGAACTACTATACTACAGAGACCCAGAGTGCAATACAGTGGTGCAATGTTGATGAGCTAGCTGACAATGCTCTGCTCCTGAACTATTCTATTTACTGAATGTTATCATCTTATATTGTCATTCACTGCAGACCTGAATTACTTAAATGTGAGAATTTGCTGTTGGCGCTTTTCCACAGGCAGGAATCTGTTCTCTTCTCCTAATGCTCTGCCCTCCCCTCTGTCCTCCCCAGGCCATGTTCTCCTCAGACCTGATGGAGTCCAGACAGGAGCGGGTGGCCATCAACGGAGTGGAGTCCCAGATGATTGGCATGCTGGTCTGCTACGCCTACACGGCTGAGGTGGTCATCTCCAAGGCCAACGTGCAGGTGAGGTAGAACTGTTGTCTTCCAGTCTTTGTAGTCCGATTCTGGTTTAGCTTTTGCAGTTGTTAAATTGAAGTACTACACCAGAGTTGAAGTCAGTTTCATTCAGAGTCAGAAATACAGTTAATGGCACCTTTCATTTCCTAAATAAAGGAAAAAGAAACTCAATCTCGTTAGTTGAATGTCTTGAAATCAAATGTCATTGACCTGTGACCCCTAGGCCCTGCTGGCTGCAGCCAACCTCCTGGACGTGATGGCGGTACGCGAGGCCTGCTGCCGCTTCATGGAGCGCCAGATGGATGAGATTAACTGTGTGGGCATCCACTGCTTCGCTGAGGCCCACTCCTGCAGGGAGCTCGAGAAACGCAGCATGGACTACATCCTCCAGCACTTCGGCAGTGTTTGCCAACAGGTGAGATAGGAAGGGAGGTCTGGGTTGTGGCCCAAACCTGGGGTGTCTCAATAGTTTAACATGTATGTTTCACCTCTTGTGGTCCTTTGTCCCCTCCCACCCCAGGAGGAATTCCTGTCTCTGTGTGCAGACAAGCTGACGGAGATCATCGCCAGCGACCACCTGAACGTAGCCAAGGAGGAGACCGTGTTCGAGGCCACCATGCTGTGGCTGGACAAGAGCGCCACCCGCAGGCAGAGCTTTGAAAAGGTCAACTTGGAAACACAACAGTCAATGTAGTGGTCCCCCATTGTTCATGTGTTGTGGTTTCTAGGCAGGACCGGTGCGTGCATTTATGCCGCTCTAGGCGAAACACAATTGTGCCGCCCCTCTATTTTCAACGTACAATACACCAACAACACGCAGCCAATACAAGCCATAAGCAAAAAACAGCAACATAAACACCAATATATACACATCACGCAAATAGACAAGTGCAGCACAAAGTGTCAATTTCAACTCATCAAAATAGTGACTGTAATAATATTGAAAATATTTATATACAAAACCGTAAAACACACGGACACACACACAGGCGTGCAGCAAGGCGCATATCATCAGCAGAATCACAGCTTAAAACCACTAGAGACAAAAACGCTTATCTTGCCTTTCAGAAGTGTACACGGCGGGCTTTCATGGCTGCAAAGGTCTTCACTGCATCCTCCATTTTGGTTGGTGATTTTGATTGACAGACACACATTCCTCACCAATGGACTACAAGAGGCGGCAAAATGAGCGGCAATTATTTTTTTTGTATTTATTTGTATTAATTTTTTATAAGCCCACATTTTGCCGCCTTTCCAAAGTGCCGCTCTAGGCGGTCACTTAGTCTGCCTGCTGTACGCACGCTCCGGCCCTGTATCTAGGCAACAGATTGTGTCCAGTTCTGTGCTAAGCACTCTTCCTACAGTTCTTTGACTGTGGTGTGTGTGTGGTTTTAAGCTCTGGAATCCACAGTAGACCATCCAAGACCCCAGCTGTCAGTCATTCAGCGTTACATAAACGTTAGGGGTTAGAACCCCATTGTCTGGTACTGTAGTAACCATGGGCCCTGGGAGATGTCACCCTGGCCTGGCACCAATAGGAATTAGTGCCTCTCAGATGTGAGTTGGTGCCATTATGGATAGGTCAGAGGTCAGCGATCCAATCATGTTAAGTGGAAGGTGGAGGTATCAAGGTCGCTCTGGTACAATGGAATAGGACCTAACCTTTAAATTAAAATAACTAAATTGAATATGTCCTTGTGTATATAAAACTGTAGAGGTCAGATGGAGATCCCTGCCTGTGTCTGTCTGTCTGATGTCTATGTGTCCAGTGAGTTTGTTTTCAGTGTATGTGTTTCCAGTTATTCTAACCCATGTCTCACTGCAGGTCTTGGAGCACATCCGCCTGCCCCTGATCAGCCCGTACTACATCCACGATGTGATTGAGTCTCTGGAGGTGGTCCGGGAGTCCCAGCGCTGTCAGAGGCTCATCTCTGAGGCCAAGGACTACCTGCTGCTGCAGGACCGACAAGGAGAGCTCTACTGTCCCCGGGCACGCCCACGTAGGTCAACAGGTAGGAAACACACACGCATGGATACGTAAACGCATACACATAAACACACTTTAAATATACCGTTAAGAACAAACACACACACACACACACACATATTTAACCTCCCACTTGTCAAACTCCTCCACACGCCTAGTGCTTTAATTAACTTTCCGAAGCAAACACAACGGCATTTAAAACAAACACACATCAAACCCTGGCATGCCTGGAGGATTGTTCTACCAATTAACTGACTTTAATACAATTATCAGCTCTCTGAAGCTCCTAGTCCCCTGTGGCTCCCCAGTGACACCAGTCTCTCCTGGCCTCTCTCTGTGACAGGGACAGCTGAGGTGATTGTGACTGTGGGGGGAGAGGATGACAAGGTGGTGCTGCGTAGCGTGGAGAGTTTTGACCCCCTTACCAGCCAGTGGAAGAGTCTGGCCTGCCTGCCCTTCGCTGTCAGTAAACACGGCCTGGTGGTTTCAGGTGATTAACATCTACTAATACTACTGTATGTTATAGATTGTTATAGGACCTTTGTTACATTTGAAGAAAAGACACATTTCAGTTTAACACAAAATAGACAAATTATTCTATACTATTCTTTTGTAATCTATTCCACTCTCCATGTTCTCTCCCCCAGGCTCCACTCTGTACCTGGCTGGAGGGGAGTTCCCTGACGGCTCGGCCAGCAGAGAGATGTGGCGCTATGACCCCTGCTTCGACTCCTGGCTGGAGATGGCCCCCATGAACGTAGCCCGCTCAGAGCTAGGTAAAGATCAGTAAATTCTAGCAATTTACTTCTCCATTTTAATATATTGTCTGACATGTCAGCACTAAAAAAATAATATATTCCATAACACTGGTTATAAGGACAGCCGGTGACTTTTTTTTTAACATGTTAGGTCCCTGTCCATGATTTCTTTAATGGAATAAAACAATAGCCAATACAGTACATCATTTGATATGATACATTTTTACTGGATGACTCCTCTGTTTAAAGTTGAACAGGCCGGATCTTCCATTAATATGTCCCCCTCCCTCCCCTCCAGGTCTGGTGATGCTGGATGGTTATGTGTTTGCGGTGGGGGGCTGGGAGGGCCGTTCCCGCCTGGACTCTGTAGAGAGTTACAACCCCCACACCAACACCTGGCAGTTCATGGAGTCGGTCAAGATGGCCGTCACTAGCCCTGCCGTGGTGGCACTGGATGGACTGCTCTATGTCACAGGTAGGGGAGATCATTGCTCACCCACTTCCAGAGAACTCTATGGCTGCATTTACACAGGCAGCCCAATTCTGATATTTTGTTCACCAATTGGTGACCAATCAGATCAGCTCTGAAAAAGATCTGATGTGATTGGTCAAAAGACCAATTAGTGGAAAAAATATCAGAATTGGGATGATTGTATAAACGCAGGCAAGTCAGGTATTTGCTGTGGACAGTCACAGCTTGTAATTGTTCTATAATTGCTTTATGCAGTAGTTTGAATTGTCTACAGGTCATCTTTAATATTAGATAATTGTAACTTATCAGTGTCCTCCTGGCTTCTAGGTGGTGCTGTTCTAGAGGATGGTGACGGCACAGACCTGGCCCAGGCGTACAACCCTAAAACGTCCGTGTGGACCGAGGTGGCCCCCATGCAGATCGCTCGCTCCGGCTCTGCTGCCTGCATCCTAAAGGGGAAAATATACGTCATAGGTATCAGGGATCAGTTTTGACTTTTAGATCACAATGAATAAAATTACATAGACAGGGGGGACCTGATCCTAGATCAGCACACCTACTCGTAAGATGCTTGATACATACTGAATTTCCCTGAACACGTGATCTGACCAGGAAAAAAGTAGTAAGGCCCTAATTTTAACCCACAAGGATATTTCCACATTGTCTGTGGAAAAATGCATTAGGCTTTTCTCCTGTATTCCATTCCTAGGTGGCTGGCACGCATCCACAGAGAACACAGACAAGGTGGAGTGTTACGACCCCAAGAGGAACCAGTGGACCATGTGTGCCCATATGAGGGAGAGGCGCTACCGGCCCGGTGTGGCCGTGGTGGATGGCAAGATCTACGTTCTGGGTGGAGAGGAGGGCTGGGACAGGTAAGAGACCGCTCCATGTCAAGACTTTTCTAAGCATATTCAGCTTCATTGTGTTTATTTCAAAAGAAAATAACAGCAAGCCTTTCTTATTGAACAAGTTTAAGTACTCTCCCTATTTTCTCGCGTTTGGTGCCCACTGAATAGGACCCTGATTTGGCAGGTGCAAGGCCTATAAAATATGATATATTTTAAAGGAGAATACGAAAAGTATCTGGGCTGCCTATGGCACCCTATTCCCTATATATATAACACTACTTTTGATTAAATGGTACCCTATTCCATAAATAGTGCACTACTTTTGACAAAATGGCACCTTATTCCATATGTAGCGCACTACTTTTGACCAGAGCCTACGCAACCTGTCCCTCTGTCCGCCAGGTACCACGACACCATCGAACGGTACTGTGAGGAGACAGACAGCTGGGAGATCGTGGGGGAGATGCCCACCAGCCGGAGCTGGTTGAGCTGTGTCTCTCTGCAGCTGAGGAAGGACGCCCACGGGGGCAGCCGCCCCGGCACCGCCTTGGAGACGGAGTTCTCTGTGGACTGAGGGGGGAAAGTGAGGAAGGATGGAGGGAGAACTCCAGACAGAGGTCCTAGTACCATTCATTTCTATGGCTCCAGAGTGCCTCCTTTTGGAGAGCTCTGACTGCATCTCTGCCAAACAGTCAACCTGTCCCTGGCTGTTCAGATGCAGAACAAAAGTCATTCTGTGCCAGAGGGCAGCTAACTACCTTATTAGGGCTGCTATTCTGTCTCATCATGAGTCTTGACCTTGCCAAGTCACTGCGCCTCTAGGCTTAAGCCATGGAGAAGTACAGTAGTGTGACTGCCTCAATGGCAAGCCTGACAAAAGTGGTCTTTATTTCACCACGAAAGCCTGTTCACTCACTCAACGGCATGGGTCCATTATGTTGCCATGGCAATATGTCACCGTGTCCATGGTAACGGTATCATTAAGGATGGATGAACCGTCACCCACTTATGGAACCCTCTCTCTTTTAATGTTACGTGACTGTTTGGGGTCAGGGCTTTTATTAGAACTCAATCACCTTACAACGGTTGTTCTCTCCACAACCATCGTAGTGTATTTTCGTAACATTTCTGTGATGTTTCGTATTTATTTGATGTTTCTTTAGTTGATGACCCATTTTATTACAATTGGATGATAATTATTTTCCCCTTTATAAAAGATGCTCTTTATTGGCCAAAGAATCCATTGTGAACCAGTATTTCAGAGAAAATGTAGTGAAAAAAAGCCAACCATGTTTGAAGTGTTGTCATGAAAATTTGGAAGGTCTGTTCACAATTGCCTTTTGACTGCCTGTTATGGTTTAGTTTATATTTGTCTAATCGGTATGCTTAGTAAATGTTGACTGGGTAACTGAGTGAGCTGTATGATGCTTTCCAATAAAGTAATTTTAATTATGTAAAAGTGGATAACATGTACCATGCATTGAAATTTAAATTTAATAAAAGCATATGGATGCCAATATGGTTATAATTGAATCTGACTATTCTGGGGGCATCTCAATCTAGAGTGGCATGCTAGTCTTGTGCCCCCCTTTAGATGCAAGGATCTAAGCAGACTTTGCCATATTGATTTTACCCAAGCTTACAGTGTCATGCATGCCGATACCGCTGTTAAGTTTTTTAGTGGCTGGGGGAGAGAGGGCAAGCAGAGGTTAGAGAGTGACAAATCTGAAGGTTATACTTTCCAAGAGGCATGTCTATTGTATCAGTGGTCTGGATGAAATGCTGGTATTCCTCCAAACACGCTAGGCGCTAGACAGGAACCATCACCTTGTTGGCGTAAACAACTTGTGCGTTTCCAACCCTGCAACCAAAACAATGTAGTTCCACTACAAATAGGTTTTTCTCACCTTCATTGGCCCCTTTGCAGAGCTGCTTGTAATTGGCAGCTTGCTGCACAAGGTCCAGGATGGTTTTGCTCAGTGTGGCATCAGCCAGCAGGTAGGCCTTGGGGTTGACTTCTGGATCAGTCTGATAGGGTTTAAATATATCGTGGTTAAAATGTATATGGGGACCAGGCCACACATATCAACACAGCGTGGACAGCCGCTAGTGGTCTCTATGTACAGTATCAGTCTTTTGATGGATCCACTCAAAAGACAGACCAATAGCGACCACTAGCGGTTGCCCAGAGTGCTCAACTAGAGTGAATGTTGTAAACTCATAGTTAGGTCACAGTCGCCACACATATTTGTATGTATGTGTCTTTTAGGGATAATATCTAATCTGGACACGGCTATATTAATTTCATGGACTCAATAATGCAATTTAGAAATCCACAATACAGCCATGCATTTTAAACATCGAAAAAAAAAAACCGCTTACCACGCTCATAAATTCTACAATAAGGCAGCTAGTTAATCTTATTAATCTAGCTAATATCCATATCACAACTTCAACACAATCAATTAAAGTCGCTAGATTGTTAGATAGCTAATTGGTTGGACCCAACACAACAACATATATCTAACTGCATTGTTGCTAGCCATTCGTTTTGAGCTCACCATTTCTTCACATTTCCAGTGATTAAGTTGTTAAATCCCCCTGTCCCCTCGGCGTATGCTTCACAGAGGACATAAATAACCTGTTGAAAGAAGTGTTAAAAAATGTGCAGTGTGTCATAACAAATCTTTGGTGAATCTGTTTAGCCCCAACGAGTTTTTCTTCTGCTTCTTCTATGATCTCATGGTGGTGCGCAAACCAACGTTTAAAATGCAGGCTCCCGCCTACTGTGCTGAAATGTACGATCAATCACGATCTGTACTAACATGAAAATAAAATAAAAACCAAATAAATCCCTACTAACTTCTACCACACCCTCCCCAATCCCACTAACCCATTAAACGTTATCTATATCATACTGAAACACTCCACCTTTAGGATTGTTCAGCATGTCAACAATCATTTCAACAGTAACATCTGTTACCCCCAGTTTATATTTTGCCGTCTCCACAATAACCTTCAACCTGACATTTCTGCTTTCCACAACCCGAGTCGTATTCATAACCTTACCAATAAAAGCCAATGTCAATATTTTTAAAGGGGGCAATCTGCATTTGCTACATCCATTTTTGTACTTTAATGGTATATACCCATTGATTCAACTGTCGTAACCCATGATGTCATTGGTCGTACCCCATCAGAACCCACAATATTAGCTTGTATTATTCCAATGGTTGTAAACAATCTTAACAAACACTGTATCAATGGGGCCTGGTGGAAGGAGATATAGGAAGATGGGCTCGTTGTAATGGTGGGAAACCATATGTTCCATCAATTCCAATGAGCACTGTATAGTCTCAAAACGTTGTTAAAACTTTAATTTGGATATCATGGATGGCCAGTTATTGCATCCATAGCCCTGTCTATGAATTTAAAAGTGGTAGCATTTCTCTAGGCCCATCCCTCGGATTTTTACCAAAATAGTATTGTTTCAACTACCAATTGGCCCTTTAAAGTGAAATATCTTTGACGAATAGTTTTTATCATTTTGGGGTTGGCTGTGAAGAAGAGCGGTGCATTGTAGGTAGGACGACCATATCTGTATTTTGCAGCGTCGAAGGAGTCATGAAAGGGATCCGAACTCTAAATAATTTCTCCGTGAGTCTCGTTACACTATCCCATTAAACGTGTATTTTACAACGATATATCATAAGGTTTCGTGCATTTTTGTAGTCTATCGGAACTCACCGCCTGGACTCGCTGGCTAGCAAGCCAAGGTTGGCTAGTGGAAGCGGATGGGTTAATTAGCCTGTCGGTTACCCTAGCTAACGAATAGATCTAGCTAACTAGGCGCGCTTACTTCTTCTATCACCTTCACCGAGATAACGTTAATGTATCCAATCTGTTTCACGATCCGATAATATCTAGCCATTCTTACTTACAAACGAAACTATGTACTACATTTTACGATGGTATGTTCACTACTGGCGATCGGTGGCAGGCTGTATTGCTAGCTAGTTGTCACGTACCCCATGGGTGCCACTCCAGTTCAACCCTTTGAAGGTCATGATGTTTTTTTCAGATCAATCCCGCACTGATAATCCCAGCCAGGTGACATGCCATTTAACAGTCAATATCTCAATTCACTTATCAAGTAATTTTGATTGGTAGTGATGGGAATCAGTAACTGCCATCTCTAGCTAGGACAGTCTGACAAGAAGACGCCGGCTTTCACCTGTCTTATCTAACTATTGTACTACTGATTTTCTAGGAAGCTTGACAAGTTATGTTTTGATATTGCCCTGTTTTTGAACAATATATTATAGTATATCTGGAGTGCGCTGCTGCATTCCAGTGCTATCTACTAATGCTTTACATCCAAAGCATCAGCTTTGAGGTGTTTAATGTAGACTATGTGCACCTCAGACAGAATCCGCAGTGGCAGCTAAGTGTTGTTTGGTGTCTAGCTCAGCTGCCTGCAGATAGGCTTAGCCTACATATTTACTTTTCAGATACCGGGTTCCAGATTGGTGTGGCTCCCAAGTGGCGTAGTGGTCTCAGTGCTAGAGTTGTCACTACAGACAACCTGGTTCAAATCCAGACTGTATCACAACTGGCTGTGATTGGGAGTCCCATAAGGCGGCGCACAATTGGCCCAGCGTCGTCCGAATTTGGCAGATAGGGTTAGGTTTGGCTTTTTAAACCAATAGTGGCTAACCAGGGGTTGGATCATGTTGCGTTGATTAGATAGTAGAAGGGAGCTTGCTGTGTTTTATATTCAGGGGCGCAACTCTAGTTTTAGAAGTGGGGGGGACTTATTTTTTTTATCAGTCAGATAAACCCTCCAAACAGCCTACCCGACAGCTCGGAGGAGTCCGCATGGTCCTAAAGCACTCCGTTGCCTCGTTTTGTATCACATTCCAATTATAAAACTGGGGGGGACAAAAATGCAATTTCAGAATGTGGGGGAACATGTCCCCCGTCCCCAGTGAAAGTTGCACCCCTGCGGATACTTTCAGAATTGTTTGGTGAGCTTCTCGTAGGTGGGCTGCGAGCTACTCGCAATCGACCTATTGGGGGTTGAAAACCTTCTCAATTAAATGTTAACTGCAAAGTAGGCTTACCTGCCAGAATTATATAATGAGCAAGTATATCATTTGTGTCTATTGTTAGTTATTTTCAAACTTTGCCATGAAATGAGCAGCAGCAGGACAGAACCATCGCTAGACCGGCACATTCCTCACTCGCTAGATGTGCAATTAAAGGGCCAGATGCTCAACTAAAGGGGAATTACACAATGTTAGGTTTCTTCCATACCTAAACAATATGGTCTTCTGATGTGATTTAACCATTGACATGGACTCAGAACATCCAATTTTGTTGTTTTTCTATGAATAATTGTTATTTCGAGAGTGAAAAACTAAAATCTAAAACCAGGAAAATAAAACTGAGAACATAATTTGGAAAAATATAAAACAGAAAACAGTGTACAAGAGAAAGTAGTGGACTAGGAACCGGGAAGAGTTGCAGGGAACGAAGATAAGAAGAATGTGCCTGTTTGAAAGCTAGAAAAATTGTGTAGCTTGCGACGTTTCATTTTTAAAAAAAGTATCTCATGCTAGAAAAGTTTGGTAAACTCTGTGGTAATAACATGAAAATGCTCAAATGTGAAAAATTATCGGTAATACTGCATGCAGCAAAAAAATTAGTAGCTTCTCTTTCTCTCGATCGTCTGGTCAAACAGACACCACAATCTCTTCCGGCATTATATGTTTGACTGGGGGTTGGATCATATCAGGTCTTTAGGATTTAGCCTTATTTCCGATTGAGTTTCCCAACACCTCACCCTCATCTTAACCAAGGTGCCACAGCCAATGTATGATGTGTCCTCTCGGAAGGACAAAGAAGAAGAAGGCTTAACTTACTACATATTTCAGGTTGACTTGGCACCCAGTGAGTCTACCCTCAGAGTGGACTATATATCATCAAGAAAACCCACTGCTTTAGTCTAGACCAGCTTCAATTCATCTCCCCTCTTTAGGTCTAAAGAAGGCTGCTTGTATCGCAAAACGTCCCCCTAAACAAAAACCTGTTATGATGGTTTAGTTTAATTCACATATAGTATTATTTTCAGCCTTAAGATGTAATTTGACTGGGGTCATTTGAGGACAGAAGGAAATCTAGATCCCTCCACATGAATTGAATAGTGTATCATATTGTATTGTAATTCCCTAGCTGAGGAAGTGCTGGTGAGTGTTTGTTGACATGATTTTTGTCATTTCCCTCCCCAGAGACGATGCTATGCAGCCAGGAGGAGTGATGCCCTCACTGAGCCCTTGGCTGGCCTGAAGGCTGGGGCTCCACTGCCCCCACAGAGTGTCCAGGTGTGTCATAGGTGCCAATAAGTTTTCACATGGGATCACAGGAAAAACCAAAATGGGATGTGGAGTTTTTCATGGTGGGGTCATATAGTAAGGAAAAACAACCTAGGCTTGTGTTCTCTTGGTTTTGCCTCGCGTGACGTCTGAGGGGTGAGGACCTGCTCTACTCTCTGGCTAAGCATTGTGATTAGGTTTGTGTGTAGACTTGTTTTAGGTACTACCATGCACACACTTGTACTTACGGTGTAGCCATATTTTTGGAAAATGAACTTTTGGTTGTGTAGTTCATCACAAGAACTGTGTCTCAGTTTAACCGAATGGAATGTTTATTCTCTCATTCATTCTGCAGTTTCCAAAACAACGATGCTGCCAGTCTCCGGTGTGTTCCAGCTGTGACATCATGGCTTTCCCTCACTGTGTTCTCTACTAGGTGTCCAAGCTGCCCAATGGTCTAGTGATTGCGTCGTTGGAGAACTACTCTCCCGTGTCCAGTGTGGGTGTGTTTGTAAAAGCAGGCAGTCGTTATGAGACTGTGGAGAACCAGGGAGTCAGTCATGTCCTGCGGTTGGCAGCCAACCTTGTAAGTCCCAGTGGTTTTATGAATGGATTAATCTCTTTTACTTGTGAATGACTACAACAACAAATGCAATTTCCATCACAGCTACACTTAAGTATTTAATGAATGAACACTGTCACTGTTGTTGTTTTTAGACTACTAAGGGAGCATCTGCGTTCAGGATCTGTCGGGGTGTGGAGGCAGTGGGGGGCAGTCTGAGGTCAGTGAGTATGGAGAGAATAGTATACACTGTCCCCTCCCTGTCCCCTAATCCCCTTTCTGTCCTCATGCAGAGTATACATTCTACTGTTCCCTTTCCCCCCCTCTCTCCACATACAGAGTGTACCCTATACTATACTGGAGTCTCCGTTTCACTCTGTTACCCTGTATGGCTTAGTTGGTAGAGCATGGCGCTTGCAACCGCCAGGGTTGTGGGTTCAACTCCCGGGGCCACATACGTAAAATGTATGCATGCATGACTACGTCGCTTTGGATAAAAGCTAAATGGCATGTTTATTATTATTATTACTATTATTATTATTATTATTATATTATACACTTGACTACACTGTTGTGTTGTGTACCCCTTCCCTCCTGGTCCCTTATTCCTTCTGTGTCCCTGCCTGACCTGCTGTAAATAAATGTAAATATAGGAGGCAGTGAAACATTAACACCAACTTCAACACCTATACCTCACACAAGCTATAGCTTCACTACATTATAGATGCACACGCATACAGTTGCCCTCTAGCCAATGGGGTGCTCACCTTTTAGGATAGAGCAGAATGCACAATATGAGAGAAGCACAGATCCACACATGCAGGTTGACATTGGATGAATCTTGTCCTGGGGGCAGAGCTAAGTGCTTTCTGGTAGATGGGCCAGCTGCAAAGTCAAAATTAGGTATATCATAAACAACAACAAATTGTGTTTTTCATCTCGATTTAAGGTTAGGAATAAGGTTAGCAGTGTGGTTAAGGTTAGGGTTAGGTTTAAAATAAGATTTGATGTATTTGCGGTTGTGCCAGCTGGTGACAACACTGTAGAGCTGCCTCCAGTACATTAATTATCCCAAAAAATGCCAACCTGCACACACAGCACAAGAATGTTCCTATGTTCACCTCAAGCAATGTGCGTCATAGCTAATCTAGCTTGTAGGATGTAGCTAACGTCTGTTTTCTGTGTGTCCGCAGCGTGACATCATCGAGGGAGACCATGGTTTACTCTGTGGAGTGTTTGAGAGACCACTTGTAAGTTCCCTCACTAGCACAGCCAGACTCCCTCATAGTGTGTGGGTTTACTCTGGTGTTGAATTGATGGATGAGGAAATTTTGAATTACGGGCACGTTGTATGCGAGTACAGGGTTGATTCATGGTGTAATTAGCCCCTATGTTTCTTATCTATTTATAATTCAGGCTTTCCACAGGGCCACTTTAGGTCATCTTGATTCATTATCTATGTTGAGAGTTGTGACTGTTGCATTGTCCGTGTGTGTGTCTGCAAGTTTGTGTCTGCCTGTCCAACGTTCATCCTTCTCCTCAGAGACACAGTGATGGAGTACCTGATCAACGTGACCACGACCCCAGAGTTCCGGCCGTGGGAGGTGGACGACCTGACCTCCAGGGTCAAGGTAGACCGGGCCCTAGCCCACCAGTGTTCACAGATAGGTCAGCAACACTTCCCTATTCATTTTACTTGTCCAGCGCGATCGCTCCTTGTTGAATTAATACGTTTTATTGAATTAGTAGCATTTTGGTTTAGTATACATTTGTATGCTGCAGCTCTATTTACACAGTTATCAGTGATTGGTAGTTATGAATATTGAATAGAATGGTTAGTGTTAAGCCAGTGTTTTAATCCATGTTTGACCCACACATTGTATTACATGATATATAGGTCTAATATTAATTGATCAGTACATGTTTTTTGTTGTCTTTAGTCATTTGTCATACACTGACTGAAGTCTTTTGTTATGATGTTTTTTTCTCTGAAGGTGTCATTGAAAAGTTGCATGAAGCTGCTTACAAAAACGCACTATCCAACTCCCTGTACTGTCCTGAATACATGGTTGGCAAAGTTAGTGGTGAACAGGTAAGACTGTGGTGATTGCTGTGGTAATAGCTGTGTTAGTATGGCAGTGTTGTTCACTATAGTGCTACCTTGTGTTTGTCACAGCATAGCTGTCTCTTAAACTCTCTCCTACTTCCTTATCCTCCTTAGCTGCAGTCCTTTGTCCAGAACAATTTCACCAGTGCCAGAATGGCTCTAGTAGGACTAGGTGAGTGTGTCTGGCTGGTAGTCTTTTTGATCCAATGGCAACCTGGGTTCTCCTTTCTTCTCTCTACATCTTGCAGCTCCTTCTCCGGGGCTGTTCTGATTCTTTCCACTACCTTTTTCCTGAAGTGTGCAGCCCCTCATGGATTGAAAAGTAATGGAGTAATGCCAGGAATATGGTGGAAACTCACTCTAGACAATGTATTACTTTTATATCCTTGAGGGGATATTGAGCAAGTGCACACTTCAGGAAGAAGGGTAGTGAATCTGAACAACCACATTGATTGGGTCACTTTAAGGGTCATATCCTTTGAATTAGGCCGATGTAAACACTCTCTCCCTCTGTGTGTGCGTGCGTGCGTACTGTGTGCGTGCGTGCGTACTGTGTGCGTGCGTGCGTACTGTGTGCGTGTGTGCGTGCGTGCGTACTGTGTGCGTGCGTCCTGTGTGCGTGCGTGCGTACTGTGTGCGTGCGTGCGTGCGTACTGTGTGCGTACTGTGTGCGTGCGTGCGTACTGTGTGCGTGCGTGCGTACTGTGTGCGTGCGTGCGTACTGTGTGCGTGCGTGCGTGCGTACTGTGTACGCATCACATTTCCTTTGGCCTCTGTCCAAACCCTAGAGTCAAAGGCTGTCTAAAGATATGTGGAGTAGAGGTCAGCTGTTCTGCTCTAGTATGACACACTGTGTGTGTGTCTGTGTGACATGACTGCACTCTGGTATGTACTACTGATAGGAAATAAATCGATACAGTTACATATCGAGATATTATTTTTGACGATATATTGTATAGTTTTGACTATCACAATATTATTTTTACGCTAGTTGGCTGTACCTGCCCCAAAACTCCAGTATTCTTCCTTCAGAGCTTGTTCTCTCTTCTTTGTAAATTGGGAGGCAATTGGTTTTCAGCACTTACACTACATGGCCAAACATACGTGGACACATATCCGTCAAACATCTCATTCCAAAATCATGGGAATTAATATGGATTTGGTCCCCCCTTTGCTGCTATAACAGCCTCCACTCTTCTGGGAAGGCTTTCCACTAGATGTTGGAACACTGCTGTGGGGACTTGCTTCCATTCAGCCACAAGAGCATTAGTGAAGTTGTGGAATGATGTTGGGCGATTAGGCCTGGCTCGTAGTCGGCGTTCCAATTCATCCCAAAGGTGTTCGATGGGGTTGAGGTCAGGGCTCTGTGCAGGCCAGTCAAGTTCTACCACACTAATCTTGACAAACCATTTCTGTATGGACCTCGCTTTGTGCACAGGGGCATTGCCATGCTGAAACAGGAAAAGGTCTTCCCCAAACTGTTGCCACAAAGTTGGAAGCACAGAATCGTTTAGAATGTCATTGTAGGATGTAGCGTTAAGATTTTTCTGTACTGGAACTAAGGGGCCTAGCCCAAACCATGAAAATCAGCCCCAGACCATTATTCCTCCTCCACCAAACTTTACAGCTGGCACTATGCATTTGGGCAGGTAGCATTCTTCTGGTATCCACCAAACCCAGATTCGTCAGTCAGACAGCCAGATGTTGAAGCGTGATTCATCACTCCAGAGAACACGTTTCCATTGCTCCGGAGTCCAATGGAGGCGAGCTTTACACCACTCCAGCCAACCCTTGGCATTGCGCATGGTGATCTTAAGCTTGTGTGCGGCTGCTGAAGTAGCCAAATACACTAAGTTGAAAGGGGTGTCCAAATACTTTTGTCCATGTAGTGTATTTCCCTTACTGATCAAAACTAAACTAATGTCCTCATGGCTCTCTTGTCCCTCTGCAGCAGACATATGGTGAGATATATCTATCTATATCGGATCGCAATAAAATCACAGTATCAAATCGCAAAACATATAGAATGGCACTACATATAACTCTGAAACATGCCACCTACAGAAGTTCTCGGATGACTCCGCAATTGTAGGGTGCATCAGGGGTGGGCAAGAGGAGGAGTACAGGAGCACAATCAATGACTTTGTGGTGTGGTGTGAGCAGAACCACCTTCAGCTCAACATCAGCAAAACAAAGGAGATGGTGGTGGACTTCAGGAGAACCAAGGCCCAACTGACTGCAGTCCCTATACAGGGGATGGATGTGGAAATGGTTGGGCCATACAAGTTCCTGGGAATCCATATGGACAACAGGCTGGAATGGGCTGGTAACACCGGGGCCCTGTACAAAAAGGGCCAGAGCCGACTCTACTTTCTGAGGAGGCTCCGGTCCTTCAACATGTGCAGTAAACTACTGCATACCTTCTACCAGTGCCATCTTTTTTGCAGTGGTGTGCTGGGGCGCCAACATAAAAGCCGGTGATGCTTCTCGGGTAAATAAGCTGATCAGGAAGGCTAGCTCTGTTCTGGGGATTAGCCTTGACACTCTAGAGGAGGTGGCGGAGAGACGGATCCTGGCCATCATGGACAACGTCACCCACCCTCTGCATGCCATGGTTATGATGCAGAGGAGCACTTTCAGTCACAGACTGATCCCACCACGGTGTGCCAGAGAGCGCTACAGGAGGGCATTCCTGCCGGCGGCTAATAGACTATTTAATGCCTCACCGGGGTGCCGTGCCGTCGGCAACATAGACCTGGAACTGTTGTGGTGTTAGGACTTAGTTTAACAATTTTAAGGGAATTATTATTACCCTAAATTATATAATTTAGCATTTAGCTATTTAAGTATCTCTTCATGTCATTTACCTGTACATTTAATTTAACCATGCAAAATGGTCACTTACCTGTTCATTTAACCAGACTGTATATTAAGTAAACTATTATTACCCTCACTTATATAATACGCACAATTAGCTATTTAAGTATTTCTCTGCCATCGACCTGTATAGTTAACCATGCAAATATTCCTTATTTATCTATATCAACTTGCAATATTTTTATCATTTGTTTTTCACCTAACACTCTGTAACAATGTATAGTGTACATATAAAGCCATTCACCCATACTATGCAATGTCTTTTTACAGCTTTTTGCACTCCAGACTTCTTGTATTTTTATACTTTTTCATACTGCTGCACTATGTATCATATTTTCGTTCTGGCATTTTGCACCTGCCCTGTGTTTTTTCGTAGATGCTTGACAAAGAAATTTCCACTCCGGGATCAATAAAGTATCTATCTATCTATGGTATCCGTCTATGGTTCTATCTATCTATCACATCGTATGGTGATAATATCGTGAGATCCCTGGCAATTCCCGGCCCTAGTATGTACCCCTGTTTGAAACACTACTGAGGGCATGTGATGTCTATGTGAGGACAATCCACCTGTGTGTGTTTGTGACATGACCCCTGTCTGTGCCGTCTCTCCCCAGGTGTGAATCACTCTGTGCTGAGGCAGGTAGGAGAGCAGTTCCTCAGTGTCCACAGTGGGGCTGGAGTTGCTGGGGCCAAGGCTGTATACCGCGGAGGTAAGACCCATAGAGAGACTCAATGCACGCCTAACTGCTGAGCTCTAGACTGGGCCACTGATTTAGTCAACCCCAGTGTGTGAGCTAGGATGGGTTGTGTGTGCGTGTTAGGATGGGTTGTGTGTGATGGGTTGTGTGTGTGTGTTAGGATGGGTTGTGTGTGTGTGTGTTAGGATGGGTTGTGTGTGTGTGTGTTAGGATGGGTTGTGTGTGATGGGTTGTGTGTGTTAGGATGGGTTGTGTGTGATGGGTTGTGTGTGTGTGTTAGGATGGGTTGTGTGTGTGTTAGGATGGGTTGTGTGTGTGTTAGGATGGGTTGTGTGTGTGTGTTAGGATGGGTTGTGTGTGTGTGTGTTAGGATGGGTTGTGTGTGTGTGTTAGGATGGGTTGTGTGTGTGTGTTAGGATGGGTTGTGTGTGATGGGTTGTGTGTGTGTGTTAGGATGGGTTGTGTGTGATGGGTTGTGTGTGTGTGTTAGGATGGGTTGTGTGTGATGGGTTGTGTGTGTGTGTTAGGATGGGTTGTGTGTGATGGGTTGTGTGTGCGCGTGCCCTGATGGTGGTTAACCGTGTGTGGCTGTGTCCCTTCAGGTGAGCTGCGGGTGCAGAACGGGGCCGGTCTGGTCCACTCACTGATCGCCAGTGAGGGCGGTATGACTGGATCACCAGAGGCCAACGCCTTTAGTGTGCTGCAAAGGGTTCTGGGAGCCGGACCACACGTAAAGAGAGGCTCCAACGTCACCAGCAAACTGAGCCAGGGCATTGCCAAGGCAACCACACAGCCCTTCGATGTGAGTAACTTCCCTGTTTGTTGCTGAAGTTATGCCTGTGTTGTTGGTTGTGGTCACCATAATAGAAATCGATATTCTACATAACTGAGTTTTCATTGGATGATTGTCTAAATTACACACATATCTGGTAAGGCAGAGAAAAATAAAAGGTTTAGAGGTTAGAAAGGACAGTGATCTTGGACTCTCATGTGTACAGAAGTTACTCTAATGCTTCTTTCTCTGTTTCCTATGCAGGCCACAGCCTTCAATGTCACATATGCTGACTCCGGACTCTTTGGAGTCTACTCCATCGCCCAAGCCGACTCCGCAGGAGAGGTGAGTACACTATAATGCAGTAGTAACATAAGGACGTGTTAGAACCTGATATGTTAAGTGACTGTCCCTAACAGTGATTGTCCCTCTCTGTACAGGTGATCAAAGCTGCCATCGCCCAGGTGACAGGGGTTGCGAAGGGAGGCGTGTCCGAGGAAGATGTCACCAGAGCAAAGTGAGTTCACCAAACAATATGGTTCATTAGGTGGACCATGAAACTTGGCGCTATCTCTTTGTGGGTTTATTTATTTTTTAATTAACCTTTAACCAAGCAAGTCAATTATTAACAAATTATTATTTACATTGATGGCCTGTAATAACGTCTTGCCCTGATTTGACCATTGACCCTGTCCCCGTCTTAACTGGTAGGAACCAGTTGAAAGCAGAGTACCTGATGTCCATGGAGGGTTCCGAGGGCCTGCTGGAGGAGATGGGGGCCCAGGCCCTGTCCAGTGGAGCCTACCACTCACCAGAGACAGTTACCAGGAGCATTGACTCTGTCCAGCACGCTGATGTTGTCAATGTGAGTAAACTTCTATATATATCTCCACACACACACACAGTTGATTGAAGTCAGAAGTTTACATACACTTAGGTTGAATTTCATTTTTCAACCACTCCACAGATTACATGTTAACATAGTTTTGGCAAGTCGGATAGGACATCTACTTTGTGCATGACACAAGTAATTCTTCCAACAATTGTTTACAAACTGATTATTTCACTTATAATTCACTATATCACAATTCCAGTGGGTCAGAAGTTTACATACACTAAGTTGACTGTGCCTTTAAACAGCATGGAAAATGTCAGAAAATTATATCATGGCATTAGACGCTTCTGATAGGCTAATTGACATAATTTGAGTCAATTGGAGGTGTACCTGTAGATGTATTTCAAGGCCTACCTTCAAACTCAGTGCCTCTTTGCTCAACATCGTGGGAAAATCAAAAGAAATCAGCCAATTTCCAAACGTCTGAAGGTACCACGTTCATCTGTACAAACAATAGTACGCAAGTATAAACACCATGGGACCACGCAGCTGCCATACAGCTCAGGAAGGAGACGCATTCTGTCTCCTAGAGATGAACGTACTTTGGTGCGAAAAGTGCAAATCAATCCCAGAAAAACAGCAAAGGACCTTGTGAAGATGCTGGAGGAAACGGGTACAAAAGTATCTATATCCACAGTAAAACGAGTCCTATATCGACATAACCTGAAAGGCTGCTCAGCAAGGGAGAAGCCACTGCTCCAAAACCGCCATAAAAAAGCCAGATTACGGTTTGCAACTGCACATGGGGACAAAGATCGTACTTTTTGGAGAAATGTCTTCTGATCTGATTAAACAAAAATAGAACTGTTTGGCCATAATGACCATCGTTATGTTTGGAGGAAAAAGGGGGAAGCTTGCAAGCAGAACAACACTATCCCAACCGTGAAGGACTGGGGTGGCAGCATCATGTTCTGGGGGGGCTTTGCTGCAGGAGGGACTGGTGCACTTCACAAAATAGATGGCATCATGAGGAATGAAAATTGTGGATATATTGAAGCAACATCTCAAGACCTCAGTCAGGAAGTTAAAGCTTGGTCGCAAATGGGTCTTCCAAATGGACAATGACCCTAAGCATACTTCCAAAGTTGTGGCAAAATGGCTTAAGGACAACTAAGTCAAGGTATTGGAGTGGCCATCACAAAACCCTGACCTCAATCCTATAGAAAATTTGTGGGCAGAACTTAAAAAGTGTGTGCGAGCAAGGAGGCCTACAAACCTGCACCAGTTCTGTCAGGAGGAATGGGCCAAAATGTACCCAACTTATTGTGGGAAGCTTATGGAAGGCTACCTGAAACGTATGACCCAAGTTGAACAATTTGAAGGCAATGCTACCAAATATTAATTAGTGTATGTAAACTTCTGACCCACTGGGAATGTGATGAAAGAAATAAAAGCTGAAATAAATAATTCTCATTATTCTGACATTTTACATTCTTAAAATAAAGTGGTGATCCCAACTGACCTAAGACAGGGAATTTTTACTAGGATTAAATGTCAGGAATTGTGAAAAACTGAGTTTAAATGTGTTTGGCTAAGGTGTATGTAAACTTCCGACTTCAACTGTATATATTCACATTCAATATACACCTGGGTGTGTAAAACATTAGGAACACCTTCACTTTTGCCCTCAGAACAGCCTCAATTCATCGGGGTATGGACTCTACAAGGTGTCAAATGTTCCACAGGGGTGGTGGCCCATGTTTACTCCAATGCTTCCCACAGTTGTGTCAAGTTGGCTGGATGTCCTTTGGGTGGTGGACCATTCCTGACACACGGGAAACTGTAGAGTGTGAAAAAAATAGCAGCGTTGCAGTTCTTGTCACACTCAAACCATACACCTTCTGAATGGCACACATACAGAATCCATGTCTCAAGGATTAAAATCCTTCTTTAACCTGTCTCTTCCCCTTCATATACAATGATTGAAGTGGATTTAACAGGTGACATCAATAAGGGATCATAGCTTTCACCTGGTCAGTCTGTCATGAAAAGAACAGGTGTTCACTCGCTGTATGCTGGTGAATATTTATGGTGAGTATATTGCCCCCTTGGTTGCCGTCTGTATGTGCCCCTAAATTCTTTCATTCCCTCTTTATGTTTATCTTCCAAACTATACCTACATCTGTCCTATCAACAGAGCAAAAAACGTATGGGTAAGGTGATCGGAAATACAGTCTCCAAGCAAAAAAGAAAGGGGAAAAAATCAGAATATAAATAACATTTTTGAAGACTGATTTCTGTGTGCCTCCTAAATTTGATTTATAGCAGGTCAGCTGGGGACACAGAGGATGAATAAGGGACAAGGTGATAAGTGTATTTTCTTTTTCCAGGCTGCGAAAAAGTTTGTGGACGGCAAGAAATCGATGGCAGCTAGCGGACATCTCGCCAACACACCGTTCGTGGATGAATTGTGAAAAGAAACAAACCATAATCAATGAAACAGTTATTTAACATTTTAACCTGGCTGCTTACTCCAGAAAAGGGAACCTGGTTCTGATATGAAGCCCATGACTACTTCTCACCACAAACAATAATTATTTGTTGTCACAAATCATGTTAAAGTTTGTTCTGCAATAAGTGTACACAGCCAGCAGGAATGCATTTTTTTGTCCATTTCACTGTATATCTGATGTAAATTAATTAAATGGTCTGTCTACAGTAATGGCAGTCTCTGATTTGAACACCAAGGTGACTGAGTAATTAATATATCTTTGATGTTATTTTGCCCAGCTCATGCAGAGGGAGACGAAGATCTGTGGAAATCTGTTAGAGCTGCTACAGCTGCAAAAATGTTGCATCTAGTGGAGCAGCCAGGTGTGTCAGAAGGAGGGGAAATTGTGGGGTGTTGTTTATATACTGAACAAAAATATAAACACAACATAAAGTGTAAAGTGTTGGTCCCATGTTTCATAAACTGAAATAAAGGATCCCAGAAATGTTCCATATACACAAAAAGCTTATTTCTCTCAAATTGTGTGAACAGATTTGTTTACATCCCTGTTGGTGAGCATTTTTCATTTGCCAAAATAATCCATCCACCTGACAGGTGTGGCATATCAAGCTGATTAAACTGCATGATCATTACACAGGTGCGCTTTGTGCTGGGGACAATAAAATGCCACTAAAATGTGCAGTTTTGTCACAACACAATGCCACAGATGTCTCAAGTTTTGAGGGAGTGAACAATTGGCATGCTGCCTGCAGGAATGTCCGACAGGGCTGTTGCTAGACATTAAATGTTAATTTCTCTACCATAAACTGCCTTCGATAACGTTTTAGAGAATTTGGCAGTACTTCCAACCGGCATCACAACTGTAGACCACGTGTAACCACGCCAGCCCAGGACCTCCACAAACGGCTTCTTCACTTGCGGGATCGCATGATTACCTTCTCTGAACTGTGCCTAAGTAAAATCTTTGAAATTGTCGCATGTTGTGTTTATATTTTTGTTCAGTATATTATGCAGAAGTGATCGATCTGGAGTTTGGTCAAACACGTTATCAAAAATATGGCACAGCAAAAGCAGCCGGGAAGAATAACAGTTTTGGCAAGAGAGAGAGAGGGGCAAAAAAGGCCTGGGTGACTATACATGACAAATCAACACATAACAACTGGATGTCAGTGACTCATGTTTTCAAGGAACGTAGTGTAAAAATAATAATAGCTACATATCCGTGTGATTCTATTTAGGTTCAAAATGTATTGCCTATTGGAGATGGTGGAGTGGTGCTTGAATCAGTGATTGATTGACTGTGTGGTAACGGAAATGCCCTAATATACCTCCGATGCCATGAAGGCTATAGTGCACTTAGATCAGTGGTTCCCAAATGTGGGGACACCTGAGAAAATCTAATCTTATCAAACAAATGAATAAATGTTTTCTCCTAAAATGGGTATAGATCTGATTTTATTAGGATCTCTTTTAGTCCTCATTTGGACTTAAATATCAATACAATTTATAATACATGACAACTAAGTACCTCTTACACTATTAGAATGCGTGTTCATGTCAGTATGCCTTGTCAGTTGGTGAGACCTATCAGAGACGGATTACCGCCCGTGCCTACCGAGCACGTGTCCAGGGCCCAAAATCACAGAGGGGTCGGGCCCATTGCCGCAAAACTCACTTTGATTTTATTAAGCCTTTTTTTATTTCCCCCAAATATTATAATTGGTTAGTTAAACTATGTTTATGAAGTGACCAATCAAAATGCACGCTGCCTGACGTTTTAAAGGTCACACTGGAGAAAGCAAAGTCAAATCGAAAATCTAACTGTAGTAGACAACCTAGCTAGCTAAGATGGATCGTAAACGGAGTGGTTCGATGAAACGCAAAATTATGAAAGATGAAAGGGAGACAGCATTATTAAAAAAGATACCCGCTATTACTAGTTTTTTTTTAACTACAAAGGATAAAAATAGCACAAATGTTACTCTTAGTGAGGATTTGGAGGCGAGCACTAGTCATGCTAGCATTAGCATTAGCAGTTGCAGCCTGGCATCGCCATCGGATTGCCCTATGCTACCACCACCCAGTCATCTGGCCATGCAAGCGGAGTCTCAGCATCTGGAAGAGGATCACAACTTTACTGACCCTGCGTTGTGGGGAAATATAAAGAAGGATTCTGTGAGGAGCATTCTTATAGGGAGAGGAGCAGCCGCTTTTCACAATAGAAGACCAGAATATCCCGCCTCAGTGAGGGATAGTGGTTTGGGTGGCAAGAGTCGCTCGCTAACTAATGAATCACTCCATAGTTGTTTACACAATGGACAAACAGTATCAAGAGAGTGGCTATTGTACTCCCCATCGACAGGACATGTATTCTGTTTAGCGTGCAAACTTTTCTCTTTCAAAACAAGTCAAGAAAAAAAAACATAAGGTAAGACTGGGAACAGATCCCTAGCATTTATTATGATTTTGCTGGTGATTATATTGTTGTGTGCTTAGCATAGACCTAACTGTTTTTTGTTTCATAATTGTGAGCAAGTTCTGAAACTATGAGTATAGGGATGTTAAAACGAGGCCTCGTTGAAACGATGAGGCTTACCAGCCAATTGCTTCGAGAAAAAGATTCGTTACTCCATGCCTCGTGTACACTAGGGACCCCTGCTGGTATAAATAATTCAGAGAATCCAAATAGTTATAGATCGCATGTCACCTATCGGCGAAACGTTAATGTAGTAGCCATGTCTATGGTGTTCCTAAAGAAGTCATGTATGTAGGTTACCCCTTCTGAAATTCTGTCACCAACTTTTTAGCCCCTTTACCAAGCACGTTTGGTGCTGTAATTTCATTGACTGTAGGCTACATCTGTTATTAAAGTAGCCTATTCAATAAGACAGAATGCACGAACTATAACCAGTTACTGTCTAGCATAGCCTGAAGCCCCCGGTCATAAATATATTTCTCACACGTTATTAACATGGTAGTCAATTACAAATTGCTTTCACTCTCCTACACGTGAATTGAAAATATGCGTTTCGGTTGTGTTGGATTGAGCACTAAAGATGCCTTTGTGAATTTAGAATATTTCTTTACACCAACTGTCGGATGGGAGTGCTTCTGTAATCCCTCCTCCCCCCCAAAACTCAAAATGCCTGTGTAAATAATGTATCCATCCTTCAACTCTCAATATCTACTTCAGTAATAGCGTTAACGATTTAATTTGCAATGTCAACTGGCATTCATAAAGACGGGCAGACATAAATGTTGATTCTTGCGGTAAAATAAGTGTGTCATGTGGGCGCGTGGAGAGGGGGGGGGTCTTCGAGCGTTAACCGTGCCCAGGGCCCTAGGAAGTCAGAATCCGTCTCTGCCTACAATTTAGTGAATATGAGCACACAGCAGTAACTAAGTGATATAATTTTTCCATGTTGGGTCTCTGCATATTCTCGTGCCAATTTAGGGTCATGTGGTTACTTTCTGCTGATTGCTTTGCTGCTCTAATGGAAATAGTGGAAAGAGCTGACCAGCAAAGTACTGCTACCTGGCACACTCCCCTTGTTAGATCAGAGGATTTCCTTCGCCCATGAAACTACAGCATGTGTCAGTGAGAATTAACTAAGACATCAACAAATGTGTCACGAAAAGGTAATCATACAAACATTTTAGATTGTAGTTTATCTTGGGAAAATTGACACATTCTAACATTTTATAAGAAGCTTTTGAGTGTTAAAAGGAAAGGCGTTACTACTTCCTCTGATGAGAATAATAAACGGTTTGATGAACGTCATGTCCTTCTAAATGAGTGGTCTCAGCTACCCCCTCTGCATGGTCCCATCTGGCTGAAACGTCACTCACGCCAACGATCTCGCGAGACGAGAGCGGATGCCCCCTGAAAGTGAGTGTGTATGTGAGGGCTGTTTGGTCTGTGGAACTCACTGCATGAGCGACTGTGTTCGCTTGGTAGGGGGCAGAGCTAGTGGGCTAACCAGGGAAAGCATAACCACAACCTTTCCTTCACCGTTCGGAGCGACTTTAATGATTTCGTATTTACATATAAAGATTATGCGAAAGCCGCCGGCCCTGCACGAGCTGCCTTGTTTCCTACTTAGCTAGGTCGGCACCAACGCTTGCTAACTAGCGGACTCTTTACAGATGCTATTCCAGCAGCGGAGAAGAAGGGGGCATGAATAAGCAAGAGGGAGGATGGGTTCTTGTTTTCCTGACGGCTAGCTAACCTTAGAGCTTAGCTGAAAACAATGACATATTGAAGGCACAGCATTCTTAGATTATTTAGCACCTCTGTCTGGCGGAGTTTTGTTCATAAAATGGTTTAAAGTACTTATTCAAATGGGGGTTCGGCTTTCAAGCACCCTCTCTGGGTTGTTAGGCACACGGAATCCGAATGTGGGAAATAGCTAGCTAGGTGGCTAGCTATCCTGCTAGTCGCAACAACCAAATGCTGTTGCTGCTAAAGTGCGGATCCGAGCGAGAACACAAGCGGCTGGAGACTTGGGCCCTGACGTTGGGCGAGCTCCTCTTGCTTTATCGGAGGAAGATTCGGGTCGAGAAGATGGTCGTTTGAGATGTTGTTTTTCTCTTAGTTTTTAGCCGTATGCTAGCTAAATGAAGGTTTGTTGATCTGCTATTGCTGCCATGTCCAAATGAATAATGACAGGCTGAACCTCCAAACCAGTTGAGTCTAATTTGAATGGGGTGGTGGACTGATGATCTAACGTAAACGGATATATAAAAACTGTATCTCTGAGGTTTAAACCCTTTGGTTTTACCTGGAACTCTAAGCCGCGTCTTTCATATCAGCTATATCAGCTAATTTAAAGAACCCAGACTTAAGCTGTAAATATGGATAAATTAACAATTATATCAGGATGTCTTTTTCTGGCAGCGGATATATTTGCAATCGCAAGCATTGCAAACCCTGACTGGATCAACACAGGCGAATCTGCAGGTAATTGGGGAATTATTGAAGTCTTATCTTTGACATTGACCACTGTATTTTAATTTTTATTATAATTTATTATAATTTTTAATATTACAGCATCACTGATGGAATGAGTCCCCATGCAGATTGTAGGGCTATACGTTATACATTAATTTAAGCGTTTACATGCTGCTGCGTTTATAATCCACAGAGATCCGCCCTGACTTGCCTAGTTAAATAAAGGTAAAATAAAAACCTTTACATATCTGCAGGGGTATCTTTTTCTCAATGCTTCTATGGTCCTCTGTGATTTGAAACACTGGGCTACTAATCCAAATGAATCCAAATAGATATTATTTTAGGCCTTTGTATATTTGGGACACACAGATAAATTATTTGATATGCTGTATTCTCTACTACACTCATTCCCAAGTATTACGTAAGGGTAGTGTTGTAATTCATATTTGCAAGACCAAGAAGCACTATTCAGTGCTGCGGTTGTTTATTTAGTAGATAGGTCTGTCATTGGAGCAATTAGCAACGTCAGTGACCACTTCGAGGTCAATCCTATGGGTCAATCGAAAGACTATCAACTGTAACAAGTGTTTAATACAAGCTTCCCGCTGTCCTCCCAAATGCCTGTTGGTCTTTTTCTGTTGTCAATACTCAAAAGAGATCCACATGCCATTGATAGGCTGATGCTCCTCTTTGTCGTCGTCCCCCCCACAAAGATGACGGCTTATAGTAGGAACTGGGTCAGGGAAGGTTCATCCACCAATGTGAAACCAGTGTAGCCTGTCAACTGCTGTAGCAGAAGCAATTTGTTTGGCCAAATGTTGCATTGCCCTATTTTCTAAGAAGAAAAGGCATGGATGTTTTCAAAACACTTTTTTATGTGTTTTCACTGTCTATCTTTCAATCAGACATTGTCCACACACTCTCTCACATCAACTCAAATAAGCCTTCAATGACTAACATTAATGTTTTGGCTTCAAAACTACTTGGCGATATTGACACCCTTACTGGAAATGAAGAGTAGCTAACTCATGTTAGACAGTAAATGACATTGTAATTACATGTAATTAGAAAGCATGCTGACTTGCTTCAGTACGCCTACTCAGCAATGGCCTCAGTAACCTATTCCTGGTAGTAGTAGGCTGTGCCATCTGCCTCACTCCTGCTTTGTTGATAACGGTCACACCTGCAATTAGCCTACCACAGCAAAAGTGCTGGTAAGTGTAGGGTTGCATGCATTGCATACCACACATCAGTGTTTACCCTAAGATCTTTTAGTAGTGGTGGCAAGGGTAGTGTTAGGGCAGTGGCATGCAAGCTGTTCCCATGGACATGCAAGCTGTTCCCATGGACATGCAAGCTGTTCCCATGGACATGCAAGCTGTTCCCATGGACATGCAAGCTGTTCCCATGGACATGCAAGCTGTTCCCATGGACATGCAAGCTGTTCCAATAGACTTCCAGTCATCGAGCCAACGACTATCCATTTATGCATGGCCAAAAGGGTTTATTTTGGATTGGTTCGGCTGCTTGTTTTAGTAGAGCGGTGCAAACGACCAGCCTCTCATATCTCGCACTGTTCTCACTTCCTCTCCCCAGTCTCCCCTGCTGTTTCTTTGATGATGATGTTGGGTCTTTTGTTGGGTTGTGTTTATGAGATGGAAAGACTGTTCTTAACATCCCACTTCTCAGAAGGCTAGCACCAGGCTTTTCTCACCTGGCGATTTACAGTTAAAAAGCCTGCCTTTGGTTTCCTGTGCCTCATCATGCCCTCCTGGTTTTGTGACAGGTTGCGGGGAGTTAGGTGTTATCGGTCCAATTCCTTATAGAAGTAACTCAATATAGAGAAGAACATCGCCAGCACATTGGCAGTCTTTTAATGGATTGCATAACAAGTATTTTGGTCAGGGTTGGCCTTTTTGACTCATCACAAGAATTTACCACTGTTGTCATGATTTGATTGTGATGTGTTTATAGGCATAGTGGTTGCCTAATTGCTCACCACAGTTTGGAAGATCATTTTAGATCTTACACTCCCAACAAGCACATTAATGAAAGTGATAATGTTATTTGTTTGGCTGATTTATTTTGGTATGGCTTGCAACAAGTGAAGGGAAAGTGTGCAAACATACAAATGCAGTTTGTTTTGTAATTTTTTTCCCCTTCTGTTCTCATTTTATACTGCCATAATTGGCCTAAAACAGCCTCACTTCTATAATGCCAGTACAAGTAACAAGTAGGCTATGCGCAATTTGCCCCCAAACAACATTGCTATAGTAGACAGATTTTAACATTTAGCAAAGAGCTCTAGCATCAGTGTGTGACCTATGTGAATATTGCTTTAATGTTCATCTGTCAATTTCTCTTAGCGTAGCACAAAGATGCACAGACATTACATTTAGCAAAGCATTAAATCCACTATGCTAATACCAAATATCTGTGTAACTGTTAGTCATTTGATTACTCTTCAGAGAAGGCATGTTAATTAAGTGATGGACTGATAAGATTCTACCTGTTTGTCCATGGAAGATGTAAATGTTTGACAGGGTGGAATCTACCTCTTCAGCTGATGCTGGCAAGGCTACAGTGGGTGTATCTCAATAGTCTAAAGTGGCTTCCTCTCCTCATCTCCTCTCGTCTACCTGCACTGAACAGGTGAATTCCTGGATGGAATTTTTATATAAAAATTATAATTGCAAACCCACCATGTGTAAAAAGATCATCAGGCAATAATGTTGTATGATCTTCTGTGTAGAGAAGAACATCATCATTGATTGTAGAAAAAGATAATCTGATTTTGTGCCTGGTCTTGTCCACTCGGTTCTAAAGTCTTGTGGGCATAGTACAGGGAAACAGTACGTATGTACGTGTTCCTGAGAGTCTTATCTTTAAGTAGCTTAAACTATTCAAAAGAAAGAGCCACATTTCTAGGAAGAACACATAAACCGCGTCTAGGTTAATGACGTAACCCTGGTTCTATGAACCAAGTGCACATTTTTCTCTCGCGACCCCTGATTTGAAAATGGGGTCGCGAGAGAAAATGTGCCCTTGATTCATAGAACCAGGGTTACGTCATTAACCTAGATGCGGTTTATGACCCCTAGTTTGGGAAACCCTGACCGTGCCAGTGCTCTCAGTAAAGATGAAATGGAGGAGACCAGCAGAGTTGTTCACTTTAGACTATTGAAATGCATCCTTTGTGTGTTACCCACACACATTCCTTACCGCGGGGGATTATGGATCGGGGTTAAATGTCACCCAGACACAATCCTAGCAGGACTTGCCCCTAAGCTCATCATGGCGTCTCTAAGGTTAAAGCGTAGAGAAACAGACATGCCACCGAGGCCAATTAGTAGGTATGAATGAAGAGGTTGCCCACAGACACTGATCTTAGGTCAGATTTTTTTAACCTCCTAATTAAGTTAGCTGTACCTACACGTGACCTGACTAGGAACAAATCAAAGATGTTTGGGGACTACAACCACTGGCACAAAAGGAGGAGAAATGTTGGCTCTCCAGCTGAAAAGACCCTGTCTTCACCTCTGTGTGACGCCCCCAGTTCCCAGGCAATCACAGCTAAGTTCATTTCCTGCCTGGGCTTCTACACAAAGCCCATTATTACTGGCAGTGTCAGTGTCACAGAGACAATCTGCCTGCAGCCCTCTGCCCTGCTTCAGTTCCTGTTGTCTTCAGTGTCTCTGTCACCATCTGAATTAAAATCGACACACACACACAGAGAGAGACAATGAGATTTAAAAAGGGTCATGGTTCAGTGTTCAGTTTTTTCTTCATTGATTAGCATATTATCCTACAACTAGACTTGATGATGAGATCCTTGTTTTGCCTTCCAGCTATCAGACATACATAGGACCATAATTTCATGCAGGAAGAATATTGTGTCTTTATACATTTCTATCCAAGACAAGCGTGGTCAACTAGATGATACTTTCAGCAGCGTTTTGAATGGGACAGCCCCATCGCTCTGCTTTGAAACAAGTGTAGGGACATTATTAATCTGAATCTCTGTTTCCATATGCTTTTGAAAATGTAGATTGCTATTATTCTATCAGGATCATGATGAAGATACTCCAAATTTAACAGCCTACGCCTGCTCCCTAACAAAACGGAGTCAGGGTAGGAAAACAAATTAAATTGATATTTTGTGTCACTGGCCTACACACAATACTCTATAATGTCAAAGGGGAATTATGTTTTTAGAAATTGACAAATTAATAAAAAATAGAAAGCTGAAATGTATTGAGTCTTAAGTATTCAACCCCTTTGTTATGGCAAACCTAAATAAGTTCAGGAGTAAACATTAGCTTGAGTCACGTAAGTTGCATGGACTCACTCTGTGTGCAATAATAGAGTTTAAAATGGATTTCTGAATGACTACCTTGTCTCTGTATCCCACGCATACAATTATCTGTAAGCAGAGAATTTTAAACACAGATTCAACCACAAACACCAGTGAGGTTTTCCTGTGCCTTGCAAAGAAGGGTACCGATTGGTAGATGGGTTAAAATAAAGCAGACATTGAGTATCCCTTTGAGCATGGTGAAGTTATGAATTAAACTTTGGATGGTGTATCAATACACCCAGTCACTACAAATATACAGGCGTCCTTCCTAACTCGGTTGGCAGAGAGGAACGAATTTACCATGAGGCCAATGGTGACTTTTAAAACAGTTACAGAGTTTAATGGCTGTGATAAGATTAACAAAATTGTAGTTACTCTACAATACTAACCTAAATGACAAAGTGAAAAGAAGTTAGCCTCTACAGAATACAAATATTCCAAAACATTCATCCTGTTTGTAATAGGGAACTAAAGTAAAACTGCCCAAAATGTGGCAAATAATTAACTTTGTCATGAATACAAAGTGTTATGTTTGGGGCAAACACAACACATCACTGAGTACCACTCTTCATATTTTCAAGCATGGTGGTGGCTGCATCATGTTATGCTTGTCATTGTAAAAAAATGTGGGGATATTTTGGGGATAGATAAAAAAAACAACCTGTATGTCTGTTTTCCAACAGACACTGAGACAAATTCACCTTTCGGCAGGATAATAACTTAAAACACAAGGCCAAATATACGCTGGAGTTGCTTACCAAGATTACATTGAATGTTCCTGAGTGGCCTAGTTAAGTAACTCTATGGCAAGACATGAAAATGGCTGTCTAGCCATGATCAACAACCAACTTGACCGAGCTTGAAGAATTTTTAAAAGTGTGTAAATATTGTACAATACAGGTGTGCAAAGCCCTTATAGACTTACCGAGAAAGACTCACAGCTGTAATCGATTACAAAGTTGATTCTAACATATTGACTCAGGGGTGTGAATAGATATTTCTGTATTTCATTTTCAATAAATTTGCAAAAATGTCTAAACATGTTTTCACTTTGTCATTATGAGGTATGGTGTGTAGATGGGTGATATAAAATATGTATTCAGGCTGTAACACAACAAAATGTGGAATAAGTCAAGAGGTATGAATACTTTCTGAAGGCACTGTACAGACACATACAAACTCCCATGGGCTTGAGCTCTGTTTCAAAATAACTTTTTATTAGATTACAGCTGTTTTATTAAAATAGATGCCCACACACATCTGCACACCCCTACTGCACTAGGGATGCATACATGTAAAAGGCTTATACCGGCATGAAATGTGGTAAAAATGGGCCTGTTTGAAAGGAGGTAAAAAATAAATTACATGCAACATATTGTAAATCCTATGTGAAAGTGATATTAGTGACCCTTAAGTGAAACAATTTACTGTATACTCCTGCCCAAGTCCTTTTTTCATAGCAAATTTCGAGTGCTACTATTGGTGATAGGAACACACAACACAGATTTGAACATTTTTCAGATTATCTCTGTATTTTGACACTGCTCAGAAGTTCAGAGGCATGAAGACAGTGGATTAACACTGCCATTCCACAAATCCATGCCTATAACCGAGTGGCACAACATCTCCCTGAAAACACAGTGGAGGAGAAGCTTTGACATGAGCTATGAGAGAGAACAAAGTCCACCATAGAAGAAGACCACGATGTGATAGTTGACATTTTCAGAAAAGAGAAAACAGCCAGCAAGGCCGTCATGGCGTGTATAAATTCTGTGTTTGAGTGTGTGTATATGTTAAAGTTGTGAAGGGAGAAAATGATTTATATCTCTTCTCGCTCTCCCTCCTTCCTCTTCTGTTTTATTCATCGGTTGTGTTTACATGGAGGGCTGATTGTCTCTCTCAGCGATAGGTCATGTCGGTGGCTGTTTTTAGACTAATTTCTGCTCTACTTCTAAATGGCAAAGCCAGCAAGTGGCGCCAAGCCCTCCCACTGCTGTGAAAATGTTCTGTTCTAATAGTTGGACGAAACAACCTTTGTACCGAGGAACAATTGAGGAAATTGTTTTTGCAAGGTTTTGTTTAAACAACAATCTAAAATGGTATATTTAAAAGCGTACATCTGGAAATAGCTCTTAAATTTGCCTCGTCATTTTTATAGCCAAAGCATCCTTGTTGCTTCCTTGCGTGCTATTGGGACATAAGGTTTGCATAACTGTCTTGGTTAGCCTTGTTTTTAGTAGAGCAAGCGCAGTTACAGTGGGCATACTCTAGGCTGTATGTGTGAATGTAGGTAGTTAATATTTGATAATTAACCCATACCTTACCAGATTCATTAACTGAGAACACATTAACTCTTACTTTACCAGATACGTTAACTGAGAACACATTAACCCTTACTTTAGCAGATATGTTCAACACCCTCTCCAGGGATGAGTTGCAGAGTGCAGAGAGATTGAACAAGCCAGTTGGAGGTGGCCATGCTAGTATCAACAGTCCCAAGTTGGGACACAGCCACAATACAGTACCGGCTGTACCAGCGAGCAGCGTCCTCCTCCACAATCTTTGTCTGCACTGACTGGACGCCTTCCTGTTATAGTTCATGGTCAGGGCATGAGGGACTAGAAGTGCTTGGCTGTTGAAAAGTATACTACCAGCTTCCTGCCCTCTCCCTCAACAAGCGTTTTTATGTCATTTTGTTCAGTAAAACTGTGTGTAAGCGTCTGTCCTTTTGTCATGGAACGAATTTGAAGAAACTTGTCTTCTGGAAACTTTGTTTGGAAAACTTATGCAGTGGTAACTAACTTCAGACCTTGGCTATGCGTTTTTCTACCTTTTGAAGTCCACCTTTTGAAGACCGTATGTAGTGTTTGTTTGTGTACAGATATTGAATGTGTATACTGTATGTCTCTGGAATGGATGTTTGTATGCATGTCTACGTGTGTGTGTGTGTGTGTGTGTGTGTGTGTGTAGAGTCTGTATTTGTGTGTTTAGTCTACTTGTGTTTTTGTCTGGGGGGGCAGTCAACACTACAGTCTACCTTCCCCTGCAGAACCTGTGATGTCAATACAAGCACAGCCGGGCTGTTAACCTGCAGTGGCTGCCGGCCGCCTCCGCCTCCATACTTCCACCCACCAGAGTTTAGAGGCCTTCTGCTCGACTCATCCCTCCAGTGTGGCCTTCTGTCTGGCTAACAGTAGCTAACACCTCTCTGCACATACAGTCGTAGTCAAAAGTTTTGAGTGACAAGTATTCGTCTCCACAAAGTTTACTGCTTCAGTGTTCTTAGATCTTTATGTCAGTAGTTACTATGGTACACTGAAGTATAATTACAAGTATTCCATAAGTGTCAAAGGCTTTCATTGACAATGACATTCAGTTTATGCAAAGAATCAATATTTGCAGTGTTGACCCTTCTTTTTCAAGACCTCTGCAATCCGCCCTGGCATGCTGTCAATTAACTTCTGGGCCACATCCTGATTGATGGCAGGCCATTCTTGCATAATCAATGCTTGGAGTTTGTCAGAAGTTGTGGGTTTTTGTTTGTCCACCCACCTCTTGAGGATCGACCACAAGTTCTCAATGGGATTAAGGTCTGGGGAGTTTCCTGGCCATGGACCCTAAATGTCGATGTTTTGTTCCCCGAGCCACTTAGTTATCACTTTTGCCTTATGGATAGGTGCTCCATCATGCTGGAAAAAGCATTGGTCGTCACCAAACGGTTCTTGGATGGTTGGGAGAAGTTGCTCTCGGAGGATGTGTTGGTACCATTCTTTATTTATGGCTGTGTTCTTAGGCAAAATTGTGAGTGAGCCCACTCCCTTGGCCGAGAAGCAACCCCGCACATGAATGGTCTCGGGATGCTTTACTGTTGGCATGACACAGGACTGATGGTAGCGCTCACCTTGTCTTCTCCGGACAAGGTGTTTTCCGGATGGCCCAAACAATCGGAAAGGGGATTCATCAGAGAAAATGACTCTACCCCAGTCCTCAGCAGTCCAATCCCTGTACCTTTTGCAGAATATCAGTCTATCCCTGATGTTTTTCCTGGAGGGAAGTGGCTTCTTTGCTGCCCTTCTTGACACCATGCCGTCCTCCAAAAGCCTTCGCCTCACTATGCGTGCAGATGCACTCACACCTGCCTGCTGCCATTCCTGAGCAAGCTCTGCACTGGTGGTGCCCTGATCCCGCAGCTGAATCAACTTTAGGAGATGGTCCTGGCGCTTGCTGGACTTTCTTGGGCGCTCTGATGCCTTCTTCACAACAATTGAACCTCTCTCCTTGAAGTTCTTGATGATCCGATAAATGGTTGATTTTAGGTGCAATCTTACTAGCAGCAATATCCTTGCCTGTGAAGCCCTTTTTGTGCAAAGCAATGATGACGGCACATGTTTCCTTTGCAGGTAACCATGGTTGACAGAGGAAGAACAATGATTTCAAGCACCACCCTCCTTTTTAAAGCTTCCAGTCTGTTATTCTGACTCAATCAGCATGACAGAGTGATCTCCAGCCTTGTCCTCGTCAACACTCTCACCTGTGTTAACGAGACAATCACTGACATAATGGCAGCTGGTCCTTTTGTGGCAGGGCTAAAATGCAGTGAATCTTTTTTTGGGGGGGATTAAGTTCATTTTCATGGCAAAGAGGGACTTTGCAATTAATTTGATCACTCTTCATGACATTCTGGAGTATATGCAAATTGCCATCATGAACACTGAGGCAGCAAACTTTGTGGAGACCAATAATTGTGTAATTCTCAACTTTTAACCAGGACTGTACACTAATTACAGCATCGCCATGCTCTCCCATGCTCAGGACCAACTCACACAGCCCTCATTTCCTCTCATTTAAACACAGACTGGGCGAGAAGCAGAGATCTAATGAAAAGAAGAGAGAGAGAGAGAGAGAGAGAGAGAAAGAAATTGAGATGGAGAGAGGGGGTGTGAAACACTGATGGAGAGAAAGAAGGAACGAACAGAGCGAGAGAGAAGCTGTGATAAACAGTGAGACGTCAGGATGGAGAGAATACAGAGGGAGGGGACGGGGATCAGCAGAACACATGCAGGGACACAGAGAGGGGCAGAGAGAAACAGAAGATGATGGAAAAACAGACATGACAGGGAAGAGTGACGACAGGGAAGAGTGACCACACGGATGAACACAGGAGAAGAGAAACAGATTTGAGCTGTGTGAATACAGAGAGAGTTACATGGGAGACAGTTAGCTAGAGACACGGGATGCATGGAGATTAGAACTGTTAATGTTTTTGTGGGGACTGTCAGTATCTATGTGAAGAGACTGTGAGATAGTGTATGAGAGAGTGTCTGTGTGTTCCTGGTTGTTGTGCTCAGTGTGTATATCTGGATGTCTGTCTATACCCTTCACCAGCCTGAGCCAGACCTCTCCTCCTGCTCCTGCTCTGGGAGGGGGAATGAGGCGTTGCTCCATTGCTCACACTTTTCATTTTAGATTCCAGGTTTATTTATCCAGATGTGTAGTGTAGTCTCACAGGGTGGTGTAAGTGTACGTTTGTGTGTAGTGTCCAGTGGTGTGTGTGCCATGCCGTGCCTGCCTGTTGTAAGGCAGGAATTCCGCTGAGAGCTAGTGAATCAGCAGGAGGCTGGAGGATCCAGGGGGAAATGGCCATAAAACAAGACTGTTAGTGCTATCAGAGCCTGCTAATGTTCCACACACACACACTTCCCGTCCTCAGACCGGTTCAAGGTTACACTACCCAGGCAGGAATATATGGCCTACTTCACTTCAGAAATAGGCTCTTAAGTAAGGTCTAGTATTCTAGTGGGTGTTCCAGGTGCCATTTTAGTCTGCCTCGCTCTGACCTCTTTTCTTTAGTCTAAAGGCTGAGTAGGTCTGACTTCTTCCGGTTGACAGAAGAACACATTCTCAAGATATGGCCCCAGTGCAGACTGCACAAGGCAAGGCAATGATGGCCTTCTAGAATATTGTAATTCTTGGATGTAGCCTATTTTAGAATCCCCAGGGCTAGAATTCTAGAATGTTGATTGATTGTAGAATATATATAATATGTTATCTAGTGTTTTAGCACATGAAAGCATTCTCCCCCAGAGGAGCATAGGCCTACGTAGTGTTTGTGCGTGTGGTTAGGGAAGGGTTGAGGCTGTGTTTGGTTGTTATTGTAGAGGTGTTGTTGTGCTGGCCTGCTAGCTATTATAAAGGGGACAGGATTTCCTCTGGACTGATGGCTAGTGGGCTGTTTGGCTCGCTGTGGGACACTAGAGTGGAGGAGACTTGCCCTGCCCCAGTACAGGAGATTCCCAGGCCAATCTGTCTTTCAGCCATCTCTGCCATTGGACCACTGATATGTATTTTATCATCTTTTCCACAATGTCTTGCAACACGTTTTAAACATGTTTTTCACCATGTCTTTTGCAAGAGAATGTATTGTCGATAGCCTACCTGGTAAGATTGAGGTAAAGGTGGTAGTAAAACCCAGTCTTCATAACCGAGCCCACCTTTCATGAAAAAGATGGCAGGATCCTACCACCTAGTCCTTTCATTCATAAGATAATACCCATGAAGAACACACACTGATTTAGTGTCTCTCATATGGGTTTCATCAGTGTTCTGAGTGTGTGTGTGGCCTACGTTTGGGTGCCTAATTGACCGTACAAAGGGGAAGTGGGGATGCTAGTCAGTTGTACAACAATGCATTCAACTGAAATGTGTCTTCTGCATTTAACCCAACCAACCCCTCTGTGTATGTGCGCTCATGAGCTAGTCTATCTCTGGCAGGCGTCATCATGGTTCAGTCCAAAGGCTATAAATCCTCTGTGTGTGTGTGTCTGATCAGTGATAGATGGCTACAGTAGACTCTCCGTCATAGGCTAGATATTATCTCCTCTCCTCCGTGTTCCAGACAAACAGATGTGCATACTTACTGACTGACTTCAAGATCAGGGAAGAAACTCAACTGGAGTGAGAGAGGGAGAGAGAAAGAGACTCTTCAATTTGAAGTGAGAGAAAGTTAAGTAGGAAAAGCGGAAGAGAGAGTACAGGAAGGTGTGTGTTTGGTAGAGAAATCAAAGGGAGAAATATTGTACTATGATGGGAGAAGTGAGATGAAAGATCTAGTAGCGATGCAAATTGCTGTCACGTTAGCTAGCAGCATTTTAGACATTTTCACAGCATCTGCTTCTTAATGAACTGACACATTATACACAGAATGCTGAGGTGTCAAGACAAACATCCGGATGCAGTGTATGCGCGTGTCTGCGATTTGGACGTGCACCTGTGTGTGAGAAGAACTATTAAAATCGGTGTGTGTGTGTGGGACAGAGCAACAGCATTGAGTGCAGATTATAGGGGCAATTCCACAGTAACGGAATTATACTTTTTTTTTTCAATTTAAAATGTATGCCAAACAAAAAACATTGATTTCAAAGTTCAACAAACAATAGAACTCTATGCACAATGAATACTTTGAACAATTTCACAAAAAAATGTACAAAAATCAATGGTTTGACCATCAGACGACAGAAAGAAAAACAGTTCAGCTGAACATAACAGGGAGGATAGTAGCAGGTGACCCAACTGTGGTTTGTGACTACTATGATTTCCCATTGTAGCCAGTTTCATTTGCAGTAATCCATTTTTTGGGGTAATTCCGTTACCAATTTAATAACAGTTTTGAGTGTTCAAGGATTACTGCAATTTTTTATATAAAAAATCTGATTTGGTTAGTGTGTTCCAGCTGCCCTGACATGGATGTAGAGCTGGGCGATTTTTCACATTTTTTACAGTATTTTATGTTTTTGATATTACAATATTTTGACAGTATGATGGTATTTTACAGTATTTTATTTTTATGAATGATAACATTTCTAAATATGCTTCATGACTAGTTCATGACCCTAGAGTGGCAACAAATACATTCTAAGAATTTCTCTCTTCTGATTGTTTTTTGCTGTTTAATTAAACATCAACCAAAAATAATTTTCAGCATTTATCAGTTTCTGCATATCCTTCACTCATTTGTTATAGTTTCCACACTGTACCACAGTTTGTTTTTTTCTTTGTATGCCTCTATTATGTGAAAGTCACTTTTCTTGTATTAGAATAATTATTTTCCTATGACCATATATTTTCAGTGGATTAAATGCCATTTCTATCGACACAAGGGGCATTGTGCCGATTTCTAGAGTGCTTTTGGGACCCGCACTGCCTCACAGGCAAGATTCATGGCAAAAAAAGTACATGTTCGCACCAGAAGCTCTTGCTAGCAAATTAGCAGTTCTCAGCTGTTAGCAGTCTCTTACTGGCGGTAAGAACAGACGATTGCCATAATGTTTTTGAGTTTCATCACTGTTATTACATTTTAAATTACATTTAACAAACCAAACATTGAAATACCTTTTTATGTAAGGTAAAGTCAAAATGCAAACTGGTCCCTGCATCAATACCGGTGTATATAATAAAATACGGTTTACCGCCCAGCCCTACATCTATGTGCCCTAACAGTGTGGCTGGTGTGTGTATTTAAATATGTGTATGATCTAACATCTCTCGCTTTCTCGCTTTCTTTTTCTCTCTCTCTAGGTGCCCTGACAGTTGGCCTGGTGCGGCAGTGCCAGACCATCCACGGAAGGGACCGCACCTGTATCCCCCCGCGGCTGCCCCCCGAGTGGGTCACCACGCTCTTCTTCATCATCCTGGGTATCATCTCCCTCACGGTGACCTGCGGTCTGCTGGTGGCGTCCCACTGGCGCCGCGAGGCCACCAAGTACGCCCGCTGGATCGCCTTCACCGGGAGTAAGTGACTCTAGTGACAGTAAAACGACCGTACCTTAATGACGGTCGAACGTACTTCGACCAATCAGCCGGGCTCAGCCAACTGAGTGTATCTTTACTGTTAGACATTACTCAGACACACACTACACTTTATTTTATTTATTTATTTAACAGTTTATTTAACTAGGCAAGTCAGTTAAGAACAAATTCTTATTTACAATGACGGCCTACCAAAAGGCCAAAGACCTCCTTTTGTCCTATAAAAATATAGGACAAAACACATCACGACAAGATAGACAACACAAGACTACATAAAGAGAGACCTAAGACGACAACATAGCAAGGCAGCAACACATGACAACAACACTTGACCACTAAATAGTTGTACTTGGTCACTCAAACGTTAAGAAAACGCACCCTCTCTACCACCCTGTTAAGTAGTTTGACCAAACAAGCTGTAGGCCTAGGTACACTAGTCTCTCTCTCTCTCCCCCCTCCTCCAATCTCCCTCCCCTCTTTTTTCATGACATAATTTCCTTGTAATAACACTCCTCTCAACACCAGTGCATCCGTCTACAAGCAGATGTACCCTCTCTCCTACACGGAGGGAGTGTGGAGGGAAAATAGGGGTAGGAGTAGAGGGAGAGGGGGGGAGAGAGAGCGGGAGTCTGAGAGGGGGAGAGAGAGAAAAAGAAAGCGAGAGAGTAAGTTGTAGAGGGAGTGAGGGAGGAAAGGGGAAGGCGAGGGAGTGGGGGGCTGTGAAAATATTGGTTTAGCTTTGAATTAATGTTCAGCATTTCATTGGTGAAGCTAATTCAGGTAAACCAATGGAACCTATGTGTGTGTGATGTTGGCGTCTTTTGTGGGCGGTGTGTGTGGGCGTGCTGGTATGCTGTGTGCGTCTTCTCTATACTCCATGCCCCCAGATCATCCCTTTCTCAGTTGAAGAGCTGCAGGGAAGTGCATTCTATGGTACCTGTGTGGGCGTCATAGAGTACCACTCAATCGCTTCCTTTTGTCTTTCAACACTCATTCCCCTCTTTTTAGACAGGAATTCAAAAGAGACACTTCCTAACTCAATACCAACCCAACATTCAGCATTCCTGCTGAGCTGGGCTGTTTCGTAAGGCTGTGTAGGTGTTCATATTCTGATTGGTTGTTTAGCAAAGAGAAGAGACAGTCTCCCTCTCTCACTCAGACAGTCACACACACACACACGTAGAGACAGAGTTTGACTAGCACACAGCCACAAGTGATGGAATTGGTGCATCACAGTCATCTGTTAGTTGTATTTAGAGAATTAGAATGATTATATTATAGATTATTTCTATGGTGTATTTACCCTGTGAATCTCCCAATAATCAATTTCATTCCAACCTCTAAAAAGATGTTGTCAATGTGTTCATTGCAAATCTGTGTCACGTGCTAAATGTGATTCTGAGTCATTTTTTTACCAACACACAGTGCTCTGAGGCAAGTGATGAGGTTGCCCTGGCAACGGGGGAAATCGTCACAATCATCCAGGGTTCCGTTGGCCGTATCAGGTCCTCAGTGACACTATCTCTCTCTCTCTCTCTCTCATGCTTTCACACTCTTCCTCTCCCTCTTGTGCTTTCACATTCTATCGCTTTCTCTCCCACTCTCTCTCACTGCAGTGAAGACTACCACTGATGGCTTCTCTCAGACAAAAATATGCATTTTTAAGGAACAGGGAAAGAGGATACCTAGTCAGTTGTACAACGGAATGCATTCAACCAAAATATGTATTTCACATTCAACCCAACCAACCCCTCTGAATAAGAGAGGTGCGGGAGGCTGCCTTAATCAACGTCCATGTCATCGGCGCCTGGGGAGCAGGTGTTGTTGGAGGGTTAACTGCCTTGCTCAAGGGCAGAATGGCAGATTGTTCCACCTGGCCGGCTCGGAGATTCGAACTATCAACCTTTCGATTACTAGCCCAGCACTCTTAACCGCTAGGCTACCTGCTGCCAGAAAGAAAGGTAAGGAATGGGAGAATGTGTGTGGGGAAGGGTTAGAGATTGAGAGACTAGAGAATGAGCTACACTGGACCAGGAGGAGTGAGAGAGGGAGATGAAGAGAAAATGAGAGTGGAGCTGAGAGACTGGAGAGGTAGAAAAGCTTCACTTGTAACCTGAGAGCCATCTATGGGTGAAGGAAAGGGGGAGGAGGAGGAGAGAGGGTTGTAAAGGGGTGGAAAGTAAGAGGGCCTTGAGTATTTCCCTGACAGTGGTGAACACTGCACCTCACAGGGTTGCTGCTGTGTAATGGGCGTGCTGGGCTTTCTCCTTTCAGGAAAGAGGGAGAGGTAGAATAAGGAGAAGGGTGGGAGACAAAAGGGTGATTAAAAGAGAGGGAGGTAGAGTTAAAGTGAAGGAGAGATTGATGAAGAAGAGTGAGAGGGCTGGGGGTTTGGGATAAGGGGCATCCTGGATTGCCGCTCTGTGTTACAGAATGAAAGGTGCAGGGAGAGGGGGTTAGCTAATAGGAGGCTAACAGGTGATGATTGCTGGCTGGGGAAAGGAAGCTACCAGTAGGCGTAGCTGGCCCAGGGCCACTGCCACCTGAAAGGACTGCTTTGTACAGCCAGCACAGGCCCCCTTCTGTCCCCTGTACACTACGCTTTACACTAGGCCCTAGCTAGGCCCCCTTCTGTCCCCTGTACACTACGCTTTACACTAGGCCCTAGCTAGGCCCCCTTCTGTCCCCTGTACACTACGCTTTACACTAGGCCCTAGCTAGGCCCCCTTCTGTCCCCTGTACACTACGCTTTACACTAGGCCCTAGCTAGGCCCCCTTCTGTCCCCTGTACACTACGCTTTACACTAGGCCCTAGCTAGGCCCCCTTCTGTCCCCTGTACACTACGCTTTACACTAGGCCCTAGCTAGGCCCCCTTCTGTCCCCTGTACACTACGCTTTACACTAGGCCCTAGCTAGGACCCTTTCTGTCCCCTGTACACTACGCTTTACACTAGGCCCTAGCTAGGCCCCCTTCTGTCCCCTGTGCACTACAGTCTTTACACTAGGCCCTAGCTAGGCCCCCTTCTGTCCCCTGTACACTACACTAGGCCCTAGCTAGGCCCCCTTCTGTCCCCTGTGCACTACAGTCTTTATACTAGGCCCTAGCTAGGCCCCCTTCTGTCCCCTGTGCACTACAGTCTTTATACTAGGCCCTAGCTAGGCCCCCTTCTGTCCCCTGTGCACTACAGTCTTTATACTAGGCCCTAGCCAGACACTACTATGCCCTAGCAAACCCCTCTCTGTCTGACTTCCCTGTAAACTACTTCCAACACTACACCCCAGGTCCAGTATTCTGACCAGCACTAGTCTAAGGATCAGGTAGACTTACCTAATACAGTCCCTCTCCTGTCATTACCGCCGAGCCGGGCCGGCTGCTGTGGTTCTGGCGTGCGGTGGGTAAACACATGGCCGCGGCAGTGAGGACAGACATAAACATTAGCTGTGTCTGCCCAGCCTGGCCAGTTAGCCAGACAGTACTCTCCTCACTAGCTGGCAGGACAGACAGGACACATTCAGCCAGCCTGCCTGCTAGCGAGAGAGAGCCAGCAGCATCATCTGAGCTGTCCCTTTCTGAGGGGGAAAAATAGCCTGTGTGGGTTTGGGCTGGAGGACATGATGTGTAGCTGTAGTGTTGTGGTAGAATATGAGGAGTTATTGCCCCAAGTCTCTTTTTTTTTTTTCCATCTGTGTGTGTTTGGAAAATCAGCCCTATGATTGAAGCCTTAGTTACGGCAGTTTAATCTGTAAGCCTTTGTGTGTCTGGCAATGCAACTTGATTCAATTGAGTCGTTTCCAGTTGGTCTGTTCAGTGGTAATTCACAGGAATCAGAGAATTACCTTGTTTGACTTTCGATTGACGGTTGCACTTAGACAAGACCCAGCTAACACTTCCCTAAAGGTTCTCCTTTGGTTAGTTGACATACAGTGCCTTCAGAAAGTATTCACACCCCTTGACTTTTTCCAAATGTTGTCTTACAGCCTGAATTTAAAATTGATTGAATTTAGATTTTTTTGGGGCACCTGCCTACACACAATACCTCTTAATGTCAAAGTGGAATTATCTTCTTTTTTTTTTTTGTTTATCTAAATTTATAACAAATTAAAAGCTGAAATGTCTTTAGTCATTAAGTATCCAACCCCTTTGTTATGGCAAGCCTAATTAAGTTCAGGAGTAAACATTTGCTTAACAAGTCACATAATAAGTTGCATGGACTCACTCTGGGACACTGGGAGATTAATTCACCTTTCAGCAGGACAATAACTTAAAACACAAGCCCAAATCTACAAGAAGTGGCCGAGTTACACTTTTGACTTAAATCTGCTTGACAATCTATGGCAAGAACTAAAAATGGTTGCCTGGCAATGATCAACAACCAATTTAACAGAGCTTGAAGATTTGGAAAAGTATAATGGGCAAATGTTGCACAATCCATGTGTGGGAAGCTCTTAGACTTACTCAGGAAGACGCACAGCTGTAATCACTGCCAAAGGTGATTATAACATGTTGAATACTTCTAATTAAGATATATTATATTATTTTTTTCACTTTGACATTACAGAGTATTTTGTGTAGATCGTTGGCAAAAAAATGACAATTAAATCCATACGGCCCTGTACATCACTGGGGCCCAGCTTCCTGACATCCAGGACCTATATACTAGGCGGTGTCAGAGGAAGGTCCAAAAAATTGTCACCCAAGTCATAGATTGTTCTCTCTGATCCCGCACGGCAAGCGATACCGGAGCGCCAAGTCTAGGTCCAAAAGGCTCCTTAACAGCTTCTACTCCCAAGCCATAAGACTGCTGAACAATTAATTAAATGGCTACCTGGACTATTTACATTGTTTTTACACTGTTGCTACTCGCTGTTTATTATCTATTTATAGTCTCTTTACCCTTACCTACATGTACAAATGACCTTGACTAACCTTTACCCCCGCACATTGACTCGGTACCGGTACCCCCTGTATACAGTCGTGGTTTTGAGAATGACACAAGTATTGGTCTCCACAAAGTCTGCTGCCTCAGTGTTGATGATCGCAATTTGCATATACTCCAGAATGTCATGAAGAGTGATCAGATTAATTGCAAAATTCCTCTTTGCCATGAAAATGAACTTAATCCCAAAACAACATTTCCACTGCATTTCAGCCCTGCCACAAAAGGACTAGCTGCCATCATGTCAGTGATTGTCTCGTTAACACAGGTGATAGTGTTGACGAGGACAAGGCTGGAGATCACTCTGTCATGCTGATTGAGTCAGAATAACAGACTGAAAGCTTTAAAAGGAGGGTGGTGCTTGAAATCATTGTTCTTCCTCTGTCAACCATGGTTACCTGCAAGGAAACACGTGCCACCATCATTGCTTTGCACAAAAAGGACTTCACAGGCAAGGATATTGCTGCTGGTAAGATTGCACCTAAATCAACCATTTATCGGATCATCAAGAACTTCAAGGAGAGAGGTTCAATTGTTGTGAAGAAGGCGTCAGGGCGCCCAGAAAGTCCAGCAAGCGCCAGGACCGTCTCCTAAAGTTGATTCAGCTGCGGGATCGGGGCACCACCAGTGCAGAGCTTGCTCAGGAATGGCAGCAGGCAGGTGTGAGTGCATCTGCACGCACAGTGAAGCGAAGACTTTTGGAGGATGGCCTGGTGTCAAGAAGGGCAGCAAAGAAGCCACTTCCCTCCAGGAAAAACATCAGGGACAGACTGATATTCTGCACAAGGTACAGGGATTGGACTGCTGAGGACTGGGGTAGAGTCATTTTCTCTGATGAATCCCCTTTCCGATTGTTTGGGCCATCCGGAAAACACCTTGTCCGGAGAAGACAAGGTGAGCGCTACCATCAGTCCTGTGTCATGCCAACAGTAAAGCATCCTGAGACCATTCATGTGTGGGGTTGCTTCTCAGCCAAGGGAGCGGGCTCACTCACAATTTTGCCTAAGAACACAGCCATGAATAAAGAATGGTACCAACACATCCTCCGAGAGCAACTTCTCCCAACCATCCAAGAACCGTTTGGTGACGACCAATGCCTTTTCCAGCATGATGGAGCACCTTGCCATAAAGCAAAAGTGATAATTAAGTGGCTCGGGGAACAAAACATCGACATTTTGGGTCCATGGTCAGGAAACTCCCCAGACCTTAATCCCATTGAGAACTTGTGGTCGATCCTCAAGAGGCGGGTGTACAAACAAAAACCCTCAACATCTGACAAACTCCAAGCATTGATTATGCAAGAATGGCCTGCCATCAGTCAGGATGTGGCCCAGAAGTTAATTGACAGCATGCCAGGGCGGATTGCAGAGGTCTTGAAAAAGAAGGGTCAACACTGCAAATATTGATTCTTTGCATAAACTTAATGTCATTGTCAATGAAAGCCTTTGACACTTATGGAATACTTGTAATTATACTTCAGTGTACCATAGTAACTGATGACATAAAGATCTAAGAACACTGAAGCAGCAAACTTTGTGGAGACCAATACTTGTGTCATTCTCAAAACATTTGGCCATGACTGTACAGCCTCGTTATTGTATTGCTTTTTATTTTATTTTTTACTTTAGTTTAATTTAATAAATATTTTCTTAACTCTAAGTAAGCATTTCATGGTAAGGTTTACACCTGTTGTATTCGGTGCATGTGACAAATAACATTTGATTCGATTTGATCAGGACTGCCGTGTCACTCCACTTTGCTGGGTGCCAGCGCAGTGACTTATTATCTGAGCGTTAGATCACTTCTCTCAGCAGGAACAGTGACTTATTATCTGAGCAGGAAGTCTAACACACTAAATGATGTCTTGAAATGGACGCCAAGTGCTTGTCTCCTCATAAGTAGATATATTTTTTTATCTGATACTTGTTGCTTTTTTCTGCACAGAGGAGGATGCCACAGTAAGTCAGTGGTGGCCTATTATCAGGGTCCATACGTCTGTAATGACTGTCAAGCTTTGGGTAGCCTCTATCGCGCTGTAGCCAGTTTTCAGTAGGTAGTACAGAAGCTATCTCTCAGTAGATTCTACAGTAGCTATCCTAGTAGCTAGCTGTTTATATGTATATGGTACATTATCCAGTAGGTAGCTAGCTCTCCATATTGGTATATTAGCTAGCTAGCGCTTAGTAGGACATGCCTGGGGAACATGTCTGCAGTCTCTCCTATAGCTCCTGGCATGTCTCATACGGCCCCGTCATGTGACAGTGTTTGTGATGGGATGGCCCAGGCCTATATATCCTGGCATGTCTCATACGGCCCTGTCATGATGTGACAGTGTATGTGATGGGATGGCCCTTCTATGGCTGCTGACAGTGAGAGAACACGGAGACTCTACCATGTAGGAGAGAGGTGAGCCTTTCATGGCAGACCGACCGCATGTCCACGGAATTAGCGTTAGCCTAACTGAGTTACAGTATATCAAATTAGCTTTTAAAGTAATTCAACTCTATTTATACTACCTTTTTGAGTATTTTTTATAGAGTATGTGTAAGTCCTTGGCTTTGCCTTTTCAGAGTAACACTGCTTCAGATAGACAGATGCACTCAAAGCCCACAGAATCTATGTTGTGCGTACATGTGTGGGTGTTCAGTTGGTGTTTCTCTTGATCAGGTCCTGAGTTCCTCTCTACTCGCTGCCCTGACTGTCTGAAGGGAGAGAGATGCTCCCTGGTCTCTGCTCCCTATAGCTGAGTGTATTATGAAATTGCCTCGACGGGGCGCATTGGAATCCATTTGGATGCTTCAGTTTGTTAAAACATCATCTCACTTATTGCTCTTTCTCACACACACACACACACACACACACACACATCCTCTCTCTTCATCCATTCCTCCATTTCTTGCGCTCTCCCTGTGGTCATTGTGCTCACCATGAGGCCAGTGTGTTTAATTGCTGCTTGGAAGCCCACTGAAAGACCCCATTGTCTCTCTAATGGCATTTACTAAAATTGAATTCAATCTGTGCCGAAGAGAGTCCCGTCTCCCTGCCTGCCTTGTTTGGAGCTCTTCTAAAAGGCTGCATGGTCTGGTTGGTGTATTTCTCCACAGCTGAGGTCTATTTATGTAAAAGGATTGAGGCATGATGGTGTCTGGGGCCTTGGACAGTGTTTTGGTTCTGTAGTGTGTGTGATGTTGTGCGGTAGTATGTAGAGTGATGATTCAATCTTTAAATTAATCAATTAATTAGTCAGTCAATTAACAAATCAAGTCAATCTTTATTATCCTAGAGGGAGATTTGGTTCACAAGCATCCCAGGTTTCATCCTAATTGAAATTGGAGCCGTCTCCACTGTAGCAAAAACCACAGGAAATGGGGCTCCCGGGTGGCACAGTGGTCTAAGGCACTGTATCTCAGTACAAGAGGCGTCACTACAGTCCCTGGTTTGAATCCAGGCTGTGTCACATCCAGCCGTGATTGGGAGTCCCATAGGGCGGTGCACAATTGGCCCAGCGTCGTCCGGGTTTGGCCGGTGTAGGCCGTAATTGTAAATAAGAATTTGTTCTTAACTGACTTGCCTAGTTAAATAAAGGTTAAATATAAAAAAATATTCTAACACTCTCTCTTCCCCCCCACCCCAGTGATCCTGTTCTGTATGGCAGCTCTCATCTTCCCCATTGGCTTCTACATCAACGAGGTGGGTGGCCAGCCATACAAGCTGCCCAACAACACGGTGGTGGGCTCCTCCTACGTGCTCTTTGTCCTCTCCATCTTCTTCACCATAGTGGGACTGCTGTTCGCAGGCAAGGTGTGCCTGCCCGGCTGACTGGACTTTAAGCCGAGGCCGAGGAAACACATACAGGAGGGAAAATAAAATGGACGACTAAAAAGAAAAACACTGGCCAGCAATCAGGGATGGGTTGTCTCTGACGGACGGTGTGACGATATGCAGCTGGGACGGTTTACGCAGAATATCAAACTAACTGAGATAAATAGTCATGGACGCTGTCGAACTGACTCAGGCTCTTTTCCCCCACTCTCCCTTTGCTTATTTAAAACGTGTTATTTTTACGTTGTTGCTTTTTGGAGAGCGACACGGGAGACAGACGTCCGCTCCATGGGAGGGGTTGAGGAGGGGTGGATGGGGGGGTGGGTTGTGACGATGAGAGAACGACAGCTGTCCTTTCCCCAAACCCCCTGCCATTGCCATGGCGACAGTAACTATGACGTCACACCTTTCGGAAGCACTACACTTCACCCTTCCTGCCCAGCGAGAAAACAAACCGTTGTCATCTCAATAGTTCCTGTTGCTATTTTTGGCTTCTTACACTATTTCAGTTGTTTAGGTTTCTTCCATTTAGTGTTTTTGTTGGTTGTTGCTTTCTCCTTTGAGGTGGTTAGGGCCAGTGAACCTCTGGAGGAGCTGGAAGGGTATATTAAGAGGCTGTTTAGGGGGTCAATGTCTCTCTGCCTCCCCATGTGTGGCCTGGTTCAAGAGTCACCTCAGCAATTATTAGGCAGGAACTAGGGAGGGGGCTGTTGGGGGTAGAGGGGGAAGGTTGGTTAAGATGACATCATAGGTGGCATCCTAGCTGGCTGGGCATGAGCAGGTCCCTTTGGAAGAGGGAGGGAGGGTGGACTGCTACATCGGCCTTTCCATCTGCACCCTATCCTTAACCCCAGCACCACGACCCATAGAATCCAGGGGATTTAGACAGGTGCACTGTTCCAGAGAGGGGAGGGTAGGACCCCAGGCCCTGAGGACCATGGTTCCTTAACTGACCAGGCACCACACAGTAAGTCAAGCACCTACCACCTGCTCTACCAAAAAGGGAATGAAGAGTGAGAGCACCTGGATGATTATGGAACATGGATGGGATCAGGCAGTAGTGATGTTGTTTTTGCTTTGTAAAATAGTAATAAAGGCACCAGGGACTGCAGGTCAGGTCATTGTGTGGGGCTGTGCCTCACTACTGAAACACACACTAGCAGACGCACAAACACACACGTGTTTCGGGCTCAATCTCTATTTGTTGTACATTTCCATTCCTTCTCAGCTTTTCTTTGTGTTGGTCTGTATAATATGGATTGTGAAGAAACCCTTTCTGGTTCCTAGTTTGATTTGCTGTTGTGCCATGATCAGTTTTTCTAACAAGGCAGAATTTCTGTTTTAGGAAGCACTGTGCATTCAATGGTATAGCCAATAGCAGAAGAGGCACCACAAATGTATAAAAAAGATAACTTCTTACCTCAGATTTTTTTTCTTATTCTAAACTACTACTATTGTTTTCCAAACAATGGCGATGCGTTCCCTACAAATTGTCTTGGCTTGATCATGCGGCTAGGCATACAGCTTATGATCAACGCAAATTATTTATCTTTCACTGAAATAAAAAGACTCAAACACATCAGTCTTTTCTGACACAATCACTCTACATACTGTATTAGGTTTATTCAGTATAAAGATGTTAAAGTGTTGAACTCGAGGGCCACCGTGTCAGCTGGTTTATGTGTTGCCTGGTTTGTAAGTGATCAAGTGTCTGACTGGCTAGGGAGTAGCCACTTCACAGCAGGTTGGCCTTGTAGAAACCGGTCTCTGATAAAAGGCAACAACAAAAGCCAGGGCGATGTTCAGTAGGAGGAAACTTTTGAAACAGGGAGCTTATGTAAAATGTTAGATATACAGCTGAAGTCGGAAGTTTACATACACCTTAGCCAAACGCATTTAAACTCAGTTTTTCACAATTCCTGACATTTAATCCTAGTAAAAATTCCCTGTCTTAGGTCAGTTAGGATCACCACTTTATTTTAAGAATGTAAAATGTCAGAATATTTATTTCAGCTTTTATTTCTTTCATCACATTCCCAGTGGGTCAGAAGTTTACATACACTCAATTAGTATTTGGTAGCATTGTCTTTAAATTGTTTAACTTGGGTCAAACGTTTCGAGTAGCCTTCCACAAGCTTCCCACAATAGGTTGGGTGAATTTTGGACAGAACTGGTGTAACTGAGTCAGGTTTGTAGGCCTCCTTGCTCACACACGCTTTTTCAGTTCTGCCCACACATTTTTGATAGGATTTAGGTCAGGGCTTTGTGATGGCCACTCCAATACCTTGACATTGTTGTCCTTAAGCCATTTTACCACAACTTTGGAAGTATGCTTGGGGTCATTGTCCATTTGGAAGACCCATTTGCGACCAAGCTTAAACTTCCTGACTGATGTCTTGAGATGTTGCTTCAATATATCCACATAATTTTCCTTCCTCATGATGCCATCTATTTTGTGAAGTGCACCAGTCCCTCCTGCAGCAAAGCAACCCCACAACATGATGCTGCCACCCCCGTGCTTCACGGTTGGGATGGTTTTCTTCGGCTTGTAAGCCTCCCCCTTTTTTCCTCCAAACATAACGATGGTCATAATGGCCAAATAGTACTATTTTTGTTTCATCAGACCAGAGAACATTTCTCCAAAAAGTACGATCTTTGTCCCCATGTGCAGGTGCAAACCGTAGTCTGGCTTTTTTATGGCGGTTTTGGAGCAATGTCTTCTTCCTTGCTGAGCGGCCTTTCAGGTTATGTCAATATAGGACTTGTTTTACTGTGGATATAGATACTTTTGTACCCGTTTCCTCCAGCATCTTCACAAGGTCCTTTGCTGTTGTTCTGGGAATTATTTGCACTTTTCGCACCATAGTACGTTCATCTCTATGAGAACGTGTCTCCTTCCTCCATGATGTTGAGAAAAGAGGCACTGAGTTTGAAGGTAGGCCTTGAAATACATCCACAGGTACATTAACATGAAATCTGTGGAGTGGTTAAAAAATGAGTTTTAATGACTTCAACCTAAGTGTATGTAAACTTCCGACTTCAACTGTAAAAAAATTCCAGGGGACCTTGTTTTATTTATTTATTTTACCACAATTTTATTTAAATTTTGTTTGGGGCGGGGGGGGGGTGGGGTGCTTGCCATATTTACCTTTTGAATTGACTTCATCTCCAGTTACGCTTTAGTCGAACCTATAAGTTACCTTTCATTCGTGTTCATAATGCATTCATGTTTCTGTTAAATGTCTATTTTGTCCCATAAGTCTGTGTGCTAAGTGTCCAGCCAAGATTGGACAAAGATTTACATCATGCAACTTATTTAGTAGTTCCTTCCATAATTTACAAATGCTAATTATTTATAGTGAAAAAAGGAAAGACTGGGAGTTGGGAGAGATGTAGCCACAGCAAAATTACCATCTGATTATGTGGAAGTGCACATTCACTGTTTGGGTTAGCAAGACACTAGTCACCAACATCATCCGACTGTATAGAATAAAAGGCACCAACTATGCAACCGGAAATGCAGTACAAATAAAGACATGAGCTCTACAGTTGTAAGTCAAGGCTCCTCTTCTATCTAAACACAGTATCTTGTCTGTCAACCATCTTGAAACTAATCAATGCCTGTGATGTGATCCATAATCTCAATTAAATCCAAGAGAAGTGATGTAAAGAGCCATACTTACCAAGCACTTGACCCAGTCCAAAGTTCTGAGAGAAATTAAGTTAAACCATGGAGTGACACTTGCTTCTTTAGTAACAGATGGAGAAACCTTCGCACCAGAGCAAAACATTTAGGCTTTCATCCCAAGTGGCACCCTATTCCCTATCAAGTGGCACCCTATTCCCTATCAAGTGGCACCCTATTCCCTATCAAATGGCACCCTATTCCCTATCAAGTGGCACCCTATTCCCTATCAAGTGGCACCCTATTCCCTATCAAGTGGCACCCTATTCCCTATCAAGTGGCACCCTATTCCCTATCAAGTGGCACCCTATTCCCTATCAAGTGGCACCCTATTCCCTATCAAGTGGCACCCTATTCTGATCTGTTGTTATATAGTGAATAGGGTGCCATTTGGGACACAGACCCTTGGGACGCAGTGATTTAACAATGAGGAATGTCAGGTTGTTTGTATAGAGAGAGCTGGGTCTTGTTTGGGTATTCGTTGAAGTCTTCCACTTTGCCATTCAAATTAATTTACCAGCTAGATTGACCCCTAGAGTCTGTCCCGGCCCCTGTGGAAATCTAATTACCATAATAAAGAAATCCGTCTGTTTAAGATGGAGCATCTGCGGTGGAAGGTAGCCGAGCTACAGCGGTGTTTGTCAGACCATGAGACGTTATTCTCACAAATGTCTGTAGCGTCCAAACGGTTTGGCGTCCAAACGGTTTGGCCTCCAAACTAATAGAGCCCCACAGTGGAGGTGTCATAACATCCACAAAACCTAGCGGTCAAACAGGGCAATTGTTTTTTCACCATAACGTTTTCCTATTGGACATTTTAGAAACACTTAAAATAAGGGCTGTGTTCGTTTAGGCTTGCCCTGGTGTGACGTTTTGATAACCTTGTAAATCTCTCTCAGACAAGGTGACTTTTATCAATATATTCGGCTCTATTTACTCTCAGATTCGAAAATGCTAATTAGCATCAAAGTACACATCATGCAAGTTCACAGAATAGTCAATTTAAAGAAATGATACCAATTTATTATTTACTAAATTTAGCTAACATTCAATAGTTAATCCAGAGATTCTTACCTTTGCCTCGATTCGGCAGTTTCGTTCAGATCATCATGGCATTTGTAGTTCTTTGACAGCTAATTAGCAATTAATTTTTTGGGGGGGTAAATACAGGCAAATATATTGATGTTACCTTGTCCTAGAGAGATTTACACAGGTTTTATGGGTATTATGACTAATACTGTGGTACTCTTTATGACCACTCTATGGAAAGATGAGACTCTCACGAACACGATGGTGTTCTCCGTTTTGTGTTCTCTACAACCCCCACAAGTGTCATGGGACTCATCAGAGGTCTGTACCGCCGATCTGCCAACTTCTGTCTGTAGCGTCCGAACTGTTTGGGCTACAAACTAATATGACCCCTCCAACAAACATGTTGGTTGTTTTGCTGTATTACCCTCACAAGACTTGTCTGAAGGTAGCCCGGTACCAATTAAAAGTTTAGTGCCCCCAAAAAATATATGGCCTTTTCCTGAACATGTCACCTGACCAGGAACAACTCTGGGCCTAGTCTACCCTCTTAGGAAAAAAAGGGTTCTGTGGAAAGGTTTCTACCTGAAACAAAATTGGTTCTATCTGGAACCAAAAATGGTTCTTCAAAGGTTTCTCCTATGGGAACAGCCAAAGAACCCTTTTAGGTTCTAGATAGAACCTTTTTTTCTAAGAGTAACTTAGATCCAGAGTTTTTCCAGGTGACCAAAAATTCCGGACCCTGATTCTGTTATGGAGTGATCTGACATGGTTGCCTTCAGACTAGACCATTTCAATGTGGCAGAACAGCTTAACATGCATAGAGAACAACAGCCACATCTCTTCCTCCTCAATGGTGATTCATCTACATACGTTACGTGTCTAATCTGTTTATCTGCTCTGAGCACACACTCTCTTTCCACCCATTCCCTCACCATCTGAGGTTCTTCCCCTTTCTTTGTGTTCTGCTCTGCTCTGTTGGTAAAATGTTGTTGTTTTTCTCAGTTGTTGTTTTTCTCTAAATGACAGCTGAAAGCCTTCACAGAGCCATATCGGTGGAGTGTGTATGCGTGCGCACTGTGTACATTTACGTGAATGTGCGTGCGTGTGCCTGCATGCATCTGCGCATTTGCGGGTACATTGAGTGTGTGTGTGTGTGTGTGTGTGTGTGTGTGTGTGTGTGTGTGTGTGTTTTGAGTGAGGTTTGAGGATGAGTCTCCCGGCCTAGAATTACATGGGCTTCCCTCTTGGCCTTGGCTGATGAGCCCTGACAGATCTGAGAGCAGTGTGGGTGCGCTGGCTGGATGCAGACGGTAAGAGGCTCTCTCTGGTCCCTCAGCTCGTCTGTTACTAACCAATCCATCCATTTTCCACTATAAAAATAGTTTGAGGTTTTTCTCTTCTAGGAATTATATTTCTATGTTTGCCACGTTCTAGTGCTTGGAATGAGTCATTGGTAAAACAGTTTGCAGAGGAGATCTTGATTCACGCTGACAGAATTTAAACACAATTTTATTCGATTTAAAGCTGGCGGGACAAATGTATTGAGTTGTTGAGACTGTTCTCGAACACAAATGTGTTATCAATTAAGATTATTTGTTTGTAGTTAATTAAGAATTAAGATAAATCAGTTGCGAACTTGACTAAAAGCGTCACGGTCGTGTGGTGATGAATTGAACAAAGAGCTAATCTTAAATTGACCACTCAATCACAATTAAGAGCTCAATTAGTTAAGCTTGATTAATTGAGAGCTCAGTTTGAACATAATCAAATTGTAACCCTGTAATCAGATTGGCCTGAAGCGACACCATGTATACATTTATAATGATGGGTCCTTTTTCATATTGATGAATCTATAGTCTATTTTTCTCCACATAATGTTACATTTTAAGTAGGAGCATAACCTATGATCATATTAGGATGCCCAATCACCAAGAACATTTTATGGATCTGTTATCAAAACTTGTCCGTGACCTCACTCTCTCAGAGAGAGTTGGATATGCAAAAAAACACAGTTCCAATTCACATGTGAATAATACACACTTGTACATGTGTGAAATAGGAAAAATATGAGCACCCATCAAATTATTATTATTATTATTATTATAAATCTGTATAATTTATTGAGAGCTAAGAGAACTGTGACTTCTATGATTAGTGACGATTCATTCTACTGATGAAATGTTCATTGAGCCAAATCATCTACTACACAGTCATCTACTACACATACTGTCTGTTTTCTTTACTTATACCAACACACACACACACACACACACACCCTATAGGCCTGTATCAGTCAAAATGGTACATTGTTTTGGTGATGAAAACAACCTGCATCTTGTCTGTATAGTTTTGTTAGCAGACCACACTGAGATTATCAAGGAGAGAGATGTTCACTGGACAAACAACTGATTCCTCAATGGGACTAAAATTAGGAGTCTTTAATGATGGAGCACTCTCAAGTTCTACAAGCAGCCTGTTTGATGGGGACTTTTTCCAAGGATGTTGATTTTGTACATTCTTATTTTATTTTTTTCACCTTTATTTAACCAGGTTGGCCAGTTGAGAACTAGTTCTCATTTACAACTGCGACCTGGCCAAGATAAAGCAAAGCAGTGCGACAATAAAATAAAAAAACACAGAGTTACACATGGTATAAACAAACGTACAGTCAATGACACTATAGAAGATCTATATACAGTGTGTGCAGCTCAATTAGTTAAGCTTGATTTGGAAGGTAGGACAATAAATAGGCCATAGTGGCGAAATAGTTGCAATTTAGCATTAACACTGGAGTGATAAATGTGCAGATGATGATGTGCAAATATGAGCAAAAATAATAGTATGGGGATTAGGTAGTTGGGGTGGGCTATTTACAAATGGGCTTTATACAGGTGCAGTGATCGGTAAGTGTCACGTCCATGCCAACTACCTTGACGATGCTCATCCCGCCCCGGAGCTCCGGCTCGCCAGTGTAATAACCACCGGCATGAGGACGATGGCAGCCTTATCTAAGCGCCCATCACCTGCTTCACATTCCCTTAAATTCCACCCGCCCACACACACACACACCGGTTCCCATTCACCCCATTACACTCCAATTTATGTTTCCCTTCCCCGTATGTGGGGGTGGATTATTGTCTTTGTATCATGCATGCTATACTTTATTAAATATATCACCTTACGCAATTCCTTTTGTTTCACCTCCTCCTTTTTTATGCCTTACAGAATAATCCACCGCCTCTGAGGTTTTTTTTCACTTTTGTTTTTTGTTCACCTTTTCCCTGTTTTTTCCTTTTTGTGAGTTTTTGCCCCTGTCCCTTACGATGAGCACAGGAGAGCGCGATGGGGGACCGGGCTAGAGGATAGCCCGGTCCCCCATCGCGGTACGGTGGCGATCCGGAGGGTTGTCGTGGTTTCCTTCTCCAATGTGAGTTGTATTATACAGGGAGAAGGTAACCACGATGATCTTTCTCCTTACCGGGCGCGCCCTCGACTGGGTAACGGCATTGCGGGGAAGCGGTGCTGAGGAATTGAGGTCCTTCCGCAGATTCATTGCGGACCGTTTTCGACTGCCCCGCGGAGGGGAGGGACGCTGGTGAGCGACTGCGACGGACACGGCTTCGGAGTGTGCCCTAGAGTTCCGGATGGTGGCAGCGTCCAGTGCCTGGAACGGGCCACCCCTCCGAACCGCCTTCTGCAATGGCTTGCGTAGGAGGGACATACGACCATCTTGGTGATCCATAGGACATTGTGTCCGACCGTGGACCCCAATTCACTTCTCGGATCTGGAAGTTCCTGTCCCGGCTGGGGGTCACGGTCAGCCTCACATCTGGGTACCACCCTCAAGCGAACAGACAGGCGGAACGCACTAACCAGGAGTTGGGAAGGTTCCTGCGGAGCTACTGTCTCGACAGGCCAGGTGAGTGGTCACGCTTTCTTCCCTGGGCGAAGTACGCCCAGAACTCCCTGCGCCAGTCCTCCACAGGTTTGACACCGGCAGCCTCCTTTATGTCCTTGGACAGGTACCGAGCTCAGTGATGTGCCGTCTGTGGAGGACTGGTTTTGTTCTGCAGAGGAGGTATGGTCCGCCATCCATGTCCGCCTACAGGAGGCAGTTGCCCGCCAAAAGAGACAGTCCTCCAGAAGGTTAATGACGTGTCAGTTACCCTCCAACTGCCCCTCCCTTATTCTAACATCTCTCCCACTTTCCATGTCTCTCTCCTCAGACCGGTGGTTCCTGGTCCGCTGGGGTGAGCCGGCCCTGCTGCGCTGCCTCCACCTCCGGTGGACGGGGGCCCAGCATATAGAGTGGAGACGGTGTTGGACTACCGTCAGAAGCGGGGTCGGGTCCAGTTCCTAGTGGACTGAGCGGGATACGGTCCGGAGGAACGCAGCTGGGTCCGGGCGGTGGACATCTGCGACCCCTCGACCTCCGGGACGTCCGAGCCACGCCTTTGAGGGGGGGTACTGTCATGTCCATGCCAACCACCTCGACGGTGCTCATCCCGCCCCGGCGCTCCGGCTCGCCGGTGTACTAACCACCAGCATGATGACGATGGCAGCCTTATCCAAGCGCCCATCACCTGCTTCACATTCCCCTGATTCCACCTGCCCACACACACACACACACACACACCGGTTCCCATTCACCCCATTACACTCCCTATTTATGTTTCCCTTCCCCGTATGTGGGGGTGGATTATTGTCTTTGTATCATGCATGCTATACTTTATTAAATATATCACCTTACGCAATTCCTTTTGTTTCACCTCCTCCTTTTTTACGCCTCGCGTTCATTACAGTAAGCAGCCCCGACAGCTGATGCTTAAAGTTAGTGATGGAGATAGGATTCTCCAGCTTCAAGGATTTTTGCAATTTGTTCCAGTCATTGGCAGCAGAGAACTGGAAGGAATGGCGGCCAAAGGAGGTGTTGGCTTTGGGGGTGACCAGTGAAATATACCTACTGGAGCGCAGACTACGGGTGGGTGTTGCTATGGTGACCAGTGAGCTAAAATAAGGTGGGGATTTACCTAGCAAGGACTTATGGATGACCTGGAACCAGTGATTTTGGCGACAAATATTTAGTGAGGGCCAGCCAACGAGAGCATACAAGTCGCAGTGGTGGGTAGTATATGGGGCTTTGGTGACAAAACGGATGGCACTGTGATAGACTACATCCAATTTGCTGAGGAGAGTGTTAGAGGCTATTTTGTAAATTAAAAATCAAGGATCGGTAGGATAGTCATTTTTACAAGGACATGTTTGGCAGCATGAGTGAAGGAGGCTTTGTTGCGAAATAGGATGCCGATTCTAGATTTCATTGAGGATTGGAGATTAATGTGAGTCTGGAAGGAGAGTGAACAGTCTAACCAGACACCTAGGTATATATTATTTGGCATTTCTCTGCGGAAATGCTAGGGAATTATTGTAATTATCACCAATGTATGTTTTCTTTTGTGGTGTAGGTCTGGGTAATATCACAGGTGGTTATAATTGTTCATGTTTTTTGGGATTTGAACTTTTCAGGAATGTGTTTTATTTGTATTCTTCTGTTGATTTGTGGTTTATGAACAAGGAACCCCTTGTATCTTCTGTACCTATGTTATTGAGCAAATGTACCTAAATAAATCCTCTGCTTAAGGATTTCATGAACTGACTGTTTTAATTCCTGCATACTCTACATTTGTCTACATAAAGGTAACATTTGTACATTATGCCTAACTATAATATAAACTATTCATTGCACATATAGAGCCTAAGCACATGAATATGACATTATATAGCCAGATAGAGGTTAATGAATGAAGGTGCATTGATACATGCATATCCTGTGGTCCTGTGTGACTCAGTCGGTAGAGCATTACGCTTTCAACACTAAGGGTCCAGGGGGAAATTCCTGCTGGGGCCTGCCATATGTGAAATTACTAAGTCGCTTTGGATAAGTGTCTGCTAAATGGCATATATTATTATTGAAAATAACCAAAATGTCAGTTAATCACTCCGCACTACTCTGTAGGTGTTGCAGCCTACACACTGACAGGTGCTGATATCATCTCTGTAGGTGTTGCAGCCTACACACTGACAGGTGCTGACATCATCTCTGTAGGTGTTGCAGCCTACACACTGACAGGTGCTGATATCATCTCTGTAGGTGTTGCAGCCTACACACTGACAGGTGCTGATATCATCTCTGTAGGTGTTGCAGCCTACACACTGACAGGTGCTGATATCATCTCTGTAGGTGTTGTAGCCTACACACTGACAGGTGCTGATATCATCTCTGTAGGTGTTGTAGCCTACACACTGACAGGTGCTGACATAATCTCTGTAGGTGTTGTAGCCTACACACTGACAGGTGCTGATATCATCTCTGTAGGTGTTGTAGCCTACATACTGACAGGTGCTGATATCATCTCTGTAGGTGTTGCAGCCTACACACTGACAGGTGCTGACATCATCTCTGTAGGTGTTGTAGCCTACACACTGACAGGTGCTGATATCATCTCTGTAGGTGTTGCAGCCTACACACTGACAGGTGCTGATATCATCTCTGTAGGTGTTGCAGCCTACACACTGACAGGTGCTGACATCATCTCTGTAGGTGTTGTAGCCTACACACTGACAGGTGCTGACATCATCTCTGTAGGTGTTGCAGCCTACACACTGACAGGTGCTGATATCATCTCTGTAGGTGTTGCAGTCTACACACTGACAGGTGCTGATATCATCTCTGTAGGTGTTGCAGCCTACACACTGACAGGTGCTGATATCATCTCTGTAGGTGTTGCAGCCTACACACTGACAGGTGCTGATATCATCTCTGTAGGTGTTGCAGCCTACACACTGACAGGTGCTGACATCATCTCTGTAGGTGTTGTAGCCTACACACTGACAGGTGCTGATATCATCTCTGTAGGTGTTGTAGCCTACACACTGACAGGTGCTGATATAATCTCTGTAGGTGTTGTAGCCTACACACTGACAGGTGCTGATTTATAGGGGCATGCGTTACGTGGGTGGGAAGTAGGAACACCATCTCACAGGAAATAATATTGTAAATGGAACAATGTGTTTTCCTACTAAATGCATGCTTTTTATGCGGTATGGCTTTCACGTTTGTTGACTGTGATAGATTACTGTGTCAGTGCTGCCAAGTACACTTAGACGAAAACGTGGTGCCCATCTGCTCATTTGATGGCCTTCCAACTCAATTTAGTTCACCTGAACAGATAATACCAGTCAGACTGAGGCAGTCCTTCTCCAAGCAGCAGTGAGGAGAGAGGTCACTGTAGTGAATTTGTCAGGAAGCTGTAGCCTATGTTCACTTGATACAATGCATAGCAAGCACCCTGTGAAAATAAGAGTATATTATATTTAATGCTATAATTGTGCACAATGAGAAGGTTATGGACTATGAAAAATACCAATAGGCCTACCAAAGGGGATGGGGAAAATGTAGGCTATATGAACCCTCTTTGAGCCTACACATCTTAGTGGAAGCCCAACAGAATAGATCATGTAGGCCAAGAACAGCAACCTGGTCTCAGAGCCTTTCGTATTATTGTAAATTGAGAACGCTCCATTTAGTATGATATGTTATGTTTCGTATGGTATGTATTAATTTGTGGATGTCCATCACCCATTTCATAGTATATATTACGAATTACAATTAGTATTATATGTTACGAATTTGCAAAATGTACAATATGTTACAAATTTGCTAAACGTATGAAATGTTACGATTTCTAGCTAGGTGGCTAATGTTAGCTAGCTGGCTTACGTTAGCTAGTGCTAGAGGTTAGGGTTTAAAAAAAAAATGTTTCACCTTTATTTAACCAGGTAGACAGGTTGAGAACAAATTCTCATTTTCAACTGCAACCTGGCCAAGACAAAGCAAAGCAGAACGACAAAAACAACAACACAGAGTTACATATGGGATAAACAAACGTACAGTCAATAACACAATAGAGAATCTATGTACAGTGTGAGCAAATGTAGTAAGAATAGGAAGGTAAGGCAATAAATAGGCCATAGTGGCAAAATAATTACAATTTAGCATTAACACTGGAGTGTTAGATGTGCAGATGATGATGTGCAAATAGAGATACTGGGGTGCAAATGAGCAAAAATAATAATATGGGGATGAGGTAGTAGGGTGGGCTATTTACAGTTGGGCTGTGCACAGGTGCAGTGATCGGTAAGCTGCTCTGACAGCTGATGGGTTACTGGTTAGGGTTAAGTTTATGAGTTAGGTTAAAGGGTTAAGGTTAGAGGAAGGGTTAGCTAACATGCTAAGTAGTTTCAATGTAGCTGAAAAGTAGTAAGTAGTTGAAAAGTTGCTAATTAACTAAAATGCTAAAGTTCTCAGTGATGAGATTTCAACTTGCAACCTTTGGGTTGTTAGACGTTTTCATCATACACCCACCCCGACCAACCACCCTACTTTCGTTTTTGCCTTAAGTAACCATCTGTCTTATTTAACACTTCTAAACGTAAAATATCATACACATTTTTGTGTCCCGGATTGACATTTACTATGTTACATCTAGTCTATGAGACCAGACTGAGAACAGTGTTATTAGGCCTACCTAGGTCTACCCTACAGATAAAAAGTTAATCCTAAATGAAATATTACGTTTTTGATTCAGATATTAAATCTATAAAACATTTGTCAATACAGTTACAGGTGTCTTTATGTTCCATGCCTTTACCTGCCTCTACGTGCCCTCTTTCAAACATGCGCACTCACGCGCACAGATCCGAAATTGCTCGGTCACCTTGGAGATGAGAAACATTGAAGAGAGGAGGTTACGACTGTCTCAGCCTCCTCTTTCCTCACGAAAACTTTCAGCGAAGCACCCTCAATATATCTATAAGTTTATATACGACGATTGCATGAACGGGCAGGAGGCACCTGTCCGACACATCCATGTTTTGCGACTTCAGAATGTCTTGAGAAAGAAATTGCTCTGATTGTCCACCGGTCGACCACTTTGCAAGTAAAGGTAGAACGCGCCGGTGAAATTGCATAGGTTTACAAATGACAAGATTCTGAAACTCTGCTCCATCCTATCTAATTCAGATATGATCTCATTTAATCGCATGTTTTCAAAACTCTATAGTATTTTTCTTGAAATAAGGAGTAGTTTAAGAATATGATGTCTTAAATCAATGCGGTTAAAAAAGGCCCATCCTGGGATTATGATAATGATTTGTCTGGACACCCGACGTTGAAAAAAATTTGGCCAAAAATTTGAATTTGAACCAGTTTCCTCTCACGACCTCTACAAACCAGAATGTTGAATACAATTATAATTTAAAGTAGTTTATTTTAGCGGTTGTCTGTGCAGTTGGTCGTTTTGGCGGTAGGAATGTGAGACAATATACCCACAAGTATAACTATACTAAACAAAAATATATGCAACAATTTCAATGATTTTATTGCGTTACAGTTCATATAAGGAAATCAGTCAATTGAAATAAAGTAATTTGGCCCTAATCTATTGATTTCACAACTGGGCAAGGCGCAGCCATAGGTGGAGCCAGGCCCAGCCAATCAGAATGTGTTTTTCCCCACAAAAGGGCTTCATTACAGACAGAAATACTCAGTTTCATCAGCTGTCTGGGTGGCTGGTCTCAAAGGTGAAGAAGGCTGGTGTGGTATGTACCGCTTCACCATTCTTTAGGTGGCTTATTGTAGAGAAATGAACATTACATTCTCTGGCAACAGCTCTGTTGGACATTCCTGCAGTCAGTGTGCCAATTGCAAACTGTGCAATGTGTGCATTGAGCTCACAAAGAAAATGAAATTCAAATAACAAAAAAACAAACTATCAAAATGGAATTCAAATAATTGAACCTATGCCTATCAATTAGTTGTTTAAAAAACTATTGCATACGTCTCGTGCATTTATTTGTATCTAGTGCGCATGCTTCAGGTGATAGAAATCTGAAGGCACTACCTTCCCTCCCTTCTTATACTCTCCTGTAAAGTCTGTGGACAGCAGAGGAGGCTGGTTGGAGGATCTATAGGAGGACTGGCTCATTGTAATGGCAGGAATAGAATCAATGGAACGGTATCAAACACAACATATGGAAACCGTATGTTTGACTCCGGTCCATTATCTCCATTCCAGTCATTACAATGTGCCTGTCCTTTTATAACTCCTCCCACCAGCCTCCTCTGGTGGACAGGTGTCTGACAGATGGCTATATGGCTAAGATCATTCATGAAGAGAATCAATGGCTATTGATCACACTGAAGCCGCAGTCAGTCTGTGACAGTGCTGTGCTGCTGTTTCGTTATTCCTTCATGGCCACAGAGCTCACAGGGTTACTGCCTCTGTCTGAACTGTGTCTCACTACAAACCCTTCTAACTACACTGAATGGCTCCGTCTGCCGCTAGGCCTACACTACAGGGAGCTGCTGGCTTCTGCCCTTTCATAAGGATGCGCAAAGAGGATGCTACTTACTTTGGCATGTCTTACAGATGCCTTTGAGTAACTTTTAGAAGAAGAAGTCAAGAGTGTCATACTGTGTTGTATGTCATTAGATCAGAGGTGATGCCCAATTTATCCATGTTAATAAGCCCCCAGCCTATGAGGATGTTGCACACTCCAAATGTGTTACAGAAGGTTGCACACTGTTACCAAGGGTTGCATAATGCACAATATTGCCATTCTGAATGAAGGTTAGAGATACATCAGAGTGTGTTTTATAGTGTGTTTTTGTTGGGTTTTCATGGGTGAACAGGTATGATGGAAGCAGCCAGTACTTTCCTCAGAGATGACTGCCCTCCCTGGGAAGATGTGTCTCTGTCTGCCCCTCACAGAGACGATGGTCTACTGGTCACCCATGTCAACCAAATACAGGACTTACTGGTGAGCTGGTCAAGTTCTCTCTTGAAAAATAAATTTCATCTCCATGAGATTAACCTGGATAAATAGTGTTCAGTCTTCCCTTGAAAGCGTAGTACTGCGCCTCAGAGTATATCTGTACTGTACCTTACTGTCTGGGCTCCTCTCTGTAACCCAGATTCTCCAGAGGTCACAGGGTCAGGCTGCAGAGTGGAAGAGCTCCTCTGATTGGCTCCTGACCCACAGTCTCCACAGCTCCGGCCTCTCCCTCTCAACACTCCTCTCACATGGGACCACCAAGATCAGGTAAGTGTGTGTGACTGGGGCCAGCTTTATATATCTTGGCCCATATTCACAGAGTATCCGAGTAGGACTGCTGCTCTAAGATCAGTTTTGACTTTTAAATCATAATAAAAAAGAGCAGGGACCTGATACTAGATCAGCACTTTTACACTGAGGCGCTTTGTGAGTATGTGCCCAGATCCCTAGCACCCCTAGCTTTTTCCTTGTTACAAATGCCCTATCAGCCTCCATCCAATTTATCCAATCTGGGCAGTTATTGCCTGAGCAATGCTGCCTAAACAGCCATGTATGACCTAATAGCAGTTTCCCTTGTCCCCTGCTCTGACCTCTCTGTGCTGGTGGCAGGGCTGGGGAGGAGGGAGGCCTCAGCAGACAGCTGGAGATCACTGCTGCAACACTCACTCACTTTGACTTCCAGCTGTACCAGTGAGTACCCCTCTCTTAGCACACACACACACACATACCCATGCGTGCAAACTCACACACACACTGGCATGTGGTGCTACGCACGCACAGGCACACATACACACTGGCATGCACCCACGCAGGCATGCAAGCACGCACGCACGCACACACACACACACACACACACACACACACACACAAAACATGTGCTGTCACCCACACACACACACAGCTGCAACCGTGACTGCCACTGTTTGTGATAATGAATGTGTTGTTTGGGCTCTACAGGGCCATTGAGCTGTACCACGGCAGAATAAGATGGCTGAACCAAGGAAGTATGAAGGTATGGCATAGTCGATCTTCTTGTTCTTCACCATCATCATTACCATCGGCACAATATACAGTATATAACTATTGATATACAACCTAGAGTGTCCAGTGTGACTGTATAACTGTACCACTGCCCTGTGTGTGTGGCAGGTGTTTGGGCTGGTGAAGGGGTCCAGAGTAGGTGTCATAGTTGACACCTCAGATGTTAACTGCACCAAGGACAGACTGCCAGATCTACAGAGGAACCTCCTGGTAAGATATATAGACATTTAAACCACTGGTTTCACCTAATCATTTACTGAGGAGGTAGATATACACTGCATTTGGAAAGTATTCAGACTGCCCAAATTTTGTTACGTTACAGTCTTATTCAAAAATGTATTAAATTGTTTTTTCCCTTATCAATCCATAATGACAAAGCAAAAACAGGTTTTTAGATGTTTGCAAATGTATAAATTAAAAAAACATGGAAATATCACATTTAAGTATTCAGAGCCTTTACTCAGTACTTTGTTGACGCTACAAGCTTGGCACACCTGTATTTTGGGAGTTTCTCACATTCTTCTCTGCAGATCCTCTCAAGCTCTGTCAGGTTGGTTGGGGAGCGTTGCTGCACAGCTATTTTCAGGTCTCTCCAGAGATGTTCGATCGGGTTCAAGTCCGGGCTCTGGCTGGGCCACTTCAAGGACATTCTGAGACTCCCGAAGCCACTCCTGCGTTGTCTTGGCTGTGTGCTTAGGGTCATTGTCCTGTTGGAAGGTGAACCTTCGCCCGAGTCTGAGGTCCTGAGCGCTCTGGAGCAGGTTTCCATCAAGGAACTCTCTGTATTTTGCTAAGTTCATCTTTCCCTCGATCCTGACTGGTCTCCAAGTCCCTGCTGCTGAAAAACATCCCCACAGCATGATGCTGCCACCACCATGCTTCACCGTAGGGATGATGCCAGGTTTCCTCCAGATGTGACGCTTGGCATTCAGGCCAAAGAGTTCAATCTTGGTTTCATCAGACCAGAGAATCTTGTTTCTCATGGTCTGAGAGTTTTTAGGTGGCTTGTGGTCATGTGCCTTTTACTTGTGGTCATGTGCCTTTTAGGAGTGGCTTCCTTCTGGCCACTCTACCATAAAGGTGTGATTGGTGGAGTGCTGCAGAGATGGTTGTCCTTCTGGAAGGTTCTCCCATTTCCACAGAGGAACTCTGGAGCGCTGTCAGTGTGACCGTCGGATTCTTGGTCACCTCCCTGACCAAGGCCCTTCTCCCCCAATTGCTCCGCTTGGACGGGCAGCCAGCTCTAGGAAGAGTCTTGGTGGTTCCAAACTTCTTCCATTTAAGAATGATGGAGGCCACTGTGTTCTTCATTTTTTGGTACCCTTCCCCAGATCTGTGCCGCGACACAATCCTGTCTCGGAGCTCTATGGACAATTCCTTGGTTTTTGCTCTGACGTGCACTGTCAACTGTGGGACTTTATATAGACAGGTGTGTGCCTTTCCAAATCATGTCCAGTCAATTGAATTTACCACAGGTGGACTCCAATCAAGTTGTAGAAGCATCTCAAGGATGATCAATGGAAACAGGATGCACCTGAGCTCAATTTTGAGCTTCATAGCAAAGGGTCTGAATACTTATGTAAATAAGGTATTTCTGTTTTTCATTTTTAATAAACTAGCAAACATGTCTAAAAACCTGTTTTCACTTTGTCATTATGGGGTATTGTGTGTAGATTGATGAGATTAATATTTTTTTAGATTTTAGAATAAGGCTGTAACGTAACAAAATGTGAAAAATGTCAAGGGGTATGAATACTTTCCGAATGCTCGGGACATTTAGACCACTGGTTTCGCCCAGTGATGTTTATGAACCCTGGATGACTGACAGGGGTCCTATAATGAAGCTACCGCGCAGCCATCTTGGTACTCTTTCTCCGTTGTAAAAAAGCTTTTGGAAGTTATGGAAATGCATTATTTAACGTCTAGATTATGTTGTTTATAATGTTTATTATATTACAGACACCTTAATGCATACTTTTAAAATTATATTATGTCAGCTAAACATACAAATAAAAAATGAAAACATATTTTAAAAAGTATTTTGTTAGAGAATACTAATATTACTGTTCTCACTACAACAAAAACATACTTAAATAAATGTAATTTGTCCTTGAAACATTTCATTGAAATACTGTAGAATTCCATTAATTCCTATGGAGGACTGCTCCTACTAGGGAGTGCCAATATGGCCGACCAGTGGCTTCAAAGCTCTCAATGACCAATATATTGCATCAGCAATCCAGAGATTGTATACATCATTGGTTTCACCTCATAGTTTACTGGTAAGATAAATAGACATTTAAACCCCTGGTTTCACCTCGCATTTACTGGTGAGATAGACATTTAAACCCCTGGATTCACCTGGCCATTTACTTCATTAGTAAAACATGTGTAAACAATATGTTTACTATGGGCTTTGTCTCTCAACAAGCATTGAATGTGTGTGTTTATGTTTGTGTGTGTCAGTCTCTGATAGAAGAGCAGCTCAGCTTTAAGCACCAGCTGTACCTGATGTCCTTTGGTACTGAGACCAGCTGCCTTTGGGACAGCCCCAGAGACGTCAACCCATTCAGGTGAGATATCATAAGAAAGGTCATCGAGGTCATAACATTGTGCTTTAAAGGTGTATTCCGTAACCTTTTTGTCCCCTATGGCCATAAATGCTGAAATAATCCATGCTCAAACACACACACACACATACACACACACACACACACACACCATTTAGGCATAGCAGCGGGAAGTAAGGGTGCTGAGGGTGCTGCAGAACCCCCTGAAAAATGTGAACACAAAAAAAAAAGTTACAAAAAAACTTGATTTTATATTTTTCACAAAAGTGGTCACTGGGCCTTTAATAGTCCTTTTAATAGTCCTGTATTAGCTGACCGGTATATCCGTCTGCAGCGTGGGCAAAACGTTTTTTTAAAGTCAGGCATATTATTTTCGACCACAAAATAGTCCACTCTAGAATTCCAGTTGTTCACCATTGAGAGGATATTATAGCTGACATGTATCCCTCAAGTGTTTTGGTAGGATAAAATACTATTATTTTTCAGATGTTGCTATAGTATCCTTAAAAAGCTGCCCAGTCACTTTAGCTCAAGTTCCATGATGATACCAGAGGAGTCTGGATGTTGATGTAACGGCATGGCGCTGGAGGGGAGAAGCCTGGAGGACTGTCTCACGGCCTTTGTGTGTATGTGTCCCTGCAGTCTCACGGCCCTAACACAGCACAGCACCCACTGTTCATTTCAACTCGCTCCTGCGTTTACTTTCATTAGGGTATAATGTCTATTTTAAAATGCCTCATGCCTTTTGTGTTATTTTAGGTTAGTCATTTGGGAATGCATGGGTACATGCGAGAACAGTTTGTGCCTGTGTTAGGAGAGAAAAACAAACACACACACACACACACACACACACATACATAGGGAAGAGTGAGGGACAGTGAGAGCTACTGTGCACTGTTCTGTGGTGACTGGCTGTATTCAACACCAATGCCAAAGAATACAACCAGAATGTTTTTTCATACTGAACACTTCAGTATCTATTAGTGTAAATAATTGTATAGTGAGCCATCGTTTAATACCCTCACAGATCATCACTCATTCCTACAGTTAAGTGTATCTATGCTTTAAAAAATTCATTCAATTTCTACATTCGTTTGTTAAAACATAAACTGTATAGTTTGGGTGACACCCATATTTTCACTTACAGTAATGCACTCATGTTTCCTCAATGAAATAGCACAGCATACAGCTGATCTACTGTAGGATGTAATATACCAATAGTGGTGGGTTTGAAGTATGGGTTAGAATAAAAATAGATCAAATAAAAATAAGTTCTGTGTGAAACGTCCGTATACACACTTAATGCTAGTATATACGTCTTTCCACCATTTTATCCATGTATAAATATGTTTTAGATAGACCTATGCCATTTGTATGCTCATGGATTTGAGTTTGTATTGACTGCTGTGTGTAATTGAACATGAACTTGAACTAGACATAAACTGTAAGTTTCTATAGGCTGACTCGTTGCCAGTGGATCTGTGTAGGCTGCCTTCTACACTAGACTGTGTCAATGTGGCCTGTTCTCTCTCCAGACTGCAGGAGGCTCATGGCTGGGTGGATGAGCTGGGAGCCAGGGGGGGGTGTAACCTCCTACAGGCCCTGAAGAGAGGCCTTGGCCTGGGCTGCACTCAGCTTGACTCCCTGGTGATCGTCCTGGGCTCCAGGTGAATCAACTTGAACAGGACAGTGATGTAGTGGGACTGATAATGAAAGTACAACAATAACTACATTGGGTTGTACACTAACTACACATTGGGTTGTAATATGTATTATGAATTAACTAATCAGAGAGCAGGGCTAGGATGACCAATCAGAGAGCAGGTTTATGACAATGTCATTATGATTATGTCATTATTAAAGGATAAATCAGAGAGAAGGGTTATGATGAATAATCAGAGAGCATGGTTATGATGACCAATCAGAGAGCCAGGTTTTGACGATCTTATGATGAAAGGACAAATCAGATATCAGGGTTATGATGTCATTGTGAAGGTACCAATCAGAGAGCAGGGTTATGTTGATATCATTTTGAAGGGACCAATCAGAGAGCGGTGTTATGATGATGTCATCATCAAGTGGCTGATCAGAGAGCAGGGTTATTCAAACACAGAAAAAGTCCCCTGTGTTTGATGATAGTACCTCCTCATCTCTAACTTCTCTCCTTCCCTCTCTCCTCTAGCCCTGACCAGACCTCAGATGCGCTCTTTGATTACGTAGAGCAGAGCATTTTGGGAAGGGCGTTGTTGATCCATGTGGTGTCCTACTGTAGCATTAGCCCTCTGACCATTGTGAGTCAAACTGCTGGAACTTCAGGTCACCAACAATCGTGTCTTTTTATTAGTAGAGGGACAGATTTACTAAACTTTTGAACCTGTGAAAAGTTTGGTAAATGATTCACTGTGTCTCTACCTCAAACAGGCAACTGTAAAGAAACTAGCTGAAGTTACACGGGGACGCCACCACATCTTCTCAGCTTCACTGGTAACCTGTCAGTCCTGTGCTATTTGGGTTTATGTTTTAGTGTATTGTGGTCAAAAATAACTTTCCCTGCTGTTTGTGTGTGTTTGTGTGTGTGTGTGTGTGTGTGTGTGTGTGTGTGTGTGTGTGTGTGTGTGTGTGTGTGTGTGTGTGTGTGTGTGTGTGTGTGTGTGTGTGTGTGTGTATCAGGGTGTAGTGGACAGCAGTACAGACGTGGAGCTGCTGTGGACAGAGATCAAGGCAGCCAGAGAGCTGCTGGGACACACTGAGGGCCTGCGTCAGGAACGACTGGGGGACATGACTGTCACTGTGGTGGGACAACAGGTGAGTGGAATGTGTGTGTGTGTGTGTGTACAGCATTTTTCCTGAACATCTTACATAAACCTTTTATTGAATCTTTCCTATTATTGTAATCCCCCAGATATCCACAGAGTTGGACAGCCTATCACTCTCTCCCTCGCTCCCCAGACCACCCAATCACAATGCCCTCCTGAGCATCAAGCCCCCGGGTGTCCAGCCCATCTCCTCGGCTGATTGGCTGAGGAACCATGGACTGAAAGGTAACTGCTCCATGGTGAAGTTACATATAGGCACAGATCTAGAATCAGCTTACCCACTTTAGTCCTAACCTTAACTATTTAAAAGGAACAATGCAAAACTGACCATGAATCTGTGTTAAAGTCAACTTCATCCTACTCTAAAAGTAACTGTGGCAACCAAGTATTGATTCCAAAAGCCATTGGCCATGACAAGAATAGATTCAGATTGAAATTGGAATGAAGCCTCTCTCCTAAACTATCTGATGTACTATCTAATCCTCTCTGCCTGTAGCTAAGAGACTGGGGCTGTACCAGGTTCTGTCTCCCAATGCCTATTCTCTACTGGAGGGGTTTGTACCGATCCTGAACAAGACTGTCAGCTCAACAGTCCATGAGGTACCACTGTCTGTCTCTTCTGTCATATTTTTCCTTCTAGACTTGTTTGTTTTCTCCTTCCCTTGTAATGGCGCAACAGTCAATAGTTCATGTGGAACCACTGTCTGGCTCTTCTTATCTTCTGCACACACAGTCATTTCTCTCATTTTATCTTCTTTTTGTGGCCAGGACACAGTACATGATGTACTACTCTGTCAATTCTTTCTTTCTTTCTTTCTTTCTTTCTTTCTTTCTTTCTTTCTTTCTTTCTTTCTTTCTTTCTTTCTTTCTCTCCCTCCCTCTTTTATTTTCTCTCTTATCTCCCTGTCTTTTGATGTTCCAGTCAATCTTAATGTGGTCCTTGACCAAACCTCTTTAGGTGGTGCAGGGGAGTGGAACTTATTAGACTGGGCGTAATTAACTTATATCAGTTAATCAATGCTACTTTATCAATTACACTTCTTAGCTCAGTGATCTTTCATTCTGTCTGGGCAGTGGAGGACTTGGAGGTAAATTATTTACAGTAATTGCGCCGGTCACTCTTGGTTATCAGTAAGCTTTGTATTTACGACTGTTCTGTCCTTTTTCCTTTATTTTATCTCAAGTGGGAAGGGTTATCTCAAGGTGGGAGGGGTTATCTTAAGGTGGGAGGGGTTATCTCAAGGTGGGAAGATGGGAGGTGGGTGATATGTCTTAGCCTGGTCAAACAGACTGATTACTGCGCTCACATTTAGTTTAAAGTGAAACAGCATGTCAGATCAGAGTGTTTCCACCAGGCTAGATATGTCTCTAGTCTCTTGTACATTTCTAGCTGTGAAATAAAAAACCTTTGGTCACAAAAAAGTATGTTTATGAATGTATTTGTCCTGTACTTCCTCCCTCCATGTTTGATCCTACCCAGAAGGCCATGGTGCAGTTTGAGTGGCATGACGGAACGGTGAAGAATGTTCACGTGGACCTGCCCTTAATCTACCGCTACCAGGTGGGTTCACCAGTCAGGATTTGATGTCAGATGCACATGACGTCTTGTCTGTCTTTTGATTTGATTATTAGTTTTCTGTCTAACCCTCATTTCTTCTCTTCCTGACCAATAAAACCAGTTATGTGTTTATAGTGATGATTTTCTCTCTCACCTTTCATCTGTATCTCTCTCACCCATCACCCCTTCCATTCTCTCTTTCTCTCTTCCATCCCTATCTCTCCATCCCTCTCTTTGTCACCTACAGAAGCAGCTGATGTCTGCAGTGGCTGTGTTGGAGAGGAGGGTGCAGTGGCTGAGCAGTGGGAGCAGACAGATCTGGGGGACAGTGTGTGAACAGAGGTACAGTAGGACACTGGGCTTCTCTCCTCTCACACACAGCTATCAGTCTGCTATCACTCACAAAATAATGATGTCCATTATCTCTCTGGCCTGTGTCAGGGGCAGTTCATTTCTGTCACAGTATACAGATGTAGGATCTTAATTGGATTACTCTTTTTGCTGCTAATGTCAATGCACAGCAGGAATGCAAACTTCTAGTGTATTTGAGGTTTAAAAGTCCACTTTAAAATGGCAGACTTAATTTGCCCTAACGAAAATTGTATCAACCCCTACAAAAAATGTCCATTAATTGTAATCTACATAATAATTCACATTTCCTGTTGTTGCAGGACTGGCTCAAATTAAGATCCTTAATCTGCAGCAGTTTCAAATATCCACCAACCTCTCTCTTTCTCTCTCTGTCTCTCTGTGTTTGTCTCTCTGTAGGGTGGTGATTGTGGTAGACATGTCTATGATGATCTCTGGCTTCTTTCTCCACATCCAGCACTCCCTCAGGGTGCTTCTCGAGGAGCAGCTGGCCAACAAACACAGCTTCAACATCATCGCGTAGGTCACACGCACACACACACACACACACCACAGGAGGTTGGTGGCAACTTAATTGGGCAGGATGGGCTTGTGGTAACGGCTGGAGTGGAATAAGGGGAATGGTATCAAATACATCAAACACATGATTTCCGTGTGTTTAATGCCATTCCATTCACTCCGTTTTAGACATTATTATGAGGCGTCCTCCTCTCAGTAGCCTCCACTGACACACACACACGCACATGCAGAAACACACACATACACACACGCACACAATCCCCATTTGATAGCACATTGAGCTCACATGAATCCAATCATAATACAAGCGCTGCATGTTCTAATCCTTGATAAATAGATCAAGGAAAAAAGACAACTCTTTAACATAACAACCCTCTACACTCCAACACTCTCTCACCTCCACTCCCCCAATATCCTGTTTAATCAAGTGTGTTTGGTTACGTTCTGCATGAGAATAGATGTAATTGATTTGGCTTTCAAAGCCTCCCTGTGCATTAGCACGTTTACCTGCCTCTCAGACCGTGACCTCACCGCAAATGTTTTTAACTGAAATATGAATGATCCTTAATGGAGATGGTTTATAGAGTGGAAAGACTCACTCTAATAAGAATCCAAATTATAGCACTGCTCATTCTCGCTGAGATATAAAAAGCCTGGGGCGTTAGATAATCATCAGAGTTCAATCTATTTATAACGCAGATTGGATGTTTAAAAAATTCAACGTTTATTTAACTAGGCAAGTCAGTTAAGAACAAATTCTTATTTAACATGACGACCTACACCGGCCAAACCCGGACGACGCTGGGCCGCCCTATAGGACTCAATCATGGCCGGATGTGATACAGCCTGGAGTCCATCCAGTGACTGTAGTGACGCCTCATGCACTGAGATGCAGTGCCTTAGACCACTGCGCCACTCGGGAGCCCTATGTGGTAGTGAAATATAGAGTTGTTAGTGGTATTTAAATGTACAGTTGAAGTCTACATACATGTTACGCACGCCTCCCTAAGGAGGGAACGCAACACCCTGCTACACGTAAGCTCAGTGGAATGGGGAAAAAGTATGGGGTCGTGGGTGCAAGTAAGGGTGACAGACTCCACAATACCGTTTAAGCAATGGATTTTATTTATCCAAAAACGGGAAGTGAGGGAAAAGGGGCTGGACGGGACCAAAGCAAAGAACCAAACCTCTAACCTGCCTTAACTGTCAACACAACATCTTACCTAAACTAGCACCGGAATGCTGGTGCTCTAACCAAAATACAGGGGGTGGTCCGCCCAGGTCTTACCTAGTGTATATAGACAAGTAAACTCTACGGGAGGTGTACGCCCATGGGCCTCTTGCCTAGCACAATGGCTTTCCCCTTTCCCCTGGGAACAAATGAGAAAGGTAGTTAGCCCAAATTATAATATTACAAATGACACAAAACCAATGCTCTCTCTTAACAAACAAATCCTAATATTCTACTCAAACACATTAACAGCTCAAACACTCCAAATATCTAAACACTCATTCAAAAGGATCTCACACACAAGCAACACATCTCACAAACCAGCCAGAGAGAGAGAACAGCTCAAACAACTGAGGCTTAAATAAGGTGAGCCAGCTGCAGCTACTGACGAGTGGGCGGAGTCAGGTCTTCCATACAGTGGAGAATCCCACCAATCAGCCATGGCAACTGGACCTGGAGGCCATCTTGCCTGGAACAAACTCACACATAAACACTGAAACCAAGTACAAACAAATATACGGACACAGAGCAACACAACACACTGGGGACGTAACAATACACCTTAGCCAAATACATTTAAACTCAGTTTTTCACAATTCTTGACATTTAATCCTAGTAAAAATACCCTGTCTTAGGTCAGTTAGGATCACCGCTTTATTTTAAGAATGTGAAATGTCAGAATAGTAGTAGAGAGAATGATTTATTTCAGCTTTTATTTCTTTCATCACATTCCCAGTGGGTCAGAAGTTTACATACACTCAATTAGTATTTGGTAGAATTGCCTTTAAATTGTTTATCTTGGGTCAAGCGTTTCAGGTAGCCTTCCACAAGCTTCCCACAATAAGTTGGGGGAATTTTGGCCCATTCCTCCTGACAGAACTGGTGTAACTGAGTCAGGTTTGTAGGCCTCATTGCTCACAGTTCTGCCCACAAATGTTCTATAGGATTGAGGTCAGGGCTTTGTGATGGCCACTCCAATACCTTGACTTTGTTGTCCTTAAGCGATTTTGCCACAACTTTGGAAGTATGCTTACGGTCATTGTCCATTTGGAAGACCCATTTGCGACCAAGCTTTAACTTCCTGACTGATGTCTTGAGATGTTGCTTCAATATATCCACATAATTTTCCTTCCTCATGATACCATCTATTTTTTTAAGTGCACCAGTCCCTCCTGCAGAAAAGCACCCCCACAACATGATGCTGCCACCCCCGTGCTTCACGGTTGGGATGGTTTTCTTCGGCTTGCAAGCCTCCCCCTTTTTCCTCCAAACATAACAATGGTCATAATGGCCAAATAGTAATATTTTTGTTTCATCAGACCAGAGAACATTTCTCCAAAAAGTATCCCCATGTGCAGTTGCAAACCGTAGTCTGGCTTTTTGTCCCATAAGTCTGTGTGCTAAGTGTCCAGCCAAGATTGGACAAATATTTACATCATGAAACTTATTTAGTAGTTCCTTCCATAATTTACAAATGCTAATTATTTATAGTGAAAAAAGGAAAGACTGGGAGTTGGGAGAGATGTTTCTGTAGTATGGATGATGTTTCTGTATTGTGGATGATGTTTCTGTAGTATGGATGATGTTTCTGTAGTGTGGATGATGTTTCTGTAGTGTGGATGATGTTTTTGTAGAGTGGATGATGTTTCTGTAGTGTGGATGATGTTTTTGTAGAGTGGATGATGTTTCTGTAGTGTGGATGATGTTTCTGTAGTGTGGATGATGTTTTTGTAGAGTGGATGATGTTTTTGTAGAGTGGATGATGTTTCTGTAGTGTGGATGATGTTTCTGTAGTGTGGATGATGTTTCTGTAGTATGGATGATGTTTCTGTAGTGTGGATGATGTTTCTGTAGTGTGGATGATGTTTCTGTAGTGTGGATGATGTTTTTGTAGAGTGGATGATGTTTTTGTAGAGTGGATGATGTTTCTGTAGAGTGGATGATGTTTCTGTAGTGTGGATGATGTTTTTGTAGAGTGGATGATGTTTCTGTAGAGTGGATGATGTTTCTGTAGTGTGGATGATGTTTTTGTAGAGTGGATGATGTTTCTGTAGTGTGGATTATGTTTCTGTAGTGTGGATGATGTTTTTGTAGAGTGGATGATGTTTCTGTAGTGTGGATGATGTTTTTGTAGAGTGGATGATGTTTCTGTAGTGTGGATGATGTTTTTGTAGAGTGGATGATGTTTCTGTAGTGTGGATGATGTTTTTGTAGAGTGGATGATGTTTCTGTAGTGTGTGCAGAACATTGTAGAGTACATTGTTGCATGTTGTGATTGTCACAATCGCTGTGAAGAATAGACCAAGGCACAGCGCGATTAACGTTCAACATACTTTATTTACAATGTGAACGGTGAAAACAACAACGAGAAATGCAACCGTAACAAATATGAGAGGCGCACAGGCAGGGGAGCCTCCAGGGGTTTTGGGCCCCATGAAAATATATATCATTGGGCTCCAAAATGTTTTTACCTAATGCTGGAATAATATTTTAGGGCCCCTGTCAGTCACAGGCCCTTAGAATCATCCTAACTTTCCCCCCCCATACGGCGCTCCTGCGCACAGGCACCTAAACAAAAACAATGACCCGCATCGCAGGTGGGAAAAGAAACTCTAAAAAGAAACCCTAAATATGGTCCCCAATTAGAGGTAACTCACTACAGCTGCCTCTAATTGGGAACCAACACAAAACCTCCATAGACTTCATTAGAAACCCCTGTCACAGTGATCCCTAATCTACTATCTCATTGTTGTCCCTTCACTGTCAGTTGACAAGGTTACAATGGGGATGTATGGTTGGTTGTTTGTTGCATCACCACCCTTCAAGTTTCAAGTTGTATTGTAAGTTTCAAGTTGTATTGTCACGTGCACAAGTACAGTGAAATGCCTTTCATAGCTTGCTCTTTTCCAACAATTTTTTTTTTTTTTTTTTTTTTAACCTTTATTTTACTAGGCAAGTCAGTTAAGAACAAATTCTTATTTTCAATGACGGCCTAGGAACAGTGGGTTAACTGCCTTGTTCAGGGGCAGAACGACAGATTTTTACCTTGTCAGCTTGGGGATTCAATCCAGCAACCTTTCGGTTACGGGCCCAACACTCTAACCACTAGGCTAACCACAATGCAGTAATCAATATCAGTACGATTATAAAATAAAGTAAAACACAGGAGAAAATAGAAATAAGAAGAACAGGAGAAAGTAAGTAATTAAGCTACAGTATATACAGGGTCAGTTCAGGGTCAGTCCCAATACCATATTTACAATGTGCAGGGATACTGGAGTGATGTAGGTAGATATGTATAGGGGTAAGGTGACTAGGCATAAGGATATATGATTAAAAGAGTAGCAGCAGCGTATATGATGATTGTATGTAAGTGTGCGCGTCCGTATAGTCCGTGTGTATAGAGTCAGTATGAATGTGTGTGTAGAGTCAATATGGATGTGTGTGTAGAGTCAGTATGGATGTGTGTGTAGAGTCAGTATGGATGTGTGTGTAGAGTCAGTATGGATGTGTGTGTAGAGTCAGTATGAATGTGTGTATAGAATCAGTATGAATGTGTGAGTAGAGTCAGTATGGATGTGTGTGTAGAGTCAGTATGAATGTGTGTGTAGAGTTGGTATGGATGTGTGTGTAGAGTCAGTATGAATGTGTGTGTAAAGTCGGTATGAATGTGTGTGTAAAGTCGGTATGAATGTGTGTGTAGAGTCGGTATGAATGTGTGTGTAGAGTCGGTATGAATGTGTGTGTAGAGTCGGTATGAATGTGTGTGTAGAGTCAGTATGAATGTGTGTGTAGAGTCAGTATGAATGTGTGTGTAGAGTCAGTATGAATGTGTGTGTAGAGTCAGTATGAATGTGTGTGTAGAGTCAGTATGGATGTGTGTGTAGAGTCAGTATGGATGTGTGTGTAGAGTCAGTATGGATGTGTGTGTAGAGTCAGTATGAATGTGTGTGTAGAGTCAGTATGAATGTGTGTGTAGAGTCAGTATGAATGTGTGTGTAGAGTCAGTATGAATGTGTGTGTAGAGTCAGTATGAATGTGTGTGTAGAGTCAGTATGAATGTGTGTGTAGAGTCAGTATGAATGTGTGTGTGTCCCTGTACTGTATATTTTCACTTTCTTTCCTTTCCTACATTTGAGATGAATTTATAATATGTTAATATGCTTGTAGATTGATATGTTTCCTGTCTTTACCCCTCTACTATTTTAAATATGTTTTAATATCAGTCCTCCACATTGCTTTGTGGCAAAACATATCTCTAGAACTTCTTCACCTTTCATCTTCTTCATTACTTGGTTTCAAGCTGTCATCACTCTCTCCTCTCTTTCTTCCCCACCATCAGTCTGCTAGAAGACATATCCTGTCCTCTCACTGTATCTTCTACAGATAAGGTAGTTTCTTTCTTCTACCGTACAAACCGTTGTTTCAAGGTTGTCGTTGTGTTCCTCTCTGTAGTACTATACAGTGTGTAGTATAATAACTCCACTGTGTTCTACTCTACTTGTCTTTGTCTCCTCTGTCAGGTTCGGCTCAGCTGTCAGAACTTGGAGGGAGAGGTTGGCCCCCCCCACACCAGAGAACCTGCAGGAGGCCTGGCAGTAAGGTCCTCAAAGTGTGTGTGTGTGTGTGTGTGTGTGTGTGTGTGTGTGTGTGTGTGTGTGTGTGTGTGTGTGTGTGTAAGCCTGGCTGTGAGACTGATGTTTCTGTCTGGTGTCTCTGCTTTTGAGGGCTCTTTGCTGTTCTCTCTCTCTCTCTCGCTCTCTCTCTCTAGTCTCTAGCTCTACTCCAGTGCATGTGCGTATATTTGCAAGTGCGAGTGCGTGCAGGCATGCTTGCGTGTGTGTGTTTGCTTGGCTGCACACAGATGTGTATGGCTCTGACCATGTGTCTCTCTCCAGGTGGGTCCAAGGTTTACAGTGTTCAGGAAGCAGGAACACCATGGCTGCTCTGAGGCTGTCTCTGGAGGGGGACCTCCATGGGGGTGGGACACCCCCCCCCTCTCCCTCTTCTCTTCTCCCTCCGCCCCCCCCTCTCACCCAGGGCCTCTACCTATTCACCAGCGGAGTGCCTGACCAGGAAATGGTATGACACTGTCCTGGCAACAGTTTTATCTGTTGGTGATGATGACTCGTGATGGTGAACATTAGATCTGGTATAGGAAGAACTAATCTGAAATCAGTTCATAGGCGCAGAAGAGTAACCATACTGTTACACTGGCTGCGCTTCATCCCAACAGGGCACAATAATAGAGACATGCTTCCCTCTGGTGCCCTCTGCTGCTGGAAACTGCTTAATGCATTAGCTAGGTGTCACTAATATGCTGTGTCTACATATTCATATGCCCATGCTTGTTGTCTGGCAGCTGTACATTTATATGAATATGTGAATCTCGAAAAGTCAAATGAATGACAATCAATCCAGATTGTCTCTTGTTGCTCTGTTACCAGGCAGCGGTGTCTTCATATGTGTCAGAGTACTGCAGTGGCCTGCCTCTACGTCTCCATGTCTGTCTGTTCACTGGAGAGGAGACAGAGGGACAGACAGAGGCACAGACAGGGGGTTGCCCTCCACCTTGCCATGCCACCAGGGAGGAGACGGCGGGGGCAATGAGGGAACTGGCACAAGCTGGCAACGGACGCTTCCACTGGATCAGTGAGACAGGTACTTGAGAATTCACAGACACGCACACACACACAATCTTAATGAAAGACTTCAAAAAGTGCAATGGAACTATAGATTGCTCCACCATCAAGTGGAACCTTGAGGAAATGAGCGCCAGTGATGACAGTAGAAGTAGAAACACTTACCCACCACAGAGGTGATTACTTTCAGCCAGCTGTGTGAACCCACTGATCCCCCAAATAATGTCCCATTCAACAGTTACTCCTTCTATACAGTGTGTGTGTGTGTGTGTGTGTGTGTGTGTGTGTGTGTGTGTGTGTGTGTGTGTGTGTGTGTGTGTGTGTGTGTGTGTGTGTGTGTGTGTGTGTGTGTGTGTGTGTGTGTTTGTGTGATTCTGGGTGGAATCCCTGAGCCCTGGTCCGTCCTGTCCTCTCCCTGCAGGCATCCTGGAGAGCGATGACATCACTGCTCTGATTGGAGAGATGGAGAGGGCTGCTAAATATTGTCAGAAGGTGAGATTGGAACAGCATGGGGAAGGGAGAGTGGTAAACAGCACCACCAACAACAACAACAACAGTTTACACACTAATCTGCCCTAAACTACTCAAAACATTTAGATTCAGATACTAGTCATATGTATTGATATTATTCAACCACTTTAACATTGTAAGACTGGCATTGCAAATCGATCTATTGCTAGTTAAAGGATGACCTCTATCTCTTTGTATTTCTGTGTGTGGCTCCAGAGCTCCATGCTGGTGGACTCCCTGACCCAGAAGTCTGGCTGTAGGTGCCCAGGGGAGAATCTCTCTCCTGGGAACAAAGCTCCGGCCCATTCCCCCCTGGCCTGGAGACACAGAGACGGACCACTGCCCCCACCGCGACCCACAGCACTCACCCTCGCCAGGCTGGTTAGAGCAAACACATACTCACGCACGTACGAACACACACACATACGCACACACACACACACACACTCAATTGTATTTTCTCCTCTTTGTCGTCTCTCATTTCAACATCAAACACTTTCAACATTTCTTTCTCAACTCTCAACTAACAAACAGAATATCAGATGAAAGAAGGAGTGAAGTTATTTTAGAAATGCCTCATCTTTGGCCAAGACAAAGTAGGATGCTTATAAATATGGAGTGGATGTTATAATGTGCATAAGACCGCATAAAAGCATTTATGAATATTATATAAACATATGTAGGGCATTATTACGCTTTATGTCACACATATAAAGGTTTTATGAATGCTTTATGTCACACATTTAAAGGTTTTATGAATGCTTTATGTCACGCATATAAAGGTTTTATGAATGCTTTATGTCACGCATATAAAGGTTTTATGAATGCTTTATGTCACGCATATAAAGGTTTTATGAATGCTTTATGCTACATATCACCACTCCAATTTTATTTCTGCTGACAGCAAATGAAGGAAGGCCTAGCAAACAAGCGTTCCTCCTCTCAGAAGGCTCTCACATGGCGTCCCAGCAGTGCCACATCTGCTATCCCACCGGGTGAGTCAGCATTCTAGCCTAGTTAAATCAGACTGAAACAGTTTTAATGCCAGGCTGGAAGTTTACCAACGGTACCTAAGTGAACCTTCCCCCTTGGGTGACTAAAAGTTCAGTTGAGTGAAGGTTCTATCTCAGGTGAGTGTCAGGCAAGGGCTAGAGCAGAGCTGAGTTCAGTAGGCACCAAACAGAAGCAGAGCTGAGTTCATTAGGCACCAAACAGAAGCAGAGCTGAGTTCATTAGGCACCAAACAGAAGCAGGGCTGAGTTCATTAGGCACCAAACAGAAGCAGGGCTGAGTTCATTAGGCACCAAACAGAAGCAGAGCTGAGTTCATTAGGCACCAAACAGAAGCAGGGCTGAGTTCATTAGGCACCAAACAGAAGCAGAGCTGAGTTCATTAGGCACCAAACAGAAGCAGAGCTGAGTTCATTAGGCACCAAACAGAAGCAAACGGTTTGGAACAGGGAGTGCCAGACAGAGCAACTATCACCTTTCTGTACAACAGTGAGTGCAGTAAGTACCAGTTTAGTGATACTCCGGTCCCAACCCCACTCAAAGGGAGAGCCAGACTAAAAGTTCATAAACTATTAATCAAATGGAGGATGTCTCCAGTTCATCAAAGTCCTTCACATGAGGAATTAAATCCATGTTGGGTCGGTTAGGTGTTTCCCGTATTTCCAAAAGGTACATTAACCTTCACTTTATCTTTCTCTCTACAGATGCTGTGTCTTCAAGATGCTTTTAAAGATGTGAAGAGTAGACTAGGGCTTCGTCCCAAATGGCACCCTTTTCCCTATATTGTGCACTACTTTTGACCAGAGCCCTATGGGCTATATAGGGAATAGGGTCGCATTTGGGACATAGCCTAGCAGTCATTAGGTCTTGTTTTTCTCAGTAATTAGGTGAGGAACATCACCACCCTGTCAGCCAGGGTTAGGGTTTCTCCCCTGGTACATCATCACTCCGTCAGCCAGGGTTAGGGTTTCTCCCCTGGTATATCATCACTCCGTTAGCCAGGGTTAGGGTTTCTCCCCTGGTATATCATCACTCCGTTAGCCAGGGTTAGGGTTTCTCCCCTGGTATATCATCACTCCGTTAGCCAGGGTTAGGGTTTCTCCCCTGGTACATATTGTTGTTGTTGTTTATTTACTTTGTGTTTTCCCAGGGATACACACATGGGATGAACCGTTGTGTTTTAATAATAAAGACATTTAGATGTTTTTATAAAGTGGTGGCTGTTTTTCAAGTTTAAATGATTGATATAGCATTTTAATAGATTGTTTGTTTGTTGTGTCTCCTTCAGCACAGCCCATGACTGGTTGGGGTCCAGTAGAGACTAAAGCCAGGCAGAGGAAGCCTTATCAGGTCTCCCAGTCTGTGTTCTACCTGGAAGATGGTAACTTGGGTAAGCGTGTGTGTGTGTGTGTGTGTGTGTGTGTGTGTGTGTGTGTGTGTGTGTGTGTGTTGACTTTTTAGGTCATGATTGTATTTTCCCTCTTGTCTTGCCCTAGGTGTGGTGTTCAAGTCCTACCCCAAGCCTAAAAGTGTCCGAAAGGCCATCCCCTTAGTGACTCTGCCAAAGCAGGAAGAGATCTGCTCGACCAAACAGGTGCAGTATGAGATATGCATGCCAATCATCAAGTCAACTATTCAGATTGATCTATTTATTTGTCTAACATCAGCGCCTTATTTAAATGCTCTAATTATAAGTCACTCTGAAAAGGCAATGCGCTTAAAATGTGTGTGTGTGTGGGAGGGGTCAATACACTTTTCTCGTTGTATTCTGTCTCACTTCTGGTATTTTTTTCTCTCTTGGCCCTGACCTGTAGTGGCTGAAGATGTTCAGTATTAAGAAGCAAAAGCTTAACCTCTATAAGCTGGCGTCTGGACCTGACTGTAGTCATCATAAGAAGCTTGTCCCCTCTATCCTTAAGAGAGTATCTGCCAAATACTGCTCAATCTTCCCCAGTGTCCACATCAACGTGAGTCAGAGGGGAATGGCTTCAACAACATCTCTTGGCATGAATAAAAAGTCAAATGCCAGCAACCAGGTACAAGTTCAAGTACGAGTACAAATGTCGAATGTGGCCAAATACTGAAAAATGAATGACATTTTAATATAAATCATTTAAAAAAACAGGTTATCCAACCAGCCCCTGTCTCTATCTGTGGTTGTTGTTTAAGGGGGTGGTGAAGCACCTGCAGCTGACTCCAGGAGAGTTAAAACAGTACCTTACTCAGACTGACAGACTCCTGCAGCGCTACACACAGAGGTTGCAATGGCTGCTCTCCGGTATGCCTCTCTCTCTCTCTCTCTCTCTCTCTCTCTCTCTCTCTCTCTATCTGTCTCTCTCTATGTCCCTCTCTCTCTCTCTCTGTCCCTGTCTCTCTCTGTCCCTGTCTCTCTCTCTCTCTCTCTCTCTCTCTCTCTCACTCTGTATCTTGTCTCTGTCTGTCTCTCTCACTCTCACACGCACAATCACACACACACACACACACACACACACACACACACACACACACACACACACACACACACACACACACACACACACATATACACAATAGTTCTAGCCACATACTAGCCCCAAGAGCCCTCACCAGACATTGACTTTGAACTGTATGGTCTGTTCTAGTAATTTTAATGCTATGATACCAAAATACTGAAATGTCTATGATTGCCCCATTGAAGTATGAAGTAACCCTAGTGTCTACCCCTTCCCTCTCTCTCCCTCCCCAGGTAGCAGGCATGTGTTTGGGGCGGTGCTGGAGAGGGAAGTGTGTGTGCTGCTGGATGTGTCCGGCTCCATGGCTCCCTGCCTGGGGGAGCTGAAGACCAAGCTGGCCTCTCTTGTCTGGGAACAGCTGCATCACAACACAGTCAGGTAAAAATCTTTGCTTAGCCCTGGATACTTCCACTGTTGACTATCCCAGAAAAATAAAGTAAAAGGAACACTGTGTCGACCTAGACAAACAGGCTCATGTTTCTCTTTCTATCCATCTGTCTGTTTCATAGAGGAAAATTACAGTCAAGGGTGACAGTTGCTTCCTGTTTCAGGGAAGGTTGTGTCCATAGAATTCAAATCTCATTCTAGTTCTGTGGTTGTTACTACTGTAACTTAGGTTTATTATGTTCATATAACCATCTTACCCCTGCTATACTCACACCCATTGTTTATTGTCATATCTAACTCCAGAACCCCTCCCTGACTTTGTCCCAGGTTCGCTCTGCTGGCGTTCTCCGAGGGGGTGAAGGTGTGGCGCCCGGCACTGCAGGAGCCTACAGAGAAGGCATGCCGCGACGCGGTGCAATGGGCATATCAGCTCAACACCTACGGGGGAACCAACACTCTGGAGGCCCTGCAGGTGAGGGTTTCAGTAATAACGGGCTATATCATGTTATGACCTCCGTATGCATGTTCCTCAGACTGGCTGAGGGTTTGTTGCCTGGCTATGTCATGTTAACCAATTATGTTTATATAAGTCATGTTATAACCTCTGTTTGTATGCTCCTTGTCATGTTATAACCTCTGTATGTATGCTCCTCAGACTGGCTGTGGGTTTGGGGACAGTGTGGGCCTGTACCTGCTGAGTGATGGGAAGCCAGATTCCAGCTGCAGCCTGGTGCTGAAAGAGACAGAGAGACTGACCACAGGGAAACACATCACCATCCACACTGTATCATTCAACTTCACAGACAGGTCTGACTATATGATTGATTGATTTATTGATTTGTACATTTAATATATTACACAATGATGCCCACTACGTGCACTAAGAATAGTGGGCTGGACCAACTAATTATTTACAATGTAAATAATTGGATAGATGGGGGAGGGCCTGGCGCACCCATAAAATAACTCATATCACACTGCATGTATTACTATTATTCTGACAGCTCAGCCAATGACTTTCTGAAGAAGCTGGCCCACCAAACTGGGGGTCGGTACCACCGTTGTCATGACAATGTGGAAGCACTCAGAGTGCTGTTGGACTCGGGCCTTAGTGATGGAGATGTGAGTAGACACACACACAAACGCACATACTCATGTATACACACCTGAGCATCATAGCCTCTTGGCTATTAGTCAAACACTGAACCAGCTTTCCCTGTCTCATACCAGTCAGGGGTACAAAGGATGAGTACACAGTAGAGACAGATATACAAGTTTGAGGGAGACCTATTGTGAACTGATTCCAACAGGAACCTACCCTGCCGGCCCTCGAGGGAGATGACTTGAGGAGACTGGCTCAGGAAATTGACAAACTGAGACATTTCCGGAAACAGGCACAGGTCTTCAGGTTTGTCTTACAGTGATCAAATTGGTTTGCATAAAAACTCTTGTTGTCCGTGACTGACCTTGACCTGTTTTTGACAGAGAAATCATTTTGGAAAAGAAGAATCCAGAGGAAACACCCAGAATCAACAAAACAGACTAGATTACTGTAAACCCAAGAACTTGACTTCAATGATTTTATATACGCATTTGTAATTCAGATTTTCAGTTACTAAATATATGAAGAAAGTGGTTGTTAGGAAATTAAAACCAGTGTGCATGAATTTCGTCGGATTAACCAGTTCTACTAATTTGGGTGTGCAGTATACTTTGTTTAGATTGATAAACCTCTGCATTTCTTAACTTAAAGTTAGAATCCTTAGTTGCTACATCCATCTTTAGACTTACAAATTATTTATATATATATATATACCCATTGATTCTTGAAGAATATAACTTATAAATACCTCATGAGCTTATTTCAACTGTCATACCCAATCAGAACCCAAACTATAATCTTGTTTTACTCCAATGTTTGTAAACGAAGTAATTGTAAACAAACACTGTATAGCCTCAAAACTATAATTTAGATATGGATGGTCAGTCCTTGCATCCATAGCTCTGTCTATTTTCTCCAGGCTTTGTTATTGTTTCTCTAGCTTTAACTAAAAACAGCTATTAACCTTATTGTGTCTTATTGTGTTATAGTGTTTCTATGTACCAATGTACATATCTGTATGAATAAAACACATTATTCCATGATGTCTTTTGTAGATATCAACATGCCTAATATGAGCATGCGTAGCGTGTCATACATCTTTATTAGGTTTAACCAAGGCAATAAACAAACATAGAAGCATACAAAAGCAGATATAATTAGCAATAATATCAGACACCTCTTACTGCACTGAGAACCCAATCATCCCGCATGTCATCAGGATCTTTGTGTCAAAAGGACATTTTTGAAAAGTAAACACAGCTTCATTCTGTTCACTTCCCAAGCACTGGGTTGACGAACATGATACATTACCATGAAATAATGAGGGTTAGGAAAGCTTTCCCTGGAACTTGACAGCAATGCTGACCTTTAAAGAGCAATGTGCAGTTGCTACATCCATTTTTGGACATATACATGTAAGATATGTGCCGATTGAGTCAAATCAAATTGTATTTGTCACATGCGCTGAATACAACCGGTGTAGACCTTACCGTGAAATGCTTACTTGCAAGCCCTTAACCAACAATGCAGTTCAAGAAATAAGAGTTAAGAAAATATTTACTAAATAAACTAAAATAATTTTTTTATTATAAAATCTAAAACTAACAAGAAAATGACATAACAATAAAGAGGCGCTCCGGTACAGCTTGCCTTGCGGTAGCAGAGAGAGTCTTGAAGAATATAACGTATAAATGCCCCATGAGCTTAGTTCAACTGTCGTACCCTATCAGAACCCAAAATATAAGCTTGTTTTACGCCAGTGTTTGTAAACAAACACTACAGACTCAAAACATAATCAAACTATAATGTGTATATCATGAATAGCCAGTCCTTGCATCTATAGCCCTGTCTATGAATTTGAGAGTGGTTACATTTCCCGACCTTTTTATCGAAACAGGAGCGGGGTAAAATATTTGTTATTGTTCCAATCGCTGATTGCGGGTTTAAAGTGTTACCATTTCGTTAAGAAGCAGCTGAGCCAGCACTTGCGAAAGGATGCTGGGAAGTTTGGTGGGTGTTAGAGGTTTGAGGAGGAGGGGTGACGCTTGAGAAGTGTAGGGTTGAGACAGGACTAGGGGAGGGGCGAGGTCTGTGGAGGAGGAATGACAAATATGTATTCTGTACATTTGATGATTTTGTACCTGTGCCGCAGTGAAACATGGTCTTGGTCAAAGCATGCGCGTTTCATCCAGACCCTACGGTAACGCGTCTCAGGTGAAGCCACAAGTGATTGTCAGGTGAAGGGTGTCAGTGAAGACCGCATAGAAAAAGGGGGTATTTTAATGATATGTACTCAATGGACATAAGCAGGGATATGACAGTACGTTGAAAGGTACAGTAGGCCTATTTACCAAAGTCGTTTTTAGTGACATAATTTACAATGGAAAGTAGTGTGGCAAGTTAACCAGATCCGCGCATCACTGATTAGGCCTATCTTTTGGTTTATTCATAAGGTTGATGGGATATTGTATGTTTATTTTACGACCGTTGTAAAATATGCAACATAATTGCACAGAAAAAAAACGTTAGAAAAATGTTAGAAAACCATACTTTTAATGCACCTTTGTCGTAGGAAATCACCAGTGTAGTATAGAGGAGCTAGTATTCATATGTGACATTTAAGATAAAATACTAGAGTTTGACATTTGAATACACAATGGCGCATGGTGTCTGTCTGCATCTGTGATGTCTGTGCCAACTGACACATATTCAAACTAGTTTTAGTACTGTAGTTTACTATTGATTACTCAGTCAAATCATTTAGAATGTATTACTTTTTTTATAGTCTGGTCATGTAAATTCATTGTCAAAGAAAATGCTATTAGTTATACTGTAGCTGATGAAGGTGGCTACCATGTATCTTATGGAGAATAGCTGTTATGATGAGGCATGATACCATTTGAACGCCCTGTCACTCACAGGGTTCTGAATTCCCTCTATCCCAAGAGGAGTCTGAATGGAGTTGTGTGGCCCCAGTATGAAGGACAACGGAGGCTCTCTGTGCCAGGTGGAGCAGCTGCCCTACCCCTGTGTCCCCCTGCCCGACCCAGGCAATGCTGGGTACCGTATACAGGCCAATGGACACCTACACAACCACTACCTCAACCATCAGCTCCAGCCCTGGATAAGCCGATCAGCCCCAGACCAAACCTCTACCCCAACTCCAGCCACCCGACACAGGGCCAATGGGGCGGTGGGTGCCTGGTGCAGCAGTCCAGAGTGTGCAGCCTCTAGCCTAGATGAAGTGACTGATCAGGCCTTGAGAGGGGCAGGGATGGGGGCAGGCAGGGTGCTGGTGACTGGGGGAGCAGGGTATTTTGGATTGAGGCTGGGGAGAGCGCTGGCCAGCCAGGGAGTGTCTGTGGTACTGCTGGACCTTCACAAGCCACCGTGGGATACTCCAGACGGCATTGTCTTCCATCAGGTACGTAGACTAGACACAATAGTCGCTTCGGGGCAAATCCTAAATTTCAACTTTCAAATGTTTACGTAGTATCCCACTGTCATCAATGCATGACAAGTAAACATTTGACTTAAGTGGAAGTTAAGATTCACCCGGGAATAGTGTTGGGGAACGCAACTCCAGTCCTGGACTTTGCAGGGTTTTGTTGCTTTCCTTTTGTTTTCAGTCATTCTTCCTAAATGATTACTAGCTTGAAAGATATTAATTGAAAATGTAAAGAGAGGGGGGATACATTGACATTCAAGTGTAGTATTTAGTCTCATATACCCCAGGGTAGACAGGGCTGGTAAGGTTGGGTATACATGGCTCAAGTATAAAGACACAGGTAAGTGATCTAGTTGAGGCCGCCAGGTGTTGACTAGGACAGAAGGGGGCGGGGCTCTGATTCAGGTTTCAGGTGCAGCCTTCATGACACTTTACCTTAATTGTACTTTTACTAATCATTGGCTAATATATGGACATACCATGTTCAAGCTGTCATCTTACCCAAAAAGATAGTTCACAGTGAAAAGAAGGCGGAGAGCTCCATAGCAGACTGGATTAATTGTGTTTAATGTTTTCTCACGTTACTGACACTAATATCAGAGCCGCTCTTTCTAATATGAATACAGCAAAGGGTTGACTGTTTTTAACATGAAACAGTTGAGTCTGATGGTTTATCGTGCGTTTACGTTACATACTGTATAACAGTGAAGTACAGTCGTAGGGTAGAGGAATAAACACTGCATATTATTGTCTTTCATAGTACCGATTTTATCCCCTTGCAGAGCGACATCCGGGACTATGATTCTCTGCATAAGATCTGTGAGGGTGTAGACTGTATATTCCACACCGCTTCCTATGGGATGTCAGGCCCAGAACAGGTGAGTTCCTGAACAGATCGAGGGTAGAATTGAACCCATCTCCTTTCTTTATTCATTTAGATGACTGGGAATGTAAACAAAAAAAACATCACTCATAGTTGATCTCCCGTAACACTGTTCCAAGAATGAAGGATGTGGACCGCACACCAGACACACCAGACACCCCCCAGACACACACCAGACACACACCAGACACACACCAGACACACACCAGACACACACCAGACACACACTAGACACACACCAGACACACACCAGACACACCAGACACACACCTGACACACACCTGACACACACCAGACACACACCTGACACACGTGCCATGAGAATGTACTTTTTTTTGTCTTAAATGCAACGACTTGAGTGATGTGTGGTAGAGATGGAATTGATGCCTGTCTATGCATTCCAGAGTAGGATAAATCATAACATTTAGAATGGAGGCTTTGTTAGTGAAACTCATCTGTTCACATTATAGTATCACCTGTGTCTCTAGTCCCTCTCTGGCTACGCTGCCTCATACTGAGTCTCTCTTCCTCAGTCTGAAATATTTACTAACTGTAAGTCGCTCTGGATAAGAGCATCTGCTAAATGACTAAAATGTAAGCTAGGAGATGATTATGTCATTTGGCTGGGAGGGTAAGGACAGGCCGAAGGTAGTGGTCGTATAGCAGGACATTTACTAACATTTTGAAGTGACATTATAAAGGGTGCCATTACACATTAGTTCCCACACAAACAGTGTTAACATTTTCTTTTAAAATGTTATTTTGTTCTCTCCTCACAGCTGAGGAAAGAGCAGGTGGAGTCGGTCAACGTCGGAGGGACGAACAACGTCATTAATGGTAACAAGCCCCCCTCCTTCCTTCCTCCCTTCTCATCCCCTCCCTTCTCATCCCCTCCCTTCTCCTCCTTCCTTCTCTCCTCCCCTCCCTCCTCCCCGCTCCCCCCCTCCCCTCCCTCCTTCTCTCCTCCCCCCACTGCTTCAGTGTTCTTAGATCTTTATGTCATCAGTTACTATGGTACACTGAAGAATAATTACAAGTATTCCATAAGTGTCAAAGGCTTTCATTGACAATGACATTCAGTTTATGCAAAGAGTCAATATTTGCAGTGTTGACCCTTCTTTTTCAAGACCTCTGCAATCCACCCTGGCATGCTGTCAATTAACTTCTGGGCCACATCCTGACTGATGGCAGGCCATTTTTGCATAATCAATGCTTGGAGTTTGTCAGAAGTTGTGGGTTTTTGTTTGTCCACCCACCTCTTGAGGATCGACCACAGGTTCTCAATGGGATTAAGGTCTGGGGAGTTTCCTGGCCATTGACCCTAAATGTCGATGTTTTGTTCCCCGAGCCACTTAGTTATCATTTTTGCCTTATGGCAAGATGCTCCATCATGCTGGAAAAGGCATTGGTCGTCACCAAACTGTTCTTGGATGGTTGGGAGAAGTTGCTCTCTGAGGATGTGTTGGTACCATTCTTTATTCATGGATGTGTTCTTAGGCAAAATTGTGAGTGAGCCCACTCCCTTGGCTGAGAAGCAACCCCACACATGAATGGTCTCAGGATGCTTTACTGTTGGAATGACACAGGACTGATGGTAGCGCTCACCTTGTCTTCTCCGGACAAGGTGTTTTCCGGATGGCCCAAACAATCGGAAAGGGGATTCTTCAGAGAAAATGACTCTACCCCAGTCCTCAGCAGTCCAATCCCTGTACCTTTTGCAGAATATCAGTCTGTCCCTGATGTTTTTCCTGGAGAGAAGTGGCTTCTTTGCTGCCCTTCTTGACACCAGGCCATCCTCCAAAAGTCTTCGCCTCACTGTGCGTGCAGATGCACTCACACCTGCCTGCTGCCATTCCTGAGCAAGCTCTGCACTGGTGGTCCCCCGAGCCTGCAGCTGAATCAACTTTAGGAGACGGTCCTGGCGCTTGCTTGACTTTCTTGGGCGCCCTGACGCCTTCTTCACAACAATTGAACCTCTCTCCTTGAAGTTCTTGATGATCCAATAAATGGTTGATTTAGGTGCAATCTTACCAGCAGCAATATCCTTGCCTGTGAAGCCCTTTTTGTTCAAAGCAATGATGACGGCACGTGTTTCCTTGCAGGTAATCATGTTTGACAGAAGAAGAACAATGATTTCAAGCACCACCCTCCTTTTAAAGCTTCCAGTCTGTTATTCTGACTCCATCAGCATGACGGAGTGATCTCCAGCCTTGTCCTCGTCAACACTCTCACCTGTGTTAACGAGACAATCACTGACATGATGGCAGCTGGTCCTTTTGTGGCAGGGCTGAAATGCAGTGGAAACGTTTTTGGGGAGATTAAGTTCATTTTCATGGCAAAGAGGGACTTAATTAATTGCAATTCATCTGATCACTCTTCATGACATTCTGGAGTATATGCAAATTGCCATCATCAACACTGAGGCAGCAAACTTTGTGGAGACCTGTAATTGTGTCATTCTCAAACCTTTTGGCCTCAACTGTAGAGCTATTGACTAGGCTTGAGCTCAGTGGTCTAATATGCTTTTGAGTCATGCAGATGACCCAGGTTTAGAAAATTCAATAGACTCCTAAATAAGAATGTGTTTTCAATCAAACAACTTCAAAATGGAATTACTTGGTGTGTGTGTGTGTGTGTGTGTGTGTGTGTGCTGGTTTCAGTGTGTGTGGAGAAGGGCATCACCAGGCTGGTCTACACCAGTACGATCAACGTGACGTTTGCTGGCAAACCCATAGAAGAGGGCGATGAGGACTCATTGCCCTGTGTACCCCTGGACATGGTGAGTAAGAACAGGATGTCCCCATGAGCAGCTTTACTGTAGCCTGGGTAAACCAGACTGAATGCTAGTGAGTGCAGCATTTACTGTGTATATTTAGAATAAGTGTTTTCTCTGTGTTGATGAAAACTCTACTTACTGTGCATAAAGAAGGAATTATCTTTTTCATAGTTGATTTTTCATGTTCATGTGGTATTATTAGGTAAAGAACTGGGCACCTTTGCTATGTAATGTTTTACAGTAAGCCTTGAGATTGAAGCTGACATGGTGTACATGACATTCAAAACCAGGCTGAGAAAGGAAGCTCATGAATGTAATCTTCCCCCAGAGCTGCTCCTTCCAGCTTACATGGCTGTGCATGACTGTATAAGGCCCTCATGAATAGAGTTACACAGTTTAGGATAGCTTAGAGGCTCAAAGCCTGTCAACCTGACACTGGCGTGGTGTGTGTGAAAGAGAGTGAGTGTGTGTGGTGTGTACAGTATGGGTGTCACACCTCTGACATGTATCTATCTTGCAACCCCTTTTAAAGGACATACAGGTAACTGCCCAAATAAAGGAAACCAACATAAAAATGTCTTAATTAATAGGGCGTTGGGCCACCACTAGCCGCCAGAACAGCTTCAAAGCACATTAGAATAGATTCTACAAGTGTCTGGAACTCTATTGGAAGGATGCCACACCATTCTTCCACAAGAAATTCCATCTTTTGGAGTTTTGTTGATGGTGGTTGAAAACTCTTGCCTGGTGACTCAAACTGAATTCTTCCTATGCTCTCATTCGTTACATACTTCAGTCTGAGTCTGCCATCAAAAATAACTCTGCATTTTTATACATGACCCTTAGCATGATGGGATGTTAATAGCTTAATTAACTCAGGAAGCACACCCATGTGGAAGCACCTGATTTCAATATACTTTGCATCCCTAATTTACTCAAGTGTTTCCTTTATTCTGGCAGTTACCTGTACTTTCCTCAACTGCAGTAAAATCAATGAAAAAGTCCTCTGATGGCTAAGTTTAATGAAGAAAAAAAAATTGGATTGAAGGTAATGAATATGATGCGTTCTCCTGTCCCAGCACATAGACCACTACTCCAGGACAAAGTCTATCTCTGACCAGATGGTCTTAACAGCCAATGGACGCTCACTCAAAGGTAGGAGAGACCCTAGAAATAGAATGAAGATATACAGTATTAGATCTATTAATATAACTATATTTCTATGGGAGAGATACTGTCACTTTGTCTGGCATGGTCTTGAGGTGATAGGATGGGGGTTACTTAAGACACTGATGATATCTTCAAATGGAAATGGAGTGTTCCGTTCATTGACATTGTCTTATGGTTCTCAGTATGTATGAATGAATGCTGTATGTATCCACAGCCACTGTTTGTGTGTGTGTGTGTGTGTGTGTGTGGTTGGCATGGAAACCAAGCTATCTATGTGTGTGCAACCTAATCCAACTGGACCTGCTGACACCAGTTAAATTTAGAGCTGGAAAGCACAATGTCACCCGACACCGTTTTGTCTCAAACAACACATACACACATACAGGGATGTACTTACACACACACAGAGACACACAGTTAGTAGTAGTAGTACCAGACATGCAGTATAGACACCACACAGAGACACACAGTTAGTAGTAGTAGTACCAGACATGCAGTATAGACACCACACAGAGACACACAGTTAGTAGCAGTAGTACCAGACATGCAGTATAGACACCACACAGAGACACACAGTTGGTAGCAGTAGTACCAGACATGCAGTATAGACACCACACAGAGACACACAGTTGGTAGCAGTAGTACCAGACATGCAGTATAGACACCACACAGAGACACACAGTTAGTAGTAGTAGTACCAGACATGCAGTATAGACACCACACAGAGACACACAGTTAGTAGCAGTAGTACCAGACATGCAGTATAGACACCACACAGAGACACACAGTTGGTAGCAGTAGTACCAGACATGCAGTATAGACACCACACAGAGACACACAGTTAGTAGTAGTAGTAGTACCAGACATGCAGTATGGACACCACACAGAGACACACAGTTAGTAGTAGTAGTACCAGACATGCAGTATAGACACCACACAGAGACACACAGTTTAGTAGTAGTAGTACCAGACATGCAGTATAGACACCACACAGAGACACACAGTTAGTAGTAGTAGTAGTACCAGACATGCAGTATAGACACCACACAGAGACACACAGTTAGTAGTAGTACCAGACATGCAGTATGGACACCACACAGAGACACACAGTTAGTAGTAGTAGTAGTACCAGACATGCAGTATGGACACCACACAGAGACACACAGTTAGTAGTAGTAGTAGTAGTACCAGACATGCAGTATAGACACCACACAGAGACACACAGTTAGTAGTAGTAGTACCAGACATGCAGTATAGACACCACACAGAGACACACAGTTAGTAGTAGTAGTACCAGACACACAATGTATCCATTAATGTAAACCCATGTACAGTTAATCTCTCTCAAAGGTGTGTAGGAATTCTCTTACTCCATTAGTGTGATTCCACTGAGTTCTTGGTTAAATAGATGCCTTCAGCCCCTGCTTGGGGGAAACCCAACCCCCTATCAATGACCACTTACTTATATATTAAATGAAACTAGGAGCCTTGAGCTATGTTATTATATACTCTATTGGACCATTTATTAAGACAGGATGTAGAGGAAATATATTAACACTGGAAGCTTGGTTCAGGTTGAAGCAAAGGTGAGCATATTATATCTGTTGATGAACTATTACTACTACTTACATGCAGTATTACAGTAACCTACATACATTTGCATAGTACACTACCTTGCAGTTACGTGCAATTTATATTTCTAGACTCAATTACAAGTAATACACAGTAGAGTAACTCATTTAAAACAAACGTTCAGTGTTGCCAGATTCTGTTAATTATTCAACGCCATTCTCTCCTGTAAAGGTGGGGGTCTCTTGCGGACCTGTGTCCTGAGACCCTCAGGCATCTATGGGCCAGAAGAGAGACGACACCTACACAGGGTTATGGTGAGTGTCCGTCCACCTACCTACCACATAGAATCACAATGAAAAGAACTGACATAGCTCTACATTCCACCTGATGTGTCACTTTCCATCCAAGATGGTGGCACCATAGAGATAAATATCTGTGTACTATTTAATTGTGCGGGTGGCACAATAAAATGACTGCCCAGTCTCATTGCCCTTCTATTGGGTATTGAGGTTCTCTGCCAGTACGTTCTTAGGGTCTAGATTCTTGGCTGGCAGAATGTGTACCTGGTGAGGATATATTATTAATGGATCCTCTTAAGGTATCCTGTTTCACCCCTCTCTCTCTCCCTTGGGGAGAATGAAGGGAAGGCATACTCTATGCTGTGCTGGGTTGAACAGAGCTGGGATGCTGCAGTTCTCGGTTCACTATGGGGAAAGCTGCTTAGAGGCTCTTTAAGCTTTCTTCCCCTAATACAGTTTACCTCTCCCCTGACTCACTGTCATACCATTGTACACACGAACCCATGCATGGTCTGACACACGTACACAACCACACATGAGAACAGACATACTCTCACAACAATACAGTCGAACCTGAATTCAGTCTGATATTCTTTCTCTCTCTCTCTCCAGGTGAATGTAGAGCGCCGGTTGTTCAGTTTCAGCTTTGGGAACCGCCAGGCCAAGATGAACTGGGTCCATGTGGACAACCTGGTGTTGGCCCATGTACTGGCTGCTGAAAGCCTCACACCCAAGAGGAACTGTGTGGCTGTGAGTTTACTACTACTCACCATCTCCATGGATACCATTTTGTTTCTGATTTTTTTTATTTAACCTTTATTTTACTAGGCAAGTCAGTTAAGAACAAATTCTTATTTACAATGATGGCCTAGGAACAGTGGGTTAACAGCCTTGTTCAGGGGCAAAACGACAGATTTATACCTTGTCAGCTCGGGGATTCGATCCAGCAACCTTTCAGTTACGGGCCCTACACAGGCCCAACACTCTAACCACTAGGCTACCTGCTGCCCCAGGTAGCCAATGATCGTTTCAGCACTGACGAGCTGTCATTGGTGCATCGGAGCGCTAAAGGATGACTTTACAAAGGACTGTTATTACATTATCTATAGTTTGATGTATACTGTAGACCACTTGTTTGTTCTACCTTCAAGTGGCATTTGTACACATTGTACATAGTTAGGCCTGTGTGTGTGTGTGTTTGGGGGGTAGAGTGTGTGTGTGTGTGTGTGTGTGTGTGTGTGTGTGTGTGTGTGTGTGTGTGTGTGTGTGTGTGTGTGTGTGTGTGTGTGTGTGTGTGTGTGTGTGTGTGTGTGTGTGTGTGTGTGTGTGTGTGTGTGTGTGTGTGTGTGTGTGTGTGTTTGGGGGGGAGTGTGTGTGTGTTTTGGGGGAGGGTGTATGTGTATGTTTGGGGGAGGGATATGTGTGTGTGTACACATAGTAATATTAACCTTTCTCCCTCAGAGTGGACAGGCCTACTTCATCAACGACGGGGAATCTGTCAACCTGTTTGAATGGTTAACACCACTTGTGAGTAACACTATATGTTCTGTGGGTGATTAACATGTAGAGGTTATCTTGGTCTTTGATATATCCTCTCCGTCTTTCCCCTCCTCTCTAGTTTGAGAAGCTGGGGTACAGCCGACCGTTGATACACCTGCCTGTCTCACTGGTCTATTCAGCAGGTAGGAGACACAAACGGGCACGCATGCACATATGCACACACACACACACACATACAAATACCCACACTGCTGTAACAGTATGCTGATCATGCCCAACACAGGCCACACTTTGTCAGGATACACACCAGTTTCAACCTTGTGTTGTAATAGTATATTGCTCATAGCTCAGACCTGCCACACTGCTGTCTTCGTTCCTCATCTAAGGTGTGTATTTAACAGCCATTCTGATGGAATGTTTACACCTGGCTCTGAGGCCAATAGTGGAGATCCCTCTGCTCTTCACCAGAAATGAGGTAAGCATGCAGCTATGTATCTACAGTACCTATCTAATACTTACCTATCTATCTACTGTACCTATCTACTTACCTACCTACATGTACCTACCTACCTACCCACATTCATTCATTCATAGCACTTTCTACACCTAACCCCTCTTCTCACTTCCCATTTTAACTCCTCCTTTTAAACCTTTCTTTATCTTTCCTCCTTTCTCCTAAGCAGTTTTACATTGTAGTCAAGCACTGATATGAGGACCAACCTTCCTCACCACTCTTGCAAGAAAACGTTGAGAAATAGGCCATGTTTTCCAGTGTTGCATATATTCAGTGTTTTAATTAGGTGTAACAGTCTAACAGTCTCTTTCCTGTCACATGGTCGGTACAAAGAGCAAACACATGGAAGGGAGAACATTCTGAATTTATCCAAGCCTTTACTTAGACCTTTCACTCCGTTTGAGTTCTCAAGATAGATAGATAGATAGATAGATAGATAGATAGATAGATAGATAGATAATATACACCACGTGTGTATCAAGAATGGTCCACCACCCAAACGAGATCCAGCCATCTTGACACAATTGTTTAAATAGTATTTGAACCCAGGTCTGATGTCACACATCTCAGACCTTTCAAGGTCAATAAAATGAGGTAGAAATCAAGGAAGGAGATATTTTTTTGGAATGGAAAGCAGCCATTTATGGAGAAGGTGACTGATGGCAGTAGTATTGCATACATCCTGCCCTGGCATTGAGGAGGGCTCAAGGAGCTGTTTGTAGTAGGAGCTGCTATCTGTCGTACCCAGGAAGGCATCACTTCATGAATGTGTGAGACAGAAACCAAAGCCGTGCCCACAGGGCTGCTGGTCCAGGTGCTGCTTCCATCAGACATTCTAGCGGCTGCCACCGGGAGATCGATAATTGTCCTGTGAATAAAATATTTGCCTTTTATATGTATTTCTCCTGGAAGGGTGGGATGGAGTAGGGAGAAGTTGCCCGCCTAATCATTGATCCAGGGTCAGACATTATTTTCCTCCACCTAGGATTGTCTGTGATTTACAATAATGTAATCTGATCCTAGATCTGTGGTTAGAGGCAATGTCTACCTCGAGTGGCTGGGTCAGGAAGTTTAACACTGGGGACACAGGAACTGACCTCAGTGCAGGCTTAACTCCAACTGGCTCCCTTGCTTTAGGGTTATCTCCTAACCTGAACCATTACTGGACAATATCACTACTCTGCTCAACAGTCATGTTGCTGGACTAACAAGAGACAGGGTCAGTGGTCCGTCAGAGACAGACAGGTGTACAGGGAGACATACATGCTAAGTCTCTAAAGGGTAAATCCATTTGAATTCAATAATTTTTTGACAGCATTCCTTTTGTTTTAAACAAAACTTTCCATACATGGAAGAAGTGGTCAGAAAGTGCATTTTTAGACCTGAATACCAAAACATTCAAGAGATACACTACATTACCAAAATTAACATTGGAACATTGCTGCGGGGAATTGCATCAATTCAGCCACAAGAGCATTAGTGAGGTCGGGCACTAATGTTGGACGATTAGGCCTGGCTCGCAGTCTGTGTTCCAATTCATCCCAAAGGTGTTCAATGGGGTTGAGGTCAGGGCTCTGTGCAGGCCAGTAAAGTTCTTACACACCGATCTCGACAAACCTCGCTTTGTGCACAGGGGCATTGTCATGCTGAAACAGGAATGGGCCTTCCCAAAACTGTTGCCACAAAGTTGTAAGCACAGAATCGTCTAGAATCTCACTGTATGCTGTAGCATTAAGATTTCCCATAACTAAGGGTCCTAGACCGAACCAAGAATAACAGCCCCAGACCATTATTCCTCCTCCACCAAACTTTACAGTTTGAACTATGCGTTGGGGAAGGTAGAGTTCTCCTGGCATCCGCCAAACCCTGATTTGTCCGTTGGACTGCCAGATGGTGGCGCGTGATTCATCACTCCAGAGAACGTTTTTCCACTGCTCCAGAGTCCAATGGCGGCGAGCTTTACACCACTCCAGCTGACGCTTGGCATTGCGCATGGTGATCTTATGCTTGTGTGCGGCTGCTCGGCCATGGAAACCCATTTCATAAAGCTCCAGTTATTAGTTCTTGTGCTGACGTTGCTTCCAGAGGCAGTTTGGAACTCGGTAGTGAGTGTTGCAACCGAGGACAGACGATTTTTATGCGCTACACGCTTCAGCACTCTGCGGTTCCGTTCTGTGAGCTTGTGTAGCCTACCAATTTGCGGCTAAACCGTTGTTGCTCCTAGACGTTTACACTTCACAATAACAGCACTTACAGTCGCCCGGGGCAACTCTAGCAGGGCAGAAATTGGAAAGTTGCCATCCTATGGCGGTGCCATGTTGAAAGTCACTGAGCTCTTCAGTAAGGCCATTCTACTGCTAATGTTTGTTTATGGAGATTGCATGGCTGTGTGCCTGATTTGATACACCTGTCAGCAACGGGTGTGGCTCAAATAGCTGAATCCACTAATTTGAAGGGTCCACATACTTTTGTATATACAGTGGGGAGAACAAGTATTTGATACATTGCCGATTTTGCAGGTTTTCCCACTTACAAAGCATGTAGAAGTCTGTAATTTTTATCACTCTTCAACTGTGAGTGACGGAATCTAAAACAAAAATCCAGAAAATCACATTGTATGATTTTTAAGTAATTAATTTGCATTTTATTGCATGACATACGTATTTGATACATCAGAAAAGCAGAACTTAATATTTGGTACAGAAACCTTTGTTTGCAATTACAGAGATCATACGTTTCCTGTAGTTCTTGACCAGGTTTTCACACACTGCAGCAGGGATTTTGGCCCACTCCTCCATACAGACCTTCTCCAGATCCTTCAGGTTTCGGGCTGTCGCTGGGCAATACAGACTTTCAGCTCCCTACAAAGATTTTCTATTGGGTTCAGGTCTGGAGACTGGCTAGGCCACTCCAGGACCTTGAGATGCTTCTTACGGAGCCACTCCTTAGTTGTCCTGGCTGTGTGTTTCGGGTCGTTGTCATGCTGGAAGACCCAGCCACGACCCATCTTCAATGCTCTTACTGAAGGAAGGAGGTTGTTGGCCAAGATCTCGCGATACATGGCCCCATCCATCCTCCCCTCAATACGGTGCAGTCGTCCTGTCCCCTTTGCAGAAAAGCATCCCCAAAGAATGATGTTTCCACCTCCATGCTTCACGGTTGGGATGGTGTTCTTGGGGTTGTACTCATCCTTCTTCTTCCTCCAAACACGGTGAGTGGAGTTTAGACCAAAAAGCTCTATTTTTGTCTCATCAGACCACATGACCTTCTCCCATTCCTCCTCTGGATCATTCAGATGGTCATTGGCAAACTTCAGACGGGCCTGGACATGCGCTGGCTTGAGCAGGGGGACCTTGCGTGCGTTGCAGGATTTTAATCCATGACGGCGTAGTGTGTTACTAATGGTTTTATTTGAGACTGTGGTCCCAGCTCTCTTCAGGTCATTGACCAAGTCCTGCCGTGTAGTTCTGGGCTGATCCCTCACCTTTCTCATGATCATTGATGCCCCACGAGGTGAGATCTTGCATGGTGCCCCAGACCGAGGGAGATTGACCGTCATCTTGAACTTCTTCCATTTTCTAATAATTGCGCCAACAGTTGTTGCCTTCTCACCAAGCTGCTTGCCTATTGTCCTGTAGCCCATCCCAGCCTTGTGCAGGTCTACAATTTTATCCCTGATGTCCTTACACAGCTCTCTGGTCTTGGCCATTGTGGAGAGGTTGGAGTCTGTTTGATTGAGTGTGTGGACAGGTGTCTTTTATACAGGTAACGAGTTCAAACAGGTGCAGTTAATACAGGTAATGAGTGGAGAACAGGATGGCTTCTTAAAGAAAAACTAACAGGTCTGTGAGAGCCGGAATTCTTACTGGTTGGTAGGTTCATCAAATACTTATGTCATGCAATAAAATGCAAATTAATTATTTAAAAATCATACAATGTGATTTTCTGGATTTTTGTTTTAGATTCCGTCTCTCACAGTTGAAGTGTACCTATGATAAAAATTACAGACCTCTACATGCTTTGTAAGTAGGAAAACCTGCAAAATTGGCAGTGTATCAAATACTTGTTCTCCCCACTGTATAGTGTAAAAGTGCTCAAAGTGGAGAACTTTTGCATACACCACCATACCATGAGACATCCATGTCTTCATCACTGGAAAAGATAAACGGTTGATTTTGATTTTATTTAAAAGCTTATGAACAGGGTTTTAATAATTTATTACCCCCATTTTCAATAAAAACAAATCCTTTTTTAATATTCACATATGTTGTAGCTTAGACCCTATTTTACATAATCTGATGTTTTTGTCTTGTGCCCACCATCAGTTGAGACAAAACATACTGTTGAATAAAAAGGTAGGTGTAATTTCAATCATAGAAATAGGATTCATAGATTGGACCTATCCCTTCAGACCTAATAGTGTAACTTCTAATTAATACCACAAAGATGGCTGCCGGTCCTCCCACCGTTGAGTGTTAACTTACTGTATATGGTAATGTATATTCTATTATCCATATTTCTATGATTTCAATAGGTTTCCTATGGATTGACAATATAATTTAAAACAACAGATATTCCCATCCAAGTCAACATTCTTTTATGTCTGGACCTCCAACCATCTTTGTAGTACCATTTGAAAATGGAAATTTATCAGCCAAAACATGACACCCACCCTGTCTCAACCGATGGTTTGCAAAACACAAAAACCTCAGATTATGTAAAATAGGGTCTAAACCACAACATATGCAAATATTAAAATAATCTGAGTTTACACATTTTTAGACAATTTATGTTAATGTTTAAAAAATGTGTATTAAAAACATTTTTTTCAAGAAATTATTAAATAGTTTGAAACCCTGTTTGTCACGGCTTGTATTGACGGGACGAGAAGCAGAGCATTGGTGGAGCGACATTCCTTTTTATTTTGTTATAATCCAAAAACACAAAATAACAAAGGCGAGGTAGACCGTGAAATGAGATACACACGCAAGAACCCACACCCAGGTGACAAACAAAGGAACTTTAATAGAATCCCCAATTAGAGACAACACGAGACAGCTGTCTCTAATTGGGGATAGAAATTAACACCCACCACCAACACCCAGTACACTGTCAAGCTCTAACCGCGGCTCTCCAACTCTCCCACTAGAGGGAGCCAGACCTAGCCACAGTCTGAACCTGACACTGTTCATAAACTTTCAAATTAAATCAATCTCAACCATTTATATTTTCCAGTGATGAAGACATGGATGTCTCATGGCATGTTGGGGTATGCAAAAGGGGTCACCTTTGAGCACTTTTATATCTTGAATGTTTTGACATTCAGGTTCAAAAAGTCCCTTTCTGAACACTTCTACAATGGGCAAATATGTATGGAAGGTTTTGTTCACATCAAAAGGGGTGCTGTCAAAAAGTGATTGCGTTCAAATGGATTTACCCCAAAGAGACAATAGTATACTGAATCTCTGTGTTACACCAGTTACACTGAGCCACCAGGTTTTGTCTGAGAGCTTCTGTCACTACAGGTATTTTCCATGCAGACATCGTCATCGTATCCTCCTTACAGTAAGGGGATATACGGAGGAGAGAGACATCCGTCACACGGGGGGTGGCAGGGTGTTGGTAAACTGAGGTTATTCAAAGTCATTAGCATGGAGTCTAACCCCCTTGAAGCTCCAGAGCTCCTAACCTGCCTCCCAGGCAGTACTGAGCACTAAGCCCATCTCAGTGCACCCTGATTGGACATGAGTGAAGGAGTGTTGTTGAGTTTCTTAAGCTGCCTTCTTGGCAAGGAGGCAGGGGCTAGAGAAAGGGACACAGTACAGACCACTAATTTCTGCTTTAACCATCTGGTCATTGTCTTAACAACCAAGACAGTTAACTTTGTTAAATGCAGAAACAGTCAGGTACCTGGCAACCATTTCCCTGAATCTTCTCTCCTATCTATCTATCTATCTATCTATCTATCTATCTATCTATCTATCTATCTATCTATCTATCTATCTATCTATCTATCTATCTATCTATCTATCTATCTATCTATCTATCTATCTATCTATCTATCTATCTATCTATCTATCTATCTATCTATCTATCTATCTATCTATCTATCTATCTATCTATCTATCTATCTACCTACCTACCTACCTACCTACCTACCTACCTACCTACCTACCTACCTACCTACCTACCTACCTACCTACCTACCTACCTACCTACCTACCTACCTACCTACCTACCTACCTACCTACCTACCTACCTACCTACCTACCTACCTACCTACCTACCTACCTACCTACCTACCTACCTACCTACCTACCTACCTACCTACCTACCTACCTACCTACCTACCTACCTACCTACCTACCTACCTACCTACCTACCTACCTACCTACCTACCTACCTACCTACCTACCTACCTACCTACCTACCTACCTACCTACCTACCTACCTACCTACCTACCTACCTACCTACCTACCTACCTACCTACCTACCTACCTACCTACCTACCTACCTACCTACCTACCTACCTACCTACCTACCTACCTACCTACCTACCTACCTACCTACCTACCTACCTACCTACCTACCTACCTACCTACCTACCTACCTACCTACCTACCTACCTACCTACCTACCTACCTACCTACCTACCTACCTACCTACCTACCTACCTACCTACCTACCTACCTACCTACCTACCTACCTACCTACCTACCTACCTACCTACCTACCTACCTACCTACCTACCTACCTACCTACCTACCTACCTACCTACCTACCTACCTACCTACCTACCTACCTACCTACCTACCTACCTACCTACCTACCTACCTACCTACCTACCTACCTACCTACCTACCTACCTACCTACCTACCTACCTACCTACCTACCTACCTACCTACCTACCTACCTACCTACCTACCTACCTACCTACCTACCTACCTACCTACCTACCTACCTACCTACCTACCTACCTACCTACCTACCTACCTACCTACCTACCTACCTACCTACCTACCTACCTACCTACCTACCTACCTACCTACCTACCTACCTACCTACCTACCTACCTACCTACCTACCTACCTACCTACCTACCTACCTACCTACCTACCTACCTACCTACCTACCTACCTACCTACCTACCTACCTACCTACCTACCTACCTACCTACCTACCTACCTACCTACCTACCTACCTACCTACCTACCTACCTACCTACCTACCTACCTACCTACCTACCTACCTACCTACCTACCTACCTACCTACCTACCTACCTACCTACCTACCTACCTACCTACCTACCTACCTACCTACCTACCTACCTACCTACCTACCTACCTACCTACCTACCTACCTACCTACCTACCTACCTACCTACCTACCTACCTACCTACCTACCTACCTACCTACCTACCTACCTACCTACCTACCTACCTACCTACCTACCTACCTACCTACCTACCTACCTACCTACCTACCTACCTACCTACCTACCTACCTACCTACCTACCTACCTACCTACCTACCTACCTACCTACCTACCTACCTACCTACCTACCTACCTACCTACCTACCTACCTACCTACCTTCCTTCCTTCCTTCCTTCCTTCCTTCCTTCCTTCCTTCCTTCCTTCCTTCCTTCCTTCCTTCCTTCCTTCCTTCCTTCCTTCCTTCCTTCCTTCCTTCCTTCCTTCCTTCCTTCCATCCAGGTGAGGAACATTGCAGTGAGCCACACCTTCAAGATCGAGAAGGCCCGTCGAGACCTGGGCTACTGCCCCAGACGCTACAGCCTGGGGGACTCAGTGGACCAGTACATACGGTCCCAGCCATCCCGCTCCAGGCCCTCCCTCCTAGGCCCCTCTCGGACTGTTCCCCTGCTCCTGGTCCTCCTGCTGGTGTTGGGGTTCAGCCTGACTGTCCTCCTGCTTTGCTCCTGGCTCTGGGAACACTAGGGAGCTACTGTGGCTAAAACTCAAATAACAGCCCACTAAGACCCAGCCTAAATCTTAACACAGCTAATACACTCACTAATATGTTTTATTTGTTAGGCGCCTTTCTGGACACCTATGGTCTTGGCCTTGCGTCAAGCTAAAGCAATGATAGAAAGCATCCACACTGCACATCCAGATACACATAGAAGACCACATTAATATACCACATACTGTTGACCTAAAACTAGCAATAATGCTTCTATAATGTTTGTCATGGTATATCATATTATAGTACAGTTGACTAGGGCTGTATATGAATGATGATAAAATGTGTAGTATGTAGAATATGTTGAAATAATATGGTGCTTTGTTCAAACCCTATTGCCTTCCATAGGGCGGAGTGTATCATATATCTGGGTTTATTTTCTTGAGAAAGAGGTTCTTATATTGAACCAGAGAATCATAATGTGAATACAGTACAGTGCTTTAATATGGTCGTAGACCTATTGACCATTCCATAAACGCATTTTGATTCTATAGCAGTTTTGTGTAGGTGTAAGTCTATATGCAAGTACGTCATACCAGACTCCCAAAGTATTAGGCTATTACATGGTATGACTTTCTTTGAAATTAGAAATTAAACATTTTGTTGGAGTGAAGTTAAAACTTAAGTTTTTGTAAAAAGGATTAATATTTGCATTGATTTATATATAAATATATATATATACACTACCGTTCAAAAGTTTGGGGTCACTTAGACATTTTTTTGTTCATTAAAATAACATCAAATTGATCAGAAATACATTGTAGACATTGTTAATGTTGTAAATGACTATTTTAGCTGGAAACGGCTGATTTTTAAAAAATTGAATATCTACATAGGCGTACAGAGGCCCATTATCAGCAACCATCACTCCTGTGCACATTGTGTTAGCTAATCCAAGTTTATCATTTTAAAAGGCTAATTGATCATTAGAAAACCCTTTTGCAATTATGTCAGCACAGCTGTTGTGCTTAAAGACACAATAAAACCGGCCTTCTTTAGACTAGTTGAGTATCTGGAGCATCAGCATTTGTGGGTTCAATTACAGGCTCAAAATGTCCAGAAACAAAGAACTTTCTTCTCAAACTCGTCAGTCTATTGTTGTTCTGAGAAATGAAGTCTATTCCATGCGAGAAATTGCCAAGAAACTGACGATCTCTGACAACGCTGTGTACTACTCCCTTTACATAACATTGCAAACTGGCTCTAACCAGAATAGAAAGAGGAGTATGAGGCCCCGGTGCACAACTGAGCAAGAGGACAAGTACATGAGTGTCTAGTTTGAGAAACAGACGCCTCACAAGTCCTCAACTGTCAGGTTCATTAAATAGTACCCGCAAAACACGTCTCAACATCAACAGTGAAGAGGCGACTCCGGGATGCTGGCCTTCTTTGCAGAGTTGCAAAGAAAAATACATATCTCAGACAGGCCAATTAAAAGAAAAGATGAAGATGGGCAAAATAACACAGACCATGGAGAGAGGAAGATACAGCTTTTTAAAGTTAATTATAGTTAACTGCACCTCAGATTGCGGCCCAAAATAAATGTTTCACAGAGTTGAAGTAATAGACACATCTCAACATCAACTGTTCAGAGGAGACTTAATCAGGCCTTCATGGTCGAATTGCTGCAAAGAAACCACTACTAAAGGACACCAATAAGAAGAAGAGACTTTCTTTTATTTGTATTTATTTATTTAACCTTTATTTAACTAGCCAAACCTAGACGATGCTGGCCCATTGTGCGCCGCCCTATGGGACTCCCAATCGCGGCCAGATGTGAGACAACCTGGATCTTGGGCCAAGAAACACGAGCAATAAACATTAGACTGGTGGAAATCTGTCCTTTGGTCTGATCATTTCAAATTTCTGATTTTGGTTCCAACCATCGTGTCTTTGTGAGAAGCAGAGTAGATGTACGGATGATCTCTGCTTTTGTGGTTCCCACTGTGAAGCATGTAGGAGGAGGTATGATGGTGTGGGGGTGCTTTGCTGGTGATACTGTCCGTGATTCATTTAGAATTCAAGGCAGACTTGACCAGCGTTCTGCAGTGATACGCTATCCCATCTGGTTTGCGCTTACTGGGACTATCATTTATTTTTCTACAAGACAATGACCCAAAACACACCTCCAGGCTTTGTAAGGGCTATTCAACCAAGGAGAGTGATGGAGTGCTGCATCAGATGACCTGGCCTCCACAATCACCCGACCTCAACCCAATTGAGAAGGTTTGGGATGAGTTGATCTGCAGAGTGAAGGAAAAGCAGCGTATGTGGGAACTCCTTCAAGACTGTTGGAAAAGCATACCTCATGAAGCTGGTTGAGAGAATGCCATGAGTGTGCAAAGCTGTCATCAAGGCAAAGAGTGGATACTTTGAAGAATCTTGAATATAAAATATATTTTGATTTGTTTAACACTTTTTTGGTTACTACATGATTCCATATGTGTTATTTCATAGTTTTGATGTCTTCACTATTATTCTACAATGTAGAAAATAGTAAAAGGACAAACCCTTGAATAAGTAAATGTGTCCAAACTTTTGACTGGTACTGTATGTATGTATGTATGTATGTATATATATATATATATATATAATGTTGATTGTAATTAATAATAATAATGTATGCTTCCCCCCCTCATCTTCTTTGGTGAGAGATTTGTTGTGATTCACATATAGTCTGTCAGATTTAATCAACCAGTCATAGTAATTTTATAAGCTTTTGGAAAAAAAGGGAAAGCCTTTCTATGTTGAATGCCAATGACTATTTTGTATTAAAATGACATGTCGTCTATAATGTACGTTTAGCTAGAAAATAGATTTTTCAAAATAAATATTGGTGAAAAAAGATCTGGCAGCGGTGGGATTCGAACCCACGCCATCGAAATGACTGGAGCCTAAATCCAGCGCCTTAGACCACTCGGCCACGCTACCTTGTTGAGCGTTTATGAAAATGTATAACCTATAGATATTTCATTTTTCAGTATGTGACGCGCTCAGGAAACTTTACACATTTCATGCAATATTAAATGATATTCAAGTATCATTAAATGTGTATAAAATATTCGACAAATTAATTAACGTATCTCATCAATAGTAATGACCATACATTTATGTAAGCAATAATACGCTTACCGAGGAAGTATCATACTGCACACACTTCTAATTCTAATGATGCTCATATCAGAATCATGCATGCGGTCCGATAATAACAGTGTCGTGTAGCTAAATAATAAAACTGTAGCCACCGAGCATGTGTCTGGCTGTTGTTACAATCTCGGACAAAATTGCATTTGCATCTCAATAGAGTGGCTTCTTCAAAAATCTGATGCAAATTCTGAATATCGATCTTATTTTTTTATTGTCGTGAGACATTAATGTAGTTTATGAACAAGCAACAGAATATTGCTCGACTATAACGTTAGTCCACAATAGTACGTTTAGTTTGGTTCTGAACTGTATGCTGATCTACTTGGCTAGCTATATAGCAATGATGATTATTGCTTGCTAGTAGCAACAGTCACATGAGCTTAAACGAAACTTCAGTTGATATGAAATGGTAAGTCGTTTTTTTTTATGAACAGTAAGTGGTAGTAACAGTGAATAATAGTTACAATATTGTAATGTACATTGCTTTACTATCGTTTTGTTGTTCGACAATACTGCATTGTGCCGCTGACTTTATAGCTTGCTTGCTAGCTAGCGCCCTTGCCCATTCCACAGACAACAGTTCCAAGCGGGAGAGAGAAACTTCACTGCATATTTTTTTGTTCTCAGTCCGTTTCTTTGGTTGACATTGACTTTTGGTCAAATCAAACATTTAATTGTGGGTGGGTGGAATTGTGATAAGGCTAATATAGGCCTAAATATTAGTTTGTAGGACTACTTACTGAGCTATGAATGGAATACAACTTTCCTAAAATAAAAAACAAGCTTATTTTGGAAATCGTGATCCCTCTCCGCATAAAGTGAAAATAAACCTATGCATTAATGTGAAAGTTAGGAATAGTGTAATGACATGGCTACTATTTTTCAATGTTCCTATATATATATAAGCTTAGCCTTTGATTATACCATGCATTTATACATTTTTGTCAGGCTCTGGCCAGAGAAGCCTATTGCTTCTCTATAATTCTATGGTCAGTCTGGCAGTTCTATATGTTCTATGTCTGTGTGGTGTTGCGTGTGGGATCCCTAATTAGAGGCAGCTGCTATGCATTGTCTCTAATTAGGGATCCTACTTATGTGTGTATGTCCCACTCCTTAGGCGTGGTTCATTTTCTGATCGTCACCCATGTAAGTGTGTTCACGTTTATATTACGTTGTTATTTTGTATATGTTCACATCAAGTCTAGTTTGTTTAATAAATGTCGATGTCGAACATCCACTGGGCTGCGCCTTGGTCTATCTATTCACCCGAGCGTGACAATTTTTATTACACCGTTTTTTTGCAAATCCTGTTGTGGATATTCTTCCCTCTGTTTCTTCAAAATAAAGCAATCTCAAAGTTTGGAAAAGTAACAGACTTTATTACGCGAGCTCTTTTTATACAATTTTGTGGTTACATAACATATATAGTCCTTCCCTCACGGGTAGAATGATTAAAACCTCTTAGCCGTCTTCCACTATTCTTTCAAAACCTTTAAATTCTGGTTTGTCTACGCCCTCTTCCGTCCTCCTAGATAGATAGGTACTTTATTGATTCCCGAGAGGAAATGTATTTGTCAAGCAGGTACAACAAAAACACAGGGCAGGTGCAGAATGCCAGAACGAAAATACACAAAAGATAGATACACACAGACAATCCAGTATGAAAAAGTAGAGAAATACAAGCAGTCTGGAGTGCAAAAAAAGACATTGCATAGTATGGGTGGATATGTACACTATACATTGGTGGATGGTGCAGAGTAACTATACTATACAGGGCGATGGCAGAAAAATACTTAAATGGCTAAAAGTGCGTATGATATAAGTGTGGGGAAATTATAGTTTACTTAATATACAGACTGGTTAAATGAACAGGTTAGTGAATATTTTGCATGGTTAAATGAACTGTACAGGTAAATGTCAGAAAGAGATACTTAAATAGCTAAATGTGTGTATGATAATATTAACTCCCTTAAAATACAGTACTTAGTGCGCAGGGTTTAATTACAGATAAATACAAGTATTGCACATTCGATATACTAAAATAAATGAAAAAAGATACAACTGACAGGATACTAATTTGCATTCCTGAGTAAATGACTACGTAAATTCAGTCCAAGAATTACTTACAATATTGCACTTGATATATAACTGTAGATGAATATGTATATACAGACCTGAGTAAATAAATACGTCCTGAGTGATTACAGACCAGAGTTACTCACGGATGGATGCATAACCTGATCTCTATTCTGTTGCTATTCTATGGGTTACTTAATAACCTTTTATTGTAATGCTGCCCTCTGTTGCCACTTTATATGTTTACTGAATAACTTATTGTGGCTTCTAACCTTCCAATTCTGTTCTTCGAATCAGTGGCCTAAACTATAGGCAATCAGGGATACCATATGGGCAGTCCAGTGTTCCACCTTTGATGTTGCATGATTTACCGTTAGTCTACATAATTTCCAGGTTCCCCTAGAACTAATTCTGCCAGGCAGCCATAGGCTTCTTTGTAGTTAGCATTTAATGGAGAAGGTTTTGGGGAAAGCCTTCCCTTCTCTACCTACCAGAAGAAGCTTCTCATTAGCGTCCTCGCTAAGGGCTACACAAAGTGTAGACAATCGCGCGCACCGCACACATACGGGCATTGCTGTGCCGTTGAGAAAGTTGCATGGAAATACCAATCGCTGATACATTTTGTTTAATTCTTATGATTCACTCGGGCAAGTGAATGAATGTTCTAACAAGTTGAATAGATTGAGTTGATTTCCTACTAAGTTCAATAAATGTTTGACTATTGTTGAATTTCGGTTGAATGTCTGGCTGGAGTCCGTCTGCGTTCCCTGCATTTTACAGGGCCCTAGTGCCATGAACTTGTCATAAGTCTACATAGGATATGCCCCCCCCCCCCACAAGACTGAAATATATGGCCTGGAAAGGAAAGCAAGGTTTCAGCTCCTTCAGTCTGTGTCACAAAGTGGATATTCTCCTGCCTGCCTTTGAGAGTGAGGCACACATTGACTTTATATAGTGTGCCCAGAGTTATTCCTTCGCTTACGGCCATACCAGCCTGAATACGCCCGATCTCGTCCGATCTCGGAAGCTAAGCAGGGTCGGGCCTGGTTAGTACTTGGATGGGAGACCGCCTGGGAATACCAGGTGCTGTAAGCATTTTGCTCCACTAGAGCTTGCTCTTGTGTCTTGTAGCATCTGCCTTTTATTTATCACCCGAATAATAATAGTAATAAAAATAACATCTGTTTGTGTTAGACTAAATGCAGTTTGTATGTGCTTCCCTGCCCTGATCAAGTCAAATAATGGACAGTGCGTTTCCCTTCAAATGTAGGCAGTACAATCAGCATTTGTTTTTAGTCTAGGAGACTGTAAATGGCTGTATTCCGTTAGGGCCCTGTAAAATCCCTTGGATGTTTTGCCTGACCCCCCCCCCCCCCCACCCAATTCCCTTTTCTCCGTTGTTGACCATTTGTCCCTGTTTTTGCAGGTTTTCGCTCTCAAAAGTCCACCCTTTTAATAGAAAAACAACACAATTTGATGTTCTATATCCACAACAATAGTTTAAACCCTGCTGCATCATGTAAACCGTTTTTAAGGTGTGGGGAAAATTGAAGACATTTCGATGTTTGGGTGTAGTTGCCCTGAAATGCAAGTGTGCACCTTGGAAGAGACCTTTGTTTGCTTAAGCTGTGTTGCTGTAGCGCTCATGTGATTGCAGAGTTTGCGAAACAAATGGCCACTGGATTGGTGCAAATAATCATGATGTAATTCTGCCAGGCAGCCATAGGCTTCTTTGTAGTTAGCATTTAATGGAGAAGGTTTTGGGGAAAGCCTTCCCTTCTCTACCTACCAGAAGAAGCTTCTCATTAGCGTCCTCGCTAAGGGTTACACAAAGTGTAGACAATCGCGCGCACCGCACACATACGGGCATTGCTGTGCCGTTGAGAAAGTTGCATGGAAATACCAATCGCTGATACATTTTGTTTAATTCTTATGATTCACTCGGGCAAGTGAATGAATGTTCTAACAAGTTGAATAGATTGAGTTGATTTCCTACTAAGTTCAATAAATGTTTGACTATTGTTGAATTTCGGTTGAATGTCTGGCTGGAGTCCGTCTGCGTTCCCTGCATTTTACAGGGCCCTAGTGCCATGAACTTGTCATAAGTCTACATAGGATATGCCCCCCCCCACAAGACTGAAATATATGGCCTGGAAAGGAAAGCAAGGTTTCAGCTCCTTCAGTCTGTGTCACAAAGTGGATATTCTCCTGCCTGCCTTTGAGAGTGAGGCACACATTGACTTTATATAGTGTGCCCAGAGTTATTCCTTCGCTTACGGCCATACCAGCCTGAATACGCCCGATCTCGTCCGATCTCGGAAGCTAAGCAGGGTCGGGCCTGGTTAGTACTTGGATGGGAGACCGCCTGGGAATACCAGGTGCTGTAAGCATTTTGCTCCACTAGAGCTTGCTCTTGTGTCTTGTAGCATCTGCCTTTTATTTATCACCCGAATAATAATAGTAATAAAAATAACATCTGTTTGTGTTAGACTAAATGCAGTTTGTATGTGCTTCCCTGCCCTGATCAAGTCAAATAATGGACAGTGCGTTTCCCTTCAAATGTAGGCAGTACAATCAGCATTTGTTTTTAGTCTAGGAGACTGTAAATGTCTGTATTCCGTTAGGGCCCTGTAAAATCCCTTGGATGTTTTGCCTGACCCCCCCCCCCCCCACCCAATTCCCTTTTCTCTGTTGTTGACCATTTGTCCCTGTTTTTGCAGGTTTTCGCTCTCAAAAGTCCACCCTTTTAATAGAAAAACAACACAATTTGATGTTCTATATCCACAACAATAGTTTAAACCCTGCTGCATCATGTAAACCGTTTTTAAGGTGTGGGGAAAATTGAAGACATTTCGATGTTTGGGTGTAGTTGCCCTGAAATGCAAGTGTGCACCTTGGAAGAGACCTTTGTTTGCTTAAGCTGTGTTGCTGTAGCGCTCATGTGATTGCAGAGTTTGCGAAACAAATGGCCACTGGATTGGTGCAAATAATCATGATGTAATTCTGCCAGGCAGCCATAGGCTTCTTTGTAGTTAGCATTTAATGGAGAAGGTTTTGGGGAAAGCCTTCCCTTCTCTACCTACCAGAAGAAGCTTCTCATTAGCGTCCTCGCTAAGGGCTACACAAAGTGTAGACAATCGCGCGCACCGCACACATACGGGCATTGCTGTGCCGTTGAGAAAGTTGCATGGAAATACCAATCGCTGATACATTTTGTTTCATTCTTATGATTCACTCGGGCAAGTGAATGAATGTTCTAACAAGTTGAATAGATTGAGTTGATTTCCTACTAAGTTCAATAAATGTTTGACTATTGTTGAATTTCGGTTGAATGTCTGGCTGGAGTCCGTCTGCGTTCCCTGCATTTTACAGGGCCCTAGTGCCATGAACTTGTCATAAGTCTACATAGGATATGCCCCCCCCCCCCACAAGACTGAAATATATGGCCTGGAAAGGAAAGCAAGGTTTCAGCTCCTTCAGTCTGTGTCACAAAGTGGATATTCTCCTGCCTGCCTTTGAGAGTGAGGCACACATTGACTTTATATAGTGTGCCCAGAGTTATTCCTTCGCTTACGGCCATACCAGCCTGAATACGCCCGATCTCGTCCGATCTCGGAAGCTAAGCAGGGTCGGGCCTGGTTAGTACTTGGATGGGAGACCGCCTGGGAATACCAGGTGCTGTAAGCATTTTGCTCCACTAGAGCTTGCTCTTGTGTCTTGTAGCATCTGCCTTTTATTTATCACCCGAATAATAATAGTAATAAAAATAACATCTGTTTGTGTTAGACTAAATGCAGTTTGTATGTGCTTCCCTGCCCTGATCAAGTCAAATAATGGACAGTGCGTTTCCCTTCAAATGTAGGCAGTACAATCAGCATTTGTTTTTAGTCTAGGAGACTGTAAATGTCTGTATTCCGTTAGGGCCCTGTAAAATCCCTTGGATGTTTTGCCTGACCCCCCCCCCCCCACCCAATTCCCTTTTCTCTGTTGTTGACCATTTGTCCCTGTTTTTGCAGGTTTTCGCTCTCAAAAGTCCACCCTTTTAATAGAAAAACAACACAATTTGATGTTCTATATCCACAACAATAGTTTAAACCCTGCTGCATCATGTAAACCGTTTTTAAGGTGTGGGGAAAATTGAAGACATTTCGATGTTTGGGTGTAGTTGCCCTGAAATGCAAGTGTGCACCTTGGAAGAGACCTTTGTTTGCTTAAGCTGTGTTGCTGTAGCGCTCATGTGATTGCAGAGTTTGCGAAACAAATGGCCACTGGATTGGTGCAAATAATCATGATGTAATTCTGCCAGGCAGCCATAGGCTTCTTTGTAGTTAGCATTTAATGGAGAAGGTTTTGGGGAAAGCCTTCCCTTCTCTACCTACCAGAAGAAGCTTCTCATTAGCGTCCTCGCTAAGGGCTACACAAAGTGTAGACAATCGCGCGCACCGCACACATACGGGCATTGCTGTGCCGTTGAGAAAGTTGCATGGAAATACCAATCGCTGATACATTTTGTTTAATTCTTATGATTCACTCGGGCAAGTGAATGAATGTTCTAACAAGTTGAATAGATTGAGTTGATTTCCTACTAAGTTCAATAAATGTTTGACTATTGTTGAATTTCGGTTGAATGTCTGGCTGGAGTCCGTCTGCGTTCCCTGCATTTTACAGGGCCCTAGTGCCATGAACTTGTCATAAGTCTACATAGGATATGCCCCCCCCCCCCCCCACAAGACTGAAATATATGGCCTGGAAAGGAAAGCAAGGTTTCAGCTCCTTCAGTCTGTGTCACAAAGTGGATATTCTCCTGCCTGCCTTTGAGAGTGAGGCACACATTGACTTTATATAGTGTGCCCAGAGTTATTCCTTCGCTTACGGCCATACCAGCCTGAATACGCCCGATCTCGTCCGATCTCGGAAGCTAAGCAGGGTCGGGCCTGGTTAGTACTTGGATGGGAGACCGCCTGGGAATACCAGGTGCTGTAAGCATTTTGCTCCACTAGAGCTTGCTCTTGTGTCTTGTAGCATCTGCCTTTTATTTATCACCCGAATAATAATAGTAATAAAAATAACATCTGTTTGTGTTAGACTAAATGCAGTTTGTATGTGCTTCCCTGCCCTGATCAAGTCAAATAATGGACAGTGCGTTTCCCTTCAAATGTAGGCAGTACAATCAGCATTTGTTTTTAGTCTAGGAGACTGTAAATGTCTGTATTCCGTTAGGGCCCTGTAAAATCCCTTGGATGTTTTGCCTGACCCCCCCCCCCCCCCACCCAATTCCCTTTTCTCTGTTGTTGACCATTTGTCCCTGTTTTTGCAGGTTTTCGCTCTCAAAAGTCCACCCTTTTAATAGAAAAACAACACAATTTGATGTTCTATATCCACAACAATAGTTTAAACCCTGCTGCATCATGTAAACCGTTTTTAAGGTGTGGGGAAAATTGAAGACATTTCGATGTTTGGGTGTAGTTGCCCTGAAATGCAAGTGTGCACCTTGGAAGAGACCTTTGTTTGCTTAAGCTGTGTTGCTGTAGCGCTCATGTGATTGCAGAGTTTGCGAAACAAATGGCCACTGGATTGGTGCAAATAATCATGATGTAATTCTGCCAGGCAGCCATAGGCTTCTTTGTAGTTAGCATTTAATGGAGAAGGTTTTGGGGAAAGCCTTCCCTTCTCTACCTACCAGAAGAAGCTTCTCATTAGCGTCCTCGCTAAGGGCTACACAAAGTGTAGACAATCGCGCGCACCGCACACATACGGGCATTGCTGTGCCGTTGAGAAAGTTGCATGGAAATACCAATCGCTGATACATTTTGTTTAATTCTTATGATTCACTCGGGCAAGTGAATGAATGTTCTAACAAGTTGAATAGATTGAGTTGATTTCCTACTAAGTTCAATAAATGTTTGACTATTGTTGAATTTCGGTTGAATGTCTGGCTGGAGTCCGTCTGCGTTCCCTGCATTTTACAGGGCCCTAGTGCCATGAACTTGTCATAAGTCTACATAGGATATGCCCCCCCCCCCCCCACAAGACTGAAATATATGGCCTGGAAAGGAAAGCAAGGTTTCAGCTCCTTCAGTCTGTGTCACAAAGTGGATATTCTCCTGCCTGCCTTTGAGAGTGAGGCACACATTGACTTTATATAGTGTGCCCAGAGTTATTCCTTCGCTTACGGCCATACCAGCCTGAATACGCCCGATCTCGTCCGATCTCGGAAGCTAAGCAGGGTCGGGCCTGGTTAGTACTTGGATGGGAGACCGCCTGGGAATACCAGGTGCTGTAAGCATTTTGCTCCACTAGAGCTTGCTCTTGTGTCTTGTAGCATCTGCCTTTTATTTATCACCCGAATAATAATAGTAATAAAAATAACATCTGTTTGTGTTAGACTAAATGCAGTTTGTATGTGCTTCCCTGCCCTGATCAAGTCAAATAATGGACAGTGCGTTTCCCTTCAAATGTAGGCAGTACAATCAGCATTTGTTTTTAGTCTAGGAGACTGTAAATGTCTGTATTCCGTTAGGGCCCTGTAAAATCCCTTGGATGTTTTGCCTGACCCCCCCCCCCCCCCCACCCAATTCCCTTTTCTCCGTTGTTGACCATTTGTCCCTGTTTTTGCAGGTTTTCGCTCTCAAAAGTCCACCCTTTTAATAGAAAAACAACACAATTTGATGTTCTATATCCACAACAATAGTTTAAACCCTGCTGCATCATGTAAACCGTTTTTAAGGTGTGGGGAAAATTGAAGACATTTCGATGTTTGGGTGTAGTTGCCCTGAAATGCAAGTGTGCACCTTGGAAGAGACCTTTGTTTGCTTAAGCTGTGTTGCTGTAGCGCTCATGTGATTGCAGAGTTTGCGAAACAAATGGCCACTGGATTGGTGCAAATAATCATGATGTAATTCTGCCAGGCAGCCATAGGCTTCTTTGTAGTTAGCATTTAATGGAGAAGGTTTTGGGGAAAGCCTTCCCTTCTCTACCTACCAGAAGAAGCTTCTCATTAGCGTCCTCGCTAAGGGCTACACAAAGTGTAGACAATCGCGCGCACCGCACACATACGGGCATTGCTGTGCCGTTGAGAAAGTTGCATGGAAATACCAATCGCTGATACATTTTGTTTAATTCTTATGATTCACTCGGGCAAGTGAATGAATGTTCTAACAAGTTGAATAGATTGAGTTGATTTCCTACTAAGTTCAATAAATGTTTGACTATTGTTGAATTTCGGTTGAATGTCTGGCTGGAGTCCGTCTGCGTTCCCTGCATTTTACAGGGCCCTAGTGCCATGAACTTGTCATAAGTCTACATAGGATATGCCCCCCCCCCCCCCACAAGACTGAAATATATGGCCTGGAAAGGAAAGCAAGGTTTCAGCTCCTTCAGTCTGTGTCACAAAGTGGATATTCTCCTGCCTGCCTTTGAGAGTGAGGCACACATTGACTTTATATAGTGTGCCCAGAGTTATTCCTTCGCTTACGGCCATACCAGCCTGAATACGCCCGATCTCGTCCGATCTCGGAAGCTAAGCAGGGTCGGGCCTGGTTAGTACTTGGATGGGAGACCGCCTGGGAATACCAGGTGCTGTAAGCATTTTGCTCCACTAGAGCTTGCTCTTGTGTCTTGTAGCATCTGCCTTTTATTTATCACCCGAATAATAATAGTAATAAAAATAACATCTGTTTGTGTTAGACTAAATGCAGTTTGTATGTGCTTCCCTGCCCTGATCAAGTCAAATAATGGACAGTGCGTTTCCCTTCAAATGTAGGCAGTACAATCAGCATTTGTTTTTAGTCTAGGAGACTGTAAATGTCTGTATTCCGTTAGGGCCCTGTAAAATCCCTTGGATGTTTTGCCTGACCCCCCCCCCCCCCCCCCCAATTCCCTTTTCTCCGTTGTTGACCATTTGTCCCTGTTTTTGCAGGTTTTCGCTCTCAAAAGTCCACCCTTTTAATAGAAAAACAACACAATTTGATGTTCTATATCCACAACAATAGTTTAAACCCTGCTGCATCATGTAAACCGTTTTTAAGGTGTGGGGAAAATTGAAGACATTTCGATGTTTGGGTGTAGTTGCCCTGAAATGCAAGTGTGCACCTTGGAAGAGACCTTTGTTTGCTTAAGCTGTGTTGCTGTAGCGCTCATGTGATTGCAGAGTTTGCGAAACAAATGGCCACTGGATTGGTGCAAATAATCATGATGTAATTCTGCCAGGCAGCCATAGGCTTCTTTGTAGTTAGCATTTAATGGAGAAGGTTTTGGGGAAAGCCTTCCCTTCTCTACCTACCAGAAGAAGCTTCTCATTAGCGTCCTCGCTAAGGGCTACACAAAGTGTAGACAATCGCGCGCACCGCACACATACGGGCATTGCTGTGCCGTTGAGAAAGTTGCATGGAAATACCAATCGCTGATACATTTTGTTTAATTCTTATGATTCACTCGGGCAAGTGAATGAATGTTCTAACAAGTTGAATAGATTGAGTTGATTTCCTACTAAGTTCAATAAATGTTTGACTATTGTTGAATTTCGGTTGAATGTCTGGCTGGAGTCCGTCTGCGTTCCCTGCATTTTACAGGGCCCTAGTGCCATGAACTTGTCATAAGTCTACATAGGATATGCCCCCCCCCCCCCCACAAGACTGAAATATATGGCCTGGAAAGGAAAGCAAGGTTTCAGCTCCTTCAGTCTGTGTCACAAAGTGGATATTCTCCTGCCTGCCTTTGAGAGTGAGGCACACATTGACTTTATATAGTGTGCCCAGAGTTATTCCTTCGCTTACGGCCATACCAGCCTGAATACGCCCGATCTCGTCCGATCTCGGAAGCTAAGCAGGGTCGGGCCTGGTTAGTACTTGGATGGGAGACCGCCTGGGAATACCAGGTGCTGTAAGCATTTTGCTCCACTAGAGCTTGCTCTTGTGTCTTGTAGCATCTGCCTTTTATTTATCACCCGAATAATAATAGTAATAAAAATAACATCTGTTTGTGTTAGACTAAATGCAGTTTGTATGTGCTTCCCTGCCCTGATCAAGTCAAATAATGGACAGTGCGTTTCCCTTCAAATGTAGGCAGTACAATCAGCATTTGTTTTTAGTCTAGGAGACTGTAAATGTCTGTATTCCGTTAGGGCCCTGTAAAATCCCTTGGATGTTTTGCCTGACCCCCCCCCCCCCCCACCCAATTCCCTTTTCTCCGTTGTTGACCATTTGTCCCTGTTTTTGCAGGTTTTCGCTCTCAAAAGTCCACCCTTTTAATAGAAAAACAACACAATTTGATGTTCTATATCCACAACAATAGTTTAAACCCTGCTGCATCATGTAAACCGTTTTTAAGGTGTGGGGAAAATTGAAGACATTTCGATGTTTGGGTGTAGTTGCCCTGAAATGCAAGTGTGCACCTTGGAAGAGACCTTTGTTTGCTTAAGCTGTGTTGCTGTAGCGCTCATGTGATTGCAGAGTTTGCGAAACAAATGGCCACTGGATTGGTGCAAATAATCATGATGTAATTCTGCCAGGCAGCCATAGGCTTCTTTGTAGTTAGCATTTAATGGAGAAGGTTTTGGGGAAAGCCTTCCCTTCTCTACCTACCAGAAGAAGCTTCTCATTAGCGTCCTCGCTAAGGGCTACACAAAGTGTAGACAATCGCGCGCACCGCACACATACGGGCATTGCTGTGCCGTTGAGAAAGTTGCATGGAAATACCAATCGCTGATACATTTTGTTTAATTCTTATGATTCACTCGGGCAAGTGAATGAATGTTCTAACAAGTTGAATAGATTGAGTTGATTTCCTACTAAGTTCAATAAATGTTTGACTATTGTTGAATTTCGGTTGAATGTCTGGCTGGAGTCCGTCTGCGTTCCCTGCATTTTACAGGGCCCTAGTGCCATGAACTTGTCATAAGTCTACATAGGATATGCCCCCCCCCCCCCCACAAGACTGAAATATATGGCCTGGAAAGGAAAGCAAGGTTTCAGCTCCTTCAGTCTGTGTCACAAAGTGGATATTCTCCTGCCTGCCTTTGAGAGTGAGGCACACATTGACTTTATATAGTGTGCCCAGAGTTATTCCTTCGCTTACGGCCATACCAGCCTGAATACGCCCGATCTCGTCCGATCTCGGAAGCTAAGCAGGGTCGGGCCTGGTTAGTACTTGGATGGGAGACCGCCTGGGAATACCAGGTGCTGTAAGCATTTTGCTCCACTAGAGCTTGCTCTTGTGTCTTGTAGCATCTGCCTTTTATTTATCACCCGAATAATAATAGTAATAAAAATAACATCTGTTTGTGTTAGACTAAATGCAGTTTGTATGTGCTTCCCTGCCCTGATCAAGTCAAATAATGGACAGTGCGTTTCCCTTCAAATGTAGGCAGTACAATCAGCATTTGTTTTTAGTCTAGGAGACTGTAAATGTCTGTATTCCGTTAGGGCCCTGTAAAATCCCTTGGATGTTTTGCCTGACCCCCCCCCCCCCCCCCCCAATTCCCTTTTCTCCGTTGTTGACCATTTGTCCCTGTTTTTGCAGGTTTTCGCTCTCAAAAGTCCACCCTTTTAATAGAAAAACAACACAATTTGATGTTCTATATCCACAACAATAGTTTAAACCCTGCTGCATCATGTAAACCGTTTTTAAGGTGTGGGGAAAATTGAAGACATTTCGATGTTTGGGTGTAGTTGCCCTGAAATGCAAGTGTGCACCTTGGAAGAGACCTTTGTTTGCTTAAGCTGTGTTGCTGTAGCGCTCATGTGATTGCAGAGTTTGCGAAACAAATGGCCACTGGATTGGTGCAAATAATCATGATGTAATTCTGCCAGGCAGCCATAGGCTTCTTTGTAGTTAGCATTTAATGGAGAAGGTTTTGGGGAAAGCCTTCCCTTCTCTACCTACCAGAAGAAGCTTCTCATTAGCGTCCTCGCTAAGGGCTACACAAAGTGTAGACAATCGCGCGCACCGCACACATACGGGCATTGCTGTGCCGTTGAGAAAGTTGCATGGAAATACCAATCGCTGATACATTTTGTTTAATTCTTATGATTCACTCGGGCAAGTGAATGAATGTTCTAACAAGTTGAATAGATTGAGTTGATTTCCTACTAAGTTCAATAAATGTTTGACTATTGTTGAATTTCGGTTGAATGTCTGGCTGGAGTCCGTCTGCGTTCCCTGCATTTTACAGGGCCCTAGTGCCATGAACTTGTCATAAGTCTACATAGGATATGCCCCCCCCCCCCCCCACAAGACTGAAATATATGGCCTGGAAAGGAAAGCAAGGTTTCAGCTCCTTCAGTCTGTGTCACAAAGTGGATATTCTCCTGCCTGCCTTTGAGAGTGAGGCACACATTGACTTTATATAGTGTGCCCAGAGTTATTCCTTCGCTTACGGCCATACCAGCCTGAATACGCCCGATCTCGTCCGATCTCGGAAGCTAAGCAGGGTCGGGCCTGGTTAGTACTTGGATGGGAGACCGCCTGGGAATACCAGGTGCTGTAAGCATTTTGCTCCACTAGAGCTTGCTCTTGTGTCTTGTAGCATCTGCCTTTTATTTATCACCCGAATAATAATAGTAATAAAAATAACATCTGTTTGTGTTAGACTAAATGCAGTTTGTATGTGCTTCCCTGCCCTGATCAAGTCAAATAATGGACAGTGCGTTTCCCTTCAAATGTAGGCAGTACAATCAGCATTTGTTTTTAGTCTAGGAGACTGTAAATGTCTGTATTCCGTTAGGGCCCTGTAAAATCCCTTGGATGTTTTGCCTGACCCCCCCCCCCCCCCACCCAATTCCCTTTTCTCTGTTGTTGACCATTTGTCCCTGTTTTTGCAGGTTTTCGCTCTCAAAAGTCCACCCTTTTAATAGAAAAACAACACAATTTGATGTTCTATATCCACAACAATAGTTTAAACCCTGCTGCATCATGTAAACCGTTTTTAAGGTGTGGGGAAAATTGAAGACATTTCGATGTTTGGGTGTAGTTGCCCTGAAATGCAAGTGTGCACCTTGGAAGAGACCTTTGTTTGCTTAAGCTGTGTTGCTGTAGCGCTCATGTGATTGCAGAGTTTGCGAAACAAATGGCTACTGGATTGGTGCAAATAATCATGATGTAATTCTGCCAGGCAGCCATAGGCTTCTTTGTAGTTAGCATTTAATGGAGAAGGTTTTGGGGAAAGCCTTCCCTTCTCTACCTACCAGAAGAAGCTTCTCATTAGCGTCCTCGCTAAGGGCTACACAAAGTGTAGACAATCGCGCGCACCGCACACATACGGGCATTGCTGTGCCGTTGAGAAAGTTGCATGGAAATACCAATCGCTGATACATTTTGTTTAATTCTTATGATTCACTCGGGCAAGTGAATGAATGTTCTAACAAGTTGAATAGATTGAGTTGATTTCCTACTAAGTTCAATAAATGTTTGACTATTGTTGAATTTCGGTTGAATGTCTGGCTGGAGTCCGTCTGCGTTCCCTGCATTTTACAGGGCCCTAGTGCCATGAACTTGTCATAAGTCTACATAGGATATGCCCCCCCCCCCCCACAAGACTGAAATATATGGCCTGGAAAGGAAAGCAAGGTTTCAGCTCCTTCAGTCTGTGTCACAAAGTGGATATTCTCCTGCCTGCCTTTGAGAGTGAGGCACACATTGACTTTATATAGTGTGCCCAGAGTTATTCCTTCGCTTACGGCCATACCAGCCTGAATACGCCCGATCTCGTCCGATCTCGGAAGCTAAGCAGGGTCGGGCCTGGTTAGTACTTGGATGGGAGACCGCCTGGGAATACCAGGTGCTGTAAGCATTTTGCTCCACTAGAGCTTGCTCTTGTGTCTTGTAGCATCTGCCTTTTATTTATCACCCGAATAATAATAGTAATAAAAATAACATCTGTTTGTGTTAGACTAAATGCAGTTTGTATGTGCTTCCCTGCCCTGATCAAGTCAAATAATGGACAGTGCGTTTCCCTTCAAATGTAGGCAGTACAATCAGCATTTGTTTTTAGTCTAGGAGACTGTAAATGTCTGTATTCCGTTAGGGCCCTGTAAAATCCCTTGGATGTTTTGCCTGACCCCCCCCCCCCCCACCCAATTCCCTTTTCTCTGTTGTTGACCATTTGTCCCTGTTTTTGCAGGTTTTCGCTCTCAAAAGTCCACCCTTTTAATAGAAAAACAACACAATTTGATGTTCTATATCCACAACAATAGTTTAAACCCTGCTGCATCATGTAAACCGTTTTTAAGGTGTGGGGAAAATTGAAGACATTTCGATGTTTGGGTGTAGTTGCCCTGAAATGCAAGTGTGCACCTTGGAAGAGACCTTTGTTTGCTTAAGCTGTGTTGCTGTAGCGCTCATGTGATTGCAGAGTTTGCGAAACAAATGGCCACTGGATTGGTGCAAATAATCATGATGTAATTCTGCCAGGCAGCCATAGGCTTCTTTGTAGTTAGCATTTAATGGAGAAGGTTTTGGGGAAAGCCTTCCCTTCTCTACCTACCAGAAGAAGCTTCTCATTAGCGTCCTCGCTAAGGGCTACACAAAGTGTAGACAATCGCGCGCACCGCACACATACGGGCATTGCTGTGCCGTTGAGAAAGTTGCATGGAAATACCAATCGCTGATACATTTTGTTTAATTCTTATGATTCACTCGGGCAAGTGAATGAATGTTCTAACAAGTTGAATAGATTGAGTTGATTTCCTACTAAGTTCAATAAATGTTTGACTATTGTTGAATTTCGGTTGAATGTCTGGCTGGAGTCCGTCTGCGTTCCCTGCATTTTACAGGGCCCTAGTGCCATGAACTTGTCATAAGTCTACATAGGATATGCCCCCCCCCCCCCCACAAGACTGAAATATATGGCCTGGAAAGGAAAGCAAGGTTTCAGCTCCTTCAGTCTGTGTCACAAAGTGGATATTCTCCTGCCTGCCTTTGAGAGTGAGGCACACATTGACTTTATATAGTGTGCCCAGAGTTATTCCTTCGCTTACGGCCATACCAGCCTGAATACGCCCGATCTCGTCCGATCTCGGAAGCTAAGCAGGGTCGGGCCTGGTTAGTACTTGGATGGGAGACCGCCTGGGAATACCAGGTGCTGTAAGCATTTTGCTCCACTAGAGCTTGCTCTTGTGTCTTGTAGCATCTGCCTTTTATTTATCACCCGAATAATAATAGTAATAAAAATAACATCTGTTTGTGTTAGACTAAATGCAGTTTGTATGTGCTTCCCTGCCCTGATCAAGTCAAATAATGGACAGTGCGTTTCCCTTCAAATGTAGGCAGTACAATCAGCATTTGTTTTTAGTCTAGGAGACTGTAAATGTCTGTATTCCGTTAGGGCCCTGTAAAATCCCTTGGATGTTTTGCCTGACCCCCCCCCCCCCCCCACCCAATTCCCTTTTCTCCGTTGTTGACCATTTGTCCCTGTTTTTGCAGGTTTTCGCTCTCAAAAGTCCACCCTTTTAATAGAAAAACAACACAATTTGATGTTCTATATCCACAACAATAGTTTAAACCCTGCTGCATCATGTAAACCGTTTTTAAGGTGTGGGGAAAATTGAAGACATTTCGATGTTTGGGTGTAGTTGCCCTGAAATGCAAGTGTGCACCTTGGAAGAGACCTTTGTTTGCTTAAGCTGTGTTGCTGTAGCGCTCATGTGATTGCAGAGTTTGCGAAACAAATGGCCACTGGATTGGTGCAAATAATCATGATGTAATTCTGCCAGGCAGCCATAGGCTTCTTTGTAGTTAGCATTTAATGGAGAAGGTTTTGGGGAAAGCCTTCCCTTCTCTACCTACCAGAAGAAGCTTCTCATTAGCGTCCTCGCTAAGGGCTACACAAAGTGTAGACAATCGCGCGCACCGCACACATACGGGCATTGCTGTGCCGTTGAGAAAGTTGCATGGAAATACCAATCGCTGATACATTTTGTTTAATTCTTATGATTCACTCGGGCAAGTGAATGAATGTTCTAACAAGTTGAATAGATTGAGTTGATTTCCTACTAAGTTCAATAAATGTTTGACTATTGTTGAATTTCGGTTGAATGTCTGGCTGGTGTCCGTCTGCGTTCCCTGCATTTTACAGGGCCCTAGTGCCATGAACTTGTCATAAGTCTACATAGGATATGCCCCCCCCCCCCCACAAGACTGAAATATATGGCCTGGAAAGGAAAGCAAGGTTTCAGCTCCTTCAGTCTGTGTCACAAAGTGGATATTCTCCTGCCTGCCTTTGAGAGTGAGGCACACATTGACTTTATATAGTGTGCCCAGAGTTATTCCTTCGCTTACGGCCATACCAGCCTGAATACGCCCGATCTCGTCCGATCTCGGAAGCTAAGCAGGGTCGGGCCTGGTTAGTACTTGGATGGGAGACCGCCTGGGAATACCAGGTGCTGTAAGCATTTTGCTCCACTAGAGCTTGCTCTTGTGTCTTGTAGCATCTGCCTTTTATTTATCACCCGAATAATAATAGTAATAAAAATAACATCTGTTTGTGTTAGACTAAATGCAGTTTGTATGTGCTTCCCTGCCCTGATCAAGTCAAATAATGGACAGTGCGTTTCCCTTCAAATGTAGGCAGTACAATCAGCATTTGTTTTTAGTCTAGGAGACTGTAAATGTCTGTATTCCGTTAGGGCCCTGTAAAATCCCTTGGATGTTTTGCCTGACCCCCCCCCCCCCCACCCAATTCCCTTTTCTCCGTTGTTGACCATTTGTCCCTGTTTTTGCAGGTTTTCGCTCTCAAAAGTCCACCCTTTTAATAGAAAAACAACACAATTTGATGTTCTATATCCACAACAATAGTTTAAACCCTGCTGCATCATGTAAACCGTTTTTAAGGTGTGGGGAAAATTGAAGACATTTCGATGTTTGGGTGTAGTTGCCCTGAAATGCAAGTGTGCACCTTGGAAGAGACCTTTGTTTGCTTAAGCTGTGTTGCTGTAGCGCTCATGTGATTGCAGAGTTTGCGAAACAAATGGCCACTGGATTGGTGCAAATAATCATGATGTAATTCTGCCAGGCAGCCATAGGCTTCTTTGTAGTTAGCATTTAATGGAGAAGGTTTTGGGGAAAGCCTTCCCTTCTCTACCTACCAGAAGAAGCTTCTCATTAGCGTCCTCGCTAAGGGCTACACAAAGTGTAGACAATCGCGCGCACCGCACACATACGGGCATTGCTGTGCCGTTGAGAAAGTTGCATGGAAATACCAATCGCTGATACATTTTGTTTAATTCTTATGATTCACTCGGGCAAGTGAATGAATGTTCTAACAAGTTGAATAGATTGAGTTGATTTCCTACTAAGTTCAATAAATGTTTGACTATTGTTGAATTTCGGTTGAATGTCTGGCTGGAGTCCGTCTGCGTTCCCTGCATTTTACAGGGCCCTAGTGCCATGAACTTGTCATAAGTCTACATAGGATATGCCCCCCCCCCCACAAGACTGAAATATATGGCCTGGAAAGGAAAGCAAGGTTTCAGCTCCTTCAGTCTGTGTCACAAAGTGGATATTCTCCTGCCTGCCTTTGAGAGTGAGGCACACATTGACTTTATATAGTGTGCCCAGAGTTATTCCTTCGCTTACGGCCATACCAGCCTGAATACGCCCGATCTCGTCCGATCTCGGAAGCTAAGCAGGGTCGGGCCTGGTTAGTACTTGGATGGGAGACCGCCTGGGAATACCAGGTGCTGTAAGCATTTTGCTCCACTAGAGCTTGCTCTTGTGTCTTGTAGCATCTGCCTTTTATTTATCACCCGAATAATAATAGTAATAAAAATAACATCTGTTTGTGTTAGACTAAATGCAGTTTGTATGTGCTTCCCTGCCCTGATCAAGTCAAATAATGGACAGTGCGTTTCCCTTCAAATGTAGGCAGTACAATCAGCATTTGTTTTTAGTCTAGGAGACTGTAAATGTCTGTATTCCGTTAGGGCCCTGTAAAATCGCTTGGATGTTTTGCCTGACCCCCCCCCCCCCCCCACCCAATTCCCTTTTCTCCGTTGTTGACCATTTGTCCCTGTTTTTGCAGGTTTTCGCTCTCAAAAGTCCACCCTTTTAATAGAAAAACAACACAATTTGATGTTCTATATCCACAACAATAGTTTAAACCCTGCTGCATCATGTAAACCGTTTTTAAGGTGTGGGGAAAATTGAAGACATTTCGATGTTTGGGTGTAGTTGCCCTGAAATGCAAGTGTGCACCTTGGAAGAGACCTTTGTTTGCTTAAGCTGTGTTGCTGTAGCGCTCATGTGATTGCAGAGTTTGCGAAACAAATGGCCACTGGATTGGTGCAAATAATCATGATGTAATTCTGCCAGGCAGCCATAGGCTTCTTTGTAGTTAGCATTTAATGGAGAAGGTTTTGGGGAAAGCCTTCCCTTCTCTACCTACCAGAAGAAGCTTCTCATTAGCGTCCTCGCTAAGGGCTACACAAAGTGTAGACAATCGCGCGCACCGCACACATACGGGCATTGCTGTGCCGTTGAGAAAGTTGCATGGAAATACCAATCGCTGATACATTTTGTTTAATTCTTATGATTCACTCGGGCAAGTGAATGAATGTTCTAACAAGTTGAATAGATTGAGTTGATTTCCTACTAAGTTCAATAAATGTTTGACTATTGTTGAATTTCGGTTGAATGTCTGGCTGGAGTCCGTCTGCGTTCCCTGCATTTTACAGGGCCCTAGTGCCATGAACTTGTCATAAGTCTACATAGGATATGCCCCCCCCCACAAGACTGAAATATATGACCTGGAAAGGAAAGCAAGGTTTCAGCTCCTTCAGTCTGTGTCACAAAGTGGATATTCTTCTGCCTGCCTTTGAGAGTGAGGCACACATTGACTTTATATAGTGTGCCCAGAGTAATTCCTTCGCTTACGGCCATACCAGCCTGAATACGCCCGATCTCGTCCGATCTCGGAAGCTAAGCAGGGTCGGGCCTGGTTAGTACTTGGATGGGAGACCGCCTGGGAATACCAGGTGCTGTAAGCATTTTGCTCCACTAGAGCTTGCTCTTGTGTCATGTAGTATCTGCCTTTTATTTATCACCCGAATAATAATAGTAATAATAATAACATCTGTTTGTGTTAGACTAAATGCAGTTTGTATGTGCTTCCCTGCCCTGATCAAGTCAAATAATGGACAGTGCGTTTCCCTTCAAATGTAGGCAGTACAATCAGCATTTGTTTTTAGTCTAGGAGACTGTAAATGTCTGTATTCCGTTAGGGCCCTGTAAAATCCCTTGGATGTTTTGCCTGACCCCCCCCCCCCCCCCACCCAATTCCCTTTTCTCCGTTGTTGACCATTTGTCCCTGTTTTTGCAGGTTTTCGCTCTCAAAAGTCCACCCTTTTAATAGAAAAACAACACAATTTGATGTTCTATATCCACAACAATAGTTTAAACCCTGCTGCATCATGTAAACCGTTTTTAAGGTGTGGGGAAAATTGAAGACATTTCGATGTTTGGGTGTAGTTGCCCTGAAATGCAAGTGTGCACCTTGGAAGAGACCTTTGTTTGCTTAAGCTGTGTTGCTGTAGCGCTCATGTGATTGCAGAGTTTGCGAAACAAATGGCCACTGGATTGGTGCAAATAATCATGATGTAATTCTGCCAGGCAGCCATAGGCTTCTTTGTAGTTAGCATTTAATGGAGAAGGTTTTGGGGAAAGCCTTCCCTTCTCTACCTACCAGAAGAAGCTTCTCATTAGCGTCCTCGCTAAGGGCTACACAAAGTGTAGACAATCGCGCGCACCGCACACATACGGGCATTGCTGTGCCGTTGAGAAAGTTGCATGGAAATACCAATCGCTGATACATTTTGTTTAATTCTTATGATTCACTCGGGCAAGTGAATGAATGTTCTAACAAGTTGAATAGATTGAGTTGATTTCCTACTAAGTTCAATAAATGTTTGACTATTGTTGAATTTCGGTTGAATGTCTGGCTGGAGTCCGTCTGCGTTCCCTGCATTTTACAGGGCCCTAGTGCCATGAACTTGTCATAAGTCTACATAGGATATGCCCCCCCCCCCCCCCACAAGACTGAAATATATGGCCTGGAAAGGAAAGCAAGGTTTCAGCTCCTTCAGTCTGTGTCACAAAGTGGATATTCTCCTGCCTGCCTTTGAGAGTGAGGCACACATTGACTTTATATAGTGTGCCCAGAGTTATTCCTTCGCTTACGGCCATACCAGCCTGAATACGCCCGATCTCGGAAGCTAAGCAGGGTCGGGCCTGGTTAGTACTTGGATGGGAGACCGCCTGGGAATACCAGGTGCTGTAAGCATTTTGCTCCACTAGAGCTTGCTCTTGTGTCTTGTAGCATCTGCCTTTTATTTATCACCCGAATAATAATAGTAATAAAAATAACATCTGTTTGTGTTAGACTAAATGCAGTTTGTATGTGCTTCCCTGCCCTGATCAAGTCAAATAATGGACAGTGCGTTTCCCTTCAAATGTAGGCAGTACAATCAGCATTTGTTTTTAGTCTAGGAGACTGTAAATGTCTGTATTCCGTTAGGGCCCTGTAAAATCCCTTGGATGTTTTGCCTGACCCCCCCCCCCCCCCCACCCAATTCCCTTTTCTCTGTTGTTGACCATTTGTCCCTGTTTTTGCAGGTTTTCGCTCTCAAAAGTCCACCCTTTTAATAGAAAAACAACACAATTTGATGTTCTATATCCACAACAATAGTTTAAACCCTGCTGCATCATGTAAACCGTTTTTAAGGTGTGGGGAAAATTGAAGACATTTCGATGTTTGGGTGTAGTTGCCCTGAAATGCAAGTGTGCACCTTGGAAGAGACCTTTGTTTGCTTAAGCTGTGTTGCTGTAGCGCTCATGTGATTGCAGAGTTTGCGAAACAAATGGCCACTGGATTGGTGCAAATAATCATGATGTAATTCTGCCAGGCAGCCATAGGCTTCTTTGTAGTTAGCATTTAATGGAGAAGGTTTTGGGGAAAGCCTTCCCTTCTCTACCTACCAGAAGAAGCTTCTCATTAGCGTCCTCGCTAAGGGCTACACAAAGTGTAGACAATCGCGCGCACCGCACACATACGGGCATTGCTGTGCCGTTGAGAAAGTTGCATGGAAATACCAATCGCTGATACATTTTGTTTAATTCTTATGATTCACTCGGGCAAGTGAATGAATGTTCTAACAAGTTGAATAGATTGAGTTGATTTCCTACTAAGTTCAATAAATGTTTGACTATTGTTGAATTTCGGTTGAATGTCTGGCTGGAGTCCGTCTGCGTTCCCTGCATTTTACAGGGCCCTAGTGCCATGAACTTGTCATAAGTCTACATAGGATATGCCCCCCCCCCCCCACAAGACTGAAATATATGGCCTGGAAAGGAAAGCAAGGTTTCAGCTCCTTCAGTCTGTGTCACAAAGTGGATATTCTCCTGCCTGCCTTTGAGAGTGAGGCACACATTGACTTTATATAGTGTGCCCAGAGTTATTCCTTCGCTTACGGCCATACCAGCCTGAATACGCCCGATCTCGTCCGATCTCGGAAGCTAAGCAGGGTCGGGCCTGGTTAGTACTTGGATGGGAGACCGCCTGGGAATACCAGGTGCTGTAAGCATTTTGCTCCACTAGAGCTTGCTCTTGTGTCTTGTAGCATCTGCCTTTTATTTATCACCCGAATAATAATAGTAATAAAAATAACATCTGTTTGTGTTAGACTAAATGCAGTTTGTATGTGCTTCCCTGCCCTGATCAAGTCAAATAATGGACAGTGCGTTTCCCTTCAAATGTAGGCAGTACAATCAGCATTTGTTTTTAGTCTAGGAGACTGTAAATGTCTGTATTCCGTTAGGGCCCTGTAAAATCCCTTGGATGTTTTGCCTGACCCCCCCCCCCCCCCCCACCCAATTCCCTTTTCTCTGTTGTTGACCATTTGTCCCTGTTTTTGCAGGTTTTCGCTCTCAAAAGTCCACCCTTTTAATAGAAAAACAACACAATTTGATGTTCTATATCCACAACAATAGTTTAAACCCTGCTGCATCATGTAAACCGTTTTTAAGGTGTGGGGAAAATTGAAGACATTTCGATGTTTGGGTGTAGTTGCCCTGAAATGCAAGTGTGCACCTTGGAAGAGACCTTTGTTTGCTTAAGCTGTGTTGCTGTAGCGCTCATGTGATTGCAGAGTTTGCGAAACAAATGGCCACTGGATTGGTGCAAATAATCATGATGTAATTCTGCCAGGCAGCCATAGGCTTCTTTGTAGTTAGCATTTAATGGAGAAGGTTTTGGGGAAAGCCTTCCCTTCTCTACCTACCAGAAGAAGCTTCTCATTAGCGTCCTCGCTAAGGGCTACACAAAGTGTAGACAATCGCGCGCACCGCACACATACGGGCATTGCTGTGCCGTTGAGAAAGTTGCATGGAAATACCAATCGCTGATACATTTTGTTTAATTCTTATGATTCACTCGGGCAAGTGAATGAATGTTCTAACAAGTTGAATAGATTGAGTTGATTTCCTACTAAGTTCAATAAATGTTTGACTATTGTTGAATTTCGGTTGAATGTCTGGCTGGAGTCCGTCTGCGTTCCCTGCATTTTACAGGGCCCTAGTGCCATGAACTTGTCATAAGTCTACATAGGATATGCCCCCCCCCCCCCACAAGACTGAAATATATGGCCTGGAAAGGAAAGCAAGGTTTCAGCTCCTTCAGTCTGTGTCACAAAGTGGATATTCTCCTGCCTGCCTTTGAGAGTGAGGCACACATTGACTTTATATAGTGTGCCCAGAGTTATTCCTTCGCTTACGGCCATACCAGCCTGAATACGCCCGATCTCGTCCGATCTCGGAAGCTAAGCAGGGTCGGGCCTGGTTAGTACTTGGATGGGAGACCGCCTGGGAATACCAGGTGCTGTAAGCATTTTGCTCCACTAGAGCTTGCTCTTGTGTCTTGTAGCATCTGCCTTTTATTTATCACCCGAATAATAATAGTAATAAAAATAACATCTGTTTGTGTTAGACTAAATGCAGTTTGTATGTGCTTCCCTGCCCTGATCAAGTCAAATAATGGACAGTGCGTTTCCCTTCAAATGTAGGCAGTACAATCAGCATTTGTTTTTAGTCTAGGAGACTGTAAATGTCTGTATTCCGTTAGGGCCCTGTAAAATCCCTTGGATGTTTTGCCTGACCCCCCCCCCCCCCCCCACCCAATTCCCTTTTCTCTGTTGTTGACCATTTGTCCCTGTTTTTGCAGGTTTTCGCTCTCAAAAGTCCACCCTTTTAATAGAAAAACAACACAATTTGATGTTCTATATCCACAACAATAGTTTAAACCCTGCTGCATCATGTAAACCGTTTTTAAGGTGTGGGGAAAATTGAAGACATTTCGATGTTTGGGTGTAGTTGCCCTGAAATGCAAGTGTGCACCTTGGAAGAGACCTTTGTTTGCTTAAGCTGTGTTGCTGTAGCGCTCATGTGATTGCAGAGTTTGCGAAACAAATGGCCACTGGATTGGTGCAAATAATCATGATGTAATTCTGCCAGGCAGCCATAGGCTTCTTTGTAGTTAGCATTTAATGGAGAAGGTTTTGGGGAAAGCCTTCCCTTCTCTACCTACCAGAAGAAGCTTCTCATTAGCGTCCTCGCTAAGGGCTACACAAAGTGTAGACAATCGCGCGCACCGCACACATACGGGCATTGCTGTGCCGTTGAGAAAGTTGCATGGAAATACCAATCGCTGATACATTTTGTTTAATTCTTATGATTCACTCGGGCAAGTGAATGAATGTTCTAACAAGTTGAATAGATTGAGTTGATTTCCTACTAAGTTCAATAAATGTTTGACTATTGTTGAATTTCGGTTGAATGTCTGGCTGGAGTCCGTCTGCGTTCCCTGCATTTTACAGGGCCCTAGTGCCATGAACTTGTCATAAGTCTACATAGGATATGCCCCCCCCCCCCCCACAAGACTGAAATATATGGCCTGGAAAGGAAAGCAAGGTTTCAGCTCCTTCAGTCTGTGTCACAAAGTGGATATTCTCCTGCCTGCCTTTGAGAGTGAGGCACACATTGACTTTATATAGTGTGCCCAGAGTTATTCCTTCGCTTACGGCCATACCAGCCTGAATACGCCCGATCTCGTCCGATCTCGGAAGCTAAGCAGGGTCGGGCCTGGTTAGTACTTGGATGGGAGACCGCCTGGGAATACCAGGTGCTGTAAGCATTTTGCTCCACTAGAGCTTGCTCTTGTGTCTTGTAGCATCTGCCTTTTATTTATCACCCGAATAATAATAGTAATAAAAATAACATCTGTTTGTGTTAGACTAAATGCAGTTTGTATGTGCTTCCCTGCCCTGATCAAGTCAAATAATGGACAGTGCGTTTCCCTTCAAATGTAGGCAGTACAATCAGCATTTGTTTTTAGTCTAGGAGACTGTAAATGTCTGTATTCCGTTAGGGCCCTGTAAAATCCCTTGGATGTTTTGCCTGACCCCCCCCCCCCCCACCCAATTCCCTTTTCTCTGTTGTTGACCATTTGTCCCTGTTTTTGCAGGTTTTCGCTCTCAAAAGTCCACCCTTTTAATAGAAAAACAACACAATTTGATGTTCTATATCCACAACAATAGTTTAAACCCTGCTGCATCATGTAAACCGTTTTTAAGGTGTGGGGAAAATTGAAGACATTTCGATGTTTGGGTGTAGTTGCCCTGAAATGCAAGTGTGCACCTTGGAAGAGACCTTTGTTTGCTTAAGCTGTGTTGCTGTAGCGCTCATGTGATTGCAGAGTTTGCGAAACAAATGGCCACTGGATTGGTGCAAATAATCATGATGTAATTCTGCCAGGCAGCCATAGGCTTCTTTGTAGTTAGCATTTAATGGAGAAGGTTTTGGGGAAAGCCTTCCCTTCTCTACCTACCAGAAGAAGCTTCTCATTAGCGTCCTCGCTAAGGGCTACACAAAGTGTAGACAATCGCGCGCACCGCACACATACGGGCATTGCTGTGCCGTTGAGAAAGTTGCATGGAAATACCAATCGCTGATACATTTTGTTTAATTCTTATGATTCACTCGGGCAAGTGAATGAATGTTCTAACAAGTTGAATAGATTGAGTTGATTTCCTACTAAGTTCAATAAATGTTTGACTATTGTTGAATTTCGGTTGAATGTCTGGCTGGAGTCCGTCTGCGTTCCCTGCATTTTACAGGGCCCTAGTGCCATGAACTTGTCATAAGTCTACATAGGATATGCCCCCCCCCCCCACAAGACTGAAATATATGGCCTGGAAAGGAAAGCAAGGTTTCAGCTCCTTCAGTCTGTGTCACAAAGTGGATATTCTCCTGCCTGCCTTTGAGAGTGAGGCACACATTGACTTTATATAGTGTGCCCAGAGTTATTCCTTCGCTTACGGCCATACCAGCCTGAATACGCCCGATCTCGTCCGATCTCGGAAGCTAAGCAGGGTCGGGCCTGGTTAGTACTTGGATGGGAGACCGCCTGGGAATACCAGGTGCTGTAAGCATTTTGCTCCACTAGAGCTTGCTCTTGTGTCTTGTAGCATCTGCCTTTTATTTATCACCCGAATAATAATAGTAATAAAAATAACATCTGTTTGTGTTAGACTAAATGCAGTTTGTATGTGCTTCCCTGCCCTGATCAAGTCAAATAATGGACAGTGCGTTTCCCTTCAAATGTAGGCAGTACAATCAGCATTTGTTTTTAGTCTAGGAGACTGTAAATGTCTGTATTCCGTTAGGGCCCTGTAAAATCCCTTGGATGTTTTGCCTGACCCCCCCCCCCCCCACCCAATTCCCTTTTCTCTGTTGTTGACCATTTGTCCCTGTTTTTGCAGGTTTTCGCTCTCAAAAGTCCACCCTTTTAATAGAAAAACAACACAATTTGATGTTCTATATCCACAACAATAGTTTAAACCCTGCTGCATCATGTAAACCGTTTTTAAGGTGTGGGGAAAATTGAAGACATTTCGATGTTTGGGTGTAGTTGCCCTGAAATGCAAGTGTGCACCTTGGAAGAGACCTTTGTTTGCTTAAGCTGTGTTGCTGTAGCGCTCATGTGATTGCAGAGTTTGCGAAACAAATGGCCACTGGATTGGTGCAAATAATCATGATGTAATTCTGCCAGGCAGCCATAGGCTTCTTTGTAGTTAGCATTTAATGGAGAAGGTTTTGGGGAAAGCCTTCCCTTCTCTACCTACCAGAAGAAGCTTCTCATTAGCGTCCTCGCTAAGGGCTACACAAAGTGTAGACAATCGCGCGCACCGCACACATACGGGCATTGCTGTGCCGTTGAGAAAGTTGCATGGAAATACCAATCGCTGATACATTTTGTTTAATTCTTATGATTCACTCGGGCAAGTGAATGAATGTTCTAACAAGTTGAATAGATTGAGTTGATTTCCTACTAAGTTCAATAAATGTTTGACTATTGTTGAATTTCGGTTGAATGTCTGGCTGGAGTCCGTCTGCGTTCCCTGCATTTTACAGGGCCCTAGTGCCATGAACTTGTCATAAGTCTACATAGGATATGCCCCCCCCCCCCCCACAAGACTGAAATATATGGCCTGGAAAGGAAAGCAAGGTTTCAGCTCCTTCAGTCTGTGTCACAAAGTGGATATTCTCCTGCCTGCCTTTGAGAGTGAGGCACACATTGACTTTATATAGTGTGCCCAGAGTTATTCCTTCGCTTACGGCCATACCAGCCTGAATACGCCCGATCTCGTCCGATCTCGGAAGCTAAGCAGGGTCGGGCCTGGTTAGTACTTGGATGGGAGACCGCCTGGGAATACCAGGTGCTGTAAGCATTTTGCTCCACTAGAGCTTGCTCTTGTGTCTTGTAGCATCTGCCTTTTATTTATCACCCGAATAATAATAGTAATAAAAATAACATCTGTTTGTGTTAGACTAAATGCAGTTTGTATGTGCTTCCCTGCCCTGATCAAGTCAAATAATGGACAGTGCGTTTCCCTTCAAATGTAGGCAGTACAATCAGCATTTGTTTTTAGTCTAGGAGACTGTAAATGTCTGTATTCCGTTAGGGCCCTGTAAAATCCCTTGGATGTTTTGCCTGACCCCCCCCCCCCCCACCCAATTCCCTTTTCTCTGTTGTTGACCATTTGTCCCTGTTTTTGCAGGTTTTCGCTCTCAAAAGTCCACCCTTTTAATAGAAAAACAACACAATTTGATGTTCTATATCCACAACAATAGTTTAAACCCTGCTGCATCATGTAAACCGTTTTTAAGGTGTGGGGAAAATTGAAGACATTTCGATGTTTGGGTGTAGTTGCCCTGAAATGCAAGTGTGCACCTTGGAAGAGACCTTTGTTTGCTTAAGCTGTGTTGCTGTAGCGCTCATGTGATTGCAGAGTTTGCGAAACAAATGGCCACTGGATTGGTGCAAATAATCATGATGTAATTCTGCCAGGCAGCCATAGGCTTCTTTGTAGTTAGCATTTAATGGAGAAGGTTTTGGGGAAAGCCTTCCCTTCTCTACCTACCAGAAGAAGCTTCTCATTAGCGTCCTCGCTAAGGGCTACACAAAGTGTAGACAATCGCGCGCACCGCACACATACGGGCATTGCTGTGCCGTTGAGAAAGTTGCATGGAAATACCAATCGCTGATACATTTTGTTTAATTCTTATGATTCACTCGGGCAAGTGAATGAATGTTCTAACAAGTTGAATAGATTGAGTTGATTTCCTACTAAGTTCAATAAATGTTTGACTATTGTTGAATTTCGGTTGAATGTCTGGCTGGAGTCCGTCTGCGTTCCCTGCATTTTACAGGGCCCTAGTGCCATGAACTTGTCATAAGTCTACATAGGATATGCCCCCCCCCCCCCCCACAAGACTGAAATATATGGCCTGGAAAGGAAAGCAAGGTTTCAGCTCCTTCAGTCTGTGTCACAAAGTGGATATTCTCCTGCCTGCCTTTGAGAGTGAGGCACACATTGACTTTATATAGTGTGCCCAGAGTTATTCCTTCGCTTACGGCCATACCAGCCTGAATACGCCCGATCTCGTCCGATCTCGGAAGCTAAGCAGGGTCGGGCCTGGTTAGTACTTGGATGGGAGACCGCCTGGGAATACCAGGTGCTGTAAGCATTTTGCTCCACTAGAGCTTGCTCTTGTGTCTTGTAGCATCTGCCTTTTATTTATCACCCGAATAATAATAGTAATAAAAATAACATCTGTTTGTGTTAGACTAAATGCAGTTTGTATGTGCTTCCCTGCCCTGATCAAGTCAAATAATGGACAGTGCGTTTCCCTTCAAATGTAGGCAGTACAATCAGCATTTGTTTTTAGTCTAGGAGACTGTAAATGTCTGTATTCCGTTAGGGCCCTGTAAAATCCCTTGGATGTTTTGCCTGACCCCCCCCCCCCCCCACCCAATTCCCTTTTCTCCGTTGTTGACCATTTGTCCCTGTTTTTGCAGGTTTTCGCTCTCAAAAGTCCACCCTTTTAATAGAAAAACAACACAATTTGATGTTCTATATCCACAACAATAGTTTAAACCCTGCTGCATCATGTAAACCGTTTTTAAGGTGTGGGGAAAATTGAAGACATTTCGATGTTTGGGTGTAGTTGCCCTGAAATGCAAGTGTGCACCTTGGAAGAGACCTTTGTTTGCTTAAGCTGTGTTGCTGTAGCGCTCATGTGATTGCAGAGTTTGCGAAACAAATGGCCACTGGATTGGTGCAAATAATCATGATGTAATTCTGCCAGGCAGCCATAGGCTTCTTTGTAGTTAGCATTTAATGGAGAAGGTTTTGGGGAAAGCCTTCCCTTCTCTACCTACCAGAAGAAGCTTCTCATTAGCGTCCTCGCTAAGGGCTACACAAAGTGTAGACAATCGCGCGCACCGCACACATACGGGCATTGCTGTGCCGTTGAGAAAGTTGCATGGAAATACCAATCGCTGATACATTTTGTTTAATTCTTATGATTCACTCGGGCAAGTGAATGAATGTTCTAACAAGTTGAATAGATTGAGTTGATTTCCTACTAAGTTCAATAAATGTTTGACTATTGTTGAATTTCGGTTGAATGTCTGGCTGGAGTCCGTCTGCGTTCCCTGCATTTTACAGGGCCCTAGTGCCATGAACTTGTCATAAGTCTACATAGGATATGCCCCCCCCCCCACAAGACTGAAATATATGGCCTGGAAAGGAAAGCAAGGTTTCAGCTCCTTCAGTCTGTGTCACAAAGTGGATATTCTCCTGCCTGCCTTTGAGAGTGAGGCACACATTGACTTTATATAGTGTGCCCAGAGTTATTCCTTCGCTTACGGCCATACCAGCCTGAATACGCCCGATCTCGTCCGATCTCGGAAGCTAAGCAGGGTCGGGCCTGGTTAGTACTTGGATGGGAGACCGCCTGGGAATACCAGGTGCTGTAAGCATTTTGCTCCACTAGAGCTTGCTCTTGTGTCTTGTAGCATCTGCCTTTTATTTATCACCCGAATAATAATAGTAATAAAAATAACATCTGTTTGTGTTAGACTAAATGCAGTTTGTATGTGCTTCCCTGCCCTGATCAAGTCAAATAATGGACAGTGCGTTTCCCTTCAAATGTAGGCAGTACAATCAGCATTTGTTTTTAGTCTAGGAGACTGTAAATGTCTGTATTCCGTTAGGGCCCTGTAAAATCCCTTGGATGTTTTGCCTGACCCCCCCCCCCCCCCACCCAATTCCCTTTTCTCCGTTGTTGACCATTTGTCCCTGTTTTTGCAGGTTTTCGCTCTCAAAAGTCCACCCTTTTAATAGAAAAACAACACAATTTGATGTTCTATATCCACAACAATAGTTTAAACCCTGCTGCATCATGTAAACCGTTTTTAAGGTGTGGGGAAAATTGAAGACATTTCGATGTTTGGGTGTAGTTGCCCTGAAATGCAAGTGTGCACCTTGGAAGAGACCTTTGTTTGCTTAAGCTGTGTTGCTGTAGCGCTCATGTGATTGCAGAGTTTGCGAAACAAATGGCCACTGGATTGGTGCAAATAATCATGATGTAATTCTGCCAGGCAGCCATAGGCTTCTTTGTAGTTAGCATTTAATGGAGAAGGTTTTGGGGAAAGCCTTCCCTTCTCTACCTACCAGAAGAAGCTTCTCATTAGCGTCCTCGCTAAGGGCTACACAAAGTGTAGACAATCGCGCGCACCGCACACATACGGGCATTGCTGTGCCGTTGAGAAAGTTGCATGGAAATACCAATCGCTGATACATTTTGTTTAATTCTTATGATTCACTCGGGCAAGTGAATGAATGTTCTAACAAGTTGAATAGATTGAGTTGATTTCCTACTAAGTTCAATAAATGTTTGACTATTGTTGAATTTCGGTTGAATGTCTGGCTGGAGTCCGTCTGCGTTCCCTGCATTTTACAGGGCCCTAGTGCCATGAACTTGTCATAAGTCTACATAGGATATGCCCCCCCCCCCCACAAGACTGAAATATATGGCCTGGAAAGGAAAGCAAGGTTTCAGCTCCTTCAGTCTGTGTCACAAAGTGGATATTCTCCTGCCTGCCTTTGAGAGTGAGGCACACATTGACTTTATATAGTGTGCCCAGAGTTATTCCTTCGCTTACGGCCATACCAGCCTGAATACGCCCGATCTCGTCCGATCTCGGAAGCTAAGCAGGGTCGGGCCTGGTTAGTACTTGGATGGGAGACCGCCTGGGAATACCAGGTGCTGTAAGCATTTTGCTCCACTAGAGCTTGCTCTTGTGTCTTGTAGCATCTGCCTTTTATTTATCACCCGAATAATAATAGTAATAAAAATAACATCTGTTTGTGTTAGACTAAATGCAGTTTGTATGTGCTTCCCTGCCCTGATCAAGTCAAATAATGGACAGTGCGTTTCCCTTCAAATGTAGGCAGTACAATCAGCATTTGTTTTTAGTCTAGGAGACTGTAAATGGCTGTATTCCGTTAGGGCCCTGTAAAATCCCTTGGATGTTTTGCCTGACCCCCCCCCCCCCCCACCCAATTCCCTTTTCTCCGTTGTTGACCATTTGTCCCTGTTTTTGCAGGTTTTCGCTCTCAAAAGTCCACCCTTTTAATAGAAAAACAACACAATTTGATGTTCTATATCCACAACAATAGTTTAAACCCTGCTGCATCATGTAAACCGTTTTTAAGGTGTGGGGAAAATTGAAGACATTTCGATGTTTGGGTGTAGTTGCCCTGAAATGCAAGTGTGCACCTTGGAAGAGACCTTTGTTTGCTTAAGCTGTGTTGCTGTAGCGCTCATGTGATTGCAGAGTTTGCGAAACAAATGGCCACTGGATTGGTGCAAATAATCATGATGTAATTCTGCCAGGCAGCCATAGGCTTCTTTGTAGTTAGCATTTAATGGAGAAGGTTTTGGGGAAAGCCTTCCCTTCTCTACCTACCAGAAGAAGCTTCTCATTAGCGTCCTCGCTAAGGGCTACACAAAGTGTAGACAATCGCGCGCACCGCACACATACGGGCATTGCTGTGCCGTTGAGAAAGTTGCATGGAAATACCAATCGCTGATACATTTTGTTTAATTCTTATGATTCACTCGGGCAAGTGAATGAATGTTCTAACAAGTTGAATAGATTGAGTTGATTTCCTACTAAGTTCAATAAATGTTTGACTATTGTTGAATTTCGGTTGAATGTCTGGCTGGAGTCCGTCTGCGTTCCCTGCATTTTACAGGGCCCTAGTGCCATGAACTTGTCATAAGTCTACATAGGATATGCCCCCCCCCACAAGACTGAAATATATGGCCTGGAAAGGAAAGCAAGGTTTCAGCTCCTTCAGTCTGTGTCACAAAGTGGATATTCTCCTGCCTGCCTTTGAGAGTGAGGCACACATTGACTTTATATAGTGTGCCCAGAGTTATTCCTTCGCTTACGGCCATACCAGCCTGAATACGCCCGATCTCGTCCGATCTCGGAAGCTAAGCAGGGTCGGGCCTGGTTAGTACTTGGATGGGAGACCGCCTGGGAATACCAGGTGCTGTAAGCATTTTGCTCCACTAGAGCTTGCTCTTGTGTCTTGTAGCATCTGCCTTTTATTTATCACCCGAATAATAATAGTAATAAAAATAACATCTGTTTGTGTTAGACTAAATGCAGTTTGTATGTGCTTCCCTGCCCTGATCAAGTCAAATAATGGACAGTGCGTTTCCCTTCAAATGTAGGCAGTACAATCAGCATTTGTTTTTAGTCTAGGAGACTGTAAATGTCTGTATTCCGTTAGGGCCCTGTAAAATCCCTTGGATGTTTTGCCTGACCCCCCCCCCCCCCACCCAATTCCCTTTTCTCTGTTGTTGACCATTTGTCCCTGTTTTTGCAGGTTTTCGCTCTCAAAAGTCCACCCTTTTAATAGAAAAACAACACAATTTGATGTTCTATATCCACAACAATAGTTTAAACCCTGCTGCATCATGTAAACCGTTTTTAAGGTGTGGGGAAAATTGAAGACATTTCGATGTTTGGGTGTAGTTGCCCTGAAATGCAAGTGTGCACCTTGGAAGAGACCTTTGTTTGCTTAAGCTGTGTTGCTGTAGCGCTCATGTGATTGCAGAGTTTGCGAAACAAATGGCCACTGGATTGGTGCAAATAATCATGATGTAATTCTGCCAGGCAGCCATAGGCTTCTTTGTAGTTAGCATTTAATGGAGAAGGTTTTGGGGAAAGCCTTCCCTTCTCTACCTACCAGAAGAAGCTTCTCATTAGCGTCCTCGCTAAGGGCTACACAAAGTGTAGACAATCGCGCGCACCGCACACATACGGGCATTGCTGTGCCGTTGAGAAAGTTGCATGGAAATACCAATCGCTGATACATTTTGTTTAATTCTTATGATTCACTCGGGCAAGTGAATGAATGTTCTAACAAGTTGAATAGATTGAGTTGATTTCCTACTAAGTTCAATAAATGTTTGACTATTGTTGAATTTCGGTTGAATGTCTGGCTGGAGTCCGTCTGCGTTCCCTGCATTTTACAGGGCCCTAGTGCCATGAACTTGTCATAAGTCTACATAGGATATGCCCCCCCCCCCCACAAGACTGAAATATATGGCCTGGAAAGGAAAGCAAGGTTTCAGCTCCTTCAGTCTGTGTCACAAAGTGGATATTCTCCTGCCTGCCTTTGAGAGTGAGGCACACATTGACTTTATATAGTGTGCCCAGAGTTATTCCTTCGCTTACGGCCATACCAGCCTGAATACGCCCGATCTCGTCCGATCTCGGAAGCTAAGCAGGGTCGGGCCTGGTTAGTACTTGGATGGGAGACCGCCTGGGAATACCAGGTGCTGTAAGCATTTTGCTCCACTAGAGCTTGCTCTTGTGTCTTGTAGCATCTGCCTTTTATTTATCACCCGAATAATAATAGTAATAAAAATAACATCTGTTTGTGTTAGACTAAATGCAGTTTGTATGTGCTTCCCTGCCCTGATCAAGTCAAATAATGGACAGTGCGTTTCCCTTCAAATGTAGGCAGTACAATCAGCATTTGTTTTTAGTCTAGGAGACTGTAAATGTCTGTATTCCGTTAGGGCCCTGTAAAATCCCTTGGATGTTTTGCCTGACCCCCCCCCCCCCCACCCAATTCCCTTTTCTCTGTTGTTGACCATTTGTCCCTGTTTTTGCAGGTTTTCGCTCTCAAAAGTCCACCCTTTTAATAGAAAAACAACACAATTTGATGTTCTATATCCACAACAATAGTTTAAACCCTGCTGCATCATGTAAACCGTTTTTAAGGTGTGGGGAAAATTGAAGACATTTCGATGTTTGGGTGTAGTTGCCCTGAAATGCAAGTGTGCACCTTGGAAGAGACCTTTGTTTGCTTAAGCTGTGTTGCTGTAGCGCTCATGTGATTGCAGAGTTTGCGAAACAAATGGCCACTGGATTGGTGCAAATAATCATGATGTAATTCTGCCAGGCAGCCATAGGCTTCTTTGTAGTTAGCATTTAATGGAGAAGGTTTTGGGGAAAGCCTTCCCTTCTCTACCTACCAGAAGAAGCTTCTCATTAGCGTCCTCGCTAAGGGCTACACAAAGTGTAGACAATCGCGCGCACCGCACACATACGGGCATTGCTGTGCCGTTGAGAAAGTTGCATGGAAATACCAATCGCTGATACATTTTGTTTAATTCTTATGATTCACTCGGGCAAGTGAATGAATGTTCTAACAAGTTGAATAGATTGAGTTGATTTCCTACTAAGTTCAATAAATGTTTGACTATTGTTGAATTTCGGTTGAATGTCTGGCTGGAGTCCGTCTGCGTTCCCTGCATTTTACAGGGCCCTAGTGCCATGAACTTGTCATAAGTCTACATAGGATATGCCCCCCCCCCCCACAAGACTGAAATATATGGCCTGGAAAGGAAAGCAAGGTTTCAGCTCCTTCAGTCTGTGTCACAAAGTGGATATTCTCCTGCCTGCCTTTGAGAGTGAGGCACACATTGACTTTATATAGTGTGCCCAGAGTTATTCCTTCGCTTACGGCCATACCAGCCTGAATACGCCCGATCTCGTCCGATCTCGGAAGCTAAGCAGGGTCGGGCCTGGTTAGTACTTGGATGGGAGACCGCCTGGGAATACCAGGTGCTGTAAGCATTTTGCTCCACTAGAGCTTGCTCTTGTGTCTTGTAGCATCTGCCTTTTATTTATCACCCGAATAATAATAGTAATAAAAATAACATCTGTTTGTGTTAGACTAAATGCAGTTTGTATGTGCTTCCCTGCCCTGATCAAGTCAAATAATGGACAGTGCGTTTCCCTTCAAATGTAGGCAGTACAATCAGCATTTGTTTTTAGTCTAGGAGACTGTAAATGTCTGTATTCCGTTAGGGCCCTGTAAAATCCCTTGGATGTTTTGCCTGACCCCCCCCCCCCCCCCACCCAATTCCCTTTTCTCTGTTGTTGACCATTTGTCCCTGTTTTTGCAGGTTTTCGCTCTCAAAAGTCCACCCTTTTAATAGAAAAACAACACAATTTGATGTTCTATATCCACAACAATAGTTTAAACCCTGCTGCATCATGTAAACCGTTTTTAAGGTGTGGGGAAAATTGAAGACATTTCGATGTTTGGGTGTAGTTGCCCTGAAATGCAAGTGTGCACCTTGGAAGAGACCTTTGTTTGCTTAAGCTGTGTTGCTGTAGCGCTCATGTGATTGCAGAGTTTGCGAAACAAATGGCCACTGGATTGGTGCAAATAATCATGATGTAATTCTGCCAGGCAGCCATAGGCTTCTTTGTAGTTAGCATTTAATGGAGAAGGTTTTGGGGAAAGCCTTCCCTTCTCTACCTACCAGAAGAAGCTTCTCATTAGCGTCCTCGCTAAGGGCTACACAAAGTGTAGACAATCGCGCGCACCGCACACATACGGGCATTGCTGTGCCGTTGAGAAAGTTGCATGGAAATACCAATCGCTGATACATTTTGTTTAATTCTTATGATTCACTCGGGCAAGTGAATGAATGTTCTAACAAGTTGAATAGATTGAGTTGATTTCCTACTAAGTTCAATAAATGTTTGACTATTGTTGAATTTCGGTTGAATGTCTGGCTGGAGTCCGTCTGCGTTCCCTGCATTTTACAGGGCCCTAGTGCCATGAACTTGTCATAAGTCTACATAGGATATGCCCCCCCCCCCCCCCACAAGACTGAAATATATGGCCTGGAAAGGAAAGCAAGGTTTCAGCTCCTTCAGTCTGTGTCACAAAGTGGATATTCTCCTGCCTGCCTTTGAGAGTGAGGCACACATTGACTTTATATAGTGTGCCCAGAGTTATTCCTTCGCTTACGGCCATACCAGCCTGAATACGCCCGATCTCGTCCGATCTCGGAAGCTAAGCAGGGTCGGGCCTGGTTAGTACTTGGATGGGAGACCGCCTGGGAATACCAGGTGCTGTAAGCATTTTGCTCCACTAGAGCTTGCTCTTGTGTCTTGTAGCATCTGCCTTTTATTTATCACCCGAATAATAATAGTAATAAAAATAACATCTGTTTGTGTTAGACTAAATGCAGTTTGTATGTGCTTCCCTGCCCTGATCAAGTCAAATAATGGACAGTGCGTTTCCCTTCAAATGTAGGCAGTACAATCAGCATTTGTTTTTAGTCTAGGAGACTGTAAATGTCTGTATTCCGTTAGGGCCCTGTAAAATCCCTTGGATGTTTTGCCTGACCCCCCCCCCCCCCCCACCCAATTCCCTTTTCTCCGTTGTTGACCATTTGTCCCTGTTTTTGCAGGTTTTCGCTCTCAAAAGTCCACCCTTTTAATAGAAAAACAACACAATTTGATGTTCTATATCCACAACAATAGTTTAAACCCTGCTGCATCATGTAAACCGTTTTTAAGGTGTGGGGAAAATTGAAGACATTTCGATGTTTGGGTGTAGTTGCCCTGAAATGCAAGTGTGCACCTTGGAAGAGACCTTTGTTTGCTTAAGCTGTGTTGCTGTAGCGCTCATGTGATTGCAGAGTTTGCGAAACAAATGGCCACTGGATTGGTGCAAATAATCATGATGTAATTCTGCCAGGCAGCCATAGGCTTCTTTGTAGTTAGCATTTAATGGAGAAGGTTTTGGGGAAAGCCTTCCCTTCTCTACCTACCAGAAGAAGCTTCTCATTAGCGTCCTCGCTAAGGGCTACACAAAGTGTAGACAATCGCGCGCACCGCACACATACGGGCATTGCTGTGCCGTTGAGAAAGTTGCATGGAAATACCAATCGCTGATACATTTTGTTTAATTCTTATGATTCACTCGGGCAAGTGAATGAATGTTCTAACAAGTTGAATAGATTGAGTTGATTTCCTACTAAGTTCAATAAATGTTTGACTATTGTTGAATTTCGGTTGAATGTCTGGCTGGAGTCCGTCTGCGTTCCCTGCATTTTACAGGGCCCTAGTGCCATGAACTTGTCATAAGTCTACATAGGATATGCCCCCCCCCCCCCACAAGACTGAAATATATGGCCTGGAAAGGAAAGCAAGGTTTCAGCTCCTTCAGTCTGTGTCACAAAGTGGATATTCTCCTGCCTGCCTTTGAGAGTGAGGCACACATTGACTTTATATAGTGTGCCCAGAGTTATTCCTTCGCTTACGGCCATACCAGCCTGAATACGCCCGATCTCGTCCGATCTCGGAAGCTAAGCAGGGTCGGGCCTGGTTAGTACTTGGATGGGAGACCGCCTGGGAATACCAGGTGCTGTAAGCATTTTGCTCCACTAGAGCTTGCTCTTGTGTCTTGTAGCATCTGCCTTTTATTTATCACCCGAATAATAATAGTAATAAAAATAACATCTGTTTGTGTTAGACTAAATGCAGTTTGTATGTGCTTCCCTGCCCTGATCAAGTCAAATAATGGACAGTGCGTTTCCCTTCAAATGTAGGCAGTACAATCAGCATTTGTTTTTAGTCTAGGAGACTGTAAATGTCTGTATTCCGTTAGGGCCCTGTAAAATCCCTTGGATGTTTTGCCTGACCCCCCCCCCCCCCCACCCAATTCCCTTTTCTCCGTTGTTGACCATTTGTCCCTGTTTTTGCAGGTTTTCGCTCTCAAAAGTCCACCCTTTTAATAGAAAAACAACACAATTTGATGTTCTATATCCACAACAATAGTTTAAACCCTGCTGCATCATGTAAACCGTTTTTAAGGTGTGGGGAAAATTGAAGACATTTCGATGTTTGGGTGTAGTTGCCCTGAAATGCAAGTGTGCACCTTGGAAGAGACCTTTGTTTGCTTAAGCTGTGTTGCTGTAGCGCTCATGTGATTGCAGAGTTTGCGAAACAAATGGCCACTGGATTGGTGCAAATAATCATGATGTAATTCTGCCAGGCAGCCATAGGCTTCTTTGTAGTTAGCATTTAATGGAGAAGGTTTTGGGGAAAGCCTTCCCTTCTCTACCTACCAGAAGAAGCTTCTCATTAGCGTCCTCGCTAAGGGCTACACAAAGTGTAGACAATCGCGCGCACCGCACACATACGGGCATTGCTGTGCCGTTGAGAAAGTTGCATGGAAATACCAATCGCTGATACATTTTGTTTAATTCTTATGATTCACTCGGGCAAGTGAATGAATGTTCTAACAAGTTGAATAGATTGAGTTGATTTCCTACTAAGTTCAATAAATGTTTGACTATTGTTGAATTTCGGTTGAATGTCTGGCTGGAGTCCGTCTGCGTTCCCTGCATTTTACAGGGCCCTAGTGCCATGAACTTGTCATAAGTCTACATAGGATATGCCCCCCCCCCCCCCCACAAGACTGAAATATATGGCCTGGAAAGGAAAGCAAGGTTTCAGCTCCTTCAGTCTGTGTCACAAAGTGGATATTCTCCTGCCTGCCTTTGAGAGTGAGGCACACATTGACTTTATATAGTGTGCCCAGAGTTATTCCTTCGCTTACGGCCATACCAGCCTGAATACGCCCGATCTCGGAAGCTAAGCAGGGTCGGGCCTGGTTAGTACTTGGATGGGAGACCGCCTGGGAATACCAGGTGCTGTAAGCATTTTGCTCCACTAGAGCTTGCTCTTGTGTCTTGTAGCATCTGCCTTTTATTTATCACCCGAATAATAATAGTAATAAAAATAACATCTGTTTGTGTTAGACTAAATGCAGTTTGTATGTGCTTCCCTGCCCTGATCAAGTCAAATAATGGACAGTGCGTTTCCCTTCAAATGTAGGCAGTACAATCAGCATTTGTTTTTAGTCTAGGAGACTGTAAATGTCTGTATTCCGTTAGGGCCCTGTAAAATCCCTTGGATGTTTTGCCTGACCCCCCCCCCCCCCACCCAATTCCCTTTTCTCTGTTGTTGACCATTTGTCCCTGTTTTTGCAGGTTTTCGCTCTCAAAAGTCCACCCTTTTAATAGAAAAACAACACAATTTGATGTTCTATATCCACAACAATAGTTTAAACCCTGCTGCATCATGTAAACCGTTTTTAAGGTGTGGGGAAAATTGAAGACATTTCGATGTTTGGGTGTAGTTGCCCTGAAATGCAAGTGTGCACCTTGGAAGAGACCTTTGTTTGCTTAAGCTGTGTTGCTGTAGCGCTCATGTGATTGCAGAGTTTGCGAAACAAATGGCCACTGGATTGGTGCAAATAATCATGATGTAATTCTGCCAGGCAGCCATAGGCTTCTTTGTAGTTAGCATTTAATGGAGAAGGTTTTGGGGAAAGCCTTCCCTTCTCTACCTACCAGAAGAAGCTTCTCATTAGCGTCCTCGCTAAGGGCTACACAAAGTGTAGACAATCGCGCGCACCGCACACATACGGGCATTGCTGTGCCGTTGAGAAAGTTGCATGGAAATACCAATCGCTGATACATTTTGTTTAATTCTTATGATTCACTCGGGCAAGTGAATGAATGTTCTAACAAGTTGAATAGATTGAGTTGATTTCCTACTAAGTTCAATAAATGTTTGACTATTGTTGAATTTCGGTTGAATGTCTGGCTGGAGTCCGTCTGCGTTCCCTGCATTTTACAGGGCCCTAGTGCCATGAACTTGTCATAAGTCTACATAGGATATGCCCCCCCCCCCCCACAAGACTGAAATATATGGCCTGGAAAGGAAAGCAAGGTTTCAGCTCCTTCAGTCTGTGTCACAAAGTGGATATTCTCCTGCCTGCCTTTGAGAGTGAGGCACACATTGACTTTATATAGTGTGCCCAGAGTTATTCCTTCGCTTACGGCCATACCAGCCTGAATACGCCCGATCTCGTCCGATCTCGGAAGCTAAGCAGGGTCGGGCCTGGTTAGTACTTGGATGGGAGACCGCCTGGGAATACCAGGTGCTGTAAGCATTTTGCTCCACTAGAGCTTGCTCTTGTGTCTTGTAGCATCTGCCTTTTATTTATCACCCGAATAATAATAGTAATAAAAATAACATCTGTTTGTGTTAGACTAAATGCAGTTTGTATGTGCTTCCCTGCCCTGATCAAGTCAAATAATGGACAGTGCGTTTCCCTTCAAATGTAGGCAGTACAATCAGCATTTGTTTTTAGTCTAGGAGACTGTAAATGTCTGTATTCCGTTAGGGCCCTGTAAAATCCCTTGGATGTTTTGCCTGACCCCCCCCCCCCCCACCCAATTCCCTTTTCTCTGTTGTTGACCATTTGTCCCTGTTTTTGCAGGTTTTCGCTCTCAAAAGTCCACCCTTTTAATAGAAAAACAACACAATTTGATGTTCTATATCCACAACAATAGTTTAAACCCTGCTGCATCATGTAAACCGTTTTTAAGGTGTGGGGAAAATTGAAGACATTTCGATGTTTGGGTGTAGTTGCCCTGAAATGCAAGTGTGCACCTTGGAAGAGACCTTTGTTTGCTTAAGCTGTGTTGCTGTAGCGCTCATGTGATTGCAGAGTTTGCGAAACAAATGGCCACTGGATTGGTGCAAATAATCATGATGTAATTCTGCCAGGCAGCCATAGGCTTCTTTGTAGTTAGCATTTAATGGAGAAGGTTTTGGGGAAAGCCTTCCCTTCTCTACCTACCAGAAGAAGCTTCTCATTAGCGTCCTCGCTAAGGGCTACACAAAGTGTAGACAATCGCGCGCACCGCACACATACGGGCATTGCTGTGCCGTTGAGAAAGTTGCATGGAAATACCAATCGCTGATACATTTTGTTTAATTCTTATGATTCACTCGGGCAAGTGAATGAATGTTCTAACAAGTTGAATAGATTGAGTTGATTTCCTACTAAGTTCAATAAATGTTTGACTATTGTTGAATTTCGGTTGAATGTCTGGCTGGAGTCCGTCTGCGTTCCCTGCATTTTACAGGGCCCTAGTGCCATGAACTTGTCATAAGTCTACATAGGATATGCCCCCCCCCCCCACAAGACTGAAATATATGGCCTGGAAAGGAAAGCAAGGTTTCAGCTCCTTCAGTCTGTGTCACAAAGTGGATATTCTCCTGCCTGCCTTTGAGAGTGAGGCACACATTGACTTTATATAGTGTGCCCAGAGTTATTCCTTCGCTTACGGCCATACCAGCCTGAATACGCCCGATCTCGTCCGATCTCGGAAGCTAAGCAGGGTCGGGCCTGGTTAGTACTTGGATGGGAGACCGCCTGGGAATACCAGGTGCTGTAAGCATTTTGCTCCACTAGAGCTTGCTCTTGTGTCTTGTAGCATCTGCCTTTTATTTATCACCCGAATAATAATAGTAATAAAAATAACATCTGTTTGTGTTAGACTAAATGCAGTTTGTATGTGCTTCCCTGCCCTGATCAAGTCAAATAATGGACAGTGCGTTTCCCTTCAAATGTAGGCAGTACAATCAGCATTTGTTTTTAGTCTAGGAGACTGTAAATGTCTGTATTCCGTTAGGGCCCTGTAAAATCCCTTGGATGTTTTGCCTGACCCCCCCCCCCCCCACCCAATTCCCTTTTCTCTGTTGTTGACCATTTGTCCCTGTTTTTGCAGGTTTTCGCTCTCAAAAGTCCACCCTTTTAATAGAAAAACAACACAATTTGATGTTCTATATCCACAACAATAGTTTAAACCCTGCTGCATCATGTAAACCGTTTTTAAGGTGTGGGGAAAATTGAAGACATTTCGATGTTTGGGTGTAGTTGCCCTGAAATGCAAGTGTGCACCTTGGAAGAGACCTTTGTTTGCTTAAGCTGTGTTGCTGTAGCGCTCATGTGATTGCAGAGTTTGCGAAACAAATGGCCACTGGATTGGTGCAAATAATCATGATGTAATTCTGCCAGGCAGCCATAGGCTTCTTTGTAGTTAGCATTTAATGGAGAAGGTTTTGGGGAAAGCCTTCCCTTCTCTACCTACCAGAAGAAGCTTCTCATTAGCGTCCTCGCTAAGGGCTACACAAAGTGTAGACAATCGCGCGCACCGCACACATACGGGCATTGCTGTGCCGTTGAGAAAGTTGCATGGAAATACCAATCGCTGATACATTTTGTTTAATTCTTATGATTCACTCGGGCAAGTGAATGAATGTTCTAACAAGTTGAATAGATTGAGTTGATTTCCTACTAAGTTCAATAAATGTTTGACTATTGTTGAATTTCGGTTGAATGTCTGGCTGGAGTCCGTCTGCGTTCCCTGCATTTTACAGGGCCCTAGTGCCATGAACTTGTCATAAGTCTACATAGGATATGCCCCCCCCCCCCCACAAGACTGAAATATATGGCCTGGAAAGGAAAGCAAGGTTTCAGCTCCTTCAGTCTGTGTCACAAAGTGGATATTCTCCTGCCTGCCTTTGAGAGTGAGGCACACATTGACTTTATATAGTGTGCCCAGAGTTATTCCTTCGCTTACGGCCATACCAGCCTGAATACGCCCGATCTCGTCCGATCTCGGAAGCTAAGCAGGGTCGGGCCTGGTTAGTACTTGGATGGGAGACCGCCTGGGAATACCAGGTGCTGTAAGCATTTTGCTCCACTAGAGCTTGCTCTTGTGTCTTGTAGCATCTGCCTTTTATTTATCACCCGAATAATAATAGTAATAAAAATAACATCTGTTTGTGTTAGACTAAATGCAGTTTGTATGTGCTTCCCTGCCCTGATCAAGTCAAATAATGGACAGTGCGTTTCCCTTCAAATGTAGGCAGTACAATCAGCATTTGTTTTTAGTCTAGGAGACTGTAAATGTCTGTATTCCGTTAGGGCCCTGTAAAATCCCTTGGATGTTTTGCCTGACCCCCCCCCCCCCCCACCCAATTCCCTTTTCTCTGTTGTTGACCATTTGTCCCTGTTTTTGCAGGTTTTCGCTCTCAAAAGTCCACCCTTTTAATAGAAAAACAACACAATTTGATGTTCTATATCCACAACAATAGTTTAAACCCTGCTGCATCATGTAAACCGTTTTTAAGGTGTGGGGAAAATTGAAGACATTTCGATGTTTGGGTGTAGTTGCCCTGAAATGCAAGTGTGCACCTTGGAAGAGACCTTTGTTTGCTTAAGCTGTGTTGCTGTAGCGCTCATGTGATTGCAGAGTTTGCGAAACAAATGGCCACTGGATTGGTGCAAATAATCATGATGTAATTCTGCCAGGCAGCCATAGGCTTCTTTGTAGTTAGCATTTAATGGAGAAGGTTTTGGGGAAAGCCTTCCCTTCTCTACCTACCAGAAGAAGCTTCTCATTAGCGTCCTCGCTAAGGGCTACACAAAGTGTAGACAATCGCGCGCACCGCACACATACGGGCATTGCTGTGCCGTTGAGAAAGTTGCATGGAAATACCAATCGCTGATACATTTTGTTTAATTCTTATGATTCACTCGGGCAAGTGAATGAATGTTCTAACAAGTTGAATAGATTGAGTTGATTTCCTACTAAGTTCAATAAATGTTTGACTATTGTTGAATTTCGGTTGAATGTCTGGCTGGAGTCCGTCTGCGTTCCCTGCATTTTACAGGGCCCTAGTGCCATGAACTTGTCATAAGTCTACATAGGATATGCCCCCCCCCCCCCCACAAGACTGAAATATATGGCCTGGAAAGGAAAGCAAGGTTTCAGCTCCTTCAGTCTGTGTCACAAAGTGGATATTCTCCTGCCTGCCTTTGAGAGTGAGGCACACATTGACTTTATATAGTGTGCCCAGAGTTATTCCTTCGCTTACGGCCATACCAGCCTGAATACGCCCGATCTCGTCCGATCTCGGAAGCTAAGCAGGGTCGGGCCTGGTTAGTACTTGGATGGGAGACCGCCTGGGAATACCAGGTGCTGTAAGCATTTTGCTCCACTAGAGCTTGCTCTTGTGTCTTGTAGCATCTGCCTTTTATTTATCACCCGAATAATAATAGTAATAAAAATAACATCTGTTTGTGTTAGACTAAATGCAGTTTGTATGTGCTTCCCTGCCCTGATCAAGTCAAATAATGGACAGTGCGTTTCCCTTCAAATGTAGGCAGTACAATCAGCATTTGTTTTTAGTCTAGGAGACTGTAAATGTCTGTATTCCGTTAGGGCCCTGTAAAATCCCTTGGATGTTTTGCCTGACCCCCCCCCCCCCCCACCCAATTCCCTTTTCTCCGTTGTTGACCATTTGTCCCTGTTTTTGCAGGTTTTCGCTCTCAAAAGTCCACCCTTTTAATAGAAAAACAACACAATTTGATGTTCTATATCCACAACAATAGTTTAAACCCTGCTGCATCATGTAAACCGTTTTTAAGGTGTGGGGAAAATTGAAGACATTTCGATGTTTGGGTGTAGTTGCCCTGAAATGCAAGTGTGCACCTTGGAAGAGACCTTTGTTTGCTTAAGCTGTGTTGCTGTAGCGCTCATGTGATTGCAGAGTTTGCGAAACAAATGGCCACTGGATTGGTGCAAATAATCATGATGTAATTCTGCCAGGCAGCCATAGGCTTCTTTGTAGTTAGCATTTAATGGAGAAGGTTTTGGGGAAAGCCTTCCCTTCTCTACCTACCAGAAGAAGCTTCTCATTAGCGTCCTCGCTAAGGGCTACACAAAGTGTAGACAATCGCGCGCACCGCACACATACGGGCATTGCTGTGCCGTTGAGAAAGTTGCATGGAAATACCAATCGCTGATACATTTTGTTTAATTCTTATGATTCACTCGGGCAAGTGAATGAATGTTCTAACAAGTTGAATAGATTGAGTTGATTTCCTACTAAGTTCAATAAATGTTTGACTATTGTTGAATTTCGGTTGAATGTCTGGCTGGAGTCCGTCTGCGTTCCCTGCATTTTACAGGGCCCTAGTGCCATGAACTTGTCATAAGTCTACATAGGATATGCCCCCCCCCCCACAAGACTGAAATATATGGCCTGGAAAGGAAAGCAAGGTTTCAGCTCCTTCAGTCTGTGTCACAAAGTGGATATTCTCCTGCCTGCCTTTGAGAGTGAGGCACACATTGACTTTATATAGTGTGCCCAGAGTTATTCCTTCGCTTACGGCCATACCAGCCTGAATACGCCCGATCTCGTCCGATCTCGGAAGCTAAGCAGGGTCGGGCCTGGTTAGTACTTGGATGGGAGACCGCCTGGGAATACCAGGTGCTGTAAGCATTTTGCTCCACTAGAGCTTGCTCTTGTGTCTTGTAGCATCTGCCTTTTATTTATCACCCGAATAATAATAGTAATAAAAATAACATCTGTTTGTGTTAGACTAAATGCAGTTTGTATGTGCTTCCCTGCCCTGATCAAGTCAAATAATGGACAGTGCGTTTCCCTTCAAATGTAGGCAGTACAATCAGCATTTGTTTTTAGTCTAGGAGACTGTAAATGTCTGTATTCCGTTAGGGCCCTGTAAAATCCCTTGGATGTTTTGCCTGACCCCCCCCCCCCCCCACCCAATTCCCTTTTCTCCGTTGTTGACCATTTGTCCCTGTTTTTGCAGGTTTTCGCTCTCAAAAGTCCACCCTTTTAATAGAAAAACAACACAATTTGATGTTCTATATCCACAACAATAGTTTAAACCCTGCTGCATCATGTAAACCGTTTTTAAGGTGTGGGGAAAATTGAAGACATTTCGATGTTTGGGTGTAGTTGCCCTGAAATGCAAGTGTGCACCTTGGAAGAGACCTTTGTTTGCTTAAGCTGTGTTGCTGTAGCGCTCATGTGATTGCAGAGTTTGCGAAACAAATGGCCACTGGATTGGTGCAAATAATCATGATGTAATTCTGCCAGGCAGCCATAGGCTTCTTTGTAGTTAGCATTTAATGGAGAAGGTTTTGGGGAAAGCCTTCCCTTCTCTACCTACCAGAAGAAGCTTCTCATTAGCGTCCTCGCTAAGGGCTACACAAAGTGTAGACAATCGCGCGCACCGCACACATACGGGCATTGCTGTGCCGTTGAGAAAGTTGCATGGAAATACCAATCGCTGATACATTTTGTTTAATTCTTATGATTCACTCGGGCAAGTGAATGAATGTTCTAACAAGTTGAATAGATTGAGTTGATTTCCTACTAAGTTCAATAAATGTTTGACTATTGTTGAATTTCGGTTGAATGTCTGGCTGGAGTCCGTCTGCGTTCCCTGCATTTTACAGGGCCCTAGTGCCATGAACTTGTCATAAGTCTACATAGGATATGCCCCCCCCCCCCACAAGACTGAAATATATGGCCTGGAAAGGAAAGCAAGGTTTCAGCTCCTTCAGTCTGTGTCACAAAGTGGATATTCTCCTGCCTGCCTTTGAGAGTGAGGCACACATTGACTTTATATAGTGTGCCCAGAGTTATTCCTTCGCTTACGGCCATACCAGCCTGAATACGCCCGATCTCGTCCGATCTCGGAAGCTAAGCAGGGTCGGGCCTGGTTAGTACTTGGATGGGAGACCGCCTGGGAATACCAGGTGCTGTAAGCATTTTGCTCCACTAGAGCTTGCTCTTGTGTCTTGTAGCATCTGCCTTTTATTTATCACCCGAATAATAATAGTAATAAAAATAACATCTGTTTGTGTTAGACTAAATGCAGTTTGTATGTGCTTCCCTGCCCTGATCAAGTCAAATAATGGACAGTGCGTTTCCCTTCAAATGTAGGCAGTACAATCAGCATTTGTTTTTAGTCTAGGAGACTGTAAATGGCTGTATTCCGTTAGGGCCCTGTAAAATCCCTTGGATGTTTTGCCTGACCCCCCCCCCCCCCCACCCAATTCCCTTTTCTCCGTTGTTGACCATTTGTCCCTGTTTTTGCAGGTTTTCGCTCTCAAAAGTCCACCCTTTTAATAGAAAAACAACACAATTTGATGTTCTATATCCACAACAATAGTTTAAACCCTGCTGCATCATGTAAACCGTTTTTAAGGTGTGGGGAAAATTGAAGACATTTCGATGTTTGGGTGTAGTTGCCCTGAAATGCAAGTGTGCACCTTGGAAGAGACCTTTGTTTGCTTAAGCTGTGTTGCTGTAGCGCTCATGTGATTGCAGAGTTTGCGAAACAAATGGCCACTGGATTGGTGCAAATAATCATGATGTAATTCTGCCAGGCAGCCATAGGCTTCTTTGTAGTTAGCATTTAATGGAGAAGGTTTTGGGGAAAGCCTTCCCTTCTCTACCTACCAGAAGAAGCTTCTCATTAGCGTCCTCGCTAAGGGCTACACAAAGTGTAGACAATCGCGCGCACCGCACACATACGGGCATTGCTGTGCCGTTGAGAAAGTTGCATGGAAATACCAATCGCTGATACATTTTGTTTAATTCTTATGATTCACTCGGGCAAGTGAATGAATGTTCTAACAAGTTGAATAGATTGAGTTGATTTCCTACTAAGTTCAATAAATGTTTGACTATTGTTGAATTTCGGTTGAATGTCTGGCTGGAGTCCGTCTGCGTTCCCTGCATTTTACAGGGCCCTAGTGCCATGAACTTGTCATAAGTCTACATAGGATATGCCCCCCCCCACAAGACTGAAATATATGGCCTGGAAAGGAAAGCAAGGTTTCAGCTCCTTCAGTCTGTGTCACAAAGTGGATATTCTCCTGCCTGCCTTTGAGAGTGAGGCACACATTGACTTTATATAGTGTGCCCAGAGTTATTCCTTCGCTTACGGCCATACCAGCCTGAATACGCCCGATCTCGTCCGATCTCGGAAGCTAAGCAGGGTCGGGCCTGGTTAGTACTTGGATGGGAGACCGCCTGGGAATACCAGGTGCTGTAAGCATTTTGCTCCACTAGAGCTTGCTCTTGTGTCTTGTAGCATCTGCCTTTTATTTATCACCCGAATAATAATAGTAATAAAAATAACATCTGTTTGTGTTAGACTAAATGCAGTTTGTATGTGCTTCCCTGCCCTGATCAAGTCAAATAATGGACAGTGCGTTTCCCTTCAAATGTAGGCAGTACAATCAGCATTTGTTTTTAGTCTAGGAGACTGTAAATGTCTGTATTCCGTTAGGGCCCTGTAAAATCCCTTGGATGTTTTGCCTGACCCCCCCCCCCCCCACCCAATTCCCTTTTCTCTGTTGTTGACCATTTGTCCCTGTTTTTGCAGGTTTTCGCTCTCAAAAGTCCACCCTTTTAATAGAAAAACAACACAATTTGATGTTCTATATCCACAACAATAGTTTAAACCCTGCTGCATCATGTAAACCGTTTTTAAGGTGTGGGGAAAATTGAAGACATTTCGATGTTTGGGTGTAGTTGCCCTGAAATGCAAGTGTGCACCTTGGAAGAGACCTTTGTTTGCTTAAGCTGTGTTGCTGTAGCGCTCATGTGATTGCAGAGTTTGCGAAACAAATGGCCACTGGATTGGTGCAAATAATCATGATGTAATTCTGCCAGGCAGCCATAGGCTTCTTTGTAGTTAGCATTTAATGGAGAAGGTTTTGGGGAAAGCCTTCCCTTCTCTACCTACCAGAAGAAGCTTCTCATTAGCGTCCTCGCTAAGGGCTACACAAAGTGTAGACAATCGCGCGCACCGCACACATACGGGCATTGCTGTGCCGTTGAGAAAGTTGCATGGAAATACCAATCGCTGATACATTTTGTTTAATTCTTATGATTCACTCGGGCAAGTGAATGAATGTTCTAACAAGTTGAATAGATTGAGTTGATTTCCTACTAAGTTCAATAAATGTTTGACTATTGTTGAATTTCGGTTGAATGTCTGGCTGGAGTCCGTCTGCGTTCCCTGCATTTTACAGGGCCCTAGTGCCATGAACTTGTCATAAGTCTACATAGGATATGCCCCCCCCCCCCCACAAGACTGAAATATATGGCCTGGAAAGGAAAGCAAGGTTTCAGCTCCTTCAGTCTGTGTCACAAAGTGGATATTCTCCTGCCTGCCTTTGAGAGTGAGGCACACATTGACTTTATATAGTGTGCCCAGAGTTATTCCTTCGCTTACGGCCATACCAGCCTGAATACGCCCGATCTCGTCCGATCTCGGAAGCTAAGCAGGGTCGGGCCTGGTTAGTACTTGGATGGGAGACCGCCTGGGAATACCAGGTGCTGTAAGCATTTTGCTCCACTAGAGCTTGCTCTTGTGTCTTGTAGCATCTGCCTTTTATTTATCACCCGAATAATAATAGTAATAAAAATAACATCTGTTTGTGTTAGACTAAATGCAGTTTGTATGTGCTTCCCTGCCCTGATCAAGTCAAATAATGGACAGTGCGTTTCCCTTCAAATGTAGGCAGTACAATCAGCATTTGTTTTTAGTCTAGGAGACTGTAAATGTCTGTATTCCGTTAGGGCCCTGTAAAATCCCTTGGATGTTTTGCCTGACCCCCCCCCCCCCCCCACCCAATTCCCTTTTCTCCGTTGTTGACCATTTGTCCCTGTTTTTGCAGGTTTTCGCTCTCAAAAGTCCACCCTTTTAATAGAAAAACAACACAATTTGATGTTCTATATCCACAACAATAGTTTAAACCCTGCTGCATCATGTAAACCGTTTTTAAGGTGTGGGGAAAATTGAAGACATTTCGATGTTTGGGTGTAGTTGCCCTGAAATGCAAGTGTGCACCTTGGAAGAGACCTTTGTTTGCTTAAGCTGTGTTGCTGTAGCGCTCATGTGATTGCAGAGTTTGCGAAACAAATGGCCACTGGATTGGTGCAAATAATCATGATGTAATTCTGCCAGGCAGCCATAGGCTTCTTTGTAGTTAGCATTTAATGGAGAAGGTTTTGGGGAAAGCCTTCCCTTCTCTACCTACCAGAAGAAGCTTCTCATTAGCGTCCTCGCTAAGGGCTACACAAAGTGTAGACAATCGCGCGCACCGCACACATACGGGCATTGCTGTGCCGTTGAGAAAGTTGCATGGAAATACCAATCGCTGATACATTTTGTTTAATTCTTATGATTCACTCGGGCAAGTGAATGAATGTTCTAACAAGTTGAATAGATTGAGTTGATTTCCTACTAAGTTCAATAAATGTTTGACTATTGTTGAATTTCGGTTGAATGTCTGGCTGGAGTCCGTCTGCGTTCCCTGCATTTTACAGGGCCCTAGTGCCATGAACTTGTCATAAGTCTACATAGGATATGCCCCCCCCCCCCCACAAGACTGAAATATATGGCCTGGAAAGGAAAGCAAGGTTTCAGCTCCTTCAGTCTGTGTCACAAAGTGGATATTCTCCTGCCTGCCTTTGAGAGTGAGGCACACATTGACTTTATATAGTGTGCCCAGAGTTATTCCTTCGCTTACGGCCATACCAGCCTGAATACGCCCGATCTCGTCCGATCTCGGAAGCTAAGCAGGGTCGGGCCTGGTTAGTACTTGGATGGGAGACCGCCTGGGAATACCAGGTGCTGTAAGCATTTTGCTCCACTAGAGCTTGCTCTTGTGTCTTGTAGCATCTGCCTTTTATTTATCACCCGAATAATAATAGTAATAAAAATAACATCTGTTTGTGTTAGACTAAATGCAGTTTGTATGTGCTTCCCTGCCCTGATCAAGTCAAATAATGGACAGTGCGTTTCCCTTCAAATGTAGGCAGTACAATCAGCATTTGTTTTTAGTCTAGGAGACTGTAAATGTCTGTATTCCGTTAGGGCCCTGTAAAATCCCTTGGATGTTTTGCCTGACCCCCCCCCCCCCCACCCAATTCCCTTTTCTCCGTTGTTGACCATTTGTCCCTGTTTTTGCAGGTTTTCGCTCTCAAAAGTCCACCCTTTTAATAGAAAAACAACACAATTTGATGTTCTATATCCACAACAATAGTTTAAACCCTGCTGCATCATGTAAACCGTTTTTAAGGTGTGGGGAAAATTGAAGACATTTCGATGTTTGGGTGTAGTTGCCCTGAAATGCAAGTGTGCACCTTGGAAGAGACCTTTGTTTGCTTAAGCTGTGTTGCTGTAGCGCTCATGTGATTGCAGAGTTTGCGAAACAAATGGCCACTGGATTGGTGCAAATAATCATGATGTAATTCTGCCAGGCAGCCATAGGCTTCTTTGTAGTTAGCATTTAATGGAGAAGGTTTTGGGGAAAGCCTTCCCTTCTCTACCTACCAGAAGAAGCTTCTCATTAGCGTCCTCGCTAAGGGCTACACAAAGTGTAGACAATCGCGCGCACCGCACACATACGGGCATTGCTGTGCCGTTGAGAAAGTTGCATGGAAATACCAATCGCTGATACATTTTGTTTAATTCTTATGATTCACTCGGGCAAGTGAATGAATGTTCTAACAAGTTGAATAGATTGAGTTGATTTCCTACTAAGTTCAATAAATGTTTGACTATTGTTGAATTTCGGTTGAATGTCTGGCTGGAGTCCGTCTGCGTTCCCTGCATTTTACAGGGCCCTAGTGCCATGAACTTGTCATAAGTCTACATAGGATATGCCCCCCCCCCCCCCCACAAGACTGAAATATATGGCCTGGAAAGGAAAGCAAGGTTTCAGCTCCTTCAGTCTGTGTCACAAAGTGGATATTCTCCTGCCTGCCTTTGAGAGTGAGGCACACATTGACTTTATATAGTGTGCCCAGAGTTATTCCTTCGCTTACGGCCATACCAGCCTGAATACGCCCGATCTCGTCCGATCTCGGAAGCTAAGCAGGGTCGGGCCTGGTTAGTACTTGGATGGGAGACCGCCTGGGAATACCAGGTGCTGTAAGCATTTTGCTCCACTAGAGCTTGCTCTTGTGTCTTGTAGCATCTGCCTTTTATTTATCACCCGAATAATAATAGTAATAAAAATAACATCTGTTTGTGTTAGACTAAATGCAGTTTGTATGTGCTTCCCTGCCCTGATCAAGTCAAATAATGGACAGTGCGTTTCCCTTCAAATGTAGGCAGTACAATCAGCATTTGTTTTTAGTCTAGGAGACTGTAAATGTCTGTATTCCGTTAGGGCCCTGTAAAATCCCTTGGATGTTTTGCCTGACCCCCCCCCCCCCCCACCCAATTCCCTTTTCTCCGTTGTTGACCATTTGTCCCTGTTTTTGCAGGTTTTCGCTCTCAAAAGTCCACCCTTTTAATAGAAAAACAACACAATTTGATGTTCTATATCCACAACAATAGTTTAAACCCTGCTGCATCATGTAAACCGTTTTTAAGGTGTGGGGAAAATTGAAGACATTTCGATGTTTGGGTGTAGTTGCCCTGAAATGCAAGTGTGCACCTTGGAAGAGACCTTTGTTTGCTTAAGCTGTGTTGCTGTAGCGCTCATGTGATTGCAGAGTTTGCGAAACAAATGGCCACTGGATTGGTGCAAATAATCATGATGTAATTCTGCCAGGCAGCCATAGGCTTCTTTGTAGTTAGCATTTAATGGAGAAGGTTTTGGGGAAAGCCTTCCCTTCTCTACCTACCAGAAGAAGCTTCTCATTAGCGTCCTCGCTAAGGGCTACACAAAGTGTAGACAATCGCGCGCACCGCACACATACGGGCATTGCTGTGCCGTTGAGAAAGTTGCATGGAAATACCAATCGCTGATACATTTTGTTTAATTCTTATGATTCACTCGGGCAAGTGAATGAATGTTCTAACAAGTTGAATAGATTGAGTTGATTTCCTACTAAGTTCAATAAATGTTTGACTATTGTTGAATTTCGGTTGAATGTCTGGCTGGAGTCCGTCTGCGTTCCCTGCATTTTACAGGGCCCTAGTGCCATGAACTTGTCATAAGTCTACATAGGATATGCCCCCCCCCCCCCCCCACAAGACTGAAATATATGGCCTGGAAAGGAAAGCAAGGTTTCAGCTCCTTCAGTCTGTGTCACAAAGTGGATATTCTCCTGCCTGCCTTTGAGAGTGAGGCACACATTGACTTTATATAGTGTGCCCAGAGTTATTCCTTCGCTTACGGCCATACCAGCCTGAATACGCCCGATCTCGTCCGATCTCGGAAGCTAAGCAGGGTCGGGCCTGGTTAGTACTTGGATGGGAGACCGCCTGGGAATACCAGGTGCTGTAAGCATTTTGCTCCACTAGAGCTTGCTCTTGTGTCTTGTAGCATCTGCCTTTTATTTATCACCCGAATAATAATAGTAATAAAAATAACATCTGTTTGTGTTAGACTAAATGCAGTTTGTATGTGCTTCCCTGCCCTGATCAAGTCAAATAATGGACAGTGCGTTTCCCTTCAAATGTAGGCAGTACAATCAGCATTTGTTTTTAGTCTAGGAGACTGTAAATGTCTGTATTCCGTTAGGGCCCTGTAAAATCCCTTGGATGTTTTGCCTGACCCCCCCCCCCCCCACCCAATTCCCTTTTCTCTGTTGTTGACCATTTGTCCCTGTTTTTGCAGGTTTTCGCTCTCAAAAGTCCACCCTTTTAATAGAAAAACAACACAATTTGATGTTCTATATCCACAACAATAGTTTAAACCCTGCTGCATCATGTAAACCGTTTTTAAGGTGTGGGGAAAATTGAAGACATTTCGATGTTTGGGTGTAGTTGCCCTGAAATGCAAGTGTGCACCTTGGAAGAGACCTTTGTTTGCTTAAGCTGTGTTGCTGTAGCGCTCATGTGATTGCAGAGTTTGCGAAACAAATGGCCACTGGATTGGTGCAAATAATCATGATGTAATTCTGCCAGGCAGCCATAGGCTTCTTTGTAGTTAGCATTTAATGGAGAAGGTTTTGGGGAAAGCCTTCCCTTCTCTACCTACCAGAAGAAGCTTCTCATTAGCGTCCTCGCTAAGGGCTACACAAAGTGTAGACAATCGCGCGCACCGCACACATACGGGCATTGCTGTGCCGTTGAGAAAGTTGCATGGAAATACCAATCGCTGATACATTTTGTTTAATTCTTATGATTCACTCGGGCAAGTGAATGAATGTTCTAACAAGTTGAATAGATTGAGTTGATTTCCTACTAAGTTCAATAAATGTTTGACTATTGTTGAATTTCGGTTGAATGTCTGGCTGGAGTCCGTCTGCGTTCCCTGCATTTTACAGGGCCCTAGTGCCATGAACTTGTCATAAGTCTACATAGGATATGCCCCCCCCCCCCCACAAGACTGAAATATATGGCCTGGAAAGGAAAGCAAGGTTTCAGCTCCTTCAGTCTGTGTCACAAAGTGGATATTCTCCTGCCTGCCTTTGAGAGTGAGGCACACATTGACTTTATATAGTGTGCCCAGAGTTATTCCTTCGCTTACGGCCATACCAGCCTGAATACGCCCGATCTCGTCCGATCTCGGAAGCTAAGCAGGGTCGGGCCTGGTTAGTACTTGGATGGGAGACCGCCTGGGAATACCAGGTGCTGTAAGCATTTTGCTCCACTAGAGCTTGCTCTTGTGTCTTGTAGCATCTGCCTTTTATTTATCACCCGAATAATAATAGTAATAAAAATAACATCTGTTTGTGTTAGACTAAATGCAGTTTGTATGTGCTTCCCTGCCCTGATCAAGTCAAATAATGGACAGTGCGTTTCCCTTCAAATGTAGGCAGTACAATCAGCATTTGTTTTTAGTCTAGGAGACTGTAAATGTCTGTATTCCGTTAGGGCCCTGTAAAATCCCTTGGATGTTTTGCCTGACCCCCCCCCCCCCCCCACCCAATTCCCTTTTCTCTGTTGTTGACCATTTGTCCCTGTTTTTGCAGGTTTTCGCTCTCAAAAGTCCACCCTTTTAATAGAAAAACAACACAATTTGATGTTCTATATCCACAACAATAGTTTAAACCCTGCTGCATCATGTAAACCGTTTTTAAGGTGTGGGGAAAATTGAAGACATTTCGATGTTTGGGTGTAGTTGCCCTGAAATGCAAGTGTGCACCTTGGAAGAGACCTTTGTTTGCTTAAGCTGTGTTGCTGTAGCGCTCATGTGATTGCAGAGTTTGCGAAACAAATGGCCACTGGATTGGTGCAAATAATCATGATGTAATTCTGCCAGGCAGCCATAGGCTTCTTTGTAGTTAGCATTTAATGGAGAAGGTTTTGGGGAAAGCCTTCCCTTCTCTACCTACCAGAAGAAGCTTCTCATTAGCGTCCTCGCTAAGGGCTACACAAAGTGTAGACAATCGCGCGCACCGCACACATACGGGCATTGCTGTGCCGTTGAGAAAGTTGCATGGAAATACCAATCGCTGATACATTTTGTTTAATTCTTATGATTCACTCGGGCAAGTGAATGAATGTTCTAACAAGTTGAATAGATTGAGTTGATTTCCTACTAAGTTCAATAAATGTTTGACTATTGTTGAATTTCGGTTGAATGTCTGGCTGGAGTCCGTCTGCGTTCCCTGCATTTTACAGGGCCCTAGTGCCATGAACTTGTCATAAGTCTACATAGGATATGCCCCCCCCCCCCCCACAAGACTGAAATATATGGCCTGGAAAGGAAAGCAAGGTTTCAGCTCCTTCAGTCTGTGTCACAAAGTGGATATTCTCCTGCCTGCCTTTGAGAGTGAGGCACACATTGACTTTATATAGTGTGCCCAGAGTTATTCCTTCGCTTACGGCCATACCAGCCTGAATACGCCCGATCTCGTCCGATCTCGGAAGCTAAGCAGGGTCGGGCCTGGTTAGTACTTGGATGGGAGACCGCCTGGGAATACCAGGTGCTGTAAGCATTTTGCTCCACTAGAGCTTGCTCTTGTGTCTTGTAGCATCTGCCTTTTATTTATCACCCGAATAATAATAGTAATAAAAATAACATCTGTTTGTGTTAGACTAAATGCAGTTTGTATGTGCTTCCCTGCCCTGATCAAGTCAAATAATGGACAGTGCGTTTCCCTTCAAATGTAGGCAGTACAATCAGCATTTGTTTTTAGTCTAGGAGACTGTAAATGTCTGTATTCCGTTAGGGCCCTGTAAAATCCCTTGGATGTTTTGCCTGACCCCCCCCCCCCCCCACCCAATTCCCTTTTCTCCGTTGTTGACCATTTGTCCCTGTTTTTGCAGGTTTTCGCTCTCAAAAGTCCACCCTTTTAATAGAAAAACAACACAATTTGATGTTCTATATCCACAACAATAGTTTAAACCCTGCTGCATCATGTAAACCGTTTTTAAGGTGTGGGGAAAATTGAAGACATTTCGATGTTTGGGTGTAGTTGCCCTGAAATGCAAGTGTGCACCTTGGAAGAGACCTTTGTTTGCTTAAGCTGTGTTGCTGTAGCGCTCATGTGATTGCAGAGTTTGCGAAACAAATGGCCACTGGATTGGTGCAAATAATCATGATGTAATTCTGCCAGGCAGCCATAGGCTTCTTTGTAGTTAGCATTTAATGGAGAAGGTTTTGGGGAAAGCCTTCCCTTCTCTACCTACCAGAAGAAGCTTCTCATTAGCGTCCTCGCTAAGGGCTACACAAAGTGTAGACAATCGCGCGCACCGCACACATACGGGCATTGCTGTGCCGTTGAGAAAGTTGCATGGAAATACCAATCGCTGATACATTTTGTTTAATTCTTATGATTCACTCGGGCAAGTGAATGAATGTTCTAACAAGTTGAATAGATTGAGTTGATTTCCTACTAAGTTCAATAAATGTTTGACTATTGTTGAATTTCGGTTGAATGTCTGGCTGGAGTCCGTCTGCGTTCCCTGCATTTTACAGGGCCCTAGTGCCATGAACTTGTCATAAGTCTACATAGGATATGCCCCCCCCCACAAGACTGAAATATATGACCTGGAAAGGAAAGCAAGGTTTCAGCTCCTTCAGTCTGTGTCACAAAGTGGATATTCTTCTGCCTGCCTTTGAGAGTGAGGCACACATTGACTTTATATAGTGTGCCCAGAGTAATTCCTTCGCTTACGGCCATACCAGCCTGAATACGCCCGATCTCGTCCGATCTCGGAAGCTAAGCAGGGTCGGGCCTGGTTAGTACTTGGATGGGAGACCGCCTGGGAATACCAGGTGCTGTAAGCATTTTGCTCCACTAGAGCTTGCTCTTGTGTCATGTAGTATCTGCCTTTTATTTATCACCCGAATAATAATAGTAATAATAATAACATCTGTTTGTGTTAGACTAAATGCAGTTTGTATGTGCTTCCCTGCCCTGATCAAGTCAAATAATGGACAGTGCGTTTCCCTTCAAATGTAGGCAGTACAATCAGCATTTGTTTTTAGTCTAGGAGACTGTAAATGTCTGTATTCCGTTAGGGCCCTGTAAAATCCCTTGGATGTTTTGCCTGACCCCCCCCCCCCCCACCCAATTCCCTTTTCTCCGTTGTTGACCATTTGTCCCTGTTTTTGCAGGTTTTCGCTCTCAAAAGTCCACCCTTTTAATAGAAAAACAACACAATTTGATGTTCTATATCCACAACAATAGTTTAAACCCTGCTGCATCATGTAAACCGTTTTTAAGGTGTGGGGAAAATTGAAGACATTTCGATGTTTGGGTGTAGTTGCCCTGAAATGCAAGTGTGCACCTTGGAAGAGACCTTTGTTTGCTTAAGCTGTGTTGCTGTAGCGCTCATGTGATTGCAGAGTTTGCGAAACAAATGGCCACTGGATTGGTGCAAATAATCATGATGTAATTCTGCCAGGCAGCCATAGGCTTCTTTGTAGTTAGCATTTAATGGAGAAGGTTTTGGGGAAAGCCTTCCCTTCTCTACCTACCAGAAGAAGCTTCTCATTAGCGTCCTCGCTAAGGGCTACACAAAGTGTAGACAATCGCGCGCACCGCACACATACGGGCATTGCTGTGCCGTTGAGAAAGTTGCATGGAAATACCAATCGCTGATACATTTTGTTTAATTCTTATGATTCACTCGGGCAAGTGAATGAATGTTCTAACAAGTTGAATAGATTGAGTTGATTTCCTACTAAGTTCAATAAATGTTTGACTATTGTTGAATTTCGGTTGAATGTCTGGCTGGAGTCCGTCTGCGTTCCCTGCATTTTACAGGGCCCTAGTGCCATGAACTTGTCATAAGTCTACATAGGATATGCCCCCCCCCCCCCCCACAAGACTGAAATATATGGCCTGGAAAGGAAAGCAAGGTTTCAGCTCCTTCAGTCTGTGTCACAAAGTGGATATTCTCCTGCCTGCCTTTGAGAGTGAGGCACACATTGACTTTATATAGTGTGCCCAGAGTTATTCCTTCGCTTACGGCCATACCAGCCTGAATACGCCCGATCTCGTCCGATCTCGGAAGCTAAGCAGGGTCGGGCCTGGTTAGTACTTGGATGGGAGACCGCCTGGGAATACCAGGTGCTGTAAGCATTTTGCTCCACTAGAGCTTGCTCTTGTGTCTTGTAGCATCTGCCTTTTATTTATCACCCGAATAATAATAGTAATAAAAATAACATCTGTTTGTGTTAGACTAAATGCAGTTTGTATGTGCTTCCCTGCCCTGATCAAGTCAAATAATGGACAGTGCGTTTCCCTTCAAATGTAGGCAGTACAATCAGCATTTGTTTTTAGTCTAGGAGACTGTAAATGTCTGTATTCCGTTAGGGCCCTGTAAAATCCCTTGGATGTTTTGCCTGACCCCCCCCCCCCCCCCACCCAATTCCCTTTTCTCCGTTGTTGACCATTTGTCCCTGTTTTTGCAGGTTTTCGCTCTCAAAAGTCCACCCTTTTAATAGAAAAACAACACAATTTGATGTTCTATATCCACAACAATAGTTTAAACCCTGCTGCATCATGTAAACCGTTTTTAAGGTGTGGGGAAAATTGAAGACATTTCGATGTTTGGGTGTAGTTGCCCTGAAATGCAAGTGTGCACCTTGGAAGAGACCTTTGTTTGCTTAAGCTGTGTTGCTGTAGCGCTCATGTGATTGCAGAGTTTGCGAAACAAATGGCCACTGGATTGGTGCAAATAATCATGATGTAATTCTGCCAGGCAGCCATAGGCTTCTTTGTAGTTAGCATTTAATGGAGAAGGTTTTGGGGAAAGCCTTCCCTTCTCTACCTACCAGAAGAAGCTTCTCATTAGCGTCCTCGCTAAGGGCTACACAAAGTGTAGACAATCGCGCGCACCGCACACATACGGGCATTGCTGTGCCGTTGAGAAAGTTGCATGGAAATACCAATCGCTGATACATTTTGTTTAATTCTTATGATTCACTCGGGCAAGTGAATGAATGTTCTAACAAGTTGAATAGATTGAGTTGATTTCCTACTAAGTTCAATAAATGTTTGACTATTGTTGAATTTCGGTTGAATGTCTGGCTGGAGTCCGTCTGCGTTCCCTGCATTTTACAGGGCCCTAGTGCCATGAACTTGTCATAAGTCTACATAGGATATGCCCCCCCCCCCCCACAAGACTGAAATATATGGCCTGGAAAGGAAAGCAAGGTTTCAGCTCCTTCAGTCTGTGTCACAAAGTGGATATTCTCCTGCCTGCCTTTGAGAGTGAGGCACACATTGACTTTATATAGTGTGCCCAGAGTTATTCCTTCGCTTACGGCCATACCAGCCTGAATACGCCCGATCTCGTCCGATCTCGGAAGCTAAGCAGGGTCGGGCCTGGTTAGTACTTGGATGGGAGACCGCCTGGGAATACCAGGTGCTGTAAGCATTTTGCTCCACTAGAGCTTGCTCTTGTGTCTTGTAGCATCTGCCTTTTATTTATCACCCGAATAATAATAGTAATAAAAATAACATCTGTTTGTGTTAGACTAAATGCAGTTTGTATGTGCTTCCCTGCCCTGATCAAGTCAAATAATGGACAGTGCGTTTCCCTTCAAATGTAGGCAGTACAATCAGCATTTGTTTTTAGTCTAGGAGACTGTAAATGTCTGTATTCCGTTAGGGCCCTGTAAAATCCCTTGGATGTTTTGCCTGACCCCCCCCCCCCCCACCCAATTCCCTTTTCTCCGTTGTTGACCATTTGTCCCTGTTTTTGCAGGTTTTCGCTCTCAAAAGTCCACCCTTTTAATAGAAAAACAACACAATTTGATGTTCTATATCCACAACAATAGTTTAAACCCTGCTGCATCATGTAAACCGTTTTTAAGGTGTGGGGAAAATTGAAGACATTTCGATGTTTGGGTGTAGTTGCCCTGAAATGCAAGTGTGCACCTTGGAAGAGACCTTTGTTTGCTTAAGCTGTGTTGCTGTAGCGCTCATGTGATTGCAGAGTTTGCGAAACAAATGGCCACTGGATTGGTGCAAATAATCATGATGTAATTCTGCCAGGCAGCCATAGGCTTCTTTGTAGTTAGCATTTAATGGAGAAGGTTTTGGGGAAAGCCTTCCCTTCTCTACCTACCAGAAGAAGCTTCTCATTAGCGTCCTCGCTAAGGGCTACACAAAGTGTAGACAATCGCGCGCACCGCACACATACGGGCATTGCTGTGCCGTTGAGAAAGTTGCATGGAAATACCAATCGCTGATACATTTTGTTTAATTCTTATGATTCACTCGGGCAAGTGAATGAATGTTCTAACAAGTTGAATAGATTGAGTTGATTTCCTACTAAGTTCAATAAATGTTTGACTATTGTTGAATTTCGGTTGAATGTCTGGCTGGAGTCCGTCTGCGTTCCCTGCATTTTACAGGGCCCTAGTGCCATGAACTTGTCATAAGTCTACATAGGATATGCCCCCCCCCCCCCCCACAAGACTGAAATATATGGCCTGGAAAGGAAAGCAAGGTTTCAGCTCCTTCAGTCTGTGTCACAAAGTGGATATTCTCCTGCCTGCCTTTGAGAGTGAGGCACACATTGACTTTATATAGTGTGCCCAGAGTTATTCCTTCGCTTACGGCCATACCAGCCTGAATACGCCCGATCTCGTCCGATCTCGGAAGCTAAGCAGGGTCGGGCCTGGTTAGTACTTGGATGGGAGACCGCCTGGGAATACCAGGTGCTGTAAGCATTTTGCTCCACTAGAGCTTGCTCTTGTGTCTTGTAGCATCTGCCTTTTATTTATCACCCGAATAATAATAGTAATAAAAATAACATCTGTTTGTGTTAGACTAAATGCAGTTTGTATGTGCTTCCCTGCCCTGATCAAGTCAAATAATGGACAGTGCGTTTCCCTTCAAATGTAGGCAGTACAATCAGCATTTGTTTTTAGTCTAGGAGACTGTAAATGTCTGTATTCCGTTAGGGCCCTGTAAAATCCCTTGGATGTTTTGCCTGACCCCCCCCCCCCCCCCCACCCAATTCCCTTTTCTCCGTTGTTGACCATTTGTCCCTGTTTTTGCAGGTTTTCGCTCTCAAAAGTCCACCCTTTTAATAGAAAAACAACACAATTTGATGTTCTATATCCACAACAATAGTTTAAACCCTGCTGCATCATGTAAACCGTTTTTAAGGTGTGGGGAAAATTGAAGACATTTCGATGTTTGGGTGTAGTTGCCCTGAAATGCAAGTGTGCACCTTGGAAGAGACCTTTGTTTGCTTAAGCTGTGTTGCTGTAGCGCTCATGTGATTGCAGAGTTTGCGAAACAAATGGCCACTGGATTGGTGCAAATAATCATGATGTAATTCTGCCAGGCAGCCATAGGCTTCTTTGTAGTTAGCATTTAATGGAGAAGGTTTTGGGGAAAGCCTTCCCTTCTCTACCTACCAGAAGAAGCTTCTCATTAGCGTCCTCGCTAAGGGCTACACAAAGTGTAGACAATCGCGCGCACCGCACACATACGGGCATTGCTGTGCCGTTGAGAAAGTTGCATGGAAATACCAATCGCTGATACATTTTGTTTAATTCTTATGATTCACTCGGGCAAGTGAATGAATGTTCTAACAAGTTGAATAGATTGAGTTGATTTCCTACTAAGTTCAATAAATGTTTGACTATTGTTGAATTTCGGTTGAATGTCTGGCTGGAGTCCGTCTGCGTTCCCTGCATTTTACAGGGCCCTAGTGCCATGAACTTGTCATAAGTCTACATAGGATATGCCCCCCCCCCCCCCACAAGACTGAAATATATGGCCTGGAAAGGAAAGCAAGGTTTCAGCTCCTTCAGTCTGTGTCACAAAGTGGATATTCTCCTGCCTGCCTTTGAGAGTGAGGCACACATTGACTTTATATAGTGTGCCCAGAGTTATTCCTTCGCTTACGGCCATACCAGCCTGAATACGCCCGATCTCGTCCGATCTCGGAAGCTAAGCAGGGTCGGGCCTGGTTAGTACTTGGATGGGAGACCGCCTGGGAATACCAGGTGCTGTAAGCATTTTGCTCCACTAGAGCTTGCTCTTGTGTCTTGTAGCATCTGCCTTTTATTTATCACCCGAATAATAATAGTAATAAAAATAACATCTGTTTGTGTTAGACTAAATGCAGTTTGTATGTGCTTCCCTGCCCTGATCAAGTCAAATAATGGACAGTGCGTTTCCCTTCAAATGTAGGCAGTACAATCAGCATTTGTTTTTAGTCTAGGAGACTGTAAATGTCTGTATTCCGTTAGGGCCCTGTAAAATCCCTTGGATGTTTTGCCTGACCCCCCCCCCCCCCCACCCAATTCCCTTTTCTCCGTTGTTGACCATTTGTCCCTGTTTTTGCAGGTTTTCGCTCTCAAAAGTCCACCCTTTTAATAGAAAAACAACACAATTTGATGTTCTATATCCACAACAATAGTTTAAACCCTGCTGCATCATGTAAACCGTTTTTAAGGTGTGGGGAAAATTGAAGACATTTCGATGTTTGGGTGTAGTTGCCCTGAAATGCAAGTGTGCACCTTGGAAGAGACCTTTGTTTGCTTAAGCTGTGTTGCTGTAGCGCTCATGTGATTGCAGAGTTTGCGAAACAAATGGCCACTGGATTGGTGCAAATAATCATGATGTAATTCTGCCAGGCAGCCATAGGCTTCTTTGTAGTTAGCATTTAATGGAGAAGGTTTTGGGGAAAGCCTTCCCTTCTCTACCTACCAGAAGAAGCTTCTCATTAGCGTCCTCGCTAAGGGCTACACAAAGTGTAGACAATCGCGCGCACCGCACACATACGGGCATTGCTGTGCCGTTGAGAAAGTTGCATGGAAATACCAATCGCTGATACATTTTGTTTAATTCTTATGATTCACTCGGGCAAGTGAATGAATGTTCTAACAAGTTGAATAGATTGAGTTGATTTCCTACTAAGTTCAATAAATGTTTGACTATTGTTGAATTTCGGTTGAATGTCTGGCTGGAGTCCGTCTGCGTTCCCTGCATTTTACAGGGCCCTAGTGCCATGAACTTGTCATAAGTCTACATAGGATATGCCCCCCCCCCCCCCCCACAAGACTGAAATATATGGCCTGGAAAGGAAAGCAAGGTTTCAGCTCCTTCAGTCTGTGTCACAAAGTGGATATTCTCCTGCCTGCCTTTGAGAGTGAGGCACACATTGACTTTATATAGTGTGCCCAGAGTTATTCCTTCGCTTACGGCCATACCAGCCTGAATACGCCCGATCTCGTCCGATCTCGGAAGCTAAGCAGGGTCGGGCCTGGTTAGTACTTGGATGGGAGACCGCCTGGGAATACCAGGTGCTGTAAGCATTTTGCTCCACTAGAGCTTGCTCTTGTGTCTTGTAGCATCTGCCTTTTATTTATCACCCGAATAATAATAGTAATAAAAATAACATCTGTTTGTGTTAGACTAAATGCAGTTTGTATGTGCTTCCCTGCCCTGATCAAGTCAAATAATGGACAGTGCGTTTCCCTTCAAATGTAGGCAGTACAATCAGCATTTGTTTTTAGTCTAGGAGACTGTAAATGTCTGTATTCCGTTAGGGCCCTGTAAAATCCCTTGGATGTTTTGCCTGACCCCCCCCCCCCCCCACCCAATTCCCTTTTCTCCGTTGTTGACCATTTGTCCCTGTTTTTGCAGGTTTTCGCTCTCAAAAGTCCACCCTTTTAATAGAAAAACAACACAATTTGATGTTCTATATCCACAACAATAGTTTAAACCCTGCTGCATCATGTAAACCGTTTTTAAGGTGTGGGGAAAATTGAAGACATTTCGATGTTTGGGTGTAGTTGCCCTGAAATGCAAGTGTGCACCTTGGAAGAGACCTTTGTTTGCTTAAGCTGTGTTGCTGTAGCGCTCATGTGATTGCAGAGTTTGCGAAACAAATGGCCACTGGATTGGTGCAAATAATCATGATGTAATTCTGCCAGGCAGCCATAGGCTTCTTTGTAGTTAGCATTTAATGGAGAAGGTTTTGGGGAAAGCCTTCCCTTCTCTACCTACCAGAAGAAGCTTCTCATTAGCGTCCTCGCTAAGGGCTACACAAAGTGTAGACAATCGCGCGCACCGCACACATACGGGCATTGCTGTGCCGTTGAGAAAGTTGCATGGAAATACCAATCGCTGATACATTTTGTTTAATTCTTATGATTCACTCGGGCAAGTGAATGAATGTTCTAACAAGTTGAATAGATTGAGTTGATTTCCTACTAAGTTCAATAAATGTTTGACTATTGTTGAATTTCGGTTGAATGTCTGGCTGGAGTCCGTCTGCGTTCCCTGCATTTTACAGGGCCCTAGTGCCATGAACTTGTCATAAGTCTACATAGGATATGCCCCCCCCCCCCACAAGACTGAAATATATGGCCTGGAAAGGAAAGCAAGGTTTCAGCTCCTTCAGTCTGTGTCACAAAGTGGATATTCTCCTGCCTGCCTTTGAGAGTGAGGCACACATTGACTTTATATAGTGTGCCCAGAGTTATTCCTTCGCTTACGGCCATACCAGCCTGAATACGCCCGATCTCGTCCGATCTCGGAAGCTAAGCAGGGTCGGGCCTGGTTAGTACTTGGATGGGAGACCGCCTGGGAATACCAGGTGCTGTAAGCATTTTGCTCCACTAGAGCTTGCTCTTGTGTCTTGTAGCATCTGCCTTTTATTTATCACCCGAATAATAATAGTAATAAAAATAACATCTGTTTGTGTTAGACTAAATGCAGTTTGTATGTGCTTCCCTGCCCTGATCAAGTCAAATAATGGACAGTGCGTTTCCCTTCAAATGTAGGCAGTACAATCAGCATTTGTTTTTAGTCTAGGAGACTGTAAATGTCTGTATTCCGTTAGGGCCCTGTAAAATCCCTTGGATGTTTTGCCTGACCCCCCCCCCCCCCCACCCAATTCCCTTTTCTCTGTTGTTGACCATTTGTCCCTGTTTTTGCAGGTTTTCGCTCTCAAAAGTCCACCCTTTTAATAGAAAAACAACACAATTTGATGTTCTATATCCACAACAATAGTTTAAACCCTGCTGCATCATGTAAACCGTTTTTAAGGTGTGGGGAAAATTGAAGACATTTCGATGTTTGGGTGTAGTTGCCCTGAAATGCAAGTGTGCACCTTGGAAGAGACCTTTGTTTGCTTAAGCTGTGTTGCTGTAGCGCTCATGTGATTGCAGAGTTTGCGAAACAAATGGCCACTGGATTGGTGCAAATAATCATGATGTAATTCTGCCAGGCAGCCATAGGCTTCTTTGTAGTTAGCATTTAATGGAGAAGGTTTTGGGGAAAGCCTTCCCTTCTCTACCTACCAGAAGAAGCTTCTCATTAGCGTCCTCGCTAAGGGCTACACAAAGTGTAGACAATCGCGCGCACCGCACACATACGGGCATTGCTGTGCCGTTGAGAAAGTTGCATGGAAATACCAATCGCTGATACATTTTGTTTAATTCTTATGATTCACTCGGGCAAGTGAATGAATGTTCTAACAAGTTGAATAGATTGAGTTGATTTCCTACTAAGTTCAATAAATGTTTGACTATTGTTGAATTTCGGTTGAATGTCTGGCTGGAGTCCGTCTGCGTTCCCTGCATTTTACAGGGCCCTAGTGCCATGAACTTGTCATAAGTCTACATAGGATATGCCCCCCCCCCCCCACAAGACTGAAATATATGGCCTGGAAAGGAAAGCAAGGTTTCAGCTCCTTCAGTCTGTGTCACAAAGTGGATATTCTCCTGCCTGCCTTTGAGAGTGAGGCACACATTGACTTTATATAGTGTGCCCAGAGTTATTCCTTCGCTTACGGCCATACCAGCCTGAATACGCCCGATCTCGTCCGATCTCGGAAGCTAAGCAGGGTCGGGCCTGGTTAGTACTTGGATGGGAGACCGCCTGGGAATACCAGGTGCTGTAAGCATTTTGCTCCACTAGAGCTTGCTCTTGTGTCTTGTAGCATCTGCCTTTTATTTATCACCCGAATAATAATAGTAATAAAAATAACATCTGTTTGTGTTAGACTAAATGCAGTTTGTATGTGCTTCCCTGCCCTGATCAAGTCAAATAATGGACAGTGCGTTTCCCTTCAAATGTAGGCAGTACAATCAGCATTTGTTTTTAGTCTAGGAGACTGTAAATGTCTGTATTCCGTTAGGGCCCTGTAAAATCCCTTGGATGTTTTGCCTGACCCCCCCCCCCCCCACCCAATTCCCTTTTCTCTGTTGTTGACCATTTGTCCCTGTTTTTGCAGGTTTTCGCTCTCAAAAGTCCACCCTTTTAATAGAAAAACAACACAATTTGATGTTCTATATCCACAACAATAGTTTAAACCCTGCTGCATCATGTAAACCGTTTTTAAGGTGTGGGGAAAATTGAAGACATTTCGATGTTTGGGTGTAGTTGCCCTGAAATGCAAGTGTGCACCTTGGAAGAGACCTTTGTTTGCTTAAGCTGTGTTGCTGTAGCGCTCATGTGATTGCAGAGTTTGCGAAACAAATGGCCACTGGATTGGTGCAAATAATCATGATGTAATTCTGCCAGGCAGCCATAGGCTTCTTTGTAGTTAGCATTTAATGGAGAAGGTTTTGGGGAAAGCCTTCCCTTCTCTACCTACCAGAAGAAGCTTCTCATTAGCGTCCTCGCTAAGGGCTACACAAAGTGTAGACAATCGCGCGCACCGCACACATACGGGCATTGCTGTGCCGTTGAGAAAGTTGCATGGAAATACCAATCGCTGATACATTTTGTTTAATTCTTATGATTCACTCGGGCAAGTGAATGAATGTTCTAACAAGTTGAATAGATTGAGTTGATTTCCTACTAAGTTCAATAAATGTTTGACTATTGTTGAATTTCGGTTGAATGTCTGGCTGGAGTCCGTCTGCGTTCCCTGCATTTTACAGGGCCCTAGTGCCATGAACTTGTCATAAGTCTACATAGGATATGCCCCCCCCCCCCACAAGACTGAAATATATGGCCTGGAAAGGAAAGCAAGGTTTCAGCTCCTTCAGTCTGTGTCACAAAGTGGATATTCTCCTGCCTGCCTTTGAGAGTGAGGCACACATTGACTTTATATAGTGTGCCCAGAGTTATTCCTTCGCTTACGGCCATACCAGCCTGAATACGCCCGATCTCGTTCGATCTCGGAAGCTAAGCAGGGTCGGGCCTGGTTAGTACTTGGATGGGAGACCGCCTGGGAATACCAGGTGCTGTAAGCATTTTGCTCCACTAGAGCTTGCTCTTGTGTCATGTAGTATCTGCCTTTTATTTATCACCCGAATAATAATAGTAATAATAATAACATCTGTTTGTGTTAGACTAAATGCAGTTTGTATGTGCTTCCCTGCCCTGATCAAGTCAAATAATGGACAGTGCGTTTCCCTTCAAATGTAGGCAGTACAATCAGCATTTGTTTTTAGTCTAGGAGACTGTAAATGTCTGTATTCCGTTAGGGCCCTGTAAAATCCCTTGGATGTTTTGCCTGACCCCCCCCCCCCCCACCCAATTCCCTTTTCTCCGTTGTTGACCATTTGTCCCTGTTTTTGCAGGTTTTCGCTCTCAAAAGTCCACCCTTTTAATAGAAAAACAACACAATTTGATGTTCTATATCCACAACAATAGTTTAAACCCTGCTGCATCATGTAAACCGTTTTTAAGGTGTGGGGAAAATTGAAGACATTTCGATGTTTGGGTGTAGTTGCCCTGAAATGCAAGTGTGCACCTTGGAAGAGACCTTTGTTTGCTTAAGCTGTGTTGCTGTAGCGCTCATGTGATTGCAGAGTTTGCGAAACAAATGGCCACTGGATTGGTGCAAATAATCATGATGTAATTCTGCCAGGCAGCCATAGGCTTCTTTGTAGTTAGCATTTAATGGAGAAGGTTTTGGGGAAAGCCTTCCCTTCTCTACCTACCAGAAGAAGCTTCTCATTAGCGTCCTCGCTAAGGGCTACACAAAGTGTAGACAATCGCGCGCACCGCACACATACGGGCATTGCTGTGCCGTTGAGAAAGTTGCATGGAAATACCAATCGCTGATACATTTTGTTTAATTCTTATGATTCACTCGGGCAAGTGAATGAATGTTCTAACAAGTTGAATAGATTGAGTTGATTTCCTACTAAGTTCAATAAATGTTTGACTATTGTTGAATTTCGGTTGAATGTCTGGCTGGAGTCCGTCTGCGTTCCCTGCATTTTACAGGGCCCTAGTGCCATGAACTTGTCATAAGTCTACATAGGATATGCCCCCCCCCCCCCACAAGACTGAAATATATGGCCTGGAAAGGAAAGCAAGGTTTCAGCTCCTTCAGTCTGTGTCACAAAGTGGATATTCTCCTGCCTGCCTTTGAGAGTGAGGCACACATTGACTTTATATAGTGTGCCCAGAGTTATTCCTTCGCTTACGGCCATACCAGCCTGAATACGCCCGATCTCGTCCGATCTCGGAAGCTAAGCAGGGTCGTGCCTGGTTAGTACTTGGATGGGAGACCGCCTGGGAATACCAGGTGCTGTAAGCATTTTGCTCCACTAGAGCTTGCTCTTGTGTCTTGTAGCATCTGCCTTTTATTTATCACCCGAATAATAATAGTAATAAAAATAACATCTGTTTGTGTTAGACTAAATGCAGTTTGTATGTGCTTCCCTGCCCTGATCAAGTCAAATAATGGACAGTGCGTTTCCCTTCAAATGTAGGCAGTACAATCAGCATTTGTTTTTAGTCTAGGAGACTGTAAATGTCTGTATTCCGTTAGGGCCCTGTAAAATCCCTTGGATGTTTTGCCTGACCCCCCCCCCCCCCCCACCCAATTCCCTTTTCTCTGTTGTTGACCATTTGTCCCTGTTTTTGCAGGTTTTCGCTCTCAAAAGTCCACCCTTTTAATAGAAAAACAACACAATTTGATGTTCTATATCCACAACAATAGTTTAAACCCTGCTGCATCATGTAAACCGTTTTTAAGGTGTGGGGAAAATTGAAGACATTTCGATGTTTGGGTGTAGTTGCCCTGAAATGCAAGTGTGCACCTTGGAAGAGACCTTTGTTTGCTTAAGCTGTGTTGCTGTAGCGCTCATGTGATTGCAGAGTTTGCGAAACAAATGGCCACTGGATTGGTGCAAATAATCATGATGTAATTCTGCCAGGCAGCCATAGGCTTCTTTGTAGTTAGCATTTAATGGAGAAGGTTTTGGGGAAAGCCTTCCCTTCTCTACCTACCAGAAGAAGCTTCTCATTAGCGTCCTCGCTAAGGGCTACACAAAGTGTAGACAATCGCGCGCACCGCACACATACGGGCATTGCTGTGCCGTTGAGAAAGTTGCATGGAAATACCAATCGCTGATACATTTTGTTTAATTCTTATGATTCACTCGGGCAAGTGAATGAATGTTCTAACAAGTTGAATAGATTGAGTTGATTTCCTACTAAGTTCAATAAATGTTTGACTATTGTTGAATTTCGGTTGAATGTCTGGCTGGAGTCCGTCTGCGTTCCCTGCATTTTACAGGGCCCTAGTGCCATGAACTTGTCATAAGTCTACATAGGATATGCCCCCCCCCCCCCACAAGACTGAAATATATGGCCTGGAAAGGAAAGCAAGGTTTCAGCTCCTTCAGTCTGTGTCACAAAGTGGATATTCTCCTGCCTGCCTTTGAGAGTGAGGCACACATTGACTTTATATAGTGTGCCCAGAGTTATTCCTTCGCTTACGGCCATACCAGCCTGAATACGCCCGATCTCGTCCGATCTCGGAAGCTAAGCAGGGTCGGGCCTGGTTAGTACTTGGATGGGAGACCGCCTGGGAATACCAGGTGCTGTAAGCATTTTGCTCCACTAGAGCTTGCTCTTGTGTCTTGTAGCATCTGCCTTTTATTTATCACCCGAATAATAATAGTAATAAAAATAACATCTGTTTGTGTTAGACTAAATGCAGTTTGTATGTGCTTCCCTGCCCTGATCAAGTCAAATAATGGACAGTGCGTTTCCCTTCAAATGTAGGCAGTACAATCAGCATTTGTTTTTAGTCTAGGAGACTGTAAATGTCTGTATTCCGTTAGGGCCCTGTAAAATCCCTTGGATGTTTTGCCTGACCCCCCCCCCCCCCCACCCAATTCCCTTTTCTCTGTTGTTGACCATTTGTCCCTGTTTTTGCAGGTTTTCGCTCTCAAAAGTCCACCCTTTTAATAGAAAAACAACACAATTTGATGTTCTATATCCACAACAATAGTTTAAACCCTGCTGCATCATGTAAACCGTTTTTAAGGTGTGGGGAAAATTGAAGACATTTCGATGTTTGGGTGTAGTTGCCCTGAAATGCAAGTGTGCACCTTGGAAGAGACCTTTGTTTGCTTAAGCTGTGTTGCTGTAGCGCTCATGTGATTGCAGAGTTTGCGAAACAAATGGCCACTGGATTGGTGCAAATAATCATGATGTAATTCTGCCAGGCAGCCATAGGCTTCTTTGTAGTTAGCATTTAATGGAGAAGGTTTTGGGGAAAGCCTTCCCTTCTCTACCTACCAGAAGAAGCTTCTCATTAGCGTCCTCGCTAAGGGCTACACAAAGTGTAGACAATCGCGCGCACCGCACACATACGGGCATTGCTGTGCCGTTGAGAAAGTTGCATGGAAATACCAATCGCTGATACATTTTGTTTAATTCTTATGATTCACTCGGGCAAGTGAATGAATGTTCTAACAAGTTGAATAGATTGAGTTGATTTCCTACTAAGTTCAATAAATGTTTGACTATTGTTGAATTTCGGTTGAATGTCTGGCTGGAGTCCGTCTGCGTTCCCTGCATTTTACAGGGCCCTAGTGCCATGAACTTGTCATAAGTCTACATAGGATATGCCCCCCCCCCCCCACAAGACTGAAATATATGGCCTGGAAAGGAAAGCAAGGTTTCAGCTCCTTCAGTCTGTGTCACAAAGTGGATATTCTCCTGCCTGCCTTTGAGAGTGAGGCACACATTGACTTTATATAGTGTGCCCAGAGTTATTCCTTCGCTTACGGCCATACCAGCCTGAATACGCCCGATCTCGTCCGATCTCGGAAGCTAAGCAGGGTCGGGCCTGGTTAGTACTTGGATGGGAGACCGCCTGGGAATACCAGGTGCTGTAAGCATTTTGCTCCACTAGAGCTTGCTCTTGTGTCTTGTAGCATCTGCCTTTTATTTATCACCCGAATAATAATAGTAATAAAAATAACATCTGTTTGTGTTAGACTAAATGCAGTTTGTATGTGCTTCCCTGCCCTGATCAAGTCAAATAATGGACAGTGCGTTTCCCTTCAAATGTAGGCAGTACAATCAGCATTTGTTTTTAGTCTAGGAGACTGTAAATGTCTGTATTCCGTTAGGGCCCTGTAAAATCCCTTGGATGTTTTGCCTGACCCCCCCCCCCCCCCACCCAATTCCCTTTTCTCTGTTGTTGACCATTTGTCCCTGTTTTTGCAGGTTTTCGCTCTCAAAAGTCCACCCTTTTAATAGAAAAACAACACAATTTGATGTTCTATATCCACAACAATAGTTTAAACCCTGCTGCATCATGTAAACCGTTTTTAAGGTGTGGGGAAAATTGAAGACATTTCGATGTTTGGGTGTAGTTGCCCTGAAATGCAAGTGTGCACCTTGGAAGAGACCTTTGTTTGCTTAAGCTGTGTTGCTGTAGCGCTCATGTGATTGCAGAGTTTGCGAAACAAATGGCCACTGGATTGGTGCAAATAATCATGATGTAATTCTGCCAGGCAGCCATAGGCTTCTTTGTAGTTAGCATTTAATGGAGAAGGTTTTGGGGAAAGCCTTCCCTTCTCTACCTACCAGAAGAAGCTTCTCATTAGCGTCCTCGCTAAGGGCTACACAAAGTGTAGACAATCGCGCGCACCGCACACATACGGGCATTGCTGTGCCGTTGAGAAAGTTGCATGGAAATACCAATCGCTGATACATTTTGTTTAATTCTTATGATTCACTCGGGCAAGTGAATGAATGTTCTAACAAGTTGAATAGATTGAGTTGATTTCCTACTAAGTTCAATAAATGTTTGACTATTGTTGAATTTCGGTTGAATGTCTGGCTGGAGTCCGTCTGCGTTCCCTGCATTTTACAGGGCCCTAGTGCCATGAACTTGTCATAAGTCTACATAGGATATGCCCCCCCCCCCCCCACAAGACTGAAATATATGGCCTGGAAAGGAAAGCAAGGTTTCAGCTCCTTCAGTCTGTGTCACAAAGTGGATATTCTCCTGCCTGCCTTTGAGAGTGAGGCACACATTGACTTTATATAGTGTGCCCAGAGTTATTCCTTCGCTTACGGCCATACCAGCCTGAATACGCCCGATCTCGTTCGATCTCGGAAGCTAAGCAGGGTCGGGCCTGGTTAGTACTTGGATGGGAGACCGCCTGGGAATACCAGGTGCTGTAAGCATTTTGCTCCACTAGAGCTTGCTCTTGTGTCATGTAGTATCTGCCTTTTATTTATCACCCGAATAATAATAGTAATAATAATAACATCTGTTTGTGTTAGACTAAATGCAGTTTGTATGTGCTTCCCTGCCCTGATCAAGTCAAATAATGGACAGTGCGTTTCCCTTCAAATGTAGGCAGTACAATCAGCATTTGTTTTTAGTCTAGGAGACTGTAAATGTCTGTATTCCGTTAGGGCCCTGTAAAATCCCTTGGATGTTTTGCCTGACCCCCCCCCACCCAATTCCCTTTTCTCCGTTGTTGACCATTTGTCCCTGTTTTTGCAGGTTTTCGCTCTCAAAAGTCCACCCTTTTAATAGAAAAACAACACAATTTGATGTTCTATATCCACAACAATAGTTTAAACCCTGCTGCATCATGTAAACCGTTTTTAAGGTGTGGGGAAAATTGAAGACATTTCGATGTTTGGGTGTAGTTGCCCTGAAATGCAAGTGTGCACCTTGGAAGAGACCTTTGTTTGCTTAAGCTGTGTTGCTGTAGCGCTCATGTGATTGCAGAGTTTGCGAAACAAATGGCCACTGGATTGGTGCAAATAATCATGATGTAATTCTGCCAGGCAGCCATAGGCTTCTTTGTAGTTAGCATTTAATGGAGAAGGTTTTGGGGAAAGCCTTCCCTTCTCTACCTACCAGAAGAAGCTTCTCATTAGCGTCCTCGCTAAGGGCTACACAAAGTGTAGACAATCGCGCGCACCGCACACATACGGGCATTGCTGTGCCGTTGAGAAAGTTGCATGGAAATACCAATCGCTGATACATTTTGTTTAATTCTTATGATTCACTCGGGCAAGTGAATGAATGTTCTAACAAGTTGAATAGATTGAGTTGATTTCCTACTAAGTTCAATAAATGTTTGACTATTGTTGAATTTCGGTTGAATGTCTGGCTGGATTCCGTCTGCGTTCCCTGCATTTTACAGGGCCCTAGTGCCATGAACTTGTCATAAGTCTACATAGGATATGCCCCCCCCCACAAGACTGAAATATATGACCTGGAAAGGAAAGCAAGGTTTCAGCTCCTTCAGTCTGTGTCACAAAGTGGATATTCTTCTGCCTGCCTTTGAGAGTGAGGCACACATTGACTTTATATAGTGTGCCCAGAGTAATTCCTTCGCTTACGGCCATACCAGCCTGAATACGCCCGATCTCGTTCGATCTCGGAAGCTAAGCAGGGTCGGGCCTGGTTAGTACTTGGATGGGAGACCGCCTGGGAATACCAGGTGCTGTAAGCATTTTGCTCCACTAGAGCTTGCTCTTGTGTCATGTAGTATCTGCCTTTTATTTATCACCCGAATAATAATAGTAATAATAATAACATCTGTTTGTGTTAGACTAAATGCAGTTTGTATGTGCTTCCCTGCCCTGATCAAGTCAAATAATGGACAGTGCGTTTCCCTTCAAATGTAGGCAGTACAATCAGCATTTGTTTTTAGTCTAGGAGACTGTAAATGTCTGTATTCCGTTAGGGCCCTGTAAAATCCCTTGGATGTTTTGCCTGACCCCCCCCCCCCCCCACCCAATTCCCTTTTCTCCGTTGTTGACCATTTGTCCCTGTTTTTGCAGGTTTTCGCTCTCAAAAGTCCACCCTTTTAATAGAAAAACAACACAATTTGATGTTCTATATCCACAACAATAGTTTAAACCCTGCTGCATCATGTAAACCGTTTTTAAGGTGTGGGGAAAATTGAAGACATTTCGATGTTTGGGTGTAGTTGCCCTGAAATGCAAGTGTGCACCTTGGAAGAGACCTTTGTTTGCTTAAGCTGTGTTGCTGTAGCGCTCATGTGATTGCAGAGTTTGCGAAACAAATGGCCACTGGATTGGTGCAAATAATCATGATGTAATTCTGCCAGGCAGCCATAGGCTTCTTTGTAGTTAGCATTTAATGGAGAAGGTTTTGGGGAAAGCCTTCCCTTCTCTACCTACCAGAAGAAGCTTCTCATTAGCGTCCTCGCTAAGGGCTACACAAAGTGTAGACAATCGCGCGCACCGCACACATACGGGCATTGCTGTGCCGTTGAGAAAGTTGCATGGAAATACCAATCGCTGATACATTTTGTTTAATTCTTATGATTCACTCGGGCAAGTGAATGAATGTTCTAACAAGTTGAATAGATTGAGTTGATTTCCTACTAAGTTCAATAAATGTTTGACTATTGTTGAATTTCGGTTGAATGTCTGGCTGGAGTCCGTCTGCGTTCCCTGCATTTTACAGGGCCCTAGTGCCATGAACTTGTCATAAGTCTACATAGGATATGCCCCCCCCCCCCCCCACAAGACTGAAATATATGGCCTGGAAAGGAAAGCAAGGTTTCAGCTCCTTCAGTCTGTGTCACAAAGTGGATATTCTCCTGCCTGCCTTTGAGAGTGAGGCACACATTGACTTTATATAGTGTGCCCAGAGTTATTCCTTCGCTTACGGCCATACCAGCCTGAATACGCCCGATCTCGTTCGATCTCGGAAGCTAAGCAGGGTCGGGCCTGGTTAGTACTTGGATGGGAGACCGCCTGGGAATACCAGGTGCTGTAAGCATTTTGCTCCACTAGAGCTTGCTCTTGTGTCTTGTAGCATCTGCCTTTTATTTATCACCCGAATAATAATAGTAATAAAAATAACATCTGTTTGTGTTAGACTAAATGCAGTTTGTATGTGCTTCCCTGCCCTGATCAAGTCAAATAATGGACAGTGCGTTTCCCTTCAAATGTAGGCAGTACAATCAGCATTTGTTTTTAGTCTAGGAGACTGTAAATGTCTGTATTCCGTTAGGGCCCTGTAAAATCCCTTGGATGTTTTGCCTGACCCCCCCCCCCCACCCAATTCCCTTTTCTCTGTTGTTGACCATTTGTCCCTGTTTTTGCAGGTTTTCGCTCTCAAAAGTCCACCCTTTTAATAGAAAAACAACACAATTTGATGTTCTATATCCACAACAATAGTTTAAACCCTGCTGCATCATGTAAACCGTTTTTAAGGTGTGGGGAAAATTGAAGACATTTCGATGTTTGGGTGTAGTTGCCCTGAAATGCAAGTGTGCACCTTGGAAGAGACCTTTGTTTGCTTAAGCTGTGTTGCTGTAGCGCTCATGTGATTGCAGAGTTTGCGAAACAAATGGCCACTGGATTGGTGCAAATAATCATGATGTAATTCTGCCAGGCAGCCATAGGCTTCTTTGTAGTTAGCATTTAATGGAGAAGGTTTTGGGGAAAGCCTTCCCTTCTCTACCTACCAGAAGAAGCTTCTCATTAGCGTCCTCGCTAAGGGCTACACAAAGTGTAGACAATCGCGCGCACCGCACACATACGGGCATTGCTGTGCCGTTGAGAAAGTTGCATGGAAATACCAATCGCTGATACATTTTGTTTAATTCTTATGATTCACTCGGGCAAGTGAATGAATGTTCTAACAAGTTGAATAGATTGAGTTGATTTCCTACTAAGTTCAATAAATGTTTGACTATTGTTGAATTTCGGTTGAATGTCTGGCTGGAGTCCGTCTGCGTTCCCTGCATTTTACAGGGCCCTAGTGCCATGAACTTGTCATAAGTCTACATAGGATATGCCCCCCCCCCCCCCCACAAGACTGAAATATATGGCCTGGAAAGGAAAGCAAGGTTTCAGCTCCTTCAGTCTGTGTCACAAAGTGGATATTCTCCTGCCTGCCTTTGAGAGTGAGGCACACATTGACTTTATATAGTGTGCCCAGAGTTATTCCTTCGCTTACGGCCATACCAGCCTGAATACGCCCGATCTCGTCCGATCTCGGAAGCTAAGCAGGGTCGGGCCTGGTTAGTACTTGGATGGGAGACCGCCTGGGAATACCAGGTGCTGTAAGCATTTTGCTCCACTAGAGCTTGCTCTTGTGTCTTGTAGCATCTGCCTTTTATTTATCACCCGAATAATAATAGTAATAAAAATAACATCTGTTTGTGTTAGACTAAATGCAGTTTGTATGTGCTTCCCTGCCCTGATCAAGTCAAATAATGGACAGTGCGTTTCCCTTCAAATGTAGGCAGTACAATCAGCATTTGTTTTTAGTCTAGGAGACTGTAAATGTCTGTATTCCGTTAGGGCCCTGTAAAATCCCTTGGATGTTTTGCCTGACCCCCCCCCCCCCCCACCCAATTCCCTTTTCTCTGTTGTTGACCATTTGTCCCTGTTTTTGCAGGTTTTCGCTCTCAAAAGTCCACCCTTTTAATAGAAAAACAACACAATTTGATGTTCTATATCCACAACAATAGTTTAAACCCTGCTGCATCATGTAAACCGTTTTTAAGGTGTGGGGAAAATTGAAGACATTTCGATGTTTGGGTGTAGTTGCCCTGAAATGCAAGTGTGCACCTTGGAAGAGACCTTTGTTTGCTTAAGCTGTGTTGCTGTAGCGCTCATGTGATTGCAGAGTTTGCGAAACAAATGGCCACTGGATTGGTGCAAATAATCATGATGTAATTCTGCCAGGCAGCCATAGGCTTCTTTGTAGTTAGCATTTAATGGAGAAGGTTTTGGGGAAAGCCTTCCCTTCTCTACCTACCAGAAGAAGCTTCTCATTAGCGTCCTCGCTAAGGGCTACACAAAGTGTAGACAATCGCGCGCACCGCACACATACGGGCATTGCTGTGCCGTTGAGAAAGTTGCATGGAAATACCAATCGCTGATACATTTTGTTTAATTCTTATGATTCACTCGGGCAAGTGAATGAATGTTCTAACAAGTTGAATAGATTGAGTTGATTTCCTACTAAGTTCAATAAATGTTTGACTATTGTTGAATTTCGGTTGAATGTCTGGCTGGAGTCCGTCTGCGTTCCCTGCATTTTACAGGGCCCTAGTGCCATGAACTTGTCATAAGTCTACATAGGATATGCCCCCCCCCCCCACAAGACTGAAATATATGGCCTGGAAAGGAAAGCAAGGTTTCAGCTCCTTCAGTCTGTGTCACAAAGTGGATATTCTCCTGCCTGCCTTTGAGAGTGAGGCACACATTGACTTTATATAGTGTGCCCAGAGTTATTCCTTCGCTTACGGCCATACCAGCCTGAATACGCCCGATCTCGTTCGATCTCGGAAGCTAAGCAGGGTCGGGCCTGGTTAGTACTTGGATGGGAGACCGCCTGGGAATACCAGGTGCTGTAAGCATTTTGCTCCACTAGAGCTTGCTCTTGTGTCATGTAGTATCTGCCTTTTATTTATCACCCGAATAATAATAGTAATAATAATAACATCTGTTTGTGTTAGACTAAATGCAGTTTGTATGTGCTTCCCTGCCCTGATCAAGTCAAATAATGGACAGTGCGTTTCCCTTCAAATGTAGGCAGTACAATCAGCATTTGTTTTTAGTCTAGGAGACTGTAAATGTCTGTATTCCGTTAGGGCCCTGTAAAATCCCTTGGATGTTTTGCCTGACCCCCCCCCACCCAATTCCCTTTTCTCCGTTGTTGACCATTTGTCCCTGTTTTTGCAGGTTTTCGCTCTCAAAAGTCCACCCTTTTAATAGAAAAACAACACAATTTGATGTTCTATATCCACAACAATAGTTTAAACCCTGCTGCATCATGTAAACCGTTTTTAAGGTGTGGGGAAAATTGAAGACATTTCGATGTTTGGGTGTAGTTGCCCTGAAATGCAAGTGTGCACCTTGGAAGAGACCTTTGTTTGCTTAAGCTGTGTTGCTGTAGCGCTCATGTGATTGCAGAGTTTGCGAAACAAATGGCCACTGGATTGGTGCAAATAATCATGATGTAATTCTGCCAGGCAGCCATAGGCTTCTTTGTAGTTAGCATTTAATGGAGAAGGTTTTGGGGAAAGCCTTCCCTTCTCTACCTACCAGAAGAAGCTTCTCATTAGCGTCCTCGCTAAGGGCTACACAAAGTGTAGACAATCGCGCGCACCGCACACATACGGGCATTGCTGTGCCGTTGAGAAAGTTGCATGGAAATACCAATCGCTGATACATTTTGTTTAATTCTTATGATTCACTCGGGCAAGTGAATGAATGTTCTAACAAGTTGAATAGATTGAGTTGATTTCCTACTAAGTTCAATAAATGTTTGACTATTGTTGAATTTCGGTTGAATGTCTGGCTGGATTCCGTCTGCGTTCCCTGCATTTTACAGGGCCCTAGTGCCATGAACTTGTCATAAGTCTACATAGGATATGCCCCCCCCCACAAGACTGAAATATATGACCTGGAAAGGAAAGCAAGGTTTCAGCTCCTTCAGTCTGTGTCACAAAGTGGATATTCTTCTGCCTGCCTTTGAGAGTGAGGCACACATTGACTTTATATAGTGTGCCCAGAGTAATTCCTTCGCTTACGGCCATACCAGCCTGAATACGCCCGATCTCGTTCGATCTCGGAAGCTAAGCAGGGTCGGGCCTGGTTAGTACTTGGATGGGAGACCGCCTGGGAATACCAGGTGCTGTAAGCATTTTGCTCCACTAGAGCTTGCTCTTGTGTCATGTAGTATCTGCCTTTTATTTATCACCCGAATAATAATAGTAATAATAATAACATCTGTTTGTGTTAGACTAAATGCAGTTTGTATGTGCTTCCCTGCCCTGATCAAGTCAAATAATGGACAGTGCGTTTCCCTTCAAATGTAGGCAGTACAATCAGCATTTGTTTTTAGTCTAGGAGACTGTAAATGTCTGTATTCCGTTAGGGCCCTGTAAAATCCCTTGGATGTTTTGCCTGACCCCCCCCCCCCCCCCACCCAATTCCCTTTTCTCCGTTGTTGACCATTTGTCCCTGTTTTTGCAGGTTTTCGCTCTCAAAAGTCCACCCTTTTAATAGAAAAACAACACAATTTGATGTTCTATATCCACAACAATAGTTTAAACCCTGCTGCATCATGTAAACCGTTTTTAAGGTGTGGGGAAAATTGAAGACATTTCGATGTTTGGGTGTAGTTGCCCTGAAATGCAAGTGTGCACCTTGGAAGAGACCTTTGTTTGCTTAAGCTGTGTTGCTGTAGCGCTCATGTGATTGCAGAGTTTGCGAAACAAATGGCCACTGGATTGGTGCAAATAATCATGATGTAATTCTGCCAGGCAGCCATAGGCTTCTTTGTAGTTAGCATTTAATGGAGAAGGTTTTGGGGAAAGCCTTCCCTTCTCTACCTACCAGAAGAAGCTTCTCATTAGCGTCCTCGCTAAGGGCTACACAAAGTGTAGACAATCGCGCGCACCGCACACATACGGGCATTGCTGTGCCGTTGAGAAAGTTGCATGGAAATACCAATCGCTGATACATTTTGTTTAATTCTTATGATTCACTCGGGCAAGTGAATGAATGTTCTAACAAGTTGAATAGATTGAGTTGATTTCCTACTAAGTTCAATAAATGTTTGACTATTGTTGAATTTCGGTTGAATGTCTGGCTGGAGTCCGTCTGCGTTCCCTGCATTTTACAGGGCCCTAGTGCCATGAACTTGTCATAAGTCTACATAGGATATGCCCCCCCCCCCCCACAAGACTGAAATATATGGCCTGGAAAGGAAAGCAAGGTTTCAGCTCCTTCAGTCTGTGTCACAAAGTGGATATTCTCCTGCCTGCCTTTGAGAGTGAGGCACACATTGACTTTATATAGTGTGCCCAGAGTTATTCCTTCGCTTACGGCCATACCAGCCTGAATACGCCCGATCTCGTCCGATCTCGGAAGCTAAGCAGGGTCGGGCCTGGTTAGTACTTGGATGGGAGACCGCCTGGGAATACCAGGTGCTGTAAGCATTTTGCTCCACTAGAGCTTGCTCTTGTGTCTTGTAGCATCTGCCTTTTATTTATCACCCGAATAATAATAGTAATAAAAATAACATCTGTTTGTGTTAGACTAAATGCAGTTTGTATGTGCTTCCCTGCCCTGATCAAGTCAAATAATGGACAGTGCGTTTCCCTTCAAATGTAGGCAGTACAATCAGCATTTGTTTTTAGTCTAGGAGACTGTAAATGTCTGTATTCCGTTAGGGCCCTGTAAAATCCCTTGGATGTTTTGCCTGACCCCCCCCCCCCCCCCACCCAATTCCCTTTTCTCTGTTGTTGACCATTTGTCCCTGTTTTTGCAGGTTTTCGCTCTCAAAAGTCCACCCTTTTAATAGAAAAACAACACAATTTGATGTTCTATATCCACAACAATAGTTTAAACCCTGCTGCATCATGTAAACCGTTTTTAAGGTGTGGGGAAAATTGAAGACATTTCGATGTTTGGGTGTAGTTGCCCTGAAATGCAAGTGTGCACCTTGGAAGAGACCTTTGTTTGCTTAAGCTGTGTTGCTGTAGCGCTCATGTGATTGCAGAGTTTGCGAAACAAATGGCCACTGGATTGGTGCAAATAATCATGATGTAATTCTGCCAGGCAGCCATAGGCTTCTTTGTAGTTAGCATTTAATGGAGAAGGTTTTGGGGAAAGCCTTCCCTTCTCTACCTACCAGAAGAAGCTTCTCATTAGCGTCCTCGCTAAGGGCTACACAAAGTGTAGACAATCGCGCGCACCGCACACATACGGGCATTGCTGTGCCGTTGAGAAAGTTGCATGGAAATACCAATCGCTGATACATTTTGTTTAATTCTTATGATTCACTCGGGCAAGTGAATGAATGTTCTAACAAGTTGAATAGATTGAGTTGATTTCCTACTAAGTTCAATAAATGTTTGACTATTGTTGAATTTCGGTTGAATGTCTGGCTGGAGTCCGTCTGCGTTCCCTGCATTTTACAGGGCCCTAGTGCCATGAACTTGTCATAAGTCTACATAGGATATGCCCCCCCCCCCCCACAAGACTGAAATATATGGCCTGGAAAGGAAAGCAAGGTTTCAGCTCCTTCAGTCTGTGTCACAAAGTGGATATTCTCCTGCCTGCCTTTGAGAGTGAGGCACACATTGACTTTATATAGTGTGCCCAGAGTTATTCCTTCGCTTACGGCCATACCAGCCTGAATACGCCCGATCTCGTCCGATCTCGGAAGCTAAGCAGGGTCGGGCCTGGTTAGTACTTGGATGGGAGACCGCCTGGGAATACCAGGTGCTGTAAGCATTTTGCTCCACTAGAGCTTGCTCTTGTGTCTTGTAGCATCTGCCTTTTATTTATCACCCGAATAATAATAGTAATAAAAATAACATCTGTTTGTGTTAGACTAAATGCAGTTTGTATGTGCTTCCCTGCCCTGATCAAGTCAAATAATGGACAGTGCGTTTCCCTTCAAATGTAGGCAGTACAATCAGCATTTGTTTTTAGTCTAGGAGACTGTAAATGTCTGTATTCCGTTAGGGCCCTGTAAAATCCCTTGGATGTTTTGCCTGACCCCCCCCCCCCCCCCACCCAATTCCCTTTTCTCTGTTGTTGACCATTTGTCCCTGTTTTTGCAGGTTTTCGCTCTCAAAAGTCCACCCTTTTAATAGAAAAACAACACAATTTGATGTTCTATATCCACAACAATAGTTTAAACCCTGCTGCATCATGTAAACCGTTTTTAAGGTGTGGGGAAAATTGAAGACATTTCGATGTTTGGGTGTAGTTGCCCTGAAATGCAAGTGTGCACCTTGGAAGAGACCTTTGTTTGCTTAAGCTGTGTTGCTGTAGCGCTCATGTGATTGCAGAGTTTGCGAAACAAATGGCCACTGGATTGGTGCAAATAATCATGATGTAATTCTGCCAGGCAGCCATAGGCTTCTTTGTAGTTAGCATTTAATGGAGAAGGTTTTGGGGAAAGCCTTCCCTTCTCTACCTACCAGAAGAAGCTTCTCATTAGCGTCCTCGCTAAGGGCTACACAAAGTGTAGACAATCGCGCGCACCGCACACATACGGGCATTGCTGTGCCGTTGAGAAAGTTGCATGGAAATACCAATCGCTGATACATTTTGTTTAATTCTTATGATTCACTCGGGCAAGTGAATGAATGTTCTAACAAGTTGAATAGATTGAGTTGATTTCCTACTAAGTTCAATAAATGTTTGACTATTGTTGAATTTCGGTTGAATGTCTGGCTGGAGTCCGTCTGCGTTCCCTGCATTTTACAGGGCCCTAGTGCCATGAACTTGTCATAAGTCTACATAGGATATGCCCCCCCCCCCCCCACAAGACTGAAATATATGGCCTGGAAAGGAAAGCAAGGTTTCAGCTCCTTCAGTCTGTGTCACAAAGTGGATATTCTCCTGCCTGCCTTTGAGAGTGAGGCACACATTGACTTTATATAGTGTGCCCAGAGTAATTCCTTCGCTTACGGCCATACCAGCCTGAATACGCCCGATCTCGTCCGATCTCGGAAGCTAAGCAGGGTCGGGCCTGGTTAGTACTTGGATGGGAGACCGCCTGGGAATACCAGGTGCTGTAAGCATTTTGCTCCACTAGAGCTTGCTCTTGTGTCATGTAGTATCTGCCTTTTATTTATCACCCGAATAATAATAGTAATAATAATAACATCTGTTTGTGTTAGACTAAATGCAGTTTGTATGTGCTTCCCTGCCCTGATCAAGTCAAATAATGGACAGTGCGTTTCCCTTCAAATGTAGGCAGTACAATCAGCATTTGTTTTTAGTCTAGGAGACTGTAAATGTCTGTATTCCGTTAGGGCCCTGTAAAATCCCTTGGATGTTTTGCCTGACCCCCCCCCCCCCCACCCAATTCCCTTTTCTCCGTTGTTGACCATTTGTCCCTGTTTTTGCAGGTTTTCGCTCTCAAAAGTCCACCCTTTTAATAGAAAAACAACACAATTTGATGTTCTATATCCACAACAATAGTTTAAACCCTGCTGCATCATGTAAACCGTTTTTAAGGTGTGGGGAAAATTGAAGACATTTCGATGTTTGGGTGTAGTTGCCCTGAAATGCAAGTGTGCACCTTGGAAGAGACCTTTGTTTGCTTAAGCTGTGTTGCTGTAGCGCTCATGTGATTGCAGAGTTTGCGAAACAAATGGCCACTGGATTGGTGCAAATAATCATGATGTAATTCTGCCAGGCAGCCATAGGCTTCTTTGTAGTTAGCATTTAATGGAGAAGGTTTTGGGGAAAGCCTTCCCTTCTCTACCTACCAGAAGAAGCTTCTCATTAGCGTCCTCGCTAAGGGCTACACAAAGTGTAGACAATCGCGCGCACCGCACACATACGGGCATTGCTGTGCCGTTGAGAAAGTTGCATGGAAATACCAATCGCTGATACATTTTGTTTAATTCTTATGATTCACTCGGGCAAGTGAATGAATGTTCTAACAAGTTGAATAGATTGAGTTGATTTCCTACTAAGTTCAATAAATGTTTGACTATTGTTGAATTTCGGTTGAATGTCTGGCTGGAGTCCGTCTGCGTTCCCTGCATTTTACAGGGCCCTAGTGCCATGAACTTGTCATAAGTCTACATAGGATATGCCCCCCCCCCCCCCCCCACAAGACTGAAATATATGGCCTGGAAAGGAAAGCAAGGTTTCAGCTCCTTCAGTCTGTGTCACAAAGTGGATATTCTCCTGCCTGCCTTTGAGAGTGAGGCACACATTGACTTTATATAGTGTGCCCAGAGTTATTCCTTCGCTTACGGCCATACCAGCCTGAATACGCCCGATCTCGTCCGATCTCGGAAGCTAAGCAGGGTCGGGCCTGGTTAGTACTTGGATGGGAGACCGCCTGGGAATACCAGGTGCTGTAAGCATTTTGCTCCACTAGAGCTTGCTCTTGTGTCTTGTAGCATCTGCCTTTTATTTATCACCCGAATAATAATAGTAATAAAAATAACATCTGTTTGTGTTAGACTAAATGCAGTTTGTATGTGCTTCCCTGCCCTGATCAAGTCAAATAATGGACAGTGCGTTTCCCTTCAAATGTAGGCAGTACAATCAGCATTTGTTTTTAGTCTAGGAGACTGTAAATGTCTGTATTCCGTTAGGGCCCTGTAAAATCCCTTGGATGTTTTGCCTGACCCCCCCCCCCCCCCACCCAATTCCCTTTTCTCTGTTGTTGACCATTTGTCCCTGTTTTTGCAGGTTTTCGCTCTCAAAAGTCCACCCTTTTAATAGAAAAACAACACAATTTGATGTTCTATATCCACAACAATAGTTTAAACCCTGCTGCATCATGTAAACCGTTTTTAAGGTGTGGGGAAAATTGAAGACATTTCGATGTTTGGGTGTAGTTGCCCTGAAATGCAAGTGTGCACCTTGGAAGAGACCTTTGTTTGCTTAAGCTGTGTTGCTGTAGCGCTCATGTGATTGCAGAGTTTGCGAAACAAATGGCCACTGGATTGGTGCAAATAATCATGATGTAATTCTGCCAGGCAGCCATAGGCTTCTTTGTAGTTAGCATTTAATGGAGAAGGTTTTGGGGAAAGCCTTCCCTTCTCTACCTACCAGAAGAAGCTTCTCATTAGCGTCCTCGCTAAGGGCTACACAAAGTGTAGACAATCGCGCGCACCGCACACATACGGGCATTGCTGTGCCGTTGAGAAAGTTGCATGGAAATACCAATCGCTGATACATTTTGTTTAATTCTTATGATTCACTCGGGCAAGTGAATGAATGTTCTAACAAGTTGAATAGATTGAGTTGATTTCCTACTAAGTTCAATAAATGTTTGACTATTGTTGAATTTCGGTTGAATGTCTGGCTGGAGTCCGTCTGCGTTCCCTGCATTTTACAGGGCCCTAGTGCCATGAACTTGTCATAAGTCTACATAGGATATGCCCCCCCCCCCCCCACAAGACTGAAATATATGGCCTGGAAAGGAAAGCAAGGTTTCAGCTCCTTCAGTCTGTGTCACAAAGTGGATATTCTCCTGCCTGCCTTTGAGTGAGGCACACATTGACTTTATATAGTGTGCCCAGAGTTATTCCTTCGCTTACGGCCATACCAGCCTGAATACGCCCGATCTCGTCCGATCTCGGAAGCTAAGCAGGGTCGGGCCTGGTTAGTACTTGGATGGGAGACCGCCTGGGAATACCAGGTGCTGTAAGCATTTTGCTCCACTAGAGCTTGCTCTTGTGTCATGTAGTATCTGCCTTTTATTTATCACCCGAATAATAATAGTAATAATAATAACATCTGTTTGTGTTAGACTAAATGCAGTTTGTATGTGCTTCCCTGCCCTGATCAAGTCAAATAATGGACAGTGCGTTTCCCTTCAAATGTAGGCAGTACAATCAGCATTTGTTTTTAGTCTAGGAGACTGTAAATGTCTGTATTCCGTTAGGGCCCTGTAAAATCCCTTGGATGTTTTGCCTGACCCCCCCCCCCCCACCCAATTCCCTTTTCTCCGTTGTTGACCATTTGTCCCTGTTTTTGCAGGTTTTCGCTCTCAAAAGTCCACCCTTTTAATAGAAAAACAACACAATTTGATGTTCTATATCCACAACAATAGTTTAAACCCTGCTGCATCATGTAAACCGTTTTTAAGGTGTGGGGAAAATTGAAGACATTTCGATGTTTGGGTGTAGTTGCCCTGAAATGCAAGTGTGCACCTTGGAAGAGACCTTTGTTTGCTTAAGCTGTGTTGCTGTAGCGCTCATGTGATTGCAGAGTTTGCGAAACAAATGGCCACTGGATTGGTGCAAATAATCATGATGTAATTCTGCCAGGCAGCCATAGGCTTCTTTGTAGTTAGCATTTAATGGAGAAGGTTTTGGGGAAAGCCTTCCCTTCTCTACCTACCAGAAGAAGCTTCTCATTAGCGTCCTCGCTAAGGGCTACACAAAGTGTAGACAATCGCGCGCACCGCACACATACGGGCATTGCTGTGCCGTTGAGAAAGTTGCATGGAAATACCAATCGCTGATACATTTTGTTTAATTCTTATGATTCACTCGGGCAAGTGAATGAATGTTCTAACAAGTTGAATAGATTGAGTTGATTTCCTACTAAGTTCAATAAATGTTTGACTATTGTTGAATTTCGGTTGAATGTCTGGCTGGAGTCCGTCTGCGTTCCCTGCATTTTACAGGGCCCTAGTGCCATGAACTTGTCATAAGTCTACATAGGATATGCCCCCCCCCCCCCCCACAAGACTGAAATATATGGCCTGGAAAGGAAAGCAAGGTTTCAGCTCCTTCAGTCTGTGTCACAAAGTGGATATTCTCCTGCCTGCCTTTGAGAGTGAGGCACACATTGACTTTATATAGTGTGCCCAGAGTTATTCCTTCGCTTACGGCCATACCAGCCTGAATACGCCCGATCTCGTCCGATCTCGGAAGCTAAGCAGGGTCGGGCCTGGTTAGTACTTGGATGGGAGACCGCCTGGGAATACCAGGTGCTGTAAGCATTTTGCTCCACTAGAGCTTGCTCTTGTGTCTTGTAGCATCTGCCTTTTATTTATCACCCGAATAATAATAGTAATAAAAATAACATCTGTTTGTGTTAGACTAAATGCAGTTTGTATGTGCTTCCCTGCCCTGATCAAGTCAAATAATGGACAGTGCGTTTCCCTTCAAATGTAGGCAGTACAATCAGCATTTGTTTTTAGTCTAGGAGACTGTAAATGTCTGTATTCCGTTAGGGCCCTGTAAAATCCCTTGGATGTTTTGCCTGACCCCCCCCCCCCCCCCCACCCAATTCCCTTTTCTCTGTTGTTGACCATTTGTCCCTGTTTTTGCAGGTTTTCGCTCTCAAAAGTCCACCCTTTTAATAGAAAAACAACACAATTTGATGTTCTATATCCACAACAATAGTTTAAACCCTGCTGCATCATGTAAACCGTTTTTAAGGTGTGGGGAAAATTGAAGACATTTCGATGTTTGGGTGTAGTTGCCCTGAAATGCAAGTGTGCACCTTGGAAGAGACCTTTGTTTGCTTAAGCTGTGTTGCTGTAGCGCTCATGTGATTGCAGAGTTTGCGAAACAAATGGCCACTGGATTGGTGCAAATAATCATGATGTAATTCTGCCAGGCAGCCATAGGCTTCTTTGTAGTTAGCATTTAATGGAGAAGGTTTTGGGGAAAGCCTTCCCTTCTCTACCTACCAGAAGAAGCTTCTCATTAGCGTCCTCGCTAAGGGCTACACAAAGTGTAGACAATCGCGCGCACCGCACACATACGGGCATTGCTGTGCCGTTGAGAAAGTTGCATGGAAATACCAATCGCTGATACATTTTGTTTAATTCTTATGATTCACTCGGGCAAGTGAATGAATGTTCTAACAAGTTGAATAGATTGAGTTGATTTCCTACTAAGTTCAATAAATGTTTGACTATTGTTGAATTTCGGTTGAATGTCTGGCTGGAGTCCGTCTGCGTTCCCTGCATTTTACAGGGCCCTAGTGCCATGAACTTGTCATAAGTCTACATAGGATATGCCCCCCCCCCCCCACAAGACTGAAATATATGGCCTGGAAAGGAAAGCAAGGTTTCAGCTCCTTCAGTCTGTGTCACAAAGTGGATATTCTCCTGCCTGCCTTTGAGAGTGAGGCACACATTGACTTTATATAGTGTGCCCAGAGTTATTCCTTCGCTTACGGCCATACCAGCCTGAATACGCCCGATCTCGTCCGATCTCGGAAGCTAAGCAGGGTCGGGCCTGGTTAGTACTTGGATGGGAGACCGCCTGGGAATACCAGGTGCTGTAAGCATTTTGCTCCACTAGAGCTTGCTCTTGTGTCTTGTAGCATCTGCCTTTTATTTATCACCCGAATAATAATAGTAATAAAAATAACATCTGTTTGTGTTAGACTAAATGCAGTTTGTATGTGCTTCCCTGCCCTGATCAAGTCAAATAATGGACAGTGCGTTTCCCTTCAAATGTAGGCAGTACAATCAGCATTTGTTTTTAGTCTAGGAGACTGTAAATGTCTGTATTCCGTTAGGGCCCTGTAAAATCCCTTGGATGTTTTGCCTGACCCCCCCCCCCACCCAATTCCCTTTTCTCCGTTGTTGACCATTTGTCCCTGTTTTTGCAGGTTTTCGCTCTCAAAAGTCCACCCTTTTAATAGAAAAACAACACAATTTGATGTTCTATATCCACAACAATAGTTTAAACCCTGCTGCATCATGTAAACCGTTTTTAAGGTGTGGGGAAAATTGAAGACATTTCGATGTTTGGGTGTAGTTGCCCTGAAATGCAAGTGTGCACCTTGGAAGAGACCTTTGTTTGCTTAAGCTGTGTTGCTGTAGCGCTCATGTGATTGCAGAGTTTGCGAAACAAATGGCCACTGGATTGGTGCAAATAATCATGATGTAATTCTGCCAGGCAGCCATAGGCTTCTTTGTAGTTAGCATTTAATGGAGAAGGTTTTGGGGAAAGCCTTCCCTTCTCTACCTACCAGAAGAAGCTTCTCATTAGCGTCCTCGCTAAGGGCTACACAAAGTGTAGACAATCGCGCGCACCGCACACATACGGGCATTGCTGTGCCGTTGAGAAAGTTGCATGGAAATACCAATCGCTGATACATTTTGTTTAATTCTTATGATTCACTCGGGCAAGTGAATGAATGTTCTAACAAGTTGAATAGATTGAGTTGATTTCCTACTAAGTTCAATAAATGTTTGACTATTGTTGAATTTCGGTTGAATGTCTGGCTGGAGTCCGTCTGCGTTCCCTGCATTTTACAGGGCCCTAGTGCCATGAACTTGTCATAAGTCTACATAGGATATGCCCCCCCCCCCCACAAGACTGAAATATATGGCCTGGAAAGGAAAGCAAGGTTTCAGCTCCTTCAGTCTGTGTCACAAAGTGGATATTCTCCTGCCTGCCTTTGAGAGTGAGGCACACATTGACTTTATATAGTGTGCCCAGAGTTATTCCTTCGCTTACGGCCATACCAGCCTGAATACGCCCGATCTCGGAAGCTAAGCAGGGTCGGGCCTGGTTAGTACTTGGATGGGAGACCGCCTGGGAATACCAGGTGCTGTAAGCATTTTGCTCCACTAGAGCTTGCTCTTGTGTCTTGTAGCATCTGCCTTTTATTTATCACCCGAATAATAATAGTAATAAAAATAACATCTGTTTGTGTTAGACTAAATGCAGTTTGTATGTGCTTCCCTGCCCTGATCAAGTCAAATAATGGACAGTGCGTTTCCCTTCAAATGTAGGCAGTACAATCAGCATTTGTTTTTAGTCTAGGAGACTGTAAATGTCTGTATTCCGTTAGGGCCCTGTAAAATCCCTTGGATGTTTTGCCTGACCCCCCCCCCCCCCCACCCAATTCCCTTTTCTCCGTTGTTGACCATTTGTCCCTGTTTTTGCAGGTTTTCGCTCTCAAAAGTCCACCCTTTTAATAGAAAAACAACACAATTTGATGTTCTATATCCACAACAATAGTTTAAACCCTGCTGCATCATGTAAACCGTTTTTAAGGTGTGGGGAAAATTGAAGACATTTCGATGTTTGGGTGTAGTTGCCCTGAAATGCAAGTGTGCACCTTGGAAGAGACCTTTGTTTGCTTAAGCTGTGTTGCTGTAGCGCTCATGTGATTGCAGAGTTTGCGAAACAAATGGCCACTGGATTGGTGCAAATAATCATGATGTAATTCTGCCAGGCAGCCATAGGCTTCTTTGTAGTTAGCATTTAATGGAGAAGGTTTTGGGGAAAGCCTTCCCTTCTCTACCTACCAGAAGAAGCTTCTCATTAGCGTCCTCGCTAAGGGCTACACAAAGTGTAGACAATCGCGCGCACCGCACACATACGGGCATTGCTGTGCCGTTGAGAAAGTTGCATGGAAATACCAATCGCTGATACATTTTGTTTAATTCTTATGATTCACTCGGGCAAGTGAATGAATGTTCTAACAAGTTGAATAGATTGAGTTGATTTCCTACTAAGTTCAATAAATGTTTGACTATTGTTGAATTTCGGTTGAATGTCTGGCTGGAGTCCGTCTGCGTTCCCTGCATTTTACAGGGCCCTAGTGCCATGAACTTGTCATAAGTCTACATAGGATATGCCCCCCCCCCCCCACAAGACTGAAATATATGGCCTGGAAAGGAAAGCAAGGTTTCAGCTCCTTCAGTCTGTGTCACAAAGTGGATATTCTCCTGCCTGCCTTTGAGAGTGAGGCACACATTGACTTTATATAGTGTGCCCAGAGTTATTCCTTCGCTTACGGCCATACCAGCCTGAATACGCCCGATCTCGGAAGCTAAGCAGGGTCGGGCCTGGTTAGTACTTGGATGGGAGACCGCCTGGGAATACCAGGTGCTGTAAGCATTTTGCTCCACTAGAGCTTGCTCTTGTGTCTTGTAGCATCTGCCTTTTATTTATCACCCGAATAATAATAGTAATAAAAATAACATCTGTTTGTGTTAGACTAAATGCAGTTTGTATGTGCTTCCCTGCCCTGATCAAGTCAAATAATGGACAGTGCGTTTCCCTTCAAATGTAGGCAGTACAATCAGCATTTGTTTTTAGTCTAGGAGACTGTAAATGTCTGTATTCCGTTAGGGCCCTGTAAAATCCCTTGGATGTTTTGCCTGACCCCCCCCCCCCCCCCACCCAATTCCCTTTTCTCCGTTGTTGACCATTTGTCCCTGTTTTTGCAGGTTTTCGCTCTCAAAAGTCCACCCTTTTAATAGAAAAACAACACAATTTGATGTTCTATATCCACAACAATAGTTTAAACCCTGCTGCATCATGTAAACCGTTTTTAAGGTGTGGGGAAAATTGAAGACATTTCGATGTTTGGGTGTAGTTGCCCTGAAATGCAAGTGTGCACCTTGGAAGAGACCTTTGTTTGCTTAAGCTGTGTTGCTGTAGCGCTCATGTGATTGCAGAGTTTGCGAAACAAATGGCCACTGGATTGGTGCAAATAATCATGATGTAATTCTGCCAGGCAGCCATAGGCTTCTTTGTAGTTAGCATTTAATGGAGAAGGTTTTGGGGAAAGCCTTCCCTTCTCTACCTACCAGAAGAAGCTTCTCATTAGCGTCCTCGCTAAGGGCTACACAAAGTGTAGACAATCGCGCGCACCGCACACATACGGGCATTGCTGTGCCGTTGAGAAAGTTGCATGGAAATACCAATCGCTGATACATTTTGTTTAATTCTTATGATTCACTCGGGCAAGTGAATGAATGTTCTAACAAGTTGAATAGATTGAGTTGATTTCCTACTAAGTTCAATAAATGTTTGACTATTGTTGAATTTCGGTTGAATGTCTGGCTGGAGTCCGTCTGCGTTCCCTGCATTTTACAGGGCCCTAGTGCCATGAACTTGTCATAAGTCTACATAGGATATGCCCCCCCCCCCCACAAGACTGAAATATATGGCCTGGAAAGGAAAGCAAGGTTTCAGCTCCTTCAGTCTGTGTCACAAAGTGGATATTCTCCTGCCTGCCTTTGAGAGTGAGGCACACATTGACTTTATATAGTGTGCCCAGAGTTATTCCTTCGCTTACGGCCATACCAGCCTGAATACGCCCGATCTCGTCCGATCTCGGAAGCTAAGCAGGGTCGGGCCTGGTTAGTACTTGGATGGGAGACCGCCTGGGAATACCAGGTGCTGTAAGCATTTTGCTCCACTAGAGCTTGCTCTTGTGTCTTGTAGCATCTGCCTTTTATTTATCACCCGAATAATAATAGTAATAAAAATAACATCTGTTTGTGTTAGACTAAATGCAGTTTGTATGTGCTTCCCTGCCCTGATCAAGTCAAATAATGGACAGTGCGTTTCCCTTCAAATGTAGGCAGTACAATCAGCATTTGTTTTTAGTCTAGGAGACTGTAAATGTCTGTATTCCGTTAGGGCCCTGTAAAATCCCTTGGATGTTTTGCCTGACCCCCCCCCCCCCCACCCAATTCCCTTTTCTCCGTTGTTGACCATTTGTCCCTGTTTTTGCAGGTTTTCGCTCTCAAAAGTCCACCCTTTTAATAGAAAAACAACACAATTTGATGTTCTATATCCACAACAATAGTTTAAACCCTGCTGCATCATGTAAACCGTTTTTAAGGTGTGGGGAAAATTGAAGACATTTCGATGTTTGGGTGTAGTTGCCCTGAAATGCAAGTGTGCACCTTGGAAGAGACCTTTGTTTGCTTAAGCTGTGTTGCTGTAGCGCTCATGTGATTGCAGAGTTTGCGAAACAAATGGCCACTGGATTGGTGCAAATAATCATGATGTAATTCTGCCAGGCAGCCATAGGCTTCTTTGTAGTTAGCATTTAATGGAGAAGGTTTTGGGGAAAGCCTTCCCTTCTCTACCTACCAGAAGAAGCTTCTCATTAGCGTCCTCGCTAAGGGCTACACAAAGTGTAGACAATCGCGCGCACCGCACACATACGGGCATTGCTGTGCCGTTGAGAAAGTTGCATGGAAATACCAATCGCTGATACATTTTGTTTAATTCTTATGATTCACTCGGGCAAGTGAATGAATGTTCTAACAAGTTGAATAGATTGAGTTGATTTCCTACTAAGTTCAATAAATGTTTGACTATTGTTGAATTTCGGTTGAATGTCTGGCTGGATTCCGTCTGCGTTCCCTGCATTTTACAGGGCCCTAGTGCCATGAACTTGTCATAAGTCTACATAGGATATGCCCCCCCCCACAAGACTGAAATATATGACCTGGAAAGGAAAGCAAGGTTTCAGCTCCTTCAGTCTGTGTCACAAAGTGGATATTCTTCTGCCTGCCTTTGAGAGTGAGGCACACATTGACTTTATATAGTGTGCCCAGAGTAATTCCTTCGCTTACGGCCATACCAGCCTGAATACGCCCGATCTCGTCCGATCTCGGAAGCTAAGCAGGGTCGGGCCTGGTTAGTACTTGGATGGGAGACCGCCTGGGAATACCAGGTGCTGTAAGCATTTTGCTCCACTAGAGCTTGCTCTTGTGTCATGTAGTATCTGCCTTTTATTTATCACCCGAATAATAATAGTAATAATAATAACATCTGTTTGTGTTAGACTAAATGCAGTTTGTATGTGCTTCCCTGCCCTGATCAAGTCAAATAATGGACAGTGCGTTTCCCTTCAAATGTAGGCAGTACAATCAGCATTTGTTTTTAGTCTAGGAGACTGTAAATGTCTGTATTCCGTTAGGGCCCTGTAAAATCCCTTGGATGTTTTGCCTGACCCCCCCCCCCCCCACCCAATTCCCTTTTCTCTGTTGTTGACCATTTGTCCCTGTTTTTGCAGGTTTTCGCTCTCAAAAGTCCACCCTTTTAATAGAAAAACAACACAATTTGATGTTCTATATCCACAACAATAGTTTAAACCCTGCTGCATCATGTAAACCGTTTTTAAGGTGTGGGGAAAATTGAAGACATTTCGATGTTTGGGTGTAGTTGCCCTGAAATGCAAGTGTGCACCTTGGAAGAGACCTTTGTTTGCTTAAGCTGTGTTGCTGTAGCGCTCATGTGATTGCAGAGTTTGCGAAACAAATGGCCACTGGATTGGTGCAAATAATCATGATGTAATTCTGCCAGGCAGCCATAGGCTTCTTTGTAGTTAGCATTTAATGGAGAAGGTTTTGGGGAAAGCCTTCCCTTCTCTACCTACCAGAAGAAGCTTCTCATTAGCGTCCTCGCTAAGGGCTACACAAAGTGTAGACAATCGCGCGCACCGCACACATACGGGCATTGCTGTGCCGTTGAGAAAGTTGCATGGAAATACCAATCGCTGATACATTTTGTTTAATTCTTATGATTCACTCGGGCAAGTGAATGAATGTTCTAACAAGTTGAATAGATTGAGTTGATTTCCTACTAAGTTCAATAAATGTTTGACTATTGTTGAATTTCGGTTGAATGTCTGGCTGGAGTCCGTCTGCGTTCCCTGCATTTTACAGGGCCCTAGTGCCATGAACTTGTCATAAGTCTACATAGGATATGCCCCCCCCCCCCCCCCCCCCACAAGACTGAAATATATGGCCTGGAAAGGAAAGCAAGGTTTCAGCTCCTTCAGTCTGTGTCACAAAGTGGATATTCTCCTGCCTGCCTTTGAGAGTGAGGCACACATTGACTTTATATAGTGTGCCCAGAGTTATTCCTTCGCTTACGGCCATACCAGCCTGAATACGCCCGATCTCGTCCGATCTCGGAAGCTAAGCAGGGTCGGGCCTGGTTAGTACTTGGATGGGAGACCGCCTGGGAATACCAGGTGCTGTAAGCATTTTGCTCCACTAGAGCTTGCTCTTGTGTCTTGTAGCATCTGCCTTTTATTTATCACCCGAATAATAATAGTAATAAAAATAACATCTGTTTGTGTTAGACTAAATGCAGTTTGTATGTGCTTCCCTGCCCTGATCAAGTCAAATAATGGACAGTGCGTTTCCCTTCAAATGTAGGCAGTACAATCAGCATTTGTTTTTAGTCTAGGAGACTGTAAATGTCTGTATTCCGTTAGGGCCCTGTAAAATCCCTTGGATGTTTTGCCTGACCCCCCCCCCCCCCCCCACCCAATTCCCTTTTCTCTGTTGTTGACCATTTGTCCCTGTTTTTGCAGGTTTTCGCTCTCAAAAGTCCACCCTTTTAATAGAAAAACAACACAATTTGATGTTCTATATCCACAACAATAGTTTAAACCCTGCTGCATCATGTAAACCGTTTTTAAGGTGTGGGGAAAATTGAAGACATTTCGATGTTTGGGTGTAGTTGCCCTGAAATGCAAGTGTGCACCTTGGAAGAGACCTTTGTTTGCTTAAGCTGTGTTGCTGTAGCGCTCATGTGATTGCAGAGTTTGCGAAACAAATGGCCACTGGATTGGTGCAAATAATCATGATGTAATTCTGCCAGGCAGCCATAGGCTTCTTTGTAGTTAGCATTTAATGGAGAAGGTTTTGGGGAAAGCCTTCCCTTCTCTACCTACCAGAAGAAGCTTCTCATTAGCGTCCTCGCTAAGGGCTACACAAAGTGTAGACAATCGCGCGCACCGCACACATACGGGCATTGCTGTGCCGTTGAGAAAGTTGCATGGAAATACCAATCGCTGATACATTTTGTTTAATTCTTATGATTCACTCGGGCAAGTGAATGAATGTTCTAACAAGTTGAATAGATTGAGTTGATTTCCTACTAAGTTCAATAAATGTTTGACTATTGTTGAATTTCGGTTGAATGTCTGGCTGGATTCCGTCTGCGTTCCCTGCATTTTACAGGGCCCTAGTGCCATGAACTTGTCATAAGTCTACATAGGATATGCCCCCCCCCACAAGACTGAAATATATGACCTGGAAAGGAAAGCAAGGTTTCAGCTCCTTCAGTCTGTGTCACAAAGTGGATATTCTTCTGCCTGCCTTTGAGAGTGAGGCACACATTGACTTTATATAGTGTGCCCAGAGTAATTCCTTCGCTTACGGCCATACCAGCCTGAATACGCCCGATCTCGTCCGATCTCGGAAGCTAAGCAGGGTCGGGCCTGGTTAGTACTTGGATGGGAGACCGCCTGGGAATACCAGGTGCTGTAAGCATTTTGCTCCACTAGAGCTTGCTCTTGTGTCATGTAGTATCTGCCTTTTATTTATCACCCGAATAATAATAGTAATAATAATAACATCTGTTTGTGTTAGACTAAATGCAGTTTGTATGTGCTTCCCTGCCCTGATCAAGTCAAATAATGGACAGTGCGTTTCCCTTCAAATGTAGGCAGTACAATCAGCATTTGTTTTTAGTCTAGTAGACTGTAAATGTCTGTATTCCGTTAGGGCCCTGTAAAATCCCTTGGATGTTTTGCCTGACCCCCCCCCCCCCACCCAATTCCCTTTTCTCCGTTGTTGACCATTTGTCCCTGTTTTTGCAGGTTTTCGCTCTCAAAAGTCCACCCTTTTAATAGAAAAACAACACAATTTGATGTTCTATATCCACAACAATAGTTTAAACCCTGCTGCATCATGTAAACCGTTTTTAAGGTGTGGGGAAAATTGAAGACATTTCGATGTTTGGGTGTAGTTGCCCTGAAATGCAAGTGTGCACCTTGGAAGAGACCTTTGTTTGCTTAAGCTGTGTTGCTGTAGCGCTCATGTGATTGCAGAGTTTGCGAAACAAATGGCCACTGGATTGGTGCAAATAATCATGATGTAATTCTGCCAGGCAGCCATAGGCTTCTTTGTAGTTAGCATTTAATGGAGAAGGTTTTGGGGAAAGCCTTCCCTTCTCTACCTACCAGAAGAAGCTTCTCATTAGCGTCCTCGCTAAGGGCTACACAAAGTGTAGACAATCGCGCGCACCGCACACATACGGGCATTGCTGTGCCGTTGAGAAAGTTGCATGGAAATACCAATCGCTGATACATTTTGTTTAATTCTTATGATTCACTCGGGCAAGTGAATGAATGTTCTAACAAGTTGAATAGATTGAGTTGATTTCCTACTAAGTTCAATAAATGTTTGACTATTGTTGAATTTCGGTTGAATGTCTGGCTGGAGTCCGTCTGCGTTCCCTGCATTTTACAGGGCCCTAGTGCCATGAACTTGTCATAAGTCTACATAGGATATGCCCCCCCCCCCCCACAAGACTGAAATATATGGCCTGGAAAGGAAAGCAAGGTTTCAGCTCCTTCAGTCTGTGTCACAAAGTGGATATTCTCCTGCCTGCCTTTGAGAGTGAGGCACACATTGACTTTATATAGTGTGCCCAGAGTTATTCCTTCGCTTACGGCCATACCAGCCTGAATACGCCCGATCTCGTCCGATCTCGGAAGCTAAGCAGGGTCGGGCCTGGTTAGTACTTGGATGGGAGACCGCCTGGGAATACCAGGTGCTGTAAGCATTTTGCTCCACTAGAGCTTGCTCTTGTGTCTTGTAGCATCTGCCTTTTATTTATCACCCGAATAATAATAGTAATAAAAATAACATCTGTTTGTGTTAGACTAAATGCAGTTTGTATGTGCTTCCCTGCCCTGATCAAGTCAAATAATGGACAGTGCGTTTCCCTTCAAATGTAGGCAGTACAATCAGCATTTGTTTTTAGTCTAGGAGACTGTAAATGTCTGTATTCCGTTAGGGCCCTGTAAAATCCCTTGGATGTTTTGCCTGACCCCCCCCCCCCACCCAATTCCCTTTTCTCCGTTGTTGACCATTTGTCCCTGTTTTTGCAGGTTTTCGCTCTCAAAAGTCCACCCTTTTAATAGAAAAACAACACAATTTGATGTTCTATATCCACAACAATAGTTTAAACCCTGCTGCATCATGTAAACCGTTTTTAAGGTGTGGGGAAAATTGAAGACATTTCGATGTTTGGGTGTAGTTGCCCTGAAATGCAAGTGTGCACCTTGGAAGAGACCTTTGTTTGCTTAAGCTGTGTTGCTGTAGCGCTCATGTGATTGCAGAGTTTGCGAAACAAATGGCCACTGGATTGGTGCAAATAATCATGATGTAATTCTGCCAGGCAGCCATAGGCTTCTTTGTAGTTAGCATTTAATGGAGAAGGTTTTGGGGAAAGCCTTCCCTTCTCTACCTACCAGAAGAAGCTTCTCATTAGCGTCCTCGCTAAGGGCTACACAAAGTGTAGACAATCGCGCGCACCGCACACATACGGGCATTGCTGTGCCGTTGAGAAAGTTGCATGGAAATACCAATCGCTGATACATTTTGTTTAATTCTTATGATTCACTCGGGCAAGTGAATGAATGTTCTAACAAGTTGAATAGATTGAGTTGATTTCCTACTAAGTTCAATAAATGTTTGACTATTGTTGAATTTCGGTTGAATGTCTGGCTGGAGTCCGTCTGCGTTCCCTGCATTTTACAGGGCCCTAGTGCCATGAACTTGTCATAAGTCTACATAGGATATGCCCCCCCCCCCCCACAAGACTGAAATATATGGCCTGGAAAGGAAAGCAAGGTTTCAGCTCCTTCAGTCTGTGTCACAAAGTGGATATTCTCCTGCCTGCCTTTGAGAGTGAGGCACACATTGACTTTATATAGTGTGCCCAGAGTTATTCCTTCGCTTACGGCCATACCAGCCTGAATACGCCCGATCTCGTCCGATCTCGGAAGCTAAGCAGGGTCGGGCCTGGTTAGTACTTGGATGGGAGACCGCCTGGGAATACCAGGTGCTGTAAGCATTTTGCTCCACTAGAGCTTGCTCTTGTGTCTTGTAGCATCTGCCTTTTATTTATCACCCGAATAATAATAGTAATAAAAATAACATCTGTTTGTGTTAGACTAAATGCAGTTTGTATGTGCTTCCCTGCCCTGATCAAGTCAAATAATGGACAGTGCGTTTCCCTTCAAATGTAGGCAGTACAATCAGCATTTGTTTTTAGTCTAGGAGACTGTAAATGTCTGTATTCCGTTAGGGCCCTGTAAAATCCCTTGGATGTTTTGCCTGACCCCCCCCCCCCCCCACCCAATTCCCTTTTCTCCGTTGTTGACCATTTGTCCCTGTTTTTGCAGGTTTTCGCTCTCAAAAGTCCACCCTTTTAATAGAAAAACAACACAATTTGATGTTCTATATCCACAACAATAGTTTAAACCCTGCTGCATCATGTAAACCGTTTTTAAGGTGTGGGGAAAATTGAAGACATTTCGATGTTTGGGTGTAGTTGCCCTGAAATGCAAGTGTGCACCTTGGAAGAGACCTTTGTTTGCTTAAGCTGTGTTGCTGTAGCGCTCATGTGATTGCAGAGTTTGCGAAACAAATGGCCACTGGATTGGTGCAAATAATCATGATGTAATTCTGCCAGGCAGCCATAGGCTTCTTTGTAGTTAGCATTTAATGGAGAAGGTTTTGGGGAAAGCCTTCCCTTCTCTACCTACCAGAAGAAGCTTCTCATTAGCGTCCTCGCTAAGGGCTACACAAAGTGTAGACAATCGCGCGCACCGCACACATACGGGCATTGCTGTGCCGTTGAGAAAGTTGCATGGAAATACCAATCGCTGATACATTTTGTTTAATTCTTATGATTCACTCGGGCAAGTGAATGAATGTTCTAACAAGTTGAATAGATTGAGTTGATTTCCTACTAAGTTCAATAAATGTTTGACTATTGTTGAATTTCGGTTGAATGTCTGGCTGGAGTCCGTCTGCGTTCCCTGCATTTTACAGGGCCCTAGTGCCATGAACTTGTCATAAGTCTACATAGGATATGCCCCCCCCCCCCCACAAGACTGAAATATATGGCCTGGAAAGGAAAGCAAGGTTTCAGCTCCTTCAGTCTGTGTCACAAAGTGGATATTCTCCTGCCTGCCTTTGAGAGTGAGGCACACATTGACTTTATATAGTGTGCCCAGAGTAATTCCTTCGCTTACGGCCATACCAGCCTGAATACGCCCGATCTCGTCCGATCTCGGAAGCTAAGCAGGGTCGGGCCTGGTTAGTACTTGGATGGGAGACCGCCTGGGAATACCAGGTGCTGTAAGCATTTTGCTCCACTAGAGCTTGCTCTTGTGTCATGTAGTATCTGCCTTTTATTTATCACCCGAATAATAATAGTAATAATAATAACATCTGTTTGTGTTAGACTAAATGCAGTTTGTATGTGCTTCCCTGCCCTGATCAAGTCAAATAATGGACAGTGCGTTTCCCTTCAAATGTAGGCAGTACAATCAGCATTTGTTTTTAGTCTAGGAGACTGTAAATGTCTGTATTCCGTTAGGGCCCTGTAAAATCCCTTGGATGTTTTGCCTGACCCCCCCCCCCCCCACCCAATTCCCTTTTCTCCGTTGTTGACCATTTGTCCCTGTTTTTGCAGGTTTTCGCTCTCAAAAGTCCACCCTTTTAATAGAAAAACAACACAATTTGATGTTCTATATCCACAACAATAGTTTAAACCCTGCTGCATCATGTAAACCGTTTTTAAGGTGTGGGGAAAATTGAAGACATTTCGATGTTTGGGTGTAGTTGCCCTGAAATGCAAGTGTGCACCTTGGAAGAGACCTTTGTTTGCTTAAGCTGTGTTGCTGTAGCGCTCATGTGATTGCAGAGTTTGCGAAACAAATGGCCACTGGATTGGTGCAAATAATCATGATGTAATTCTGCCAGGCAGCCATAGGCTTCTTTGTAGTTAGCATTTAATGGAGAAGGTTTTGGGGAAAGCCTTCCCTTCTCTACCTACCAGAAGAAGCTTCTCATTAGCGTCCTCGCTAAGGGCTACACAAAGTGTAGACAATCGCGCGCACCGCACACATACGGGCATTGCTGTGCCGTTGAGAAAGTTGCATGGAAATACCAATCGCTGATACATTTTGTTTAATTCTTATGATTCACTCGGGCAAGTGAATGAATGTTCTAACAAGTTGAATAGATTGAGTTGATTTCCTACTAAGTTCAATAAATGTTTGACTATTGTTGAATTTCGGTTGAATGTCTGGCTGGAGTCCGTCTGCGTTCCCTGCATTTTACAGGGCCCTAGTGCCATGAACTTGTCATAAGTCTACATAGGATATGCCCCCCCCCCCCCCCCACAAGACTGAAATATATGGCCTGGAAAGGAAAGCAAGGTTTCAGCTCCTTCAGTCTGTGTCACAAAGTGGATATTCTCCTGCCTGCCTTTGAGAGTGAGGCACACATTGACTTTATATAGTGTGCCCAGAGTTATTCCTTCGCTTACGGCCATACCAGCCTGAATACGCCCGATCTCGTCCGATCTCGGAAGCTAAGCAGGGTCGGGCCTGGTTAGTACTTGGATGGGAGACCGCCTGGGAATACCAGGTGCTGTAAGCATTTTGCTCCACTAGAGCTTGCTCTTGTGTCTTGTAGCATCTGCCTTTTATTTATCACCCGAATAATAATAGTAATAAAAATAACATCTGTTTGTGTTAGACTAAATGCAGTTTGTATGTGCTTCCCTGCCCTGATCAAGTCAAATAATGGACAGTGCGTTTCCCTTCAAATGTAGGCAGTACAATCAGCATTTGTTTTTAGTCTAGGAGACTGTAAATGTCTGTATTCCGTTAGGGCCCTGTAAAATCCCTTGGATGTTTTGCCTGACCCCCCCCCCCCCACCCAATTCCCTTTTCTCCGTTGTTGACCATTTGTCCCTGTTTTTGCAGGTTTTCGCTCTCAAAAGTCCACCCTTTTAATAGAAAAACAACACAATTTGATGTTCTATATCCACAACAATAGTTTAAACCCTGCTGCATCATGTAAACCGTTTTTAAGGTGTGGGGAAAATTGAAGACATTTCGATGTTTGGGTGTAGTTGCCCTGAAATGCAAGTGTGCACCTTGGAAGAGACCTTTGTTTGCTTAAGCTGTGTTGCTGTAGCGCTCATGTGATTGCAGAGTTTGCGAAACAAATGGCCACTGGATTGGTGCAAATAATCATGATGTAATTCTGCCAGGCAGCCATAGGCTTCTTTGTAGTTAGCATTTAATGGAGAAGGTTTTGGGGAAAGCCTTCCCTTCTCTACCTACCAGAAGAAGCTTCTCATTAGCGTCCTCGCTAAGGGCTACACAAAGTGTAGACAATCGCGCGCACCGCACACATACGGGCATTGCTGTGCCGTTGAGAAAGTTGCATGGAAATACCAATCGCTGATACATTTTGTTTAATTCTTATGATTCACTCGGGCAAGTGAATGAATGTTCTAACAAGTTGAATAGATTGAGTTGATTTCCTACTAAGTTCAATAAATGTTTGACTATTGTTGAATTTCGGTTGAATGTCTGGCTGGAGTCCGTCTGCGTTCCCTGCATTTTACAGGGCCCTAGTGCCATGAACTTGTCATAAGTCTACATAGGATATGCCCCCCCCCCCCCACAAGACTGAAATATATGGCCTGGAAAGGAAAGCAAGGTTTCAGCTCCTTCAGTCTGTGTCACAAAGTGGATATTCTCCTGCCTGCCTTTGAGAGTGAGGCACACATTGACTTTATATAGTGTGCCCAGAGTTATTCCTTCGCTTACGGCCATACCAGCCTGAATACGCCCGATCTCGTCCGATCTCGGAAGCTAAGCAGGGTCGGGCCTGGTTAGTACTTGGATGGGAGACCGCCTGGGAATACCAGGTGCTGTAAGCATTTTGCTCCACTAGAGCTTGCTCTTGTGTCTTGTAGCATCTGCCTTTTATTTATCACCCGAATAATAATAGTAATAAAAATAACATCTGTTTGTGTTAGACTAAATGCAGTTTGTATGTGCTTCCCTGCCCTGATCAAGTCAAATAATGGACAGTGCGTTTCCCTTCAAATGTAGGCAGTACAATCAGCATTTGTTTTTAGTCTAGGAGACTGTAAATGTCTGTATTCCGTTAGGGCCCTGTAAAATCCCTTGGATGTTTTGCCTGACCCCCCCCCCCCACCCAATTCCCTTTTCTCCGTTGTTGACCATTTGTCCCTGTTTTTGCAGGTTTTCGCTCTCAAAAGTCCACCCTTTTAATAGAAAAACAACACAATTTGATGTTCTATATCCACAACAATAGTTTAAACCCTGCTGCATCATGTAAACCGTTTTTAAGGTGTGGGGAAAATTGAAGACATTTCGATGTTTGGGTGTAGTTGCCCTGAAATGCAAGTGTGCACCTTGGAAGAGACCTTTGTTTGCTTAAGCTGTGTTGCTGTAGCGCTCATGTGATTGCAGAGTTTGCGAAACAAATGGCCACTGGATTGGTGCAAATAATCATGATGTAATTCTGCCAGGCAGCCATAGGCTTCTTTGTAGTTAGCATTTAATGGAGAAGGTTTTGGGGAAAGCCTTCCCTTCTCTACCTACCAGAAGAAGCTTCTCATTAGCGTCCTCGCTAAGGGCTACACAAAGTGTAGACAATCGCGCGCACCGCACACATACGGGCATTGCTGTGCCGTTGAGAAAGTTGCATGGAAATACCAATCGCTGATACATTTTGTTTAATTCTTATGATTCACTCGGGCAAGTGAATGAATGTTCTAACAAGTTGAATAGATTGAGTTGATTTCCTACTAAGTTCAATAAATGTTTGACTATTGTTGAATTTCGGTTGAATGTCTGGCTGGAGTCCGTCTGCGTTCCCTGCATTTTACAGGGCCCTAGTGCCATGAACTTGTCATAAGTCTACATAGGATATGCCCCCCCCCCCCCACAAGACTGAAATATATGGCCTGGAAAGGAAAGCAAGGTTTCAGCTCCTTCAGTCTGTGTCACAAAGTGGATATTCTCCTGCCTGCCTTTGAGAGTGAGGCACACATTGACTTTATATAGTGTGCCCAGAGTTATTCCTTCGCTTACGGCCATACCAGCCTGAATACGCCCGATCTCGTCCGATCTCGGAAGCTAAGCAGGGTCGGGCCTGGTTAGTACTTGGATGGGAGACCGCCTGGGAATACCAGGTGCTGTAAGCATTTTGCTCCACTAGAGCTTGCTCTTGTGTCTTGTAGCATCTGCCTTTTATTTATCACCCGAATAATAATAGTAATAAAAATAACATCTGTTTGTGTTAGACTAAATGCAGTTTGTATGTGCTTCCCTGCCCTGATCAAGTCAAATAATGGACAGTGCGTTTCCCTTCAAATGTAGGCAGTACAATCAGCATTTGTTTTTAGTCTAGGAGACTGTAAATGTCTGTATTCCGTTAGGGCCCTGTAAAATCCCTTGGATGTTTTGCCTGACCCCCCCCCCCCCCCACCCAATTCCCTTTTCTCCGTTGTTGACCATTTGTCCCTGTTTTTGCAGGTTTTCGCTCTCAAAAGTCCACCCTTTTAATAGAAAAACAACACAATTTGATGTTCTATATCCACAACAATAGTTTAAACCCTGCTGCATCATGTAAACCGTTTTTAAGGTGTGGGGAAAATTGAAGACATTTCGATGTTTGGGTGTAGTTGCCCTGAAATGCAAGTGTGCACCTTGGAAGAGACCTTTGTTTGCTTAAGCTGTGTTGCTGTAGCGCTCATGTGATTGCAGAGTTTGCGAAACAAATGGCCACTGGATTGGTGCAAATAATCATGATGTAATTCTGCCAGGCAGCCATAGGCTTCTTTGTAGTTAGCATTTAATGGAGAAGGTTTTGGGGAAAGCCTTCCCTTCTCTACCTACCAGAAGAAGCTTCTCATTAGCGTCCTCGCTAAGGGCTACACAAAGTGTAGACAATCGCGCGCACCGCACACATACGGGCATTGCTGTGCCGTTGAGAAAGTTGCATGGAAATACCAATCGCTGATACATTTTGTTTAATTCTTATGATTCACTCGGGCAAGTGAATGAATGTTCTAACAAGTTGAATAGATTGAGTTGATTTCCTACTAAGTTCAATAAATGTTTGACTATTGTTGAATTTCGGTTGAATGTCTGGCTGGAGTCCGTCTGCGTTCCCTGCATTTTACAGGGCCCTAGTGCCATGAACTTGTCATAAGTCTACATAGGATATGCCCCCCCCCCCCACAAGACTGAAATATATGGCCTGGAAAGGAAAGCAAGGTTTCAGCTCCTTCAGTCTGTGTCACAAAGTGGATATTCTCCTGCCTGCCTTTGAGAGTGAGGCACACATTGACTTTATTATAGTGTGCCCAGAGTAATTCCTTCGCTTACGGCCATACCAGCCTGAATACGCCCGATCTCGTCCGATCTCGGAAGCTAAGCAGGGTCGGGCCTGGTTAGTACTTGGATGGGAGACCGCCTGGGAATACCAGGTGCTGTAAGCATTTTGCTCCACTAGAGCTTGCTCTTGTGTCATGTAGTATCTGCCTTTTATTTATCACCCGAATAATAATAGTAATAATAATAACATCTGTTTGTGTTAGACTAAATGCAGTTTGTATGTGCTTCCCTGCCCTGATCAAGTCAAATAATGGACAGTGCGTTTCCCTTCAAATGTAGGCAGTACAATCAGCATTTGTTTTTAGTCTAGGAGACTGTAAATGTCTGTATTCCGTTAGGGCCCTGTAAAATCCCTTGGATGTTTTGCCTGACCCCCCCCCCCCCCACCCAATTCCCTTTTCTCCGTTGTTGACCATTTGTCCCTGTTTTTGCAGGTTTTCGCTCTCAAAAGTCCACCCTTTTAATAGAAAAACAACACAATTTGATGTTCTATATCCACAACAATAGTTTAAACCCTGCTGCATCATGTAAACCGTTTTTAAGGTGTGGGGAAAATTGAAGACATTTCGATGTTTGGGTGTAGTTGCCCTGAAATGCAAGTGTGCACCTTGGAAGAGACCTTTGTTTGCTTAAGCTGTGTTGCTGTAGCGCTCATGTGATTGCAGAGTTTGCGAAACAAATGGCCACTGGATTGGTGCAAATAATCATGATGTAATTCTGCCAGGCAGCCATAGGCTTCTTTGTAGTTAGCATTTAATGGAGAAGGTTTTGGGGAAAGCCTTCCCTTCTCTACCTACCAGAAGAAGCTTCTCATTAGCGTCCTCGCTAAGGGCTACACAAAGTGTAGACAATCGCGCGCACCGCACACATACGGGCATTGCTGTGCCGTTGAGAAAGTTGCATGGAAATACCAATCGCTGATACATTTTGTTTAATTCTTATGATTCACTCGGGCAAGTGAATGAATGTTCTAACAAGTTGAATAGATTGAGTTGATTTCCTACTAAGTTCAATAAATGTTTGACTATTGTTGAATTTCGGTTGAATGTCTGGCTGGAGTCCGTCTGCGTTCCCTGCATTTTACAGGGCCCTAGTGCCATGAACTTGTCATAAGTCTACATAGGATATGCCCCCCCCCCCCCCCCCACAAGACTGAAATATATGGCCTGGAAAGGAAAGCAAGGTTTCAGCTCCTTCAGTCTGTGTCACAAAGTGGATATTCTCCTGCCTGCCTTTGAGAGTGAGGCACACATTGACTTTATATAGTGTGCCCAGAGTTATTCCTTCGCTTACGGCCATACCAGCCTGAATACGCCCGATCTCGTCCGATCTCGGAAGCTAAGCAGGGTCGGGCCTGGTTAGTACTTGGATGGGAGACCGCCTGGGAATACCAGGTGCTGTAAGCATTTTGCTCCACTAGAGCTTGCTCTTGTGTCTTGTAGCATCTGCCTTTTATTTATCACCCGAATAATAATAGTAATAAAAATAACATCTGTTTGTGTTAGACTAAATGCAGTTTGTATGTGCTTCCCTGCCCTGATCAAGTCAAATAATGGACAGTGCGTTTCCCTTCAAATGTAGGCAGTACAATCAGCATTTGTTTTTAGTCTAGGAGACTGTAAATGTCTGTATTCCGTTAGGGCCCTGTAAAATCCCTTGGATGTTTTGCCTGACCCCCCCCCCCCCCCACCCAATTCCCTTTTCTCTGTTGTTGACCATTTGTCCCTGTTTTTGCAGGTTTTCGCTCTCAAAAGTCCACCCTTTTAATAGAAAAACAACACAATTTGATGTTCTATATCCACAACAATAGTTTAAACCCTGCTGCATCATGTAAACCGTTTTTAAGGTGTGGGGAAAATTGAAGACATTTCGATGTTTGGGTGTAGTTGCCCTGAAATGCAAGTGTGCACCTTGGAAGAGACCTTTGTTTGCTTAAGCTGTGTTGCTGTAGCGCTCATGTGATTGCAGAGTTTGCGAAACAAATGGCCACTGGATTGGTGCAAATAATCATGATGTAATTCTGCCAGGCAGCCATAGGCTTCTTTGTAGTTAGCATTTAATGGAGAAGGTTTTGGGGAAAGCCTTCCCTTCTCTACCTACCAGAAGAAGCTTCTCATTAGCGTCCTCGCTAAGGGCTACACAAAGTGTAGACAATCGCGCGCACCGCACACATACGGGCATTGCTGTGCCGTTGAGAAAGTTGCATGGAAATACCAATCGCTGATACATTTTGTTTAATTCTTATGATTCACTCGGGCAAGTGAATGAATGTTCTAACAAGTTGAATAGATTGAGTTGATTTCCTACTAAGTTCAATAAATGTTTGACTATTGTTGAATTTCGGTTGAATGTCTGGCTGGAGTCCGTCTGCGTTCCCTGCATTTTACAGGGCCCTAGTGCCATGAACTTGTCATAAGTCTACATAGGATATGCCCCCCCCCCCCCCACAAGACTGAAATATATGGCCTGGAAAGGAAAGCAAGGTTTCAGCTCCTTCAGTCTGTGTCACAAAGTGGATATTCTCCTGCCTGCCTTTGAGAGTGAGGCACACATTGACTTTATATAGTGTGCCCAGAGTTATTCCTTCGCTTACGGCCATACCAGCCTGAATACGCCCGATCTCGTCCGATCTCGGAAGCTAAGCAGGGTCGGGCCTGGTTAGTACTTGGATGGGAGACCGCCTGGGAATACCAGGTGCTGTAAGCATTTTGCTCCACTAGAGCTTGCTCTTCTGTCTTGTAGCATCTGCCTTTTATTTATCACCCGAATAATAATAGTAATAAAAATAACATCTGTTTGTGTTAGACTAAATGCAGTTTGTATGTGCTTCCCTGCCCTGATCAAGTCAAATAATGGACAGTGCGTTTCCCTTCAAATGTAGGCAGTACAATCAGCATTTGTTTTTAGTCTAGGAGACTGTAAATGTCTGTATTCCGTTAGGGCCCTGTAAAATCCCTTGGATGTTTTGCCTGACCCCCCCCCCCACCCAATTCCCTTTTCTCCGTTGTTGACCATTTGTCCCTGTTTTTGCAGGTTTTCGCTCTCAAAAGTCCACCCTTTTAATAGAAAAACAACACAATTTGATGTTCTATATCCACAACAATAGTTTAAACCCTGCTGCATCATGTAAACCGTTTTTAAGGTGTGGGGAAAATTGAAGACATTTCGATGTTTGGGTGTAGTTGCCCTGAAATGCAAGTGTGCACCTTGGAAGAGACCTTTGTTTGCTTAAGCTGTGTTGCTGTAGCGCTCATGTGATTGCAGAGTTTGCGAAACAAATGGCCACTGGATTGGTGCAAATAATCATGATGTAATTCTGCCAGGCAGCCATAGGCTTCTTTGTAGTTAGCATTTAATGGAGAAGGTTTTGGGGAAAGCCTTCCCTTCTCTACCTACCAGAAGAAGCTTCTCATTAGCGTCCTCGCTAAGGGCTACACAAAGTGTAGACAATCGCGCGCACCGCACACATACGGGCATTGCTGTGCCGTTGAGAAAGTTGCATGGAAATACCAATCGCTGATACATTTTGTTTAATTCTTATGATTCACTCGGGCAAGTGAATGAATGTTCTAACAAGTTGAATAGATTGAGTTGATTTCCTACTAAGTTCAATAAATGTTTGACTATTGTTGAATTTCGGTTGAATGTCTGGCTGGAGTCCGTCTGCGTTCCCTGCATTTTACAGGGCCCTAGTGCCATGAACTTGTCATAAGTCTACATAGGATATGCCCCCCCCCCCCCCCCCACAAGACTGAAATATATGGCCTGGAAAGGAAAGCAAGGTTTCAGCTCCTTCAGTCTGTGTCACAAAGTGGATATTCTCCTGCCTGCCTTTGAGAGTGAGGCACACATTGACTTTATATAGTGTGCCCAGAGTTATTCCTTCGCTTACGGCCATACCAGCCTGAATACGCCCGATCTCGTCCGATCTCGGAAGCTAAGCAGGGTCGGGCCTGGTTAGTACTTGGATGGGAGACCGCCTGGGAATACCAGGTGCTGTAAGCATTTTGCTCCACTAGAGCTTGCTCTTGTGTCTTGTAGCATCTGCCTTTTATTTATCACCCGAATAATAATAGTAATAAAAATAACATCTGTTTGTGTTAGACTAAATGCAGTTTGTATGTGCTTCCCTGCCCTGATCAAGTCAAATAATGGACAGTGCGTTTCCCTTCAAATGTAGGCAGTACAATCAGCATTTGTTTTTAGTCTAGGAGACTGTAAATGTCTGTATTCCGTTAGGGCCCTGTAAAATCCCTTGGATGTTTTGCCTGACCCCCCCCCCCCCACCCAATTCCCTTTTCTCCGTTGTTGACCATTTGTCCCTGTTTTTGCAGGTTTTCGCTCTCAAAAGTCCACCCTTTTAATAGAAAAACAACACAATTTGATGTTCTATATCCACAACAATAGTTTAAACCCTGCTGCATCATGTAAACCGTTTTTAAGGTGTGGGGAAAATTGAAGACATTTCGATGTTTGGGTGTAGTTGCCCTGAAATGCAAGTGTGCACCTTGGAAGAGACCTTTGTTTGCTTAAGCTGTGTTGCTGTAGCGCTCATGTGATTGCAGAGTTTGCGAAACAAATGGCCACTGGATTGGTGCAAATAATCATGATGTAATTCTGCCAGGCAGCCATAGGCTTCTTTGTAGTTAGCATTTAATGGAGAAGGTTTTGGGGAAAGCCTTCCCTTCTCTACCTACCAGAAGAAGCTTCTCATTAGCGTCCTCGCTAAGGGCTACACAAAGTGTAGACAATCGCGCGCACCGCACACATACGGGCATTGCTGTGCCGTTGAGAAAGTTGCATGGAAATACCAATCGCTGATACATTTTGTTTAATTCTTATGATTCACTCGGGCAAGTGAATGAATGTTCTAACAAGTTGAATAGATTGAGTTGATTTCCTACTAAGTTCAATAAATGTTTGACTATTGTTGAATTTCGGTTGAATGTCTGGCTGGAGTCCGTCTGCGTTCCCTGCATTTTACAGGGCCCTAGTGCCATGAACTTGTCATAAGTCTACATAGGATATGCCCCCCCCCCCCCACAAGACTGAAATATATGGCCTGGAAAGGAAAGCAAGGTTTCAGCTCCTTCAGTCTGTGTCACAAAGTGGATATTCTCCTGCCTGCCTTTGAGAGTGAGGCACACATTGACTTTATATAGTGTGCCCAGAGTTATTCCTTCGCTTACGGCCATACCAGCCTGAATACGCCCGATCTCGTCCGATCTCGGAAGCTAAGCAGGGTCGGGCCTGGTTAGTACTTGGATGGGAGACCGCCTGGGAATACCAGGTGCTGTAAGCATTTTGCTCCACTAGAGCTTGCTCTTGTGTCATGTAGTATCTGCCTTTTATTTATCACCCGAATAATAATAGTAATAATAATAACATCTGTTTGTGTTAGACTAAATGCAGTTTGTATGTGCTTCCCTGCCCTGATCAAGTCAAATAATGGACAGTGCGTTTCCCTTCAAATGTAGGCAGTACAATCAGCATTTGTTTTTAGTCTAGGAGACTGTAAATGTCTGTATTCCGTTAGGGCCCTGTAAAATCCCTTGGATGTTTTGCCTGACCCCCCCCCCCCCACCCAATTCCCTTTTCTCCGTTGTTGACCATTTGTCCCTGTTTTTGCAGGTTTTCGCTCTCAAAAGTCCACCCTTTTAATAGAAAAACAACACAATTTGATGTTCTATATCCACAACAATAGTTTAAACCCTGCTGCATCATGTAAACCGTTTTTAAGGTGTGGGGAAAATTGAAGACATTTCGATGTTTGGGTGTAGTTGCCCTGAAATGCAAGTGTGCACCTTGGAAGAGACCTTTGTTTGCTTAAGCTGTGTTGCTGTAGCGCTCATGTGATTGCAGAGTTTGCGAAACAAATGGCCACTGGATTGGTGCAAATAATCATGATGTAATTCTGCCAGGCAGCCATAGGCTTCTTTGTAGTTAGCATTTAATGGAGAAGGTTTTGGGGAAAGCCTTCCCTTCTCTACCTACCAGAAGAAGCTTCTCATTAGCGTCCTCGCTAAGGGCTACACAAAGTGTAGACAATCGCGCGCACCGCACACATACGGGCATTGCTGTGCCGTTGAGAAAGTTGCATGGAAATACCAATCGCTGATACATTTTGTTTAATTCTTATGATTCACTCGGGCAAGTGAATGAATGTTCTAACAAGTTGAATAGATTGAGTTGATTTCCTACTAAGTTCAATAAATGTTTGACTATTGTTGAATTTCGGTTGAATGTCTGGCTGGAGTCCGTCTGCGTTCCCTGCATTTTACAGGGCCCTAGTGCCATGAACTTGTCATAAGTCTACATAGGATATGCCCCCCCCCCCCCCCCCCCACAAGACTGAAATATATGGCCTGGAAAGGAAAGCAAGGTTTCAGCTCCTTCAGTCTGTGTCACAAAGTGGATATTCTCCTGCCTGCCTTTGAGAGTGAGGCACACATTGACTTTATATAGTGTGCCCAGAGTTATTCCTTCGCTTACGGCCATACCAGCCTGAATACGCCCGATCTCGTCCGATCTCGGAAGCTAAGCAGGGTCGGGCCTGGTTAGTACTTGGATGGGAGACCGCCTGGGAATACCAGGTGCTGTAAGCATTTTGCTCCACTAGAGCTTGCTCTTGTGTCTTGTAGCATCTGCCTTTTATTTATCACCCGAATAATAATAGTAATAAAAATAACATCTGTTTGTGTTAGACTAAATGCAGTTTGTATGTGCTTCCCTGCCCTGATCAAGTCAAATAATGGACAGTGCGTTTCCCTTCAAATGTAGGCAGTACAATCAGCATTTGTTTTTAGTCTAGGAGACTGTAAATGTCTGTATTCCGTTAGGGCCCTGTAAAATCCCTTGGATGTTTTGCCTGACCCCCCCCCCCCCCCCACCCAATTCCCTTTTCTCTGTTGTTGACCATTTGTCCCTGTTTTTGCAGGTTTTCGCTCTCAAAAGTCCACCCTTTTAATAGAAAAACAACACAATTTGATGTTCTATATCCACAACAATAGTTTAAACCCTGCTGCATCATGTAAACCGTTTTTAAGGTGTGGGGAAAATTGAAGACATTTCGATGTTTGGGTGTAGTTGCCCTGAAATGCAAGTGTGCACCTTGGAAGAGACCTTTGTTTGCTTAAGCTGTGTTGCTGTAGCGCTCATGTGATTGCAGAGTTTGCGAAACAAATGGCCACTGGATTGGTGCAAATAATCATGATGTAATTCTGCCAGGCAGCCATAGGCTTCTTTGTAGTTAGCATTTAATGGAGAAGGTTTTGGGGAAAGCCTTCCCTTCTCTACCTACCAGAAGAAGCTTCTCATTAGCGTCCTCGCTAAGGGCTACACAAAGTGTAGACAATCGCGCGCACCGCACACATACGGGCATTGCTGTGCCGTTGAGAAAGTTGCATGGAAATACCAATCGCTGATACATTTTGTTTAATTCTTATGATTCACTCGGGCAAGTGAATGAATGTTCTAACAAGTTGAATAGATTGAGTTGATTTCCTACTAAGTTCAATAAATGTTTGACTATTGTTGAATTTCGGTTGAATGTCTGGCTGGAGTCCGTCTGCGTTCCCTGCATTTTACAGGGCCCTAGTGCCATGAACTTGTCATAAGTCTACATAGGATATGCCCCCCCCCCCCCACAAGACTGAAATATATGGCCTGGAAAGGAAAGCAAGGTTTCAGCTCCTTCAGTCTGTGTCACAAAGTGGATATTCTCCTGCCTGCCTTTGAGAGTGAGGCACACATTGACTTTATATAGTGTGCCCAGAGTTATTCCTTCGCTTACGGCCATACCAGCCTGAATACGCCCGATCTCGTCCGATCTCGGAAGCTAAGCAGGGTCGGGCCTGGTTAGTACTTGGATGGGAGACCGCCTGGGAATACCAGGTGCTGTAAGCATTTTGCTCCACTAGAGCTTGCTCTTCTGTCTTGTAGCATCTGCCTTTTATTTATCACCCGAATAATAATAGTAATAAAAATAACATCTGTTTGTGTTAGACTAAATGCAGTTTGTATGTGCTTCCCTGCCCTGATCAAGTCAAATAATGGACAGTGCGTTTCCCTTCAAATGTAGGCAGTACAATCAGCATTTGTTTTTAGTCTAGGAGACTGTAAATGTCTGTATTCCGTTAGGGCCCTGTAAAATCCCTTGGATGTTTTGCCTGACCCCCCCCCCCCACCCAATTCCCTTTTCTCCGTTGTTGACCATTTGTCCCTGTTTTTGCAGGTTTTCGCTCTCAAAAGTCCACCCTTTTAATAGAAAAACAACACAATTTGATGTTCTATATCCACAACAATAGTTTAAACCCTGCTGCATCATGTAAACCGTTTTTAAGGTGTGGGGAAAATTGAAGACATTTCGATGTTTGGGTGTAGTTGCCCTGAAATGCAAGTGTGCACCTTGGAAGAGACCTTTGTTTGCTTAAGCTGTGTTGCTGTAGCGCTCATGTGATTGCAGAGTTTGCGAAACAAATGGCCACTGGATTGGTGCAAATAATCATGATGTAATTCTGCCAGGCAGCCATAGGCTTCTTTGTAGTTAGCATTTAATGGAGAAGGTTTTGGGGAAAGCCTTCCCTTCTCTACCTACCAGAAGAAGCTTCTCATTAGCGTCCTCGCTAAGGGCTACACAAAGTGTAGACAATCGCGCGCACCGCACACATACGGGCATTGCTGTGCCGTTGAGAAAGTTGCATGGAAATACCAATCGCTGATACATTTTGTTTAATTCTTATGATTCACTCGGGCAAGTGAATGAATGTTCTAACAAGTTGAATAGATTGAGTTGATTTCCTACTAAGTTCAATAAATGTTTGACTATTGTTGAATTTCGGTTGAATGTCTGGCTGGAGTCCGTCTGCGTTCCCTGCATTTTACAGGGCCCTAGTGCCATGAACTTGTCATAAGTCTACATAGGATATGCCCCCCCCCCCCCCCCCCACAAGACTGAAATATATGGCCTGGAAAGGAAAGCAAGGTTTCAGCTCCTTCAGTCTGTGTCACAAAGTGGATATTCTCCTGCCTGCCTTTGAGAGTGAGGCACACATTGACTTTATATAGTGTGCCCAGAGTTATTCCTTCGCTTACGGCCATACCAGCCTGAATACGCCCGATCTCGTCCGATCTCGGAAGCTAAGCAGGGTCGGGCCTGGTTAGTACTTGGATGGGAGACCGCCTGGGAATACCAGGTGCTGTAAGCATTTTGCTCCACTAGAGCTTGCTCTTGTGTCTTGTAGCATCTGCCTTTTATTTATCACCCGAATAATAATAGTAATAAAAATAACATCTGTTTGTGTTAGACTAAATGCAGTTTGTATGTGCTTCCCTGCCCTGATCAAGTCAAATAATGGACAGTGCGTTTCCCTTCAAATGTAGGCAGTACAATCAGCATTTGTTTTTAGTCTAGGAGACTGTAAATGTCTGTATTCCGTTAGGGCCCTGTAAAATCCCTTGGATGTTTTGCCTGACCCCCCCCCCCCCCCACCCAATTCCCTTTTCTCTGTTGTTGACCATTTGTCCCTGTTTTTGCAGGTTTTCGCTCTCAAAAGTCCACCCTTTTAATAGAAAAACAACACAATTTGATGTTCTATATCCACAACAATAGTTTAAACCCTGCTGCATCATGTAAACCGTTTTTAAGGTGTGGGGAAAATTGAAGACATTTCGATGTTTGGGTGTAGTTGCCCTGAAATGCAAGTGTGCACCTTGGAAGAGACCTTTGTTTGCTTAAGCTGTGTTGCTGTAGCGCTCATGTGATTGCAGAGTTTGCGAAACAAATGGCCACTGGATTGGTGCAAATAATCATGATGTAATTCTGCCAGGCAGCCATAGGCTTCTTTGTAGTTAGCATTTAATGGAGAAGGTTTTGGGGAAAGCCTTCCCTTCTCTACCTACCAGAAGAAGCTTCTCATTAGCGTCCTCGCTAAGGGCTACACAAAGTGTAGACAATCGCGCGCACCGCACACATACGGGCATTGCTGTGCCGTTGAGAAAGTTGCATGGAAATACCAATCGCTGATACATTTTGTTTAATTCTTATGATTCACTCGGGCAAGTGAATGAATGTTCTAACAAGTTGAATAGATTGAGTTGATTTCCTACTAAGTTCAATAAATGTTTGACTATTGTTGAATTTCGGTTGAATGTCTGGCTGGAGTCCGTCTGCGTTCCCTGCATTTTACAGGGCCCTAGTGCCATGAACTTGTCATAAGTCTACATAGGATATGCCCCCCCCCCCCCACAAGACTGAAATATATGGCCTGGAAAGGAAAGCAAGGTTTCAGCTCCTTCAGTCTGTGTCACAAAGTGGATATTCTCCTGCCTGCCTTTGAGAGTGAGGCACACATTGACTTTATATAGTGTGCCCAGAGTTATTCCTTCGCTTACGGCCATACCAGCCTGAATACGCCCGATCTCGTCCGATCTCGGAAGCTAAGCAGGGTCGGGCCTGGTTAGTACTTGGATGGGAGACCGCCTGGGAATACCAGGTGCTGTAAGCATTTTGCTCCACTAGAGCTTGCTCTTCTGTCTTGTAGCATCTGCCTTTTATTTATCACCCGAATAATAATAGTAATAAAAATAACATCTGTTTGTGTTAGACTAAATGCAGTTTGTATGTGCTTCCCTGCCCTGATCAAGTCAAATAATGGACAGTGCGTTTCCCTTCAAATGTAGGCAGTACAATCAGCATTTGTTTTTAGTCTAGGAGACTGTAAATGTCTGTATTCCGTTAGGGCCCTGTAAAATCCCTTGGATGTTTTGCCTGACCCCCCCCCCCACCCAATTCCCTTTTCTCCGTTGTTGACCATTTGTCCCTGTTTTTGCAGGTTTTCGCTCTCAAAAGTCCACCCTTTTAATAGAAAAACAACACAATTTGATGTTCTATATCCACAACAATAGTTTAAACCCTGCTGCATCATGTAAACCGTTTTTAAGGTGTGGGGAAAATTGAAGACATTTCGATGTTTGGGTGTAGTTGCCCTGAAATGCAAGTGTGCACCTTGGAAGAGACCTTTGTTTGCTTAAGCTGTGTTGCTGTAGCGCTCATGTGATTGCAGAGTTTGCGAAACAAATGGCCACTGGATTGGTGCAAATAATCATGATGTAATTCTGCCAGGCAGCCATAGGCTTCTTTGTAGTTAGCATTTAATGGAGAAGGTTTTGGGGAAAGCCTTCCCTTCTCTACCTACCAGAAGAAGCTTCTCATTAGCGTCCTCGCTAAGGGCTACACAAAGTGTAGACAATCGCGCGCACCGCACACATACGGGCATTGCTGTGCCGTTGAGAAAGTTGCATGGAAATACCAATCGCTGATACATTTTGTTTAATTCTTATGATTCACTCGGGCAAGTGAATGAATGTTCTAACAAGTTGAATAGATTGAGTTGATTTCCTACTAAGTTCAATAAATGTTTGACTATTGTTGAATTTCGGTTGAATGTCTGGCTGGAGTCCGTCTGCGTTCCCTGCATTTTACAGGGCCCTAGTGCCATGAACTTGTCATAAGTCTACATAGGATATGCCCCCCCCCCCCCCCCACAAGACTGAAATATATGGCCTGGAAAGGAAAGCAAGGTTTCAGCTCCTTCAGTCTGTGTCACAAAGTGGATATTCTCCTGCCTGCCTTTGAGAGTGAGGCACACATTGACTTTATATAGTGTGCCCAGAGTTATTCCTTCGCTTACGGCCATACCAGCCTGAATACGCCCGATCTCGTCCGATCTCGGAAGCTAAGCAGGGTCGGGCCTGGTTAGTACTTGGATGGGAGACCGCCTGGGAATACCAGGTGCTGTAAGCATTTTGCTCCACTAGAGCTTGCTCTTGTGTCTTGTAGCATCTGCCTTTTATTTATCACCCGAATAATAATAGTAATAAAAATAACATCTGTTTGTGTTAGACTAAATGCAGTTTGTATGTGCTTCCCTGCCCTGATCAAGTCAAATAATGGACAGTGCGTTTCCCTTCAAATGTAGGCAGTACAATCAGCATTTGTTTTTAGTCTAGGAGACTGTAAATGTCTGTATTCCGTTAGGGCCCTGTAAAATCCCTTGGATGTTTTGCCTGACCCCCCCCCCCCCCCCACCCAATTCCCTTTTCTCTGTTGTTGACCATTTGTCCCTGTTTTTGCAGGTTTTCGCTCTCAAAAGTCCACCCTTTTAATAGAAAAACAACACAATTTGATGTTCTATATCCACAACAATAGTTTAAACCCTGCTGCATCATGTAAACCGTTTTTAAGGTGTGGGGAAAATTGAAGACATTTCGATGTTTGGGTGTAGTTGCCCTGAAATGCAAGTGTGCACCTTGGAAGAGACCTTTGTTTGCTTAAGCTGTGTTGCTGTAGCGCTCATGTGATTGCAGAGTTTGCGAAACAAATGGCCACTGGATTGGTGCAAATAATCATGATGTAATTCTGCCAGGCAGCCATAGGCTTCTTTGTAGTTAGCATTTAATGGAGAAGGTTTTGGGGAAAGCCTTCCCTTCTCTACCTACCAGAAGAAGCTTCTCATTAGCGTCCTCGCTAAGGGCTACACAAAGTGTAGACAATCGCGCGCACCGCACACATACGGGCATTGCTGTGCCGTTGAGAAAGTTGCATGGAAATACCAATCGCTGATACATTTTGTTTAATTCTTATGATTCACTCGGGCAAGTGAATGAATGTTCTAACAAGTTGAATAGATTGAGTTGATTTCCTACTAAGTTCAATAAATGTTTGACTATTGTTGAATTTCGGTTGAATGTCTGGCTGGAGTCCGTCTGCGTTCCCTGCATTTTACAGGGCCCTAGTGCCATGAACTTGTCATAAGTCTACATAGGATATGCCCCCCCCCCCCCCCACAAGACTGAAATATATGGCCTGGAAAGGAAAGCAAGGTTTCAGCTCCTTCAGTCTGTGTCACAAAGTGGATATTCTCCTGCCTGCCTTTGAGAGTGAGGCACACATTGACTTTATATAGTGTGCCCAGAGTTATTCCTTCGCTTACGGCCATACCAGCCTGAATACGCCCGATCTCGTCCGATCTCGGAAGCTAAGCAGGGTCGGGCCTGGTTAGTACTTGGATGGGAGACCGCCTGGGAATACCAGGTGCTGTAAGCATTTTGCTCCACTAGAGCTTGCTCTTCTGTCTTGTAGCATCTGCCTTTTATTTATCACCCGAATAATAATAGTAATAAAAATAACATCTGTTTGTGTTAGACTAAATGCAGTTTGTATGTGCTTCCCTGCCCTGATCAAGTCAAATAATGGACAGTGCGTTTCCCTTCAAATGTAGGCAGTACAATCAGCATTTGTTTTTAGTCTAGGAGACTGTAAATGTCTGTATTCCGTTAGGGCCCTGTAAAATCCCTTGGATGTTTTGCCTGACCCCCCCCCCCACCCAATTCCCTTTTCTCCGTTGTTGACCATTTGTCCCTGTTTTTGCAGGTTTTCGCTCTCAAAAGTCCACCCTTTTAATAGAAAAACAACACAATTTGATGTTCTATATCCACAACAATAGTTTAAACCCTGCTGCATCATGTAAACCGTTTTTAAGGTGTGGGGAAAATTGAAGACATTTCGATGTTTGGGTGTAGTTGCCCTGAAATGCAAGTGTGCACCTTGGAAGAGACCTTTGTTTGCTTAAGCTGTGTTGCTGTAGCGCTCATGTGATTGCAGAGTTTGCGAAACAAATGGCCACTGGATTGGTGCAAATAATCATGATGTAATTCTGCCAGGCAGCCATAGGCTTCTTTGTAGTTAGCATTTAATGGAGAAGGTTTTGGGGAAAGCCTTCCCTTCTCTACCTACCAGAAGAAGCTTCTCATTAGCGTCCTCGCTAAGGGCTACACAAAGTGTAGACAATCGCGCGCACCGCACACATACGGGCATTGCTGTGCCGTTGAGAAAGTTGCATGGAAATACCAATCGCTGATACATTTTGTTTAATTCTTATGATTCACTCGGGCAAGTGAATGAATGTTCTAACAAGTTGAATAGATTGAGTTGATTTCCTACTAAGTTCAATAAATGTTTGACTATTGTTGAATTTCGGTTGAATGTCTGGCTGGAGTCCGTCTGCGTTCCCTGCATTTTACAGGGCCCTAGTGCCATGAACTTGTCATAAGTCTACATAGGATATGCCCCCCCCCCCCACAAGACTGAAATATATGGCCTGGAAAGGAAAGCAAGGTTTCAGCTCCTTCAGTCTGTGTCACAAAGTGGATATTCTCCTGCCTGCCTTTGAGAGTGAGGCACACATTGACTTTATATAGTGTGCCCAGAGTTATTCCTTCGCTTACGGCCATACCAGCCTGAATACGCCCGATCTCGTCCGATCTCGGAAGCTAAGCAGGGTCGGGCCTGGTTAGTACTTGGATGGGAGACCGCCTGGGAATACCAGGTGCTGTAAGCATTTTGCTCCACTAGAGCTTGCTCTTGTGTCTTGTAGCATCTGCCTTTTATTTATCACCCGAATAATAATAGTAATAAAAATAACATCTGTTTGTGTTAGACTAAATGCAGTTTGTATGTGCTTCCCTGCCCTGATCAAGTCAAATAATGGACAGTGCGTTTCCCTTCAAATGTAGGCAGTACAATCAGCATTTGTTTTTAGTCTAGGAGACTGTAAATGTCTGTATTCCGTTAGGGCCCTGTAAAATCCCTTGGATGTTTTGCCTGACCCCCCCCCCCCCCCCACCCAATTCCCTTTTCTCCGTTGTTGACCATTTGTCCCTGTTTTTGCAGGTTTTCGCTCTCAAAAGTCCACCCTTTTAATAGAAAAACAACACAATTTGATGTTCTATATCCACAACAATAGTTTAAACCCTGCTGCATCATGTAAACCGTTTTTAAGGTGTGGGGAAAATTGAAGACATTTCGATGTTTGGGTGTAGTTGCCCTGAAATGCAAGTGTGCACCTTGGAAGAGACCTTTGTTTGCTTAAGCTGTGTTGCTGTAGCGCTCATGTGATTGCAGAGTTTGCGAAACAAATGGCCACTGGATTGGTGCAAATAATCATGATGTAATTCTGCCAGGCAGCCATAGGCTTCTTTGTAGTTAGCATTTAATGGAGAAGGTTTTGGGGAAAGCCTTCCCTTCTCTACCTACCAGAAGAAGCTTCTCATTAGCGTCCTCGCTAAGGGCTACACAAAGTGTAGACAATCGCGCGCACCGCACACATACGGGCATTGCTGTGCCGTTGAGAAAGTTGCATGGAAATACCAATCGCTGATACATTTTGTTTAATTCTTATGATTCACTCGGGCAAGTGAATGAATGTTCTAACAAGTTGAATAGATTGAGTTGATTTCCTACTAAGTTCAATAAATGTTTGACTATTGTTGAATTTCGGTTGAATGTCTGGCTGGATTCCGTCTGCGTTCCCTGCATTTTACAGGGCCCTAGTGCCATGAACTTGTCATAAGTCTACATAGGATATGCCCCCCCCCACAAGACTGAAATATATGACCTGGAAAGGAAAGCAAGGTTTCAGCTCCTTCAGTCTGTGTCACAAAGTGGATATTCTTCTGCCTGCCTTTGAGAGTGAGGCACACATTGACTTTATATAGTGTGCCCAGAGTAATTCCTTCGCTTACGGCCATACCAGCCTGAATACGCCCGATCTCGTCCGATCTCGGAAGCTAAGCAGGGTCGGGCCTGGTTAGTACTTGGATGGGAGACCGCCTGGGAATACCAGGTGCTGTAAGCATTTTGCTCCACTAGAGCTTGCTCTTGTGTCATGTAGTATCTGCCTTTTATTTATCACCCGAATAATAATAGTAATAATAATAACATCTGTTTGTGTTAGACTAAATGCAGTTTGTATGTGCTTCCCTGCCCTGATCAAGTCAAATAATGGACAGTGCGTTTCCCTTCAAATGTAGGCAGTACAATCAGCATTTGTTTTTAGTCTAGTAGACTGTAAATGTCTGTATTCCGTTAGGGCCCTGTAAAATCCCTTGGATGTTTTGCCTGACCCCCCCCCCCCCACCCAATTCCCTTTTCTCCGTTGTTGACCATTTGTCCCTGTTTTTGCAGGTTTTCGCTCTCAAAAGTCCACCCTTTTAATAGAAAAACAACACAATTTGATGTTCTATATCCACAACAATAGTTTAAACCCTGCTGCATCATGTAAACCGTTTTTAAGGTGTGGGGAAAATTGAAGACATTTCGATGTTTGGGTGTAGTTGCCCTGAAATGCAAGTGTGCACCTTGGAAGAGACCTTTGTTTGCTTAAGCTGTGTTGCTGTAGCGCTCATGTGATTGCAGAGTTTGCGAAACAAATGGCCACTGGATTGGTGCAAATAATCATGATGTAATTCTGCCAGGCAGCCATAGGCTTCTTTGTAGTTAGCATTTAATGGAGAAGGTTTTGGGGAAAGCCTTCCCTTCTCTACCTACCAGAAGAAGCTTCTCATTAGCGTCCTCGCTAAGGGCTACACAAAGTGTAGACAATCGCGCGCACCGCACACATACGGGCATTGCTGTGCCGTTGAGAAAGTTGCATGGAAATACCAATCGCTGATACATTTTGTTTAATTCTTATGATTCACTCGGGCAAGTGAATGAATGTTCTAACAAGTTGAATAGATTGAGTTGATTTCCTACTAAGTTCAATAAATGTTTGACTATTGTTGAATTTCGGTTGAATGTCTGGCTGGAGTCCGTCTGCGTTCCCTGCATTTTACAGGGCCCTAGTGCCATGAACTTGTCATAAGTCTACATAGGATATGCCCCCCCCCCCCCACAAGACTGAAATATATGGCCTGGAAAGGAAAGCAAGGTTTCAGCTCCTTCAGTCTGTGTCACAAAGTGGATATTCTCCTGCCTGCCTTTGAGAGTGAGGCACACATTGACTTTATATAGTGTGCCCAGAGTTATTCCTTCGCTTACGGCCATACCAGCCTGAATACGCCCGATCTCGTCCGATCTCGGAAGCTAAGCAGGGTCGGGCCTGGTTAGTACTTGGATGGGAGACCGCCTGGGAATACCAGGTGCTGTAAGCATTTTGCTCCACTAGAGCTTGCTCTTGTGTCTTGTAGCATCTGCCTTTTATTTATCACCCGAATAATAATAGTAATAAAAATAACATCTGTTTGTGTTAGACTAAATGCAGTTTGTATGTGCTTCCCTGCCCTGATCAAGTCAAATAATGGACAGTGCGTTTCCCTTCAAATGTAGGCAGTACAATCAGCATTTGTTTTTAGTCTAGGAGACTGTAAATGTCTGTATTCCGTTAGGGCCCTGTAAAATCCCTTGGATGTTTTGCCTGACCCCCCCCCCCCCACCCAATTCCCTTTTCTCCGTTGTTGACCATTTGTCCCTGTTTTTGCAGGTTTTCGCTCTCAAAAGTCCACCCTTTTAATAGAAAAACAACACAATTTGATGTTCTATATCCACAACAATAGTTTAAACCCTGCTGCATCATGTAAACCGTTTTTAAGGTGTGGGGAAAATTGAAGACATTTCGATGTTTGGGTGTAGTTGCCCTGAAATGCAAGTGTGCACCTTGGAAGAGACCTTTGTTTGCTTAAGCTGTGTTGCTGTAGCGCTCATGTGATTGCAGAGTTTGCGAAACAAATGGCCACTGGATTGGTGCAAATAATCATGATGTAATTCTGCCAGGCAGCCATAGGCTTCTTTGTAGTTAGCATTTAATGGAGAAGGTTTTGGGGAAAGCCTTCCCTTCTCTACCTACCAGAAGAAGCTTCTCATTAGCGTCCTCGCTAAGGGCTACACAAAGTGTAGACAATCGCGCGCACCGCACACATACGGGCATTGCTGTGCCGTTGAGAAAGTTGCATGGAAATACCAATCGCTGATACATTTTGTTTAATTCTTATGATTCACTCGGGCAAGTGAATGAATGTTCTAACAAGTTGAATAGATTGAGTTGATTTCCTACTAAGTTCAATAAATGTTTGACTATTGTTGAATTTCGGTTGAATGTCTGGCTGGAGTCCGTCTGCGTTCCCTGCATTTTACAGGGCCCTAGTGCCATGAACTTGTCATAAGTCTACATAGGATATGCCCCCCCCCCCCCACAAGACTGAAATATATGGCCTGGAAAGGAAAGCAAGGTTTCAGCTCCTTCAGTCTGTGTCACAAAGTGGATATTCTCCTGCCTGCCTTTGAGAGTGAGGCACACATTGACTTTATATAGTGTGCCCAGAGTTATTCCTTCGCTTACGGCCATACCAGCCTGAATACGCCCGATCTCGTCCGATCTCGGAAGCTAAGCAGGGTCGGGCCTGGTTAGTACTTGGATGGGAGACCGCCTGGGAATACCAGGTGCTGTAAGCATTTTGCTCCACTAGAGCTTGCTCTTGTGTCTTGTAGCATCTGCCTTTTATTTATCACCCGAATAATAATAGTAATAAAAATAACATCTGTTTGTGTTAGACTAAATGCAGTTTGTATGTGCTTCCCTGCCCTGATCAAGTCAAATAATGGACAGTGCGTTTCCCTTCAAATGTAGGCAGTACAATCAGCATTTGTTTTTAGTCTAGGAGACTGTAAATGTCTGTATTCCGTTAGGGCCCTGTAAAATCCCTTGGATGTTTTGCCTGACCCCCCCCCCCCACCCAATTCCCTTTTCTCCGTTGTTGACCATTTGTCCCTGTTTTTGCAGGTTTTCGCTCTCAAAAGTCCACCCTTTTAATAGAAAAACAACACAATTTGATGTTCTATATCCACAACAATAGTTTAAACCCTGCTGCATCATGTAAACCGTTTTTAAGGTGTGGGGAAAATTGAAGACATTTCGATGTTTGGGTGTAGTTGCCCTGAAATGCAAGTGTGCACCTTGGAAGAGACCTTTGTTTGCTTAAGCTGTGTTGCTGTAGCGCTCATGTGATTGCAGAGTTTGCGAAACAAATGGCCACTGGATTGGTGCAAATAATCATGATGTAATTCTGCCAGGCAGCCATAGGCTTCTTTGTAGTTAGCATTTAATGGAGAAGGTTTTGGGGAAAGCCTTCCCTTCTCTACCTACCAGAAGAAGCTTCTCATTAGCGTCCTCGCTAAGGGCTACACAAAGTGTAGACAATCGCGCGCACCGCACACATACGGGCATTGCTGTGCCGTTGAGAAAGTTGCATGGAAATACCAATCGCTGATACATTTTGTTTAATTCTTATGATTCACTCGGGCAAGTGAATGAATGTTCTAACAAGTTGAATAGATTGAGTTGATTTCCTACTAAGTTCAATAAATGTTTGACTATTGTTGAATTTCGGTTGAATGTCTGGCTGGAGTCCGTCTGCGTTCCCTGCATTTTACAGGGCCCTAGTGCCATGAACTTGTCATAAGTCTACATAGGATATGCCCCCCCCCCCCCACAAGACTGAAATATATGGCCTGGAAAGGAAAGCAAGGTTTCAGCTCCTTCAGTCTGTGTCACAAAGTGGATATTCTCCTGCCTGCCTTTGAGAGTGAGGCACACATTGACTTTATATAGTGTGCCCAGAGTAATTCCTTCGCTTACGGCCATACCAGCCTGAATACGCCCGATCTCGTCCGATCTCGGAAGCTAAGCAGGGTCGGGCCTGGTTAGTACTTGGATGGGAGACCGCCTGGGAATACCAGGTGCTGTAAGCATTTTGCTCCACTAGAGCTTGCTCTTGTGTCATGTAGTATCTGCCTTTTATTTATCACCCGAATAATAATAGTAATAATAATAACATCTGTTTGTGTTAGACTAAATGCAGTTTGTATGTGCTTCCCTGCCCTGATCAAGTCAAATAATGGACAGTGCGTTTCCCTTCAAATGTAGGCAGTACAATCAGCATTTGTTTTTAGTCTAGGAGACTGTAAATGTCTGTATTCCGTTAGGGCCCTGTAAAATCCCTTGGATGTTTTGCCTGACCCCCCCCCCCCCCACCCAATTCCCTTTTCTCCGTTGTTGACCATTTGTCCCTGTTTTTGCAGGTTTTCGCTCTCAAAAGTCCACCCTTTTAATAGAAAAACAACACAATTTGATGTTCTATATCCACAACAATAGTTTAAACCCTGCTGCATCATGTAAACCGTTTTTAAGGTGTGGGGAAAATTGAAGACATTTCGATGTTTGGGTGTAGTTGCCCTGAAATGCAAGTGTGCACCTTGGAAGAGACCTTTGTTTGCTTAAGCTGTGTTGCTGTAGCGCTCATGTGATTGCAGAGTTTGCGAAACAAATGGCCACTGGATTGGTGCAAATAATCATGATGTAATTCTGCCAGGCAGCCATAGGCTTCTTTGTAGTTAGCATTTAATGGAGAAGGTTTTGGGGAAAGCCTTCCCTTCTCTACCTACCAGAAGAAGCTTCTCATTAGCGTCCTCGCTAAGGGCTACACAAAGTGTAGACAATCGCGCGCACCGCACACATACGGGCATTGCTGTGCCGTTGAGAAAGTTGCATGGAAATACCAATCGCTGATACATTTTGTTTAATTCTTATGATTCACTCGGGCAAGTGAATGAATGTTCTAACAAGTTGAATAGATTGAGTTGATTTCCTACTAAGTTCAATAAATGTTTGACTATTGTTGAATTTCGGTTGAATGTCTGGCTGGAGTCCGTCTGCGTTCCCTGCATTTTACAGGGCCCTAGTGCCATGAACTTGTCATAAGTCTACATAGGATATGCCCCCCCCCCCCCCACAAGACTGAAATATATGGCCTGGAAAGGAAAGCAAGGTTTCAGCTCCTTCAGTCTGTGTCACAAAGTGGATATTCTCCTGCCTGCCTTTGAGAGTGAGGCACACATTGACTTTATATAGTGTGCCCAGAGTTATTCCTTCGCTTACGGCCATACCAGCCTGAATACGCCCGATCTCGTCCGATCTCGGAAGCTAAGCAGGGTCGGGCCTGGTTAGTACTTGGATGGGAGACCGCCTGGGAATACCAGGTGCTGTAAGCATTTTGCTCCACTAGAGCTTGCTCTTGTGTCTTGTAGCATCTGCCTTTTATTTATCACCCGAATAATAATAGTAATAAAAATAACATCTGTTTGTGTTAGACTAAATGCAGTTTGTATGTGCTTCCCTGCCCTGATCAAGTCAAATAATGGACAGTGCGTTTCCCTTCAAATGTAGGCAGTACAATCAGCATTTGTTTTTAGTCTAGGAGACTGTAAATGTCTGTATTCCGTTAGGGCCCTGTAAAATCCCTTGGATGTTTTGCCTGACCCCCCCCCCCACCCAATTCCCTTTTCTCCGTTGTTGACCATTTGTCCCTGTTTTTGCAGGTTTTCGCTCTCAAAAGTCCACCCTTTTAATAGAAAAACAACACAATTTGATGTTCTATATCCACAACAATAGTTTAAACCCTGCTGCATCATGTAAACCGTTTTTAAGGTGTGGGGAAAATTGAAGACATTTCGATGTTTGGGTGTAGTTGCCCTGAAATGCAAGTGTGCACCTTGGAAGAGACCTTTGTTTGCTTAAGCTGTGTTGCTGTAGCGCTCATGTGATTGCAGAGTTTGCGAAACAAATGGCCACTGGATTGGTGCAAATAATCATGATGTAATTCTGCCAGGCAGCCATAGGCTTCTTTGTAGTTAGCATTTAATGGAGAAGGTTTTGGGGAAAGCCTTCCCTTCTCTACCTACCAGAAGAAGCTTCTCATTAGCGTCCTCGCTAAGGGCTACACAAAGTGTAGACAATCGCGCGCACCGCACACATACGGGCATTGCTGTGCCGTTGAGAAAGTTGCATGGAAATACCAATCGCTGATACATTTTGTTTAATTCTTATGATTCACTCGGGCAAGTGAATGAATGTTCTAACAAGTTGAATAGATTGAGTTGATTTCCTACTAAGTTCAATAAATGTTTGACTATTGTTGAATTTCGGTTGAATGTCTGGCTGGAGTCCGTCTGCGTTCCCTGCATTTTACAGGGCCCTAGTGCCATGAACTTGTCATAAGTCTACATAGGATATGCCCCCCCCCCCCCACAAGACTGAAATATATGGCCTGGAAAGGAAAGCAAGGTTTCAGCTCCTTCAGTCTGTGTCACAAAGTGGATATTCTCCTGCCTGCCTTTGAGAGTGAGGCACACATTGACTTTATATAGTGTGCCCAGAGTAATTCCTTCGCTTACGGCCATACCAGCCTGAATACGCCCGATCTCGTCCGATCTCGGAAGCTAAGCAGGGTCGGGCCTGGTTAGTACTTGGATGGGAGACCGCCTGGGAATACCAGGTGCTGTAAGCATTTTGCTCCACTAGAGCTTGCTCTTGTGTCATGTAGTATCTGCCTTTTATTTATCACCCGAATAATAATAGTAATAATAATAACATCTGTTTGTGTTAGACTAAATGCAGTTTGTATGTGCTTCCCTGCCCTGATCAAGTCAAATAATGGACAGTGCGTTTCCCTTCAAATGTAGGCAGTACAATCAGCATTTGTTTTTAGTCTAGGAGACTGTAAATGTCTGTATTCCGTTAGGGCCCTGTAAAATCCCTTGGATGTTTTGCCTGACCCCCCCCCCCCCACCCAATTCCCTTTTCTCCGTTGTTGACCATTTGTCCCTGTTTTTGCAGGTTTTCGCTCTCAAAAGTCCACCCTTTTAATAGAAAAACAACACAATTTGATGTTCTATATCCACAACAATAGTTTAAACCCTGCTGCATCATGTAAACCGTTTTTAAGGTGTGGGGAAAATTGAAGACATTTCGATGTTTGGGTGTAGTTGCCCTGAAATGCAAGTGTGCACCTTGGAAGAGACCTTTGTTTGCTTAAGCTGTGTTGCTGTAGCGCTCATGTGATTGCAGAGTTTGCGAAACAAATGGCCACTGGATTGGTGCAAATAATCATGATGTAATTCTGCCAGGCAGCCATAGGCTTCTTTGTAGTTAGCATTTAATGGAGAAGGTTTTGGGGAAAGCCTTCCCTTCTCTACCTACCAGAAGAAGCTTCTCATTAGCGTCCTCGCTAAGGGCTACACAAAGTGTAGACAATCGCGCGCACCGCACACATACGGGCATTGCTGTGCCGTTGAGAAAGTTGCATGGAAATACCAATCGCTGATACATTTTGTTTAATTCTTATGATTCACTCGGGCAAGTGAATGAATGTTCTAACAAGTTGAATAGATTGAGTTGATTTCCTACTAAGTTCAATAAATGTTTGACTATTGTTGAATTTCGGTTGAATGTCTGGCTGGAGTCCGTCTGCGTTCCCTGCATTTTACAGGGCCCTAGTGCCATGAACTTGTCATAAGTCTACATAGGATATGCCCCCCCCCACAAGACTGAAATATATGACCTGGAAAGGAAAGCAAGGTTTCAGCTCCTTCAGTCTGTGTCACAAAGTGGATATTCTTCTGCCTGCCTTTGAGAGTGAGGCACACATTGACTTTATATAGTGTGCCCAGAGTAATTCCTTCGCTTACGGCCATACCAGCCTGAATACGCCCGATCTCGTCCGATCTCGGAAGCTAAGCAGGGTCGGGCCTGGTTAGTACTTGGATGGGAGACCGCCTGGGAATACCAGGTGCTGTAAGCATTTTGCTCCACTAGAGCTTGCTCTTGTGTCATGTAGTATCTGCCTTTTATTTATCACCCGAATAATAATAGTAATAATAATAACATCTGTTTGTGTTAGACTAAATGCAGTTTGTATGTGCTTCCCTGCCCTGATCAAGTCAAATAATGGACAGTGCGTTTCCCTTCAAATGTAGGCAGTACAATCAGCATTTGTTTTTAGTCTAGTAGACTGTAAATGTCTGTATTCCGTTAGGGCCCTGTAAAATCCCTTGGATGTTTTGCCTGACCCCCCCCCCCCCCACCCAATTCCCTTTTCTCCGTTGTTGACCATTTGTCCCTGTTTTTGCAGGTTTTCGCTCTCAAAAGTCCACCCTTTTAATAGAAAAACAACACAATTTGATGTTCTATATCCACAACAATAGTTTAAACCCTGCTGCATCATGTAAACCGTTTTTAAGGTGTGGGGAAAATTGAAGACATTTCGATGTTTGGGTGTAGTTGCCCTGAAATGCAAGTGTGCACCTTGGAAGAGACCTTTGTTTGCTTAAGCTGTGTTGCTGTAGCGCTCATGTGATTGCAGAGTTTGCGAAACAAATGGCCACTGGATTGGTGCAAATAATCATGATGTAATTCTGCCAGGCAGCCATAGGCTTCTTTGTAGTTAGCATTTAATGGAGAAGGTTTTGGGGAAAGCCTTCCCTTCTCTACCTACCAGAAGAAGCTTCTCATTAGCGTCCTCGCTAAGGGCTACACAAAGTGTAGACAATCGCGCGCACCGCACACATACGGGCATTGCTGTGCCGTTGAGAAAGTTGCATGGAAATACCAATCGCTGATACATTTTGTTTAATTCTTATGATTCACTCGGGCAAGTGAATGAATGTTCTAACAAGTTGAATAGATTGAGTTGATTTCCTACTAAGTTCAATAAATGTTTGACTATTGTTGAATTTCGGTTGAATGTCTGGCTGGAGTCCGTCTGCGTTCCCTGCATTTTACAGGGCCCTAGTGCCATGAACTTGTCATAAGTCTACATAGGATATGCCCCCCCCCCCCCACAAGACTGAAATATATGGCCTGGAAAGGAAAGCAAGGTTTCAGCTCCTTCAGTCTGTGTCACAAAGTGGATATTCTCCTGCCTGCCTTTGAGAGTGAGGCACACATTGACTTTATATAGTGTGCCCAGAGTTATTCCTTCGCTTACGGCCATACCAGCCTGAATACGCCCGATCTCGTCCGATCTCGGAAGCTAAGCAGGGTCGGGCCTGGTTAGTACTTGGATGGGAGACCGCCTGGGAATACCAGGTGCTGTAAGCATTTTGCTCCACTAGAGCTTGCTCTTGTGTCTTGTAGCATCTGCCTTTTATTTATCACCCGAATAATAATAGTAATAAAAATAACATCTGTTTGTGTTAGACTAAATGCAGTTTGTATGTGCTTCCCTGCCCTGATCAAGTCAAATAATGGACAGTGCGTTTCCCTTCAAATGTAGGCAGTACAATCAGCATTTGTTTTTAGTCTAGGAGACTGTAAATGTCTGTATTCCGTTAGGGCCCTGTAAAATCCCTTGGATGTTTTGCCTGACCCCCCCCCCCCCACCCAATTCCCTTTTCTCCGTTGTTGACCATTTGTCCCTGTTTTTGCAGGTTTTCGCTCTCAAAAGTCCACCCTTTTAATAGAAAAACAACACAATTTGATGTTCTATATCCACAACAATAGTTTAAACCCTGCTGCATCATGTAAACCGTTTTTAAGGTGTGGGGAAAATTGAAGACATTTCGATGTTTGGGTGTAGTTGCCCTGAAATGCAAGTGTGCACCTTGGAAGAGACCTTTGTTTGCTTAAGCTGTGTTGCTGTAGCGCTCATGTGATTGCAGAGTTTGCGAAACAAATGGCCACTGGATTGGTGCAAATAATCATGATGTAATTCTGCCAGGCAGCCATAGGCTTCTTTGTAGTTAGCATTTAATGGAGAAGGTTTTGGGGAAAGCCTTCCCTTCTCTACCTACCAGAAGAAGCTTCTCATTAGCGTCCTCGCTAAGGGCTACACAAAGTGTAGACAATCGCGCGCACCGCACACATACGGGCATTGCTGTGCCGTTGAGAAAGTTGCATGGAAATACCAATCGCTGATACATTTTGTTTAATTCTTATGATTCACTCGGGCAAGTGAATGAATGTTCTAACAAGTTGAATAGATTGAGTTGATTTCCTACTAAGTTCAATAAATGTTTGACTATTGTTGAATTTCGGTTGAATGTCTGGCTGGAGTCCGTCTGCGTTCCCTGCATTTTACAGGGCCCTAGTGCCATGAACTTGTCATAAGTCTACATAGGATATGCCCCCCCCCCCCCCACAAGACTGAAATATATGGCCTGGAAAGGAAAGCAAGGTTTCAGCTCCTTCAGTCTGTGTCACAAAGTGGATATTCTCCTGCCTGCCTTTGAGAGTGAGGCACACATTGACTTTATATAGTGTGCCCAGAGTTATTCCTTCGCTTACGGCCATACCAGCCTGAATACGCCCGATCTCGTCCGATCTCGGAAGCTAAGCAGGGTCGGGCCTGGTTAGTACTTGGATGGGAGACCGCCTGGGAATACCAGGTGCTGTAAGCATTTTGCTCCACTAGAGCTTGCTCTTGTGTCTTGTAGCATCTGCCTTTTATTTATCACCCGAATAATAATAGTAATAAAAATAACATCTGTTTGTGTTAGACTAAATGCAGTTTGTATGTGCTTCCCTGCCCTGATCAAGTCAAATAATGGACAGTGCGTTTCCCTTCAAATGTAGGCAGTACAATCAGCATTTGTTTTTAGTCTAGGAGACTGTAAATGTCTGTATTCCGTTAGGGCCCTGTAAAATCCCTTGGATGTTTTGCCTGACCCCCCCCCCCCCCCACCCAATTCCCTTTTCTCCGTTGTTGACCATTTGTCCCTGTTTTTGCAGGTTTTCGCTCTCAAAAGTCCACCCTTTTAATAGAAAAACAACACAATTTGATGTTCTATATCCACAACAATAGTTTAAACCCTGCTGCATCATGTAAACCGTTTTTAAGGTGTGGGGAAAATTGAAGACATTTCGATGTTTGGGTGTAGTTGCCCTGAAATGCAAGTGTGCACCTTGGAAGAGACCTTTGTTTGCTTAAGCTGTGTTGCTGTAGCGCTCATGTGATTGCAGAGTTTGCGAAACAAATGGCCACTGGATTGGTGCAAATAATCATGATGTAATTCTGCCAGGCAGCCATAGGCTTCTTTGTAGTTAGCATTTAATGGAGAAGGTTTTGGGGAAAGCCTTCCCTTCTCTACCTACCAGAAGAAGCTTCTCATTAGCGTCCTCGCTAAGGGCTACACAAAGTGTAGACAATCGCGCGCACCGCACACATACGGGCATTGCTGTGCCGTTGAGAAAGTTGCATGGAAATACCAATCGCTGATACATTTTGTTTAATTCTTATGATTCACTCGGGCAAGTGAATGAATGTTCTAACAAGTTGAATAGATTGAGTTGATTTCCTACTAAGTTCAATAAATGTTTGACTATTGTTGAATTTCGGTTGAATGTCTGGCTGGAGTCCGTCTGCGTTCCCTGCATTTTACAGGGCCCTAGTGCCATGAACTTGTCATAAGTCTACATAGGATATGCCCCCCCCCCCCCACAAGACTGAAATATATGGCCTGGAAAGGAAAGCAAGGTTTCAGCTCCTTCAGTCTGTGTCACAAAGTGGATATTCTCCTGCCTGCCTTTGAGAGTGAGGCACACATTGACTTTATATAGTGTGCCCAGAGTAATTCCTTCGCTTACGGCCATACCAGCCTGAATACGCCCGATCTCGTCCGATCTCGGAAGCTAAGCAGGGTCGGGCCTGGTTAGTACTTGGATGGGAGACCGCCTGGGAATACCAGGTGCTGTAAGCATTTTGCTCCACTAGAGCTTGCTCTTGTGTCATGTAGTATCTGCCTTTTATTTATCACCCGAATAATAATAGTAATAATAATAACATCTGTTTGTGTTAGACTAAATGCAGTTTGTATGTGCTTCCCTGCCCTGATCAAGTCAAATAATGGACAGTGCGTTTCCCTTCAAATGTAGGCAGTACAATCAGCATTTGTTTTTAGTCTAGGAGACTGTAAATGTCTGTATTCCGTTAGGGCCCTGTAAAATCCCTTGGATGTTTTGCCTGACCCCCCCCCCCCCCCACCCAATTCCCTTTTCTCCGTTGTTGACCATTTGTCCCTGTTTTTGCAGGTTTTCGCTCTCAAAAGTCCACCCTTTTAATAGAAAAACAACACAATTTGATGTTCTATATCCACAACAATAGTTTAAACCCTGCTGCATCATGTAAACCGTTTTTAAGGTGTGGGGAAAATTGAAGACATTTCGATGTTTGGGTGTAGTTGCCCTGAAATGCAAGTGTGCACCTTGGAAGAGACCTTTGTTTGCTTAAGCTGTGTTGCTGTAGCGCTCATGTGATTGCAGAGTTTGCGAAACAAATGGCCACTGGATTGGTGCAAATAATCATGATGTAATTCTGCCAGGCAGCCATAGGCTTCTTTGTAGTTAGCATTTAATGGAGAAGGTTTTGGGGAAAGCCTTCCCTTCTCTACCTACCAGAAGAAGCTTCTCATTAGCGTCCTCGCTAAGGGCTACACAAAGTGTAGACAATCGCGCGCACCGCACACATACGGGCATTGCTGTGCCGTTGAGAAAGTTGCATGGAAATACCAATCGCTGATACATTTTGTTTAATTCTTATGATTCACTCGGGCAAGTGAATGAATGTTCTAACAAGTTGAATAGATTGAGTTGATTTCCTACTAAGTTCAATAAATGTTTGACTATTGTTGAATTTCGGTTGAATGTCTGGCTGGAGTCCGTCTGCGTTCCCTGCATTTTACAGGGCCCTAGTGCCATGAACTTGTCATAAGTCTACATAGGATATGCCCCCCCCCCCACAAGACTGAAATATATGGCCTGGAAAGGAAAGCAAGGTTTCAGCTCCTTCAGTCTGTGTCACAAAGTGGATATTCTCCTGCCTGCCTTTGAGAGTGAGGCACACATTGACTTTATATAGTGTGCCCAGAGTTATTCCTTCGCTTACGGCCATACCAGCCTGAATACGCCCGATCTCGTCCGATCTCGGAAGCTAAGCAGGGTCGGGCCTGGTTAGTACTTGGATGGGAGACCGCCTGGGAATACCAGGTGCTGTAAGCATTTTGCTCCACTAGAGCTTGCTCTTGTGTCTTGTAGCATCTGCCTTTTATTTATCACCCGAATAATAATAGTAATAAAAATAACATCTGTTTGTGTTAGACTAAATGCAGTTTGTATGTGCTTCCCTGCCCTGATCAAGTCAAATAATGGACAGTGCGTTTCCCTTCAAATGTAGGCAGTACAATCAGCATTTGTTTTTAGTCTAGGAGACTGTAAATGTCTGTATTCCGTTAGGGCCCTGTAAAATCCCTTGGATGTTTTGCCTGACCCCCCCCCCCACCCAATTCCCTTTTCTCCGTTGTTGACCATTTGTCCCTGTTTTTGCAGGTTTTCGCTCTCAAAAGTCCACCCTTTTAATAGAAAAACAACACAATTTGATGTTCTATATCCACAACAATAGTTTAAACCCTGCTGCATCATGTAAACCGTTTTTAAGGTGTGGGGAAAATTGAAGACATTTCGATGTTTGGGTGTAGTTGCCCTGAAATGCAAGTGTGCACCTTGGAAGAGACCTTTGTTTGCTTAAGCTGTGTTGCTGTAGCGCTCATGTGATTGCAGAGTTTGCGAAACAAATGGCCACTGGATTGGTGCAAATAATCATGATGTAATTCTGCCAGGCAGCCATAGGCTTCTTTGTAGTTAGCATTTAATGGAGAAGGTTTTGGGGAAAGCCTTCCCTTCTCTACCTACCAGAAGAAGCTTCTCATTAGCGTCCTCGCTAAGGGCTACACAAAGTGTAGACAATCGCGCGCACCGCACACATACGGGCATTGCTGTGCCGTTGAGAAAGTTGCATGGAAATACCAATCGCTGATACATTTTGTTTAATTCTTATGATTCACTCGGGCAAGTGAATGAATGTTCTAACAAGTTGAATAGATTGAGTTGATTTCCTACTAAGTTCAATAAATGTTTGACTATTGTTGAATTTCGGTTGAATGTCTGGCTGGAGTCCGTCTGCGTTCCCTGCATTTTACAGGGCCCTAGTGCCATGAACTTGTCATAAGTCTACATAGGATATGCCCCCCCCCCCCCCACAAGACTGAAATATATGGCCTGGAAAGGAAAGCAAGGTTTCAGCTCCTTCAGTCTGTGTCACAAAGTGGATATTCTCCTGCCTGCCTTTGAGAGTGAGGCACACATTGACTTTATATAGTGTGCCCAGAGTAATTCCTTCGCTTACGGCCATACCAGCCTGAATACGCCCGATCTCGTCCGATCTCGGAAGCTAAGCAGGGTCGGGCCTGGTTAGTACTTGGATGGGAGACCGCCTGGGAATACCAGGTGCTGTAAGCATTTTGCTCCACTAGAGCTTGCTCTTGTGTCATGTAGTATCTGCCTTTTATTTATCACCCGAATAATAATAGTAATAATAATAACATCTGTTTGTGTTAGACTAAATGCAGTTTGTATGTGCTTCCCTGCCCTGATCAAGTCAAATAATGGACAGTGCGTTTCCCTTCAAATGTAGGCAGTACAATCAGCATTTGTTTTTAGTCTAGGAGACTGTAAATGTCTGTATTCCGTTAGGGCCCTGTAAAATCCCTTGGATGTTTTGCCTGACCCCCCCCCCCCCACCCAATTCCCTTTTCTCCGTTGTTGACCATTTGTCCCTGTTTTTGCAGGTTTTCGCTCTCAAAAGTCCACCCTTTTAATAGAAAAACAACACAATTTGATGTTCTATATCCACAACAATAGTTTAAACCCTGCTGCATCATGTAAACCGTTTTTAAGGTGTGGGGAAAATTGAAGACATTTCGATGTTTGGGTGTAGTTGCCCTGAAATGCAAGTGTGCACCTTGGAAGAGACCTTTGTTTGCTTAAGCTGTGTTGCTGTAGCGCTCATGTGATTGCAGAGTTTGCGAAACAAATGGCCACTGGATTGGTGCAAATAATCATGATGTAATTCTGCCAGGCAGCCATAGGCTTCTTTGTAGTTAGCATTTAATGGAGAAGGTTTTGGGGAAAGCCTTCCCTTCTCTACCTACCAGAAGAAGCTTCTCATTAGCGTCCTCGCTAAGGGCTACACAAAGTGTAGACAATCGCGCGCACCGCACACATACGGGCATTGCTGTGCCGTTGAGAAAGTTGCATGGAAATACCAATCGCTGATACATTTTGTTTAATTCTTATGATTCACTCGGGCAAGTGAATGAATGTTCTAACAAGTTGAATAGATTGAGTTGATTTCCTACTAAGTTCAATAAATGTTTGACTATTGTTGAATTTCGGTTGAATGTCTGGCTGGAGTCCGTCTGCGTTCCCTGCATTTTACAGGGCCCTAGTGCCATGAACTTGTCATAAGTCTACATAGGATATGCCCCCCCCCCCCCCCCCACAAGACTGAAATATATGGCCTGGAAAGGAAAGCAAGGTTTCAGCTCCTTCAGTCTGTGTCACAAAGTGGATATTCTCCTGCCTGCCTTTGAGAGTGAGGCACACATTGACTTTATATAGTGTGCCCAGAGTTATTCCTTCGCTTACGGCCATACCAGCCTGAATACGCCCGATCTCGTCCGATCTCGGAAGCTAAGCAGGGTCGGGCCTGGTTAGTACTTGGATGGGAGACCGCCTGGGAATACCAGGTGCTGTAAGCATTTTGCTCCACTAGAGCTTGCTCTTGTGTCTTGTAGCATCTGCCTTTTATTTATCACCCGAATAATAATAGTAATAAAAATAACATCTGTTTGTGTTAGACTAAATGCAGTTTGTATGTGCTTCCCTGCCCTGATCAAGTCAAATAATGGACAGTGCGTTTCCCTTCAAATGTAGGCAGTACAATCAGCATTTGTTTTTAGTCTAGGAGACTGTAAATGTCTGTATTCCGTTAGGGCCCTGTAAAATCCCTTGGATGTTTTGCCTGACCCCCCCCCCCCACCCAATTCCCTTTTCTCCGTTGTTGACCATTTGTCCCTGTTTTTGCAGGTTTTCGCTCTCAAAAGTCCACCCTTTTAATAGAAAAACAACACAATTTGATGTTCTATATCCACAACAATAGTTTAAACCCTGCTGCATCATGTAAACCGTTTTTAAGGTGTGGGGAAAATTGAAGACATTTCGATGTTTGGGTGTAGTTGCCCTGAAATGCAAGTGTGCACCTTGGAAGAGACCTTTGTTTGCTTAAGCTGTGTTGCTGTAGCGCTCATGTGATTGCAGAGTTTGCGAAACAAATGGCCACTGGATTGGTGCAAATAATCATGATGTAATTCTGCCAGGCAGCCATAGGCTTCTTTGTAGTTAGCATTTAATGGAGAAGGTTTTGGGGAAAGCCTTCCCTTCTCTACCTACCAGAAGAAGCTTCTCATTAGCGTCCTCGCTAAGGGCTACACAAAGTGTAGACAATCGCGCGCACCGCACACATACGGGCATTGCTGTGCCGTTGAGAAAGTTGCATGGAAATACCAATCGCTGATACATTTTGTTTAATTCTTATGATTCACTCGGGCAAGTGAATGAATGTTCTAACAAGTTGAATAGATTGAGTTGATTTCCTACTAAGTTCAATAAATGTTTGACTATTGTTGAATTTCGGTTGAATGTCTGGCTGGAGTCCGTCTGCGTTCCCTGCATTTTACAGGGCCCTAGTGCCATGAACTTGTCATAAGTCTACATAGGATATGCCCCCCCCCCCCCCCCACAAGACTGAAATATATGGCCTGGAAAGGAAAGCAAGGTTTCAGCTCCTTCAGTCTGTGTCACAAAGTGGATATTCTCCTGCCTGCCTTTGAGAGTGAGGCACACATTGACTTTATATAGTGTGCCCAGAGTTATTCCTTCGCTTACGGCCATACCAGCCTGAATACGCCCGATCTCGTCCGATCTCGGAAGCTAAGCAGGGTCGGGCCTGGTTAGTACTTGGATGGGAGACCGCCTGGGAATACCAGGTGCTGTAAGCATTTTGCTCCACTAGAGCTTGCTCTTGTGTCTTGTAGCATCTGCCTTTTATTTATCACCCGAATAATAATAGTAATAAAAATAACATCTGTTTGTGTTAGACTAAATGCAGTTTGTATGTGCTTCCCTGCCCTGATCAAGTCAAATAATGGACAGTGCGTTTCCCTTCAAATGTAGGCAGTACAATCAGCATTTGTTTTTAGTCTAGGAGACTGTAAATGTCTGTATTCCGTTAGGGCCCTGTAAAATCCCTTGGATGTTTTGCCTGACCCCCCCCCCCCACCCAATTCCCTTTTCTCCGTTGTTGACCATTTGTCCCTGTTTTTGCAGGTTTTCGCTCTCAAAAGTCCACCCTTTTAATAGAAAAACAACACAATTTGATGTTCTATATCCACAACAATAGTTTAAACCCTGCTGCATCATGTAAACCGTTTTTAAGGTGTGGGGAAAATTGAAGACATTTCGATGTTTGGGTGTAGTTGCCCTGAAATGCAAGTGTGCACCTTGGAAGAGACCTTTGTTTGCTTAAGCTGTGTTGCTGTAGCGCTCATGTGATTGCAGAGTTTGCGAAACAAATGGCCACTGGATTGGTGCAAATAATCATGATGTAATTCTGCCAGGCAGCCATAGGCTTCTTTGTAGTTAGCATTTAATGGAGAAGGTTTTGGGGAAAGCCTTCCCTTCTCTACCTACCAGAAGAAGCTTCTCATTAGCGTCCTCGCTAAGGGCTACACAAAGTGTAGACAATCGCGCGCACCGCACACATACGGGCATTGCTGTGCCGTTGAGAAAGTTGCATGGAAATACCAATCGCTGATACATTTTGTTTAATTCTTATGATTCACTCGGGCAAGTGAATGAATGTTCTAACAAGTTGAATAGATTGAGTTGATTTCCTACTAAGTTCAATAAATGTTTGACTATTGTTGAATTTCGGTTGAATGTCTGGCTGGAGTCCGTCTGCGTTCCCTGCATTTTACAGGGCCCTAGTGCCATGAACTTGTCATAAGTCTACATAGGATATGCCCCCCCCCCCACAAGACTGAAATATATGGCCTGGAAAGGAAAGCAAGGTTTCAGCTCCTTCAGTCTGTGTCACAAAGTGGATATTCTCCTGCCTGCCTTTGAGAGTGAGGCACACATTGACTTTATATAGTGTGCCCAGAGTTATTCCTTCGCTTACGGCCATACCAGCCTGAATACGCCCGATCTCGTCCGATCTCGGAAGCTAAGCAGGGTCGGGCCTGGTTAGTACTTGGATGGGAGACCGCCTGGGAATACCAGGTGCTGTAAGCATTTTGCTCCACTAGAGCTTGCTCTTGTGTCTTGTAGCATCTGCCTTTTATTTATCACCCGAATAATAATAGTAATAAAAATAACATCTGTTTGTGTTAGACTAAATGCAGTTTGTATGTGCTTCCCTGCCCTGATCAAGTCAAATAATGGACAGTGCGTTTCCCTTCAAATGTAGGCAGTACAATCAGCATTTGTTTTTAGTCTAGGAGACTGTAAATGTCTGTATTCCGTTAGGGCCCTGTAAAATCCCTTGGATGTTTTGCCTGACCCCCCCCCCCCCCCCACCCAATTCCCTTTTCTCCGTTGTTGACCATTTGTCCCTGTTTTTGCAGGTTTTCGCTCTCAAAAGTCCACCCTTTTAATAGAAAAACAACACAATTTGATGTTCTATATCCACAACAATAGTTTAAACCCTGCTGCATCATGTAAACCGTTTTTAAGGTGTGGGGAAAATTGAAGACATTTCGATGTTTGGGTGTAGTTGCCCTGAAATGCAAGTGTGCACCTTGGAAGAGACCTTTGTTTGCTTAAGCTGTGTTGCTGTAGCGCTCATGTGATTGCAGAGTTTGCGAAACAAATGGCCACTGGATTGGTGCAAATAATCATGATGTAATTCTGCCAGGCAGCCATAGGCTTCTTTGTAGTTAGCATTTAATGGAGAAGGTTTTGGGGAAAGCCTTCCCTTCTCTACCTACCAGAAGAAGCTTCTCATTAGCGTCCTCGCTAAGGGCTACACAAAGTGTAGACAATCGCGCGCACCGCACACATACGGGCATTGCTGTGCCGTTGAGAAAGTTGCATGGAAATACCAATCGCTGATACATTTTGTTTAATTCTTATGATTCACTCGGGCAAGTGAATGAATGTTCTAACAAGTTGAATAGATTGAGTTGATTTCCTACTAAGTTCAATAAATGTTTGACTATTGTTGAATTTCGGTTGAATGTCTGGCTGGAGTCCGTCTGCGTTCCCTGCATTTTACAGGGCCCTAGTGCCATGAACTTGTCATAAGTCTACATAGGATATGCCCCCCCCCCCCACAAGACTGAAATATATGGCCTGGAAAGGAAAGCAAGGTTTCAGCTCCTTCAGTCTGTGTCACAAAGTGGATATTCTCCTGCCTGCCTTTGAGAGTGAGGCACACATTGACTTTATATAGTGTGCCCAGAGTTATTCCTTCGCTTACGGCCATACCAGCCTGAATACGCCCGATCTCGTCCGATCTCGGAAGCTAAGCAGGGTCGGGCCTGGTTAGTACTTGGATGGGAGACCGCCTGGGAATACCAGGTGCTGTAAGCATTTTGCTCCACTAGAGCTTGCTCTTGTGTCTTGTAGCATCTGCCTTTTATTTATCACCCGAATAATAATAGTAATAAAAATAACATCTGTTTGTGTTAGACTAAATGCAGTTTGTATGTGCTTCCCTGCCCTGATCAAGTCAAATAATGGACAGTGCGTTTCCCTTCAAATGTAGGCAGTACAATCAGCATTTGTTTTTAGTCTAGGAGACTGTAAATGTCTGTATTCCGTTAGGGCCCTGTAAAATCCCTTGGATGTTTTGCCTGACCCCCCCCCCCCCCCACCCAATTCCCTTTTCTCCGTTGTTGACCATTTGTCCCTGTTTTTGCAGGTTTTCGCTCTCAAAAGTCCACCCTTTTAATAGAAAAACAACACAATTTGATGTTCTATATCCACAACAATAGTTTAAACCCTGCTGCATCATGTAAACCGTTTTTAAGGTGTGGGGAAAATTGAAGACATTTCGATGTTTGGGTGTAGTTGCCCTGAAATGCAAGTGTGCACCTTGGAAGAGACCTTTGTTTGCTTAAGCTGTGTTGCTGTAGCGCTCATGTGATTGCAGAGTTTGCGAAACAAATGGCCACTGGATTGGTGCAAATAATCATGATGTAATTCTGCCAGGCAGCCATAGGCTTCTTTGTAGTTAGCATTTAATGGAGAAGGTTTTGGGGAAAGCCTTCCCTTCTCTACCTACCAGAAGAAGCTTCTCATTAGCGTCCTCGCTAAGGGCTACACAAAGTGTAGACAATCGCGCGCACCGCACACATACGGGCATTGCTGTGCCGTTGAGAAAGTTGCATGGAAATACCAATCGCTGATACATTTTGTTTAATTCTTATGATTCACTCGGGCAAGTGAATGAATGTTCTAACAAGTTGAATAGATTGAGTTGATTTCCTACTAAGTTCAATAAATGTTTGACTATTGTTGAATTTCGGTTGAATGTCTGGCTGGAGTCCGTCTGCGTTCCCTGCATTTTACAGGGCCCTAGTGCCATGAACTTGTCATAAGTCTACATAGGATATGCCCCCCCCCCCCCACAAGACTGAAATATATGGCCTGGAAAGGAAAGCAAGGTTTCAGCTCCTTCAGTCTGTGTCACAAAGTGGATATTCTCCTGCCTGCCTTTGAGAGTGAGGCACACATTGACTTTATATAGTGTGCCCAGAGTTATTCCTTCGCTTACGGCCATACCAGCCTGAATACGCCCGATCTCGTCCGATCTCGGAAGCTAAGCAGGGTCGGGCCTGGTTAGTACTTGGATGGGAGACCGCCTGGGAATACCAGGTGCTGTAAGCATTTTGCTCCACTAGAGCTTGCTCTTGTGTCTTGTAGCATCTGCCTTTTATTTATCACCCGAATAATAATAGTAATAAAAATAACATCTGTTTGTGTTAGACTAAATGCAGTTTGTATGTGCTTCCCTGCCCTGATCAAGTCAAATAATGGACAGTGCGTTTCCCTTCAAATGTAGGCAGTACAATCAGCATTTGTTTTTAGTCTAGGAGACTGTAAATGTCTGTATTCCGTTAGGGCCCTGTAAAATCCCTTGGATGTTTTGCCTGACCCCCCCCCCCCCACACCCAATTCCCTTTTCTCCGTTGTTGACCATTTGTCCCTGTTTTTGCAGGTTTTCGCTCTCAAAAGTCCACCCTTTTAATAGAAAAACAACACAATTTGATGTTCTATATCCACAACAATAGTTTAAACCCTGCTGCATCATGTAAACCGTTTTTAAGGTGTGGGGAAAATTGAAGACATTTCGATGTTTGGGTGTAGTTGCCCTGAAATGCAAGTGTGCACCTTGGAAGAGACCTTTGTTTGCTTAAGCTGTGTTGCTGTAGCGCTCATGTGATTGCAGAGTTTGCGAAACAAATGGCCACTGGATTGGTGCAAATAATCATGATGTAATTCTGCCAGGCAGCCATAGGCTTCTTTGTAGTTAGCATTTAATGGAGAAGGTTTTGGGGAAAGCCTTCCCTTCTCTACCTACCAGAAGAAGCTTCTCATTAGCGTCCTCGCTAAGGGCTACACAAAGTGTAGACAATCGCGCGCACCGCACACATACGGGCATTGCTGTGCCGTTGAGAAAGTTGCATGGAAATACCAATCGCTGATACATTTTGTTTAATTCTTATGATTCACTCGGGCAAGTGAATGAATGTTCTAACAAGTTGAATAGATTGAGTTGATTTCCTACTAAGTTCAATAAATGTTTGACTATTGTTGAATTTCGGTTGAATGTCTGGCTGGAGTCCGTCTGCGTTCCCTGCATTTTACAGGGCCCTAGTGCCATGAACTTGTCATAAGTCTACATAGGATATGCCCCCCCCCCCCCCACAAGACTGAAATATATGGCCTGGAAAGGAAAGCAAGGTTTCAGCTCCTTCAGTCTGTGTCACAAAGTGGATATTCTCCTGCCTGCCTTTGAGAGTGAGGCACACATTGACTTTATATAGTGTGCCCAGAGTTATTCCTTCGCTTACGGCCATACCAGCCTGAATACGCCCGATCTCGTCCGATCTCGGAAGCTAAGCAGGGTCGGGCCTGGTTAGTACTTGGATGGGAGACCGCCTGGGAATACCAGGTGCTGTAAGCATTTTGCTCCACTAGAGCTTGCTCTTGTGTCTTGTAGCATCTGCCTTTTATTTATCACCCGAATAATAATAGTAATAAAAATAACATCTGTTTGTGTTAGACTAAATGCAGTTTGTATGTGCTTCCCTGCCCTGATCAAGTCAAATAATGGACAGTGCGTTTCCCTTCAAATGTAGGCAGTACAATCAGCATTTGTTTTTAGTCTAGGAGACTGTAAATGTCTGTATTCCGTTAGGGCCCTGTAAAATCCCTTGGATGTTTTGCCTGACCCCCCCCCCCCCCCACCCAATTCCCTTTTCTCCGTTGTTGACCATTTGTCCCTGTTTTTGCAGGTTTTCGCTCTCAAAAGTCCACCCTTTTAATAGAAAAACAACACAATTTGATGTTCTATATCCACAACAATAGTTTAAACCCTGCTGCATCATGTAAACCGTTTTTAAGGTGTGGGGAAAATTGAAGACATTTCGATGTTTGGGTGTAGTTGCCCTGAAATGCAAGTGTGCACCTTGGAAGAGACCTTTGTTTGCTTAAGCTGTGTTGCTGTAGCGCTCATGTGATTGCAGAGTTTGCGAAACAAATGGCCACTGGATTGGTGCAAATAATCATGATGTAATTCTGCCAGGCAGCCATAGGCTTCTTTGTAGTTAGCATTTAATGGAGAAGGTTTTGGGGAAAGCCTTCCCTTCTCTACCTACCAGAAGAAGCTTCTCATTAGCGTCCTCGCTAAGGGCTACACAAAGTGTAGACAATCGCGCGCACCGCACACATACGGGCATTGCTGTGCCGTTGAGAAAGTTGCATGGAAATACCAATCGCTGATACATTTTGTTTAATTCTTATGATTCACTCGGGCAAGTGAATGAATGTTCTAACAAGTTGAATAGATTGAGTTGATTTCCTACTAAGTTCAATAAATGTTTGACTATTGTTGAATTTCGGTTGAATGTCTGGCTGGAGTCCGTCTGCGTTCCCTGCATTTTACAGGGCCCTAGTGCCATGAACTTGTCATAAGTCTACATAGGATATGCCCCCCCCCCCCCCACAAGACTGAAATATATGGCCTGGAAAGGAAAGCAAGGTTTCAGCTCCTTCAGTCTGTGTCACAAAGTGGATATTCTCCTGCCTGCCTTTGAGAGTGAGGCACACATTGACTTTATATAGTGTGCCCAGAGTTATTCCTTCGCTTACGGCCATACCAGCCTGAATACGCCCGATCTCGTCCGATCTCGGAAGCTAAGCAGGGTCGGGCCTGGTTAGTACTTGGATGGGAGACCGCCTGGGAATACCAGGTGCTGTAAGCATTTTGCTCCACTAGAGCTTGCTCTTGTGTCTTGTAGCATCTGCCTTTTATTTATCACCCGAATAATAATAGTAATAAAAATAACATCTGTTTGTGTTAGACTAAATGCAGTTTGTATGTGCTTCCCTGCCCTGATCAAGTCAAATAATGGACAGTGCGTTTCCCTTCAAATGTAGGCAGTACAATCAGCATTTGTTTTTAGTCTAGGAGACTGTAAATGTCTGTATTCCGTTAGGGCCCTGTAAAATCCCTTGGATGTTTTGCCTGACCCCCCCCCCCCCCCACCCAATTCCCTTTTCTCCGTTGTTGACCATTTGTCCCTGTTTTTGCAGGTTTTCGCTCTCAAAAGTCCACCCTTTTAATAGAAAAACAACACAATTTGATGTTCTATATCCACAACAATAGTTTAAACCCTGCTGCATCATGTAAACCGTTTTTAAGGTGTGGGGAAAATTGAAGACATTTCGATGTTTGGGTGTAGTTGCCCTGAAATGCAAGTGTGCACCTTGGAAGAGACCTTTGTTTGCTTAAGCTGTGTTGCTGTAGCGCTCATGTGATTGCAGAGTTTGCGAAACAAATGGCCACTGGATTGGTGCAAATAATCATGATGTAATTCTGCCAGGCAGCCATAGGCTTCTTTGTAGTTAGCATTTAATGGAGAAGGTTTTGGGGAAAGCCTTCCCTTCTCTACCTACCAGAAGAAGCTTCTCATTAGCGTCCTCGCTAAGGGCTACACAAAGTGTAGACAATCGCGCGCACCGCACACATACGGGCATTGCTGTGCCGTTGAGAAAGTTGCATGGAAATACCAATCGCTGATACATTTTGTTTAATTCTTATGATTCACTCGGGCAAGTGAATGAATGTTCTAACAAGTTGAATAGATTGAGTTGATTTCCTACTAAGTTCAATAAATGTTTGACTATTGTTGAATTTCGGTTGAATGTCTGGCTGGAGTCCGTCTGCGTTCCCTGCATTTTACAGGGCCCTAGTGCCATGAACTTGTCATAAGTCTACATAGGATATGCCCCCCCCCCCCCCACAAGACTGAAATATATGGCCTGGAAAGGAAAGCAAGGTTTCAGCTCCTTCAGTCTGTGTCACAAAGTGGATATTCTCCTGCCTGCCTTTGAGAGTGAGGCACACATTGACTTTATATAGTGTGCCCAGAGTTATTCCTTCGCTTACGGCCATACCAGCCTGAATACGCCCGATCTCGTCCGATCTCGGAAGCTAAGCAGGGTCGGGCCTGGTTAGTACTTGGATGGGAGACCGCCTGGGAATACCAGGTGCTGTAAGCATTTTGCTCCACTAGAGCTTGCTCTTGTGTCTTGTAGCATCTGCCTTTTATTTATCACCCGAATAATAATAGTAATAAAAATAACATCTGTTTGTGTTAGACTAAATGCAGTTTGTATGTGCTTCCCTGCCCTGATCAAGTCAAATAATGGACAGTGCGTTTCCCTTCAAATGTAGGCAGTACAATCAGCATTTGTTTTTAGTCTAGGAGACTGTAAATGTCTGTATTCCGTTAGGGCCCTGTAAAATCCCTTGGATGTTTTGCCTGACCCCCCCCCCCCCCCACCCAATTCCCTTTTCTCCGTTGTTGACCATTTGTCCCTGTTTTTGCAGGTTTTCGCTCTCAAAAGTCCACCCTTTTAATAGAAAAACAACACAATTTGATGTTCTATATCCACAACAATAGTTTAAACCCTGCTGCATCATGTAAACCGTTTTTAAGGTGTGGGGAAAATTGAAGACATTTCGATGTTTGGGTGTAGTTGCCCTGAAATGCAAGTGTGCACCTTGGAAGAGACCTTTGTTTGCTTAAGCTGTGTTGCTGTAGCGCTCATGTGATTGCAGAGTTTGCGAAACAAATGGCCACTGGATTGGTGCAAATAATCATGATGTAATTCTGCCAGGCAGCCATAGGCTTCTTTGTAGTTAGCATTTAATGGAGAAGGTTTTGGGGAAAGCCTTCCCTTCTCTACCTACCAGAAGAAGCTTCTCATTAGCGTCCTCGCTAAGGGCTACACAAAGTGTAGACAATCGCGCGCACCGCACACATACGGGCATTGCTGTGCCGTTGAGAAAGTTGCATGGAAATACCAATCGCTGATACATTTTGTTTAATTCTTATGATTCACTCGGGCAAGTGAATGAATGTTCTAACAAGTTGAATAGATTGAGTTGATTTCCTACTAAGTTCAATAAATGTTTGACTATTGTTGAATTTCGGTTGAATGTCTGGCTGGAGTCCGTCTGCGTTCCCTGCATTTTACAGGGCCCTAGTGCCATGAACTTGTCATAAGTCTACATAGGATATGCCCCCCCCCCCCCACAAGACTGAAATATATGGCCTGGAAAGGAAAGCAAGGTTTCAGCTCCTTCAGTCTGTGTCACAAAGTGGATATTCTCCTGCCTGCCTTTGAGAGTGAGGCACACATTGACTTTATATAGTGTGCCCAGAGTTATTCCTTCGCTTACGGCCATACCAGCCTGAATACGCCCGATCTCGTCCGATCTCGGAAGCTAAGCAGGGTCGGGCCTGGTTAGTACTTGGATGGGAGACCGCCTGGGAATACCAGGTGCTGTAAGCATTTTGCTCCACTAGAGCTTGCTCTTGTGTCTTGTAGCATCTGCCTTTTATTTATCACCCGAATAATAATAGTAATAAAAATAACATCTGTTTGTGTTAGACTAAATGCAGTTTGTATGTGCTTCCCTGCCCTGATCAAGTCAAATAATGGACAGTGCGTTTCCCTTCAAATGTAGGCAGTACAATCAGCATTTGTTTTTAGTCTAGGAGACTGTAAATGTCTGTATTCCGTTAGGGCCCTGTAAAATCCCTTGGATGTTTTGCCTGACCCCCCCCCCCCCCCACCCAATTCCCTTTTCTCCGTTGTTGACCATTTGTCCCTGTTTTTGCAGGTTTTCGCTCTCAAAAGTCCACCCTTTTAATAGAAAAACAACACAATTTGATGTTCTATATCCACAACAATAGTTTAAACCCTGCTGCATCATGTAAACCGTTTTTAAGGTGTGGGGAAAATTGAAGACATTTCGATGTTTGGGTGTAGTTGCCCTGAAATGCAAGTGTGCACCTTGGAAGAGACCTTTGTTTGCTTAAGCTGTGTTGCTGTAGCGCTCATGTGATTGCAGAGTTTGCGAAACAAATGGCCACTGGATTGGTGCAAATAATCATGATGTAATTCTGCCAGGCAGCCATAGGCTTCTTTGTAGTTAGCATTTAATGGAGAAGGTTTTGGGGAAAGCCTTCCCTTCTCTACCTACCAGAAGAAGCTTCTCATTAGCGTCCTCGCTAAGGGCTACACAAAGTGTAGACAATCGCGCGCACCGCACACATACGGGCATTGCTGTGCCGTTGAGAAAGTTGCATGGAAATACCAATCGCTGATACATTTTGTTTAATTCTTATGATTCACTCGGGCAAGTGAATGAATGTTCTAACAAGTTGAATAGATTGAGTTGATTTCCTACTAAGTTCAATAAATGTTTGACTATTGTTGAATTTCGGTTGAATGTCTGGCTGGAGTCCGTCTGCGTTCCCTGCATTTTACAGGGCCCTAGTGCCATGAACTTGTCATAAGTCTACATAGGATATGCCCCCCCCCCCCCCACAAGACTGAAATATATGGCCTGGAAAGGAAAGCAAGGTTTCAGCTCCTTCAGTCTGTGTCACAAAGTGGATATTCTCCTGCCTGCCTTTGAGAGTGAGGCACACATTGACTTTATATAGTGTGCCCAGAGTTATTCCTTCGCTTACGGCCATACCAGCCTGAATACGCCCGATCTCGTCCGATCTCGGAAGCTAAGCAGGGTCGGGCCTGGTTAGTACTTGGATGGGAGACCGCCTGGGAATACCAGGTGCTGTAAGCATTTTGCTCCACTAGAGCTTGCTCTTGTGTCTTGTAGCATCTGCCTTTTATTTATCACCCGAATAATAATAGTAATAAAAATAACATCTGTTTGTGTTAGACTAAATGCAGTTTGTATGTGCTTCCCTGCCCTGATCAAGTCAAATAATGGACAGTGCGTTTCCCTTCAAATGTAGGCAGTACAATCAGCATTTGTTTTTAGTCTAGGAGACTGTAAATGTCTGTATTCCGTTAGGGCCCTGTAAAATCCCTTGGATGTTTTGCCTGACCCCCCCCCCCCCACCCAATTCCCTTTTCTCCGTTGTTGACCATTTGTCCCTGTTTTTGCAGGTTTTCGCTCTCAAAAGTCCACCCTTTTAATAGAAAAACAACACAATTTGATGTTCTATATCCACAACAATAGTTTAAACCCTGCTGCATCATGTAAACCGTTTTTAAGGTGTGGGGAAAATTGAAGACATTTCGATGTTTGGGTGTAGTTGCCCTGAAATGCAAGTGTGCACCTTGGAAGAGACCTTTGTTTGCTTAAGCTGTGTTGCTGTAGCGCTCATGTGATTGCAGAGTTTGCGAAACAAATGGCCACTGGATTGGTGCAAATAATCATGATGTAATTCTGCCAGGCAGCCATAGGCTTCTTTGTAGTTAGCATTTAATGGAGAAGGTTTTGGGGAAAGCCTTCCCTTCTCTACCTACCAGAAGAAGCTTCTCATTAGCGTCCTCGCTAAGGGCTACACAAAGTGTAGACAATCGCGCGCACCGCACACATACGGGCATTGCTGTGCCGTTGAGAAAGTTGCATGGAAATACCAATCGCTGATACATTTTGTTTAATTCTTATGATTCACTCGGGCAAGTGAATGAATGTTCTAACAAGTTGAATAGATTGAGTTGATTTCCTACTAAGTTCAATAAATGTTTGACTATTGTTGAATTTCGGTTGAATGTCTGGCTGGAGTCCGTCTGCGTTCCCTGCATTTTACAGGGCCCTAGTGCCATGAACTTGTCATAAGTCTACATAGGATATGCCCCCCCCCCCCCACAAGACTGAAATATATGGCCTGGAAAGGAAAGCAAGGTTTCAGCTCCTTCAGTCTGTGTCACAAAGTGGATATTCTCCTGCCTGCCTTTGAGAGTGAGGCACACATTGACTTTATATAGTGTGCCCAGAGTTATTCCTTCGCTTACGGCCATACCAGCCTGAATACGCCCGATCTCGTCCGATCTCGGAAGCTAAGCAGGGTCGGGCCTGGTTAGTACTTGGATGGGAGACCGCCTGGGAATACCAGGTGCTGTAAGCATTTTGCTCCACTAGAGCTTGCTCTTGTGTCTTGTAGCATCTGCCTTTTATTTATCACCCGAATAATAATAGTAATAAAAATAACATCTGTTTGTGTTAGACTAAATGCAGTTTGTATGTGCTTCCCTGCCCTGATCAAGTCAAATAATGGACAGTGCGTTTCCCTTCAAATGTAGGCAGTACAATCAGCATTTGTTTTTAGTCTAGGAGACTGTAAATGTCTGTATTCCGTTAGGGCCCTGTAAAATCCCTTGGATGTTTTGCCTGACCCCCCCCCCCCCCCACCCAATTCCCTTTTCTCCGTTGTTGACCATTTGTCCCTGTTTTTGCAGGTTTTCGCTCTCAAAAGTCCACCCTTTTAATAGAAAAACAACACAATTTGATGTTCTATATCCACAACAATAGTTTAAACCCTGCTGCATCATGTAAACCGTTTTTAAGGTGTGGGGAAAATTGAAGACATTTCGATGTTTGGGTGTAGTTGCCCTGAAATGCAAGTGTGCACCTTGGAAGAGACCTTTGTTTGCTTAAGCTGTGTTGCTGTAGCGCTCATGTGATTGCAGAGTTTGCGAAACAAATGGCCACTGGATTGGTGCAAATAATCATGATGTAATTCTGCCAGGCAGCCATAGGCTTCTTTGTAGTTAGCATTTAATGGAGAAGGTTTTGGGGAAAGCCTTCCCTTCTCTACCTACCAGAAGAAGCTTCTCGTTAGCGTCCTCGCTAAGGGCTACACAAAGTGTAGACAATCGCGCGCACCGCACACATACGGGCATTGCTGTGCCGTTGAGAAAGTTGCATGGAAATACCAATCGCTGATACATTTTGTTTAATTCTTATGATTCACTCGGGCAAGTGAATGAATGTTCTAACAAGTTGAATAGATTGAGTTGATTTCCTACTAAGTTCAATAAATGTTTGACTATTGTTGAATTTCGGTTGAATGTCTGGCTGGAGTCCGTCTGCGTTCCCTGCATTTTACAGGGCCCTAGTGCCATGAACTTGTCATAAGTCTACATAGGATATGCCCCCCCCCCCCCCACAAGACTGAAATATATGGCCTGGAAAGGAAAGCAAGGTTTCAGCTCCTTCAGTCTGTGTCACAAAGTGGATATTCTCCTGCCTGCCTTTGAGAGTGAGGCACACATTGACTTTATATAGTGTGCCCAGAGTTATTCCTTCGCTTACGGCCATACCAGCCTGAATACGCCCGATCTCGTCCGATCTCGGAAGCTAAGCAGGGTCGGGCCTGGTTAGTACTTGGATGGGAGACCGCCTGGGAATACCAGGTGCTGTAAGCATTTTGCTCCACTAGAGCTTGCTCTTGTGTCTTGTAGCATCTGCCTTTTATTTATCACCCGAATAATAATAGTAATAAAAATAACATCTGTTTGTGTTAGACTAAATGCAGTTTGTATGTGCTTCCCTGCCCTGATCAAGTCAAATAATGGACAGTGCGTTTCCCTTCAAATGTAGGCAGTACAATCAGCATTTGTTTTTAGTCTAGGAGACTGTAAATGTCTGTATTCCGTTAGGGCCCTGTAAAATCCCTTGGATGTTTTGCCTGACCCCCCCCCCCCCCCCCCCAATTCCCTTTTCTCCGTTGTTGACCATTTGTCCCTGTTTTTGCAGGTTTTCGCTCTCAAAAGTCCACCCTTTTAATAGAAAAACAACACAATTTGATGTTCTATATCCACAACAATAGTTTAAACCCTGCTGCATCATGTAAACCGTTTTTAAGGTGTGGGGAAAATTGAAGACATTTCGATGTTTGGGTGTAGTTGCCCTGAAATGCAAGTGTGCACCTTGGAAGAGACCTTTGTTTGCTTAAGCTGTGTTGCTGTAGCGCTCATGTGATTGCAGAGTTTGCGAAACAAATGGCCACTGGATTGGTGCAAATAATCATGATGTAATTCTGCCAGGCAGCCATAGGCTTCTTTGTAGTTAGCATTTAATGGAGAAGGTTTTGGGGAAAGCCTTCCCTTCTCTACCTACCAGAAGAAGCTTCTCATTAGCGTCCTCGCTAAGGGCTACACAAAGTGTAGACAATCGCGCGCACCGCACACATACGGGCATTGCTGTGCCGTTGAGAAAGTTGCATGGAAATACCAATCGCTGATACATTTTGTTTAATTCTTATGATTCACTCGGGCAAGTGAATGAATGTTCTAACAAGTTGAATAGATTGAGTTGATTTCCTACTAAGTTCAATAAATGTTTGACTATTGTTGAATTTCGGTTGAATGTCTGGCTGGAGTCCGTCTGCGTTCCCTGCATTTTACAGGGCCCTAGTGCCATGAACTTGTCATAAGTCTACATAGGATATGCCCCCCCCCCCCCCCACAAGACTGAAATATATGGCCTGGAAAGGAAAGCAAGGTTTCAGCTCCTTCAGTCTGTGTCACAAAGTGGATATTCTCCTGCCTGCCTTTGAGAGTGAGGCACACATTGACTTTATATAGTGTGCCCAGAGTTATTCCTTCGCTTACGGCCATACCAGCCTGAATACGCCCGATCTCGTCCGATCTCGGAAGCTAAGCAGGGTCGGGCCTGGTTAGTACTTGGATGGGAGACCGCCTGGGAATACCAGGTGCTGTAAGCATTTTGCTCCACTAGAGCTTGCTCTTGTGTCTTGTAGCATCTGCCTTTTATTTATCACCCGAATAATAATAGTAATAAAAATAACATCTGTTTGTGTTAGACTAAATGCAGTTTGTATGTGCTTCCCTGCCCTGATCAAGTCAAATAATGGACAGTGCGTTTCCCTTCAAATGTAGGCAGTACAATCAGCATTTGTTTTTAGTCTAGGAGACTGTAAATGTCTGTATTCCGTTAGGGCCCTGTAAAATCCCTTGGATGTTTTGCCTGACCCCCCCCCCCCCCCACCCAATTCCCTTTTCTCCGTTGTTGACCATTTGTCCCTGTTTTTGCAGGTTTTCGCTCTCAAAAGTCCACCCTTTTAATAGAAAAACAACACAATTTGATGTTCTATATCCACAACAATAGTTTAAACCCTGCTGCATCATGTAAACCGTTTTTAAGGTGTGGGGAAAATTGAAGACATTTCGATGTTTGGGTGTAGTTGCCCTGAAATGCAAGTGTGCACCTTGGAAGAGACCTTTGTTTGCTTAAGCTGTGTTGCTGTAGCGCTCATGTGATTGTTCAATAAATGTGGATATTGTATGTAAGACTGCCTGGGGATACCAGGTGCTGTAAGCTTTTTGTGTAGTTTGTGTAGGCAATAGAAGCAGGAAATAAAATATACTTTTTTCCCAGCCCATTTCAGCTTTTCAATATTGTTATTATTTTCAATACAAATGGACTGAAATGAAAGCGCGCTCATATACTTCTGAAATGTGCCATATGATAAAACTTGAGTTGAAATTCAGTTGTTGCATGATGATTACTGTTTCACAATTGTTCCTTCCAATGTGAGTGGCCTAAAGTGACCATACCGCTCGCGTCTTGTGCATGGAATTGCGCGCGATGGCGGACGTACGCAATCTGGTCAGCATGTTTCTCTCAGTGTCCACATAGTCCAGAGTGCAGCGTCCAGAGCCTTTGCAAGACAGTCTCTTTATGACCGAGCTTAGCATGTAATCCCCTTTTGCGGAGGGTTATTGGATTTGGGAGTTGTTGGGAGTAGGGCAGGAAACCTGTCGTTATGTAAAAGCTATTAGCGGTCTGGAAGACAAAGCCCTATTATTGGCCCGAGAGGCAATCACAGAGTACATTTTGGGGACTGAGGTGCTCATTCAGAATTAAGGGGGGCGGGGGGGGGGTCAGAAATACTAATTTGTTCTGTAATACATGATGTAAAGTAGGATATGTAATACAGTCGGGTCAAAAGTTTTGAGAATGACAAGTATTGGTCTCCACAAACTTTGCTGCTTCAGTGTTCTTAGACCTTTATGTCAGTAGTTACTATGGTACACTGAAGTATAATTACAAGTATTCCATAAGTGTCAAAGGCTTTCATTGACAATGAGATTCAGTTTATGCAAAGAGTCAATATTTGCAGTGTTGACCATTCTTTTTCAAGACCTCTGCAATCCGCCCTGGCATGCTGTCAATTAACTTCTGGGCCACATCCTGACTGATGGCAGGCCATTCTTGCATAATCAATGCTTGGAGTTTGTCAGAAGTTGTGGGTTTTTGTTTGTCCACCCGCCTCTTGAGGATCGACCACAAGTTCTTAATGGGGGTTTCCTGGCCATGGACCCAAAATGTCGATGTTTTGTTCCCCGAGCCACTTAGTTATCACTTTTGCCTTATGGCAAGGTGCTCCATCATGCTGGAAAAGGCATTGGTCGTCACCAAACTGTTCTTGGATGGTTGGGAGAAGTTGCTCTCGGAGGATGTGTTGGTACCATTCTTTATTCATGGCTGTGTTCTTAGGTAAAATTGTGAGTTTTTTTATTTTATTTTATTTCACCTTTATTTAACCAGGTAGGTCAGTTGAGAACAAGTTCTCATTTGCAACTGCGACCTGGCCAAGACAAAGCAAAGCAGTGCGACAAAAACAACACAGAGTTACACAGTAAACAAACATGGTCAAAAACACAATGGAAAGTCTATATACAGAGTGCAAAATGTAGTGCAAAATGCAGTAAGGTTAAGAGGTAGGACAATAAATAGACCATAGTGGTGAGACAAATTACAGATTAAGCCCACTCCCTTGGCTGAGAAGCAACCCCACACATTAATGGTCTGAGGAAGCTTTACTGTTGGCATGACACAGGACTGATGGTAGCGCTCACCTTGTCTTCTCCAGACAAGATGTTTTCCGGATGGCCCAAACAATCGGAAAGGGGATTCATCAGAGAAAATGACTCTACCCCAGTCCTCAGCAGTCCAATCCCTGTACCTTTTGCAGAATATCAGTCTATCCCTGATGTTTTTCCTGGAGAGAAGTGGCTTCTTTGCTGCCCTTCTTGACACCAGGCCGTCCTCCAAAAGTCTTCGCCTCACTATGCGTGCAGATGCACTCACACCTGCCTGCTGCCATTCCTGAGCAAGCTCTGCACTGGTGGTGCCCCGATCCCGCAGCTGAATCATCTTTAGGAGATGGTCCTGGCGCTTGCTGGACTTTCTTGGGCGCCCTGACGCCTTCTTCACAACAATTGAACCTCTCTCCTTGAAGTTCTTGATGATCCGATAAATGGTTGATTTAGGTGCAATCTTACAAGCAGCAATATCCTTGCCTGTGAAGCTCCTTTTGTGGAAAGCAATGATGACGGCACATGTTTCCTTGCAGGTAACCATGGTTGACAGAGGAAGAACAATGATTTCAAGCACCACCCTCCTTTTAAAGCTTTCAGTCTGTTATTCTGACTCAATCAGCATGACAGAGTGATCTCCAGCCTTGTCCTCGTCAACACTCTCAGCTGTGTTAACGAGACAATCACTGACATGATGGCAGCTGGTCCTTTTGTGGCAGGGCTGAAATGCAGTGGAAATGTTTTTTGGGTGGATTAAGTTCATTTTCATGGCAAAGAGGGACTTAATTGCAATTCATTTGATCACTCATGACATTCTGGAGTATATGCAAATTGCCATCATCAACACTGAGGCAGAAAACTTTGTGGAGACCAATACTTGTGTCATTCTCAAAACTTTTGACCACGACTGTATACGGTGTTTCTGTCTGCATGAATGGCGAATAGCTCAGATACACATGAACATGAAATGACCCCGGGAATTGATAGAGCATCGCTCAGAGATGCACAAATACGATAGAACATTAAAAATGGGTAAAATGTTTCCTTTAAAAGGAGGACATTTTAACAGTACATTTTTCTTTTTACTCTCAACTATTTCTCACTATAGTTTGTCCAGTTTGTCAGTTCACATGAATATTGAGAGAGATTAACGTGCCCTATTTGATACTACATGGATTAGAACAAGAAAGGAGGGCAGGCTGAGACAGCCCGCCAAGAAACTATGCAGGGACACAAGGGTATCAATCTATGAAGCCTACTTTATCTAGCCAACATATAACCCACATTAGCTTGGGCATGTTCTCCATGAGGTTCTTGTATGGGACTCAGGAAAGACTCATATCACCTCTTGCACAAATCGTTTTAATGGTTTACTGTAAGCGAAAGCATGTGTTAGTCATCATGGAGAACACTTGTAATGCTGATCAAATCACCTTCAGCTGTTAACAGTTGAGATGGGTGCTGGTGATCTATGACACATCTTACTATAGGCAGCATCTATATATGAATTAGTTGTATACTACTATGAAATCATTGCCATTTGTAATATTTCTTATTTTCATTATATCAAGTATAGCATTAATAAATAGTTCAGACAAATAATACAATATCAAGTTCTGATTTGATGTAAAACACAAAATGGACGTCAAGTTTGAGTCTAGGTCCAGGATGAGTAATGTCATAATGGACCCTGGTCGTAGAGGGAGAAAGGGACACTGTGGATGTACAGCTGCATTCAGGCCAGAGACTGTTACGGGGATTATTCAAATAGAACAGTATGGAGCTGATGCGAATCTACACAACAGAGAATATAGACCAGGGAATCAGTTAGAACATGTAAACTAGCTTCCACTGTTTTGAATAAGCTCCTGAATCAAAGAAGTAGGCTGTAACAGGTAATTCCTCAGCTGACCATTTGGCTACTGATCATCTAATCTAGATTGTATATTAATCTAATACACACAACTCCAGTCCTTGAAGGCTGCAGTCCTGCTGCTTTTATGGATCTTGTCAAAATATAATTTATTTATATTCCTAGGTCTTCCCTGAGACGCCAAGTATTTTGAAAGGAGCAAAAAGGAAGTCGATATTGACAGGCTTTGTGTTTCTACTCATTTTTCAGTCCATCACAAGTAAGGAACAGTGAACCCATCTGCCAAACCAGACACTGAGAAGCATTGGACTTGGGATGGAAAAGACATCGATGTATTGATCTGACCTCTTGTTCTTGGTGAAGTGTCTCAGTGTCTGTTTGACCGACTGCATGATATGCTGGTCCTACCCTCTCATTTGTTGTGGTCTAAAGGCAGGATATTGCTGAGCAGAGAACCACCAATCTACCAGCCTTTAAGGGCTCTGAGATTAAGCACATTTTGCTGAGGGATCCACAAGTTTAGACAACTCGCTGCAACCTTAGTCAGATCTTCTTTTTTCTGTTGTGTTAACACTTTCGCTTACAAATGTAAGTTTCACATATTCAATTAAGAAGCACCTTAAAAACATACTTTGAACCTCAGTGTCAGTCAAACTCAAAGCCACTGAACTCCTCTGAATCAGCATTAGCTACAGCAACAATCACATTATAGATCTGGAATACAGTGACAAATATAAGCATAGGAAAATAAATACCACCTCATAGTCTCTAAATGATTGTCAAAAAAATAAAAAGAACAAAAATGTGTCAGTCAGTGCAAAGCTGCTATGTGTCCTGTTGGCATAGGTAGCTATAGGCCTAGATATAGGGACACACATCACACAAACAACCATAGAAACAGACTGGGCCTTTTTCAGTGTCCACTTATGGTTCTCTGGTATTACAGGCCAATCTATCTTCTGATCATAAACCAATCTATCAACGTTGACTACTATAGGCCTAACCACCATGAATACACTACATGACCAAAAGTATGTGAACATCTCATTCCAAAATCATGGAACATTATATGGAGTTAGTCCCCCCTTTGCTGCTATAACAGCCTCCACTATTCTTGTTCCATTCAGCCACAAGAGCATTAGTGAGGTTGGGCACTGATGTTGGGCCTGGCTCGCAGTTGGCGTTCCAATTAATCCCAAAGGTGTTCGATGGGGTTAATGTCAGGGCTATGTGCAGGCCAGTCAAGTTCTTCTACACTGATCTCGACAAACCATTTCTGTATGGACCTCGCTTTATGCACAGGGGCATTGTCATGCTGAAACAAGAAAGGGCCTTCCCCAAACTGTTGCCACAAAGTTGGAAGCACAGAATAGTCTAGGATATAATTGTTTCCCAGCCCGAACCATGAAAAACAGCTGAGTCCAATGGCGGCAAGCTTTATACCATTCCAGTCGAAGCTTGGCATTGCGCATGGTGATCTTGATCATGAATCACCCGACAAAATGTTATTGGCTGACGTTGCTTCCATAGGCAGTTTGGAACTCGGTAGTGAGTGTTGCAACCGAGGATAGACCATTTCTACTTGCTTCAGCACTCTGCGGTTCCATTCTGTGAGCTTGTGTAGCCTACCAATTCGCGGCTAAACCGTTGTTGCTCCTAGACGTTTCCACTTCACAATAACAGCACTTACAGTTGACCGGGGCAGCTCTAGCAGGGCAGAAATTTGACAAACTGACTTGTTGGAAAGGTAGCATCCTATCACGGTGCCACGTTGAAAGTAACTGAGCTCTTCAGTAAGGCCATTCTACTGCCAATGTTTGTCTATGGAGATTGCATGGCGGTGTGCTCGATTTTATAAACCTGTGAGTAACGGGTGTGGCTGAAATAGCCAAATCCACTAATTTGAAGGGGTATCCACATACTTTTGTATATATAGTGTAACTATAAAGTACTTATTGAGTAATCCAAGTCCAGTACTTTTTCGTTGGCATAATAAAGGTACATAAATGTAGTTAAATCTATAATCTGTGCACAAACTGTATGGCACCCCCCCCACCCCCAAAAATAACATTACAAATGATTGCGACAGACTTAACACTAAGCGAATCGGATTGACTGCTAGACAGTCTAAGCAAGTTCAAGATCTGTACGTGTTATCAGCGTACGAATAAACACTTTCAAACACAGCCCATATACCTATTGCAGCATAGGCCTACTCATTAATCTGCAAGAGCAAATCTATGGTACATACATATACCATTATAATTGCTATGATTGCTTGAATTTAGTAGAAAACTAAATATAAAAGAGGTGGTGCCAATCTAAGTCGAGCTAAATGAGGCATAAGAGCAGTCGGATTCTAAATGAGGCATAAGAGCAGTCGGATTCTAAATGAGGCATAAGAGCAGTCAGATTCTAAATGAGGCATAAGAGCAGTCGGATTCTAAGAGGTGAAAGTATCCGGACTCAAAGAATCCATTTATCAACATATGACCTGGAAATGTTTGCGCCAAACACAAACTTTTAGATAAGGATGGAAAGTAGTCAAAGGGATGGACGGTAGATAAGAAAAGTGCTTATTGATGAAACCTTGAGGTGATAGTGTTGACAGGATTGAAGGAGAGAACAGGGTACATGTAATAGGTACAGGATTGAAGGAGAAAACAGGGTACATGTTGTGATAGAGGAAACAGGTGTTACACACAGACAGCACCCTTTGGGATCTCTGCTATTTGAGGCCCTCTCCTATAGCAATATCCTCGAGCAATCCTTTGTCAATCATTTGCCGCACTATGTATCATGTATCTGTCTTTTGTGCATTTCGTTCTGGCATTTTGCACCTGTCCTGTGTTTTTCGTAGTTGCTTGACAAAGAAATTTCCCCTCGGGGATCAATAAAGTATCAATCTACAAAAAAAAAAAAAAAAAAAGGAGTGTAAACCCCATTCAATACTGCCATCACTGTCCCCAGCGTCAATGACCATGACTCAGCCACTTGTTCTCACTTAGGTCCTCTTTGGTCTTCTGGATGCAGGTGAAGATCTCCTGGAAGAGGGCCTTGTACTCTGGCTGCGGCCCGTTGTCTTCGGGGACAGCTGGGAGCCCGATGGAGGTGGCTGAGCTTGAGAGACGCCGTCGGGGGTAACTGACAGTGCTGTGGGAACTGTTGGGTGTCTGCACAGCCTTGTGACTGAGCCCGTCTGCCCCCAGCTGGCAGCGCCGCAGTAGCTCCTCGTATTTGACCTGCAGGAGGCAAATCGTTCAGTCACTCATTGGCAACTTTCCACACTGTATAACAAACTTATAAATTACTGCATACCAATTTCATTGGCTTCGCCTCCTAGACCTTGTGTTTGTCATTCTTTTTCATAGGGCACATTGTGGACAAATAGTTTCAACCTCTGTCTTTCTGTTTATTATGCAATAATGATAAACTGTTAATAACTAAAAATGAAATGAAATAATTTACCTGCAGTGCACTATACTGGGCGTCCACCTCATTGAGCAGGGAGATTCCCCTCTGCTTCACCACCTCCGCTCGTCTGATACATGTACGCTCGTGCCCCCACCGGATATCTGCTAGTGTCCCCCTCAGAACACTTTCGCTGTTGCACCTCTGCAGGCTGCGCTTCCCCTGATCCCCCACCTCCTTCTCCTCCTCCTCCTCCTCGTCCTCCTCACTTTGGACCAGACTGGGCTTCTCCTCTGGGGCGAAAAAGACTGTGTCGGGCACCAGTAGGCGGTCAGGTCTCCTGACGCTGGTGTAGTAGAGTATTGTCTTTATTATGCTCAATGTACATACACATACAAACAACATGTACCAAGTACGAATAGAAATAGTGTCATGATCGTACCTGTTGGCGTAGTCGGCCTGCCACAGCTGCCGGAGCTCCTCCACCTCTGCCTCCAGCTCCCTCTGCCTGGCCCGGCAGCCCTCCAGCAGAGCCAGCCGCTGCTCCAGAGCCCCGTTCTCCCTGGCCGTCAGCTCAGTCTCCTGTTCCGCTGCCACCCGCTTCCCCCGCTCAGAGGCCAGAACAGCCTGCAGGGTCTGGATAGATCGCTGAAGCGCAGAGTTCTCCTCCTCAGGGTCTGGGTCCTGACAGGACTCCTCCCTTGCTGGCCAGGAACGCTCCACACACAGGCTCTCATAGGCCATGTACCTGGGACAGGGAAAAGGAGGAAGGGTCAACAAGCTGGTGAAAGTGGTCTGCTTTTTATCATGTACAGTTGAAGTCGGAAATTTTAAAACACCTTAGCCAAATACATTTAAACTCAGTTTTTAATTCCTGACATTTAATCATAGTAAAAATTCCCTGTCTTAGGTCAGTTAGGATCACCACTTTATTTTAAAAATGTAAAATGTCAGAATAATGAGAATTATTTATTTCAGCTTTTATTTCTTTCATCACATTCCCAGTGGGTCAGAAGTTTACATACACTCAATTAGTATTTGGTAGCATTACATTTAAATGGTTTAACTTGGGTCAAACATTTTGGGTAGCCTTCCACAAGCATCCTACAATAAAGTTGGGTGAATTTTGGCACATTCCTCCTGAAAGAACTGGTGTAACTGAGTCAGGTTTGTAGGCCTCCTTGCTCGCACACGCTTTTTCAGTTCTGCCCACACATTTTCTATAGGATTGAGGTCAGGGCTTTGTGATGGCCACTCCAATACCTTGACTTTGTTGTCCTTAAGCCATTTTGCCACAACTTTGGAAGTATGCTTAGGGTCATTGTCCATTTGGAAGACCCATTTGCGACCAAGCTTTAACTTCCTGACTGATGTCTTGAGATGTTCCTTCAATATATCCACATAATTTTCCTTCCTCATGATGCCATCTATTTTGTGAAGTGCACCAGTCCCTCCTGCAGCAAAGCACCCCCACAACATGATGCTGCCACCCCCGTGCTTCACGGTTGGGATGGTAACAATAACAATGGTCATTATGGCCAAACAGTTCTATTTTTGTTTCATCAGACCAGAGGACATTTCTCCAAAAAGTATGATCTTTGTCCCCATGTGCAGTTGCAAACCGTAGTCTGGCTTTATGGCGGTTTTGGAGCTGTGGCTTCTTTCTTGCCAAGCTGCCTTTCAGGTTATGTCGATATTGGACTTGTTTTACTGTCAACATAGATACTTTTGTACCGGTTTCCTCCAGCATCTTCAGAAGGTTCTTTGCTGTTGTTCTGGGATTGATTTGCACTTTTTGCACAAAAGTACATTCATCTCTAGGAGACAGAACGCGTCTCCTTCCTGAGCGGTATGGCGGCTGCGTGGTCCCATGGTGTTTATACTTGCGTACTATTGTTTGTACAGATGAACGTGGTACCTTCAGGCGTTTGAAATTTGCTCTCAAGGATGAACCAGACTTGTGGAGGTCTACAATAATTTTTCTTAGGTCTTGGCTGTTTTCTTTTGAATTTCCCATGATATCAAGCAAAGAGGCACTGAGTTTGAAGGTAGGCCTTGAAATACATCCACAGGTACACCTCCAATTGACTCAAAATGATGTCAATTAGCCTATCAGAAGCTTCTAACGCCAATTTTCGAGACTTTTCCAAGCTGTTTAAGGGCACAGTCAACCTAAGTGTATGTAAACTTCAACTGTATGTGCTTTATCAGTTGTTTTGTATTACATGCCGAGACAGGCTACTAAACTATGTGTGCGTGTGTGTATACAGGCTATACTTGGCAAGATTTATCTGCAGGGGATTATGTCCGAAAAGCCTTGGCCCAGATTAGGTGGTCTGGGTCTGTGTGACCTGGGGACGCCCAGTCAGCACACTGCTGATAATGGTGCTAATACACCAGAGTAGGGTCAGGGGTCGTAGGGGTTAGGCTAAACAGGTCATTAGACTATGGGCCCATCTCAATAGTCAAAAGTGTCTCGCTCTACTTCTCCTTGACTTAACATGCACCGAAAGGGGATACTCAGTACGCAGATCACTATAAGGGTTAGAGATGAGAAGAGGCTCTATGACTACTGATTGGACACCGTTTATGATTGGTAGTGTAGTTTCTATAAACTTTCAGAAAGAACGGTAACTTGGCCAGACACACAGTTCCTGGAATTATGCACTTTAACTTCGCCAGTGACAAACATTCAGGCTAGCTGAAGTAAAACATTCCTCTCAAGGCACATTCTTGTTACTGTACTTTAAATAACCTTTAAGGTAATTTCCTATGTTTATTGTTTGTTATTGTGTTCATGTACCATGCGATTTCCTCTTTTAGCATGCACATCATTTCCAAATGTTTTAGTTACTATAATCCGAGTGCAGGAAATGAGTGTTGTGACACACCAAGGTCACGGTGAATGTTCCCACTGCAGAATAAGGCCAGCTCATTTAGTTTATCAAAGTTGGTCTCGTCTCCATCTACTCTCTTCTCAGCCTAGTCTTGGTTTGCATGGTTGAGATGAATTAAATGGATCAACATTGATTTGAGCTGAATAAAGCTGAACACATCTGGTTCTGTATTGGAATGGCTGTGTTTTAGAGTAACAATAACATTAGTGGTTTGTTGGCACCGGATTCAAATTGCACAGCTGCAGGACACACACATGCACACTTACTTGTCTTTCTGCAGGTCATACAGCTCCTTGAGGCAGGACACACTCTGTGCTCCGAGGTTGCGTCTCTGTTCGGCCAGTTCTCTCCTGCTGCGGTCAGACTGGGCTGTCCTCAGCTCCTCCACCTGGGCCTGCAGGTCCTTCATGTGGGTCTCAAGACTGTCGATCGTCTCTGTCAGGCTGGGAGAGGACGAGTATAGAAGTAGTTCGAATTACTGAGCGTTGTGGGGAAAATTCATTTAGCCAAATCCTTGCCACTTAGGGCCCAAATGAACTAAGTATTTATGCTGGGGAAAAAAATATGTTTGCAGCTACTATTTTCAGAAAGGAATTATATAAAGTCCTGAGTCTCACCAGTTGATCCTCTGCTGGGCGACGCGGTTGTCCAGAATCAGCCTGTGGTTGCCCTGCTCCAGGTCTCTGGCCGCTACATCTAGCTGCTCGTATACCTTAGCATGTTGGTCATTCATCTGCCTCAGCAGATCCACCTGCTTGGTCAGGTACTGGGGAGGAGAGAAGGTCAAAGGTAATAGCCATCGAAATAGGATAGAATTGAACACAGTTTTTGGGTCCAGTAAAAGGGTCCAGCGTGTCTGGTGATACAGAGTTTATACTGTATTGTAAGTTTTGATCAAGCATTTAATTATGGTTCCATTACAGTATGACTGCTACAATATGAGAGTTCTCTCATTATTCTCTCAACAATTCTCAGAACAATGAGCCATTACGAAACAGCTCAGTGCGTCCTCTGAAGAGGACCAGAAGCACTGGCGAAACACTTTGGCTTTGTGACAGGAATACTCTAGCGCAAGAGTATTTGAAAGACATTTGCATGGAGCTGGGGCATATATCACTTTGCATTATCAGGATGGTTCACTGCCACTTGTTAAAGGACTCCCAAGTGATCCCCCTGTGTGCCCTCGAATTTAGGCTTAACCATCGTGACTCATTCAAATCATTAGGTTTGGATATTAACTGACTGTCAGACAAGGCTTAGGATAAAGCCCTAACCCACATCACTCAGTGAGCTCCTTCAGAGAGACACGCTTCAGTTGAAGAATACATCAATGGAACTTTGAGCTGGTACAATTCCCGATTTTCCCAAAAAACAATCATTGCAAAGTAAAAAAACTAACAAAAAAAACAAACAACTTCATGCACAAGGACTACTTTTAACAATTTCTTCAGAAAATGTTACAAAAACACATTTACTTGAAGAGCAGTGCAGATGCACATTTTTTGGTAACAGAATGAGGGTACAAACAGCACAGACTGTCATTCTGTTACCAAACTTTGCATATTTATGTTACCGTGGAATAGCCCAAGAGTAGCCTAAGACCAGATACAGACACCACATATAGAGATGGTCAGATACATGGGATTACAACTCAATAATCACTGAAGGCACGGGCCTCATAATAAGCACTGTAAAGAATGTAAGGTTCTTATCTTTGTTGACCTGCTGTCAATTAGATGGTCTCTCCAGTAATTCAAATAGAATGAGACAGTTGGTACGGTCAGTAATAGTCAGACATCCTGGGGTTAAACCTTGAGACAGGTCTTAGACTAGAGGGCTGAAATCCCCTGTGGTTGGTTGTGTGCTGAACGAACACTTTGCGCCTGAACACCCTTTGAATGTATCACCTGTTTGTTTGAACTCGTTGAGACTGCTCACCGAACACATACTGCTTGTTCCACCATGGTCCCCCAGAGCTAGCGCCTGTGCAGTGCACATATTTGCTAATCTTTGTACAGATCTGTTGTTCATGCTTATTGTTTGGAAATGAAGTTATTTACTCTACAAAACAGATCTGTGCGGCATGTCGGCACCTATAGCTCAAGTCTCAAGTTTATAGCTCAACCTCTCTCTTCATTACCCAACGCCTAGGTTTACCTCCACTGAACTCACATCCTACCATACCCTTGTCTATACATTATGCCCTCAACCTATTCCACCATGCCCAGAAATCTGCTCCTTTTATTCTATGTAGCCAACGTACTAGACGTCCAGTTATTAAAGCCATTAGCCGAATACTGATTCTATTACTCCTCTGTTCCTCTGGTGATGTAGAGGTAAACCCAGGTCCTGTAGCCCCCAGTACTACACCTATTCCCCAGGCGCTCTCATTTGTTGATTTCTGTAACCGTAAAAGCCTTGGTTTCATGCATGTTAACATTAGAAGCCTCCTCCCTAAGTTTGATTTATTCACTGCTCTAGCACACTCCGCCAACCCGGATGTCCTAGCTGTTTCTGAATCCTGGCTTAGGAAGGCCACCAAAAATTCGGAAATTTCCATCCCCAACTACAACATTTCCCGTCAAGATAGAACTGCCAAAGGTGGCGGAGTTGCAATCCACTGCAGAGATAACCTGCAGAGTTCTGTCATACTGGCCAGGTCTGTGCCCAAACAGTTTGAGCTTCTACTCTTAAAAATCCACCTTTCCAGAAATAAGTCTCTCACTGTTGCCGCCTGTTACAGACCCCCCTCAGCCCCCAGCTGTGCCCTGGATTCCATATGTGAATTGATTGCCCCCCATCTATCTTCAGAGTTTGTACTGTTAGGTGACTTAAACTGGGATATGCTTAACACCCCGGCTGTCCTTCAATCTAAGATAGATGCCCTCAATCTCACACAAATTATCAAGGAACCCACCAGGTACAACCCAAAATCCATAAACATGGGTACCATTATTGATATCATCCTGACTAACTTGCCCTCCAAATACACCTCCTCTGTTTTCAACCAGGATCTCAGCGATCACTGCCTCATCGCCTGCGTTCGCAATGGGTCAGCGGTCAAACGACCACCCCTTATCACTGTCAAACGCTCCCTAAAACACTTTTGCGAACAGGCCTTTCTATTCGATCTGGCCCAGGCATCCTGGAAGGATATTGACCTCATCCCGTCAATAGAGGACGCCTGGTTGTTCTTTAAAAAGTGCTTTCCTCACCATCCTAAATAAGCATGCCCCTTTCAAAAAACGTAGAACTAAGAATAGATAGAGCCCTTGGTTCACCCCAGACTTGACTGCACTAGACCAACACAAAAACATCCTGTGGCGCACTGCATTAGCATCGAATAGCCCCCGCGATATGCAGCTATTCAGGGAAGTCAGGAACAAGTACACACAGTCAGTTAGAAAAGCAAAGGCCAGCTTTTTCAAACAGAAATTTGCTTCCTGTAGTACTAACTCCAAAAAGTTCTGGGACACTGTAAAGTCCATTGAGAATAAGAGCACCTCCTCCCAGTTGCCCACTGCATTGAGGCTCGGAGACACTGTTACTACCGATAAATCCATGATTATCGAAAATTTCAATAAGCATTTTGCTACAGCTGGCCATGCTTTCCACCTGGCTACCCCTACCCCGGCCAACAGCTCTGTACCCCCGGCAGCTACTTGCCCAAGCCCCCCCCCCCCCGCTTCTCCTTCACGCAAATCCAGACGGCTGACGTTCTGAAAGAGCTGCGAAGTCTGGACCCCTACAAATCTGCTGGGCTAGATAATCTGGACCCTCTCTTTCTGAAATTATCAGCCGAAATTGTTGCAACACCTATCACTAGCCTGTTCAACCTCTCTTTCGTATCGTCTGAGATCCCTAGAGATTGGAAAGCTGCCGCGGTCATCCCCCTCTTCAAAGGAGGAGACACTCTAGACCCAAACTGTTATAGACCAATATCCATCCTGCCCTGCCTTTCTAAAGTTTTCGAAAGCCAAGTTAACAAACAGATAACTGACCACTTCGAATCCCACCGTACCTTCTCTGCTATGCAATCTGGTTTCCGAGCTGGTCATGGGTGCACCTCAGCTACGCTCAAGGTACTGAACGATATCATTACCGCCATCGATAAAAGACAGTACTGTGCAGCCGTTTTCATCGACCTGGCCAAGGCTTTCGACTCTGTCAATCACCGCATTCTTATTGGCAGACTCAACAGCCTTGGTTTCTCAAGTGACTGCCTTGCCTGGTTCGCTAACTACTTTGCAGACAGAGTTCAGTGTGTCAAATCGGAGGGCCTATTGTCCGATCCTCTGGCAGTCTCTATGGGGGTGCCACAGGGTTCAATTCTTGGGCCAACCCTTTTCTCTATATACATCAACGATGTCGCTCTCGCTGCTGGTGACTCTCTGATCCATCTCTACGCAGACGACACCATTCTGTATACATCTGGCCCCTCTTTGGATACTGTGTTTACTAACCTTCAATCAAGCTTCAATGCCATACAACACTCCTTCCGTGGCCTCCAACTGCTCTTAAACGCTAGTAAAACTAAGTGCATGCTTTTCTATCGAACGCTGCCAGCACCCGCCCACCGGACTATCATCACTATCTCGATGGAGCCGAATTAGAATACGTGGACACCTACAAATACCTAGGCATCTGGTTAGACTATAAACTCAACTTCCAGACTCACATCAACCATCTCCAATCCAAAATTAAATCCAGAATTGGCTTCCTATTTCGCAACAAAGCCTCCTTCACTCATGCTGCCAAACATGCCCTTGTAAAACTGACTATCCTACCGATCCTTGATTTCGGCGATGTCATTTACAAACTAGCCTCCAACACTCTACTCAGCAAATTGGATGTAGTCTATCACAGTGCCATCCGTTTTGTCACCAAAGCCCCATACACTACCCACCACTGCGACCTGTATGCTCTCGTTGGCTGGCCTTCATTATATATTCGTCGCCAAACCCACTGGTTCCAGGTCATCTATAAGTCTTTATTAGGTAAATCCCCACCCTATCTCAGCTCACTGATCACTATAGCAACACCCACCCGTAGCATGCGCTCCAGCAGGTATATCTCACTGGTCACCCCCAAAGCCAACACCTCCTTTGGTCGCCATTCCTTCCAGTTCGCTGCTGCCAATGACTGGAACGAATTGCAAAAATCATTGAAGCTAGAGGTTCCTATCTCCCTCAATAACTTTAAGCATCAGTTGTCAAAGCTGCTTATCGATCACTGCACCTGTATATAGCCCTTCTGTAAATAGCCCACACTACTACCTCATCCCCATATTTATTTTTGTTTATTTTCACTAATCTTGCACTCCAGTATCTCTATTTGCACATCCTTCATTCCTGTGTTGATGATAATTCTGTAATTTATTTCACCACTATAGTCTTATTTATTGTCCTACCTCCTAACCTTACTGCATTTTTGCACTACATTTTGCACTCTGTATATAGATTTTTCTATTGTGTTTTTGACTGTTTGTTTAATGTGTAACTCTGTGTTGTTATTTGTCGCACTGCTTTGCTTTGTCTTGGCCAGGTCGCAGTTGCAAATGAGAACTTGTTCTCAACTGACCTACCTGGTTAAATAAAGGTGAAAAAAAAAAAAAGAAAGTCGACCCTTGTGAACAAGCAAGGAGTTCATACTGAAGAAGCGGTCACTAGTCAGGAGGATAGAGGAAAGGCAGAAAGGTCTGATACTAAAATGTCGTGTTGTTTGTACCGCCACCATAACTGAGAATGTGTGAGTACTCAGCAGGATACATCCCGTGAATATAGTGAGGGTACTATTAGACAACCCCAAAATGTTGGTTGTTAAACACACCATATATCATGAGATGCAAGGCAGGAAAGAGCATTTGCACACCAAGTTCTCTTAGGCTGCGTTTACTGTACACAGGCAGCCCAATTCTGATATTTTATCCACTAATTGGTCTTTTGACCAATCTCATCAAATTAGATATTTTTCAGAGCTGATCTGATTGGTCAAAAGACCAATTACAGAAATAAATTATCAGAATACGACTGCCTGTCTAAGACATCCTGTGTTGAGAGGCAGGATAACATCAGTAGTAACTATGTGCAAGTTCACTACCTTGACTAAGCCTTTGACTACTGAAGGGAGCATAAAGCCAATGGTCACTGCCCTCCTTACAGAGAGGAGGTGAAAGTTGCCTTAAAGATAGGAAGACAAATACCTGTCCATGCAATGCACCATGCCAAGGACCAATTAAGAGCTAATGAGCTAATCCAGACAGGCTTTCACTTGATCCTATTTAACGAGAAGAAACTAACGATCGGAAGAGCCTGACAAGAAAATAGATTTGGGGGAGAGATTTCTCAACATGGATGGCTCCCATTGATGGACTTGTTGGTCTGTGCATAGGATTGTTTCCTAATGACGTCATACATTTGAGCCAAGCTTCTTATTGCCTTTGAACACCTGAAGTCCTGTTTTTGTTTACATATAGGATAGGTACAGTGCCTTCGTAAAGTATTCAGACCCCTTGACTTTTTCCACATTTTGTTACATTACACCCTTATTCTAAAATGGATTAAAAAAATAGATATATCCTCAGCAATCTGCACACAATACCCCATAATGACAAAGCGAAAATAGGTTTTTAGAAATGTTAGCAAATGTATTAACATAAAAAAATAGAAATACCTTATTTACATAAGTAATCAGACCCTTTGCTATGAGACTCGAAATTGAGCCCAGGTGCATCCTGTTTCCATTGATCATCTTGAGACTTTTCTGCAACTTGATTGGAGTCCACCTGTGGTAAATTCAATTGAATGGACATGATTTGGAAATATAAGGTCCCACAGTTAACAGTGCATGTCAGAAGGACAACCATCTCTGCAGCACTCCACCAATCAGGCCTTTATGGTAGAGTGGCCAGACAGAAGCCACTCCTCAGTAAAAGGCACATGACAGCCCGCTTGGAGTTTACCAAAAGACTCTCAGACCATAAGAAACAAGATTCTCTGGTCTGACGAAACCAAGATGAATGCCAAGTGTCACGTCTGGAGGAAACATGGCACCATCCCTACGGTGAAGCATGATGGTGTCAGCATCATGCTTCGGGACAAGTCTCTGAATATCCTTGAGTGGCCCAGCCAGAGCCCGGAATTGAACCTGATTTAACATCTCTGGAGAGACCTGAAAATAGCTTTGCAGCAACGCTCCCCATCCAACCTGACAAGCTTGAGAGGATCTGCAGATAAGAATGGGAGAAACTCCCCAAATACAGGTGTGCCAAGCTTGTAGCGTCATACCCAAGAAGACTCAAGGCTGTAATTGCTGCTTCAAAAAAGTACTGAGTAGAGGGTCTGAATACATATCACAAACTGTAAATGTGATGTTTTTTATTTTTCAATAAATTAGCAAAAATGTAAAGAAAACAATTTTTACTTTGTCATTATGGGGTATTGTGTGTAGATTGATCAGAAAAAAACTAACAATTTAATACATTTTAGAATAAGGCTCTAACCTATCGAAATGTGTAAAAAGTCAAGGGGTCTGAATACTTTCCGAAGGCACTGTACAGGGTAGCTAAGACTAAGTAAATTTGGTGAATGAATGTAGGCCTACTCCAGTGGCACAGTATCTGCAAAATTATAATTTATTTACAAGCAATATTCCAGCCATGGTGACCTTCAGAGCAAGGTTTAAAAAGTGATTCATTCATATTACACATCTTGCAGCCGTTCAATATGTTGCTGACTGATTCTAAACCAATGTGGTGGTGTGCGTGTTTGTATTTGCTCTCAGCGGCTTAGTATGATCATATTTAGGCTAGCTACCTCAATCTCCTGCAGCTGCTCCTGGTTGGTGGAGTACATCTGCTGCAGCCCCTGCTCCAACTCATGGTTCCGGTCCAGCAGGGTCTTACCCAGCTGAGCCGCTAAATGGAGATCTGTAAACACATAAACGCAAACAAAACACATTCATTACACACACACACACACACACACACACACACACACACAAAATTGGATCAGTTCACACTTTCAAAAATGCGTATACACACACAGTATGTTAGCCCAATATTGTATTAAAGGAGCCTAACATTGCTTGTTCTGTTTAAATGAGTATTAGCTCTGGAAGCCAAACCAGCCAAATACTCCAGCTAAAATGTGAATTGCAGTATGGTTCTAGAAAAAAAAATATAAAAAAATAATGCAAAATACACACTCACTGTACACCGTTTTTACACAGTTGCAGCCGACAGTATTTTTCAGTGAAAACACGTTTGTGGCATCTGACTTCCGTTCGAAGACGCAGATACAGTTGAAGTCGGAAGTTTACAGTCTTGGTCAAAAGTTGAGAATGACACAAGTATTGGTCTCCACAAAGTTTGCTGCCTCAGTGTTGATGATGGCAATTTGCATATTCTCCAGAATGTCATTAAGAGTGATCAGATGAATTGCAAAGTCCCTCTTTGCCATGAAAATTAACTTAATCCACCCAAAAAATGTCCACTGCATTTCAGCCCTGCCACAAAAGGACCAGCTGCCATCATGTCAGTGATTGTCTCGTTAACACAGGTGAGAGTGTTGACGAGGACAAGGCTGGAGATCACTCTGTCATGCTGATTGAGTCAGAATAACAGACTGGAAGCTTTAAAAGGAGGGTGGTGCTTAAAATCATTGTTCTTCCTCTGTCAACCATGGTTACCTGCAAGGAAACACACTTCACAGGCAAGGATATTGCTGCTAGTAAGATTGCACCTAAATCAACCATTTATCGGATCATCAAGAACTTCAAGGAGAGAGGTTCAATTGTTGTGAAGAAGGCGTCAGGGTGCCCAAGAAAGTCTAGCAAGCGCCAGGACCGTCTCCTAAAGTTGATTCAGCTGCGGGATCGGGGCACCACCAGTGCAGAGCTTGCTCAGGAATGGCAGCAGGCAGGTGTGAATGCATCTGCATGCACAGTGAGGCGAAGACTTTTGGAGGATGGCCTGGTGTCAAGAAGGGCATCAGAGAAGCCACTTCTCTCCAGGAAAAACATCAGAGACAGACTGATATTCTGCAAAAGGTACAGGGATTGGACTGATGAGGACTGGGATAGAGTCATTTTCTCTGATGAATCCCCTTTCCGATTGTTTGGGCCGAAGGTGAGCGCTACCATCAGTCCTGTGTCATGCAAACAGTAAAGTATCCTGAGACAATTAATGTGTGGGGTTGCTTCTCAGCCAAGGGAGTGGGCTCACTCACAATTTTGCCTAAGAACACAGCCATGAATAAAGAATGGTACCAGCACATCCTCCGAGAGCAACTTCTCCCAACCATCCAAGAACAGTTTGGTGATGACCAATGCCTTTTCCAGCATGATGGAGCACCTTGCCATAAGGCAAAAGTGATAACTAAGTGGCTCGGGGAACAAAACATCAACATTTTGGGTCCATGGTCAGGAAACTCCCCAGACCTTAATCCCATTGAGAACTTGTAGTCGATCCTCAAGCGGCGGGTGGACAAACAAAAACCCACAACTTCTGACAAACTCCAAGCATTGATTATGCAAGAATGGCCTGCCATCAGTCAGGATGTGGCCCAGAAGTTAATTGACAGCATGCCAGGGCGGATTGCAGAGGTCTTGAAAAAGAATGGTCAACACTGCAAATATTGACTCTTTGCATAAACTGAATGTCATTGTCAATGAAAGCCTTTGACACTTATGGAATACTTGTCATTATACTTCAGTGTACCATAGTAACTAATGACAAAAATCTAAGAACACTGAAGCAGCAAACTTTGTGAAGACCAATACTTGTGTCATTCTCAAAACGTTTGGCCACGACTGTACATACACCTTAGCCAAATATATTTAAACTCAGTTTTTCACAATTCCTGACATTTAATACTAGTAACAATTCCCTGTCTTAGGTCAGTTAGGATCAACACTTTATTTTAAGAATGTAAAATGTCAGAATAATAGTAGAGAGAATGATTTATTTCAGTTTAAATTGTTTAACTTGGGCCTTCCACAAGCTTCCCACAATAAGTTGGGTGAATTTTGGCCCATTCCTCATGACATATTGGTGTAACTGAGTCAGTTTTGTAGGCCTCCTTGCTCGCACACGCTTTTTAAGTTCTGCCCACAAATGTTCTATAGGATTGAGGTCAGGGCTTTGTGATGGCCACTCAAATACAGTGGGGAGAACAAGTATTTGATACACTGCCGATTTTGCAGGTTTTCCTACTTACAAAGCATGTAGAGGTCTGTCATTTTTATCATAGGTACTCTTCAACTGTGAGAGACAGAATCTAAAACAAAAATCCAGAAAATCACATTGTATGATTTTTAAATAATTAATTTGCATTTTATTGCATGACATAAGTATTTGATCACCTACCAACCAGTAAGAATTCCGTCTCTCACAGACCTGTTAGTTTTTCTTTAAGAAGCCCTCCTGTTCTCCACTCATTACCTGTATTAACTGCACCTGTATAAAAGACACCTGTCTACACACTCAATCAAACAGACTCCAACCTCTCCACAATGGCCAAGACCAGAGAGCTGTGTAAGGACATCAGGGATAAAATTGTAGACCTGCACAAGGCTGGGATGGGCTACAGGACAATAGGCAAGCAGCTTGGTGAGAAGGCAACAACTGTTGGCGCAATTATTAGAAAATGGAAGAAGTTCAAGATGACGGTTAATCTCCCTTGGTCTGGGGCACCATGCAAGATCTCACCTCGTGGGGCATCAATGATCATGAGGAAGGTGAGGGATCAGCCCAGAACTACACGGCAGGACCTGGTCATTGACCTGAAGAGAGCTGGGACCACAGTCTCAAAGAAAACCATTAGTAACACACTGCGCCGTCATGGATTAAAATCCTGCAGCGCACGCAAGGTCCCCCTGCTCAAGCCAGCGCATGTCCAGGCCCGTCTGAAGTTTGCCAATGACCATCTGGATGATCCAGAGGAGGAATGGGAGAAGGTCATGTGGTCTGATGAGACAAAAATAGAGCTTTTTGGTCTAAACTCCACTCGCCGTGTTTGGAGGAAGAAGAAGGATGAGTACAACCCCAAGAACACCATCCCAACCGTGAAGCATGGAGGTGGAAACATAATTCTTTGGGGATGCTTTTCTGCAAAGGGGACAGGATGACTACACCGTATTGAGGGGAGGATGGATGGGGCCATGTATCGCGAGATCTTGGCCAACAACCTCCTTCCCTCAGTAAGAGCATTGAAGATGGGTCGTGGCTGGGTCTTCCAGCATGACAACGACCCGAAACACACAGCCAGGGCAACTAAGGAGTGGCTCCGTAAGAAGCATCTCAAGGTCCTGGAGTGGCCTAGCCAGTCTCCAGACCTGAACCCAATAGAAAATCTTTGGAGGGAGCTGAAAGTCTGTATTGCCCAGCGACAGCCCCGAAACCTGAAGGATCTGGATGGAGGAGTGGGCCAAAATCCCTGCTGCAGTGTGTGCAAACCTGGTCAAGAACTACAGGAAACATATGATCTCTGTAATTGCAAACAAAGGTTTCTCTACCAAATATTAAGTTCTGCTTTTCTGATGTATCAAATACTTATGTCATGCAATAAAATGCAAATTAATTACTTAAAAATCATACAATGTGATTTTCTGGATTTTTGTTTTAGATTCCGTCACTCACAGTTGAAGAGTACCTATGATAAAAATTACAGACTTCTACATGCTTTGTAAGTGGGAAAACCTGCAAAATCGGCAGTGTATCAAATACTTGTTCTCCCCACTGTACCTTGACTTTGTTGTCCTTTAGCCATTTTGCCACAACTTTGGAAGTATGCTTGGGGTCATTGTCCATTTGGAAGACCCATTTGCGACCAAGCTTTAACTTCCTGACTGATGTCTTGAGATGTTGCTTCAATATATCCACATAATTTTCCTTCCTTGTGATGCCATCTATTTTGTGAAGTGCACCAGTCTCTCCTGCAGCAAAGCACCCCCACAACATGATGCTGCCACCCCTGTGCTTCACGGTTGGGATGGTGTTCTTTAGTTTGCAAGCCTCCCACTTTTTCCTCCAAACATAACAATGGTCATTATGGCCAAACAGTTCTATTTTTGTTTAATCAGACCAGAGGACATTTTTCCAAAAAGTACGATCTTTGTCCCCATGTGCAGTTGCGTAGTCTGGCTTTTTTATGGCGGTTTTGGAGCAGTGGCTTCTCCCTTGCTGAGCGGCCTTTCAGGTTATGTCGATATAGGATTTTTTTTACTGTGGATATATACTCTTTTGTACCCGTTTCCTCCAGCATCTTCACAAGGTCCTTTGCTGTTGTTCTGGGATTGATTTGCACTTTTCGCACCAAAGTACATTCATCTCTAGGAGACACAAAGCGTCTCCTTCCTGAGGGGTATGACGGCTGCGTGGTCCCATGGTGTTTATACTTGCATACTATTGTTTGTACAGATGAACGTGGTACCTTCAGGCATTTGGAAATTGCTCCCAAGGATGAATTAGACTTGTGGAGGTCTACAATTTTTTTTTGAGGTCTTGGCTGATTTCTTTTGATTTGATGTCGAGCAAAGAGGCACTGAGTTTGAAGGTAGGCCTTGAAATGCATCCACAGGTACACCTCCAATTGACTCAAATGATGTCAATTAGCCTATGAGAAGCTTCTAAAGCCATGACATCATTTTCTGGATTTTTCCAAGCTGTTTAAAAGTTAGTCAACTTAGTGTATGTAAACTTCTGACCCACTGGAATTGTGATATAGTGAATTATAAGTGAAATAATCTATCTAAACATTTGTTGGAAGAATTACTTGTGTCATGCACAAAGTAGATGTCCTAACAGACTTGCCAAAACTATAGTTTGTTAACATGAAATCTGTGGTGTGGTTGAAAAATTAGTTTTAATGACTTCAACCTAAGTGCATGTAAACTTCAACTGTAGTTAATTAGCACAGGTAGTCCACCTGTCATCCGGCTGTTATCTGTAAACAAGCACTGTAACATGGAAATGTGGCTGTGTGGGAACCCTAACCAAATAAAGGTGTATCAATTTAACCTTTTGTTTTATATTACGCAAACGTCTAGCAACCCAAAGGTTGAGAGTTCGAATCTCATCGCAGACAACTTTAGCATTTTAGTAACTTTTCAACTACTTACTACCATTTTAGCTACTTTACAACTACTTAGCATGTTAGCTAACCCTTCCCTTAACCCTTTTAGCAAACCCTTCCCCTAACCTTAACCCTTTAACCTAACCCCTAGCCTAGCTAAAGTTAGCCAGGTAGCTAACGTTAGTATCCCAGCCACCTAGCTAGAATTCGTAACATATAATTTGTTTTGCAAATTAATAACATTTTGCACATTTGTAACATTGCACGTTTTGTAAATTCGTAACAAATTACAAATTGTAATTCGTAACATATACAAAATGGGTGATGGACATCCACAAATTAATACATAACATACGAAACGTAACGTATTATACTTAATGGAGTGTATTGGATTTACATACAGAATAATACAAAATGCTCTGAGACCAGGTTGTAGCCAGCCAGCCAGTTAATGTAATGTAACTGAGTCATGATCAAGGGCTAACTGTATGTATGCCTCCAACAACATACAGGTGCACAATAATAATGCAGTACACAAATACATGCAAATTGTGCCCAAACAATCTACAAAAATTGTAGCCTAGACACACACACACACACACACACACACGTCACACTACTCAAGACACAATAATCAACACATGGGAAGTGACAGCCTCAGGATATCCTGGCAACAAGAAGGCTCTCAGTATAGACCCCACTACTACTGACTATGTGTGAGTGTCACAAGTGTTAACCTTTACAATAAGATGTGTGCAATACAAATCACTCAAAATATGTGTTTTTAAATGGTATGGATGTGGGTCTATGAAAGAGTATAATTTGAGGCTTGTGGTTGCAATGTTGGCAATTGCATGTCTGCCACTGAAAATGTCATCAGCCCGAGTGTAAAAACTTTGAGGCTATTCACTGATTTTGTCTAGGACAGTTTAAAATTAAATTGTAATGATTTTCTAATTTGTAACCTCAGATGATCTGATGTATCAATCCAGACTAGAATAGTGGAATCGTACTGCAATAAGAGGCTGGTGGTTGTGCCCTCTCAGCTGCGGCTGTTTATGGCGCAACCGAGCTATCCCTCCCTTCAACGCCGCAACACTCTCTTACCATGCTCAAGGTCCTGTCTGCCATACCATGGCTCCTCATCCTTGACCTCAAATTCTTCCTCTACTTTCATATCGGTCAGCATTTTCCCCTGACAACTGTATTCCAATAGAGAGTCCGCGCTCCAACCGGCAGAATCCTAAAACACTAGTGTGATGGTGCGGAGCGATCGAACAATATCCTTGGGTGGCGTAGTCCGGCGTCTGTCTGCGGCAACGTGGCAACCTGTGCAGCCGTAGAACGAACCCAGCCACTAAGGAAAAAGCAACACTACTTTTGTAATGACAGTTCATTGACCAATAATTAGATAGTAGGTGGGACCAGAGGACCTTTTTGTCCAATGTTTGTTTGTTATGGTTCGGTCACATGGGTTATTGCCCCGCCTATTTCCGCATTTACAGAAACTGGTTTGACAGCTGCAAGCGAAGAGAGGAGCATACTTTGGTTATTTTATATTAACACATATTTCTAATTGTGTATTCGTCAGTGAGGTTATCTTAATTAGTATTTGTAAAGTATGTTTGCTGACCAAGCCTAAATAGTAGAAATCCTGCACGCGACTGCAGAACAGAATGGAATATGAATAGCTGTAAACTCAGTTTCTATAAACTCACCTGCTTGTGTGATCATAGAGATTTTTCACTCAAATGACACTCGGCTCACTTTGCAAATCTTAAATTAGATCAAAGTGAGTAGCCTGGAGAAATTAAACCACCACCAGGCATGACCATGGAGAAACCAGCCGCATGTGTTCGCACCTTCAGCGACCTGAACAAGCTGTTCCTCAACAAGTACAATATATCAGAGGGAGCTTTCCATCAGTCACAAGTGAGTACTGTACTACAGTAACAGATATTGTAATCTTTATGGGCTGCAGGTAGCCTACTGTAGTAGTGGTTAGTGCTTTGGGCCAGTAACCAAACCAAATTATTATTTCTTAAACAGTAACTGTAGCCATAGGGCCCTATGACTGATGCAATTGTATAATAGTAGGACTACATTGTACACTGACTGATTTAATAGTACGTAAATTCAAAATGGGAATAACTGGTTTGATATGTCAATGCTCAAGGGTAGCGAGGAATGTGCTAACAATGGTATTCTTGGCCATGCAGCTTGCTGACACTTTATTAAGGGTAACGAACCACACATATGAGAGCATATACAGTCCTTAGACTGTATATTGTGCAATATTAGCAACTTTGCAATACACATTTCTATGCAAACAGACAATTATTATGTCATCCCTATTTGTCATCTCTTCATCCTGAAAGGTGGTGTACATGGTGTGGAACGCGGTGAATGACCCTCTGTTCGGCTACCTGCAGGATAACTCCCGCGCACCCTGCTGCTCTCTCCATCCTGTATGTTGCTCCCTTCTACGCACTCACCTTCATGCTCGCCTGGTTCCCTTGGCGAGAGTACGCCCCCGGCGACTGGATGAGCAGCGTTCACCTGATGGTGGCGTTGTGTGTGTTCGACGGGTTGCTGACGTTTGTGTTGCTGGTGCAGAGATATCAGGCTGAGACTCATCAAGTACAACCAGAGATATCAGGCTGAGACTCATCAAGTACAACCAGAGATATCAGGCTGAGACTCATCAAGTACAACCAGAGATATCAGGCTGAGACTCATCAAGTACAACCAGAGATATCAGGCCACCACCAGAGCAGGCTGAGACTCATCAAGTACAACCAGAGATATCAGGCCACCACCAGAGCAGGCTGAGACTCATCAAGTACAACCAAGTAGGAAAAGGAGGTGTTTTGTGAAGTGTTTCTTTTACAAGTTTCATTTTAGCTGTATAAGGTATTTATTTTGTCATCTGAAGTCAGTAAAGTGTTCTCATGTTTATCTCCTCTCCCCAGGTGGCGTCACTTATAAGTTCCTCCTGTGTTCTATTCTGCGTCCTCCTCTCCCAGAACATGGATGACTTCCCATCCTTCCAGGTCTTCACTGTCCTGGTGGCCGTTCTGGCCTGTGGCTGCATGATCTACACAGGCCTACACAGTGAGAGCCGCTTCGACACCAAAGGGTCAGCGCCGGGGTCAAACGACCATGGTTCTGGCCAATCAACTCTTTCCTTCTCCTTTGTGACCTCTATGACCTTGCAGATCCTGACCAATAGGGACTTCCAGCTCTTCGTGCTCATGAACTTTTTCCAGGTCAGAAAAAGACCGGGATACAGCCGCTTTATCTGGCCACAGAATGTGGGCACATATAACTTGGTTTGTTCTGTTAATGGGGATATGTGTGTATATGAGTGTGTACTATAGCTGACCATTACATTTATATTTCCTATCCATTGCACTTTTTCCTTCACTTCACTTCTTCGCAGAGCATCCCAACGTGCTGCCGTCAATGGCCAAGAGCTTCATGTATGGAGCTGGCTTCATCTGTCCTCAGGTAACATACCGCAGCTCAAAATCCTTTATACTGAGTCAAGGGAGTCACTAACCTCACTCAGCATCACCAATGTATTGCATGGAGTGGAGGGAGTCACAAACCTCACTCAGCATCACCAGTGTATTGCATGGAGTGGAGGGAGTCACAAACCTCACTCAGCATCACCAGTGTATTGCATGGAGTGGAGGGAGTCACAAACCTCACTCAGCATCACCAGTGTATTGCATGGATCCACTCCATGAGTTGGATATACAGCAGTGCCATTTTACAAATGTTTGCTTTATCACACAACTATTTAATTGTAAAAAAAAAAAAAGTGTTCTCTTTGTCGCCATTAAGGGTCCTTGTCCAGGCAGCCTTCAATCTGTTTAACCTGCCTCTGGCTGACATTATCGACTCAGACCTTCAGAGACACAAGCGCATGTAAACCCAGGTCTGCTGTGTGACATCAGTTATAATAGTGGCACATCAGCACACAGTGACCTTCACCCGCCCAGCCATCCATTACAGACAGACAGAAATAGAACACTACTCCCTCAGGGGTGTTCTGTAGGCTAACAATGAGCTTCATTGGCAGTGCTACAGTACCTAACAGCCTCCCTTGGAAGGGCACCTACCTAACATTACAAAAGTAACTGAGGCTGTATGTATGCACTTTGTAGGGCACATTAAGTATGTATTGATATTAACCCACCAAAGTAAGTGTGGAAGAGGTAAGTTATTTGGACATCAATTGTAAAATGTTACAATGAATGTGCATCTCTGTAAGTCACATACAGTACATTACACAGACAGGAATATAAATACAATGACGGATGTAAACACTAGCAAGGGTATGACTAAAAGCACCTTGAGCCCTTGATGGAAAATATAAATCCAATCATTTCAATCCATTATTATTATTGTCATTGTTATATCCTTATGACGTCTAAGTAAGTGGCTCAAGTATTAAAGCCTTGTTGTGTCCTTTCCCTCTGTCCTCTACAGCTCCCCCTCTCCTCCATGGTGTTTGGGACTAATGCTCTGTTCACTAAACTAGCCTGGCTCCTATGCTGGTGGTCTCCATCCTAAACTAGTTTGGCTATGAGAACCTGAAGGACGCTGGGAGGGATGAAAACCCCTGGTAAGGGCTGCTGGTAGGGATGCAAACCCCTGGTAAGGGCTGCTGGTAGGGATACAAACCCCTGGTAAGGGCTGCTGGTAGGGATACAAACCCCAGGTAAGGGCTGCTGGTAGGGATGAAAACCCATAGGTAAGGGCTGCTGGTAGGGATGAAAACCCCCAGGTAAGGGCTGCTGGTAGGGATGCTAACCCCAGGTAAGGGCTGCTGGTAGGGATGCAAACCCCAGGTAAGGGCTGCTGGTAGGGATGCAAACCCCTGGTAAGGGCTGCTGGTAGGGATGCAAACCCCAGGTAAGGGCTGCTGGTAGGGATGCAAACCCCTGGTAAGGGCTGCTGGTAGGGATGCAAACCCCAGGTAAGGGCTGCTGGTAGGGATGAAAACCCCAGGTAAGGGCTGTTGGTAGGGATGAAAACCCCAGGTAAGGGCTGCTGGTAGGGATGCTAACCCCAGGTAAGGGCTGCTGGTAGGGATGCTAACCCCAGGTAAGGGCTGCTGGTAGGGATGCTAACCCCAGGTAAGGGCTGCTAAAATGGCCTCTCCTTATCTCCTTTTTGCTAATTATATTATTGTGGCGAGAACTGAACAGGTGAAAGTGAATTCCCTGTTAACATACATTTTGCTTGTATCTGACCTGTTTCTTCAGATAAGTGAGGAGAGGAAGGTACTTTAGACTATCAAGAACGACCATTTAAGATCCTGTTCTGTGTTTTACATTATTAGCTATAATCCATGTTTGCTCTGCCAGAATGCAAATTAACTTTAGCCTGACCAAACCAGTCTTACTGTTACGGTCTTGTGTATTTTGGGTCTGTAGGAGTAGGAATGATCTAGAATTGGTTCCTTGCCAGTGAGTCACCTGCTGAATTAAAGTAGCATTTGATTCATTTCAGGTGCTGATATAACACATTGTTATCCGTAGTTGTAGTGTTTGACAACTTGCTGGGGTTATATCTTGAACTCTACTATTACGCTTACTGAGATAAGACTGCTTACTCCCCCTAGTGGTGACATAACGGCATTGACATGTTACATTAATTGTGTCAGTGAACCCATGGAAAGCAACTCAAATCAAATCAAATGTATTTATAAAGTGCTTTTTACATCAGTGCTATACAGAAACCCAGCCTAAAACCCCAAACAGCAAGCAATGCAGATGTAGAAGCACGGTGGCTAGAAATAACTCCCTAGAAAGGCAAAACCTAGGAAGAAACCTAGAGGAACCAGGCTCTGAGGGGTGGCCAATCCTCTTCTGGCTGTGCCGGGTGGAGATTATAACAATTCATGGCCATTAAGGCCAGTTCTTTCTCCAAGATGTTCAAATGTTCATAGATGACCAGCAGGGTCAAATAATAATAAAAGTAGTTGTGGAGGTTGCAACAGGTAAATACATCAGGAGTGAATGTCACTTGGCTTTTCAGTGCAATAGAGTGCAGGTGCGGTAGAGCGAGAGTGAGATGAAAACAGCAGGTCTGGGACAAGGTGGCACGTCCAATGAACAGGTCAGGGTTCCATAACCGCAGGCAGAAGAGTTGAAACCGGTGCAGCAGCACAACCAGGTGGACTGGGGTCAGCTAGGAGTCATCAGGTCAGGTGGTCCTGAAGCATGGTCCTCCGGGTAGACTCAGGTCCTCCGGGAGAGGAGGTAGAGTGAGAGACAGAGAGGATTAGAGGGAGCATACTTAAATTCACACAAGACACCGGATAATAACATCAGATTTAACAAACTGACCCTAGCCCCCCGGCACATAGACTATTGCAGCATAGATACTGGAGGCTGAGACAGGGGGGGTCAGGAGACACTGTGGCCCCCTCCGACAATACCCCTGGACAGGGCCAAATGAGGCAGGATATAACCTCACCCACTCTGCCAAGCACAGCCCCTACACCAATAGAGGGATATCAACCACCAACTTACTACCCTGAGACAAGGCTGAGTATAGTCCACGAAAGATCCCCTCCACTGCACAAGCCCGAGGGGGCGACAAACCAGACAGGAAGTGACGCACCCCTCCTAGGGATGGCATGGAAAGCACCAGTAAGCCAGTGACTCAGCCCCCGTAATAGGGTCAGAGGCAGAGAATCCCAATGGAGGGACGGGAACCGGCCAGGCAGAGACAGCAAGGGTGGTTTGTTGCTCCAGAGCCTTGCCGTTCACCCTTGCACCCCTGGGCCAGACTACACTTAATCATAGGACATACAGTAAAGGTTGAGACGGAGTCTGCGTCTCTCACATGGATAGGCAGACCATTCCATAAAAATTGAGCTCTATAGGAGAAAGCCCTGCCTCCACCTGTTTGCTTAGAAATTCTAGGGACAATAAGGAGGCCTGCGTCTTGTGACCGGAGCGTACGTGTAGGTATGTACGGCAGGACCAAATCTGAGAGATAAGTAGGAGCAAGCCCATGTAATGCTTTGTAGGTTAGCAGTAAAACCTTGAAATCAGCCCTAGCCTTAACAGGAAGCCAGTGTAGAGAGGCTAGCATGGGAGTAATATGATCAAATCTTTTGGTTCTAGTCAAGATTCTAGCAACCGTGTTTAGCACTAATTGAAGTTTAGTTAGTGCTTTATCCGGGTAGCCAGATCATTAGGATTAGCTTTTCCGCATCATTTTTGGACAAACAATGTCAGATTTTTGCAATGTTACGAAGATGGAAAAAAGCTATCCTTGAAATATTCTTGATATGTTCATTAAAAGAAAGATCAGGGTCCAGAGTAATGCCAAGGTCCTTCAGTTTTTTTGGGGACGACTGTACAACCAACAAGATTAATTGTCAGATCCAAAAGCAGATCTCTTTGTTTCTTGGGATCTAGAACTAACATCTCTGTTTTGTCAGAATTTAAAAGTTAAACATTTGCCGCCATCCACTTCCTTGTGTCTGAAACACAGGCTTCCAGGGCAGGCAATTTTGGTGCATCACCATGTTTCATCAAAATGTACAGCTGTGTGTCGTCCGCATAGCAATGGAAGTTAACATTATGTTTCCGAATGACATCACCAAGAGGTAAAGTATATAGTGAAAGCAATAGTGGCCCTAAAACGGAACCTTGAGGAACACCGAAACTTACAATTGATTTGTCAGAGGACAAACCATCCACGGACCGAACTGATATCTCTCTGACAGATAAGATCTAAACCAGGCAAGAACTTGTCGATGTAGACCAGTTAAGGTTTCCAATCTCTCCAAAAGAATATGATGGTCGATGGTGTCAAAAGCAGCACTATGGTCTAAGAGCATGAGGACAGTGCAGTATCAGTGCTATGATAGGGTCTAAAACCAGACTGAAGTATTTCGTATACATTAGTCTTCAGGAAGGCAGTGAGTTGCTGCGCAACATCTTTTTCTAAGATTTTTGAGAGAAAAGGGAGATTCGATATAGGCCGATTAGTTTTTTACATTTTCTGGGTCAAGGCTTGGCTTTTTCAAGAGCGGCTTTATTACTGCCACTTTTAGAGAGTTTGGTACACATCCGGTGGAGAGGGAGCCATTTATTATGTTCAGCATAGGAGGGGCGAGCACAGGAAGTAGCTCTTTCAGAGACGATGATGGCGCCGAAAGCCTTTTGTAGTGGATCTGTGGACTTTTCCATGTGAATGTTAATATTCTAATTTTTGGTGACTTTATCTGCCATGACTACAAGGCCTGATTAGAAATTCAGAGAACTCAGTAAGGAACTCTGTATAAGACCCTGGAGGCCTGTAAATAGTAGCTATAAAAAGTGATTGAGTAGGCTGCATAGATTTCATGACTAGAAGCTCAAAAGATGAAAACGCTGTCCTTTTTTAAAATTTGCTATCGTAAATGTTAGCAACACGTCTGCCTTTGCGGGATGCGCGGGGGACATGGTCACTAGTGTAACCAGGAGGAGAGGCCTCATTTAACACAGTAAATTCATCTGGCTTAAGCCATGTTTCAGTCAGGCCAATCACATCAAGATTATGATCAGTGATTAGTTCATGGACTATAACTGCCTTGGAAGTGAGGGATCTAACATTAAGTAACCCTATTTTAAGAAGTGAGATATCACAACCTCTTTCAATAATGACAGGAATGGAGGTCGTCTTTATTCCAGTAAGATTACTAAGGCGAACACCGCCATGTTTAGGTTTGCGCAACCTAGATCGAGGCACAGACACGGTCTCAGTGGGGGTAACTGAGCTGACTACACTGACTATGCTAGTGGCAGACTCTACTAAGCTGGCAGGCTGGCTAACAGCCTGCTGCCTGGCCTGCACCCTATCTCATAGTGGAGCTAGAGCCTCGTCTATGTTCATAGATAAAATGAGAGCACCCCTCCAGCTAGGATGGAGTCCATCACTCCTGTTGGGTCGCGTCAATTCAAATCTGGTATTGGAACAAAAGGATTACTACGCCGTTTAAATCATCTATGTATTTTATTCTAACAAACCGTTCAATGGTAAATATGAAGTTCGTATATACAGGCTCACTGTGACACCACTCAGGGCAAACAGCAAGTCAGGGCATGGAAAAGAGAGAGAGAAAGAGAGAGAGAGAGAGAGAGAGAGCGCGAGAGAGAGAGTCAGCGAGCAGCGCTATAGAAGCGCATAGCCTAGAGAAGCGCGAGTCCTATCCTTTGTTCTTCCTTAAATACTCCGACAGAATAGTTACCGCTCCTTGCTGGCCTGTCGGAGTAGAGGCTGAGTGTGGTTTAAACTTACTCAGCCTATCGTTGGCGTGCAGGCTGGTCCCAGCCTCGTGACGCAATCCAGTTGACGGAAGCAGTTCCCTCTCAGCAGATGTCCTTATCTCGTGTTTACCACAAGACACAGTTCTATTGGGAAACCCTTAAGCTAGCACATTCTTTCCACATGGCTCCCCCACACACAAGCCTACAGCAGTTCTACAGTTCTATGATCACACAATACATTCAGTTAATAACTCTTGTTGTAGATTAACATATTAATTAGCTAAACATATATCAGCCCTTACAGTCCCCCTTTTGACACCCCCTAGGGTGTCACTCATCCCAATACAAAAAATACAAAGCTTATGCATTAAAAAAATAAAAAACACTCAACCTGTTACAGCTACACCTACTGGATATAAAAAGGACTACCAGTCACTCCAAAACTTACAACCCTCGCATCTGTAACAGCAAATCAACCAACCCGCACATCCTTCGTTTCTCCACCCTTAATGCTGAGTGGCTACCAGCCACCCAAGAACTTAAAACCCTCTTAGGTGTTTAGGACAGCACTGACACTTAACATACTAGGAAATATTGAGATTATATATATACATATATATATATGTACACATACATATATATATATATATATATATACATACGTACATACCTGCACATACACACACACATATTTTTATTTTTATTTATTTTTTAACCCGTGGAAAAAATGACTTATGAAAACACCTTATTCAACCCCACTTTATTCAACCACCTCCCGTATAGCAAACCAAGGGTCATCCTCAGTCAGACTCATCTTCCTATGAAGACTTGATTCGGTATCAGCATCAGCTACTTGAGCTCCAAGGAGGGGCATCATACCAACAGCCTGCACAACATCTGTAACAGACTTTTTCAAACATGGGATGATACAAGCAGCACAGCACATTAAAAGCAAAAACACAGTGATAACTATACTTCCTGCAGAGTGAGTTACCCCCCCATCATGTATATCACCCATATCCCCCACATGTTCTTGCCTGAATCTGTCAACTTGCTCAAGTCTCGCCCTGTCTCTTCTAATGAGCGATTTGGGCCTTCGTCTTTTGCACAGTGATTTCTATGGTACCACGAATCTCTTTTGTTTGAATTCACTCTCAATGAGTGACTTGATACCTCTTTCACCTGGTACGGTCCTTCCCACCTGGGCTCCGTCCACTTTATGGAATGCACCTTTACGCTCACCAGGTCTCCCACCAGGATATCTCTGTTTTCGTCTGTGGTTTCTACTGCAGGAGTTCGGACCTCCACCACCTGTTTGGACAGTCTTTCGACAAGAGAAGTTAACGCCTGCATGTAGTCTGTGTATCTGATTTTAGCTATGTCTAGTCTAGGCATGCTAAGATTATCTGCTGGTGGCCCTGGCATCCTACGCCCTGTCAATAGTTCATGAGGGGTTAGATGTGTGTCAGAGCCTGGGGAGTTTCTCATGGACATTAGGGCTAGCGGCAGCGCATCCACCCACTTCAGTTTTGTCCCTGCCATAATTTTGGCCATTTTTCATTTCAAAGTTTGGTTAGCCCTTTCCACTAAACCTTGCGATTGGGGATGATACACCGACCCGAACTTGTGGGTAATCCCTAATGCCTGTTCTACCTCTCTCAGATGCTCATTCTTGAAATGGGTTCCGTTGTCAGAGCGGACCATACGGGGGACCCCGAACCTTGGTATGAGCTCCCTTCTTAGCCATTTAATCACAGCCTTAGCATCTTCCCTTGCTGTAGGGATGGCTTCCACCCATCTGGTGAATCTATCGACCATTACTAATAGATATCTTTTCCCCTCCACTCTGTTATCCTGTCCCATGTCCGTGTAATCTATGCAGATGTCCTGAAACGGCGCGTCAGGTATTGGGAAACTGCCTATCACTGCTCCTAATGATACTTTGTTGTTGTATCTTTTGCATATTTCACAGCTTTCAGATGTTTCCCTGGCCATATCCATCATGTTGGGGTGATACCATGCCTTCTCAATTGCCTTTCCCACACTCTTCCACCCTCCATGTGCTTTCTCATGCTCTTCTCTGATGATAGATCTGAGGAGTTTGGCAGGAGCCACTGTTTTTCCCGTAGTAGCCCTCCAGATTCCTTGGTGATCCCTTCTTGCCCCCTGCCTGCTCCACACATTCTGTCCATAAACATCAGCAGCCTCTTGTAACTGTCTTACTGTATCTTCTGTCAGCTCTTCCTGGCTATGGGTTGTCCTCTGCACCATCTGTTGTGCAGTGTAACCTCCCGCTTCCTTAGCTGCAAGGTCTGCTTGATCATTCCCTTCACGTTCCCTAGTGCTTTCTTTACTGTGTCCTTTACATTTCATGATTGACACCCGTTTTGGCAGCTTGATTGCCTCAATCAATTTCTGGATCTCTTGTTTGTGTTTTATAGGTTCGTTTGAGCTGGTTAGGAACCCTCTCCTCATCCATTGAGGGCCATCAATGTGAGCAATTACATGGGCGTATGCAGAGTCAGTATAGATGTCTACCTCTCTTCCTAGGCAGAGCTCTAGTGCTCTCCGCAATGCTCTCAGTTCTGCTAGTTGTGCCGAGGCTCCTGCTGGTTCCAATCTTCCTGCTTCCATCACTTCATGATCTCCATTCTTTCCCTGGCGCACCACAGCATAGGCAGCAATGTTTCCTTCACTCGGATTCTTCAACCTATAACAGCACCCGTCCGTAAATAGGGTTTCCTTCATTCCATCCAGTGGTGTGTTTCCGAGATCCATTCGAACCTTTATTTGCTTGGCTGCCCTGTCTTCACAAACGTGTGGTTCCCCCTTGCCCATGCCATCGGTCATGTTGGCGACTGTTGTCACATATGTGATGTGTTTTGCCGTAATTGTCTTGGTTATGTCGGATTTTCTCTTGCTAGACAGGGCAAAAAGCTTGGAACCGATAAAAGCTGCTACCCCATGGTCTGTGTTGATTTCCAATGGATGTCGCATCACTATGTGTGCCGTTTTTCCCACTTCTTTTGCCAGTGCAGCCATATGTCTGGCACAGTCTGTTTGGCCTGTTTCAATGTTGTCCAATTTTGCACTGTAATAATGCAATACTCTCCTCTCCCCCTTTTGTTTCTGATACAGGACGGAATGAACAAACCCGTCTTGTTCTGAAACATCAAGATGGAATGGTGTCGTGTAGTCAGGTAGAGACAGTGCTTCTGCTTGTGCTAAGGTTTGTTTGAGCTGAATGAATGCCGTTTCTGCTTCAGTAGTCCACTTTAGGACTGCAGTGAGATTACGTGGAGGGTCGGATAGTTTGTCCATTATAATCGGCATAAGTTGGTGTATAGGGGTGATTGAGATGTGCATCCCAGCCTGATTACAGTATATACTACACCCCATTTTTGATAGCAAGTCCCTGCCCATCAGTCCAACGGAGCATTCTGGGTTGTGTAGGAACTGATGTGTTACTTTAAGGTCATCCCATACCACTTCCAGTGGTACCGTGTATGGCTTTCTCATAATTGTCCCTGAAACCCCAGAAAAAGCTTGTTTTTTCGTTGTGAGTTGATATGCTGTCTGCACAGAAGACCAGGTGCATCCTGTGTCAATCAGCATACCATGCTCCCTTCCTCCTATTACGCACTTCACCACTGGTTCCACATCTGGTGGAAAAGTGTAGATATTAGTGGTGGTGCTATTTGGGGTTTCCGGGCAGCTTCATTGGTTGCCACCTTCTCCAGCCCAGGCCATATTGGGGATCAGGGCTGGGTTTGGCACGGGCTGATATTTGCCCTGTTGCTGGGATGGCTGTTGTAGGGGCCCTTGCTTCTGTCCATCTCGTCCTCCCTGCCAGTTACCACTGTCCCGTGGTGCCCACTGTCCTCTTCCTCTAGCCTGGAATGGTTGTCTTGGCAGAGCGCAGTTTCTAGCCATGTGTCCGGATCTTCCTCAGTTGAAACATCCTTGATTCCCATATCTGAGATCATGTGGCTGGGTTGATAGCGGCATGTAGGCTGACTGTTGATATAAAGGTTCAGCATACACCAGGGGTGTGGGTGGTGATGGGGGCTGATATGGTGCTCTTTCCAGGGTCATCAATCCTGCCATAGCCTGAACTGCTGTAGTTAACGCTGCCACATCGGGAATGAGTGTCGTAGCCCCACTCGTAGGTGTACTGGTCACCACCATTTGCTTGCTGGGCTTATCCTCCATCAGTTGCTTTTCTAAGACCTTCTTCTGTAGCTGTTTAATTTCATCCTCTTCTTTTCGCTTACCTTCCCTCCATCTTTCCACATGGTGTTGGACTATATCAGTGAACTCCAACACACTCTTTGCAGTGATGCCCACCATTTTCTCGCATTCCAGCCTCACCTGTTCTGGGAGTCCCTCCAAACAGCTAGCCAGGAATAGGTATTTGGTGGTTTCCTTTCCTGGTTCTTCATTCCAGGCCTGTCTCCACAGGTTTTTTGCCTTTTTCATATACACTGGCACACTCTCCTCTCCGTCCAGTGTCAGCGTTTTCATCAACTGAGGTCTTGGTTGGGTCGGATATTTGCATCTTACGGCATCCCATATTTGTCCGCGATGCTGATCAAATCGAGTTGCTGATGCCACCATTCCTCTTACTCCCCCCTGTGTCATGATCTCCCGACATTCTTGATCGCCCATGCATCTGTTCATAACCGCTGCCATGTCTCCTAACGTAAGTTCATCTGCAGCAGTTAGGCTTTCAAAAGCTTTGACCCACCTATCTCCAGACTCTTCTGGAGTAGGGAGAGCGTCCACCAGGGTTTGTATGTCTCTATGGGCCCATGGCTTGTAAATGGCACCACCCCCTGGTGCGTCTCTCATTGGGTATTGGCCCCTGGTTTCTTGCTCCCGGGTTCTGGCTCTAGTGTGGTGGGCAGGGGCATCACATGGGTCCCACACATCTCCTTCAAATTTTCCACAAAGTACTTTGAGATCACTTCTCTCTTGCTCCACTGGTTCCTCCTGTTCCCCCAGGTCAATAAAGTGTCCCCTCGGAGGTGTGGGTGTTCTGTACCTCCTTGGTGGTGTACTAACTCTACTTCCCTTCTTTCTCTCCTCACTCAGGTCCCTTCTTGTTTTCTCCATTTCCTGTAGCTGCTCTGCCCCTCTTCTCACTTCCTCTTCCATTTCTTTCAGCTTCCTTCTATTCTTTTCTATCACCATTCTCTCCCTTTCTCCTCCCTCTTGGTCCATCTGAGTCCATTCCTGCTGCACCAGTTCTCCACTTTCACTGCCACCCGTTAAACTCATACTGGTCGCATCCGTCGATATTCTGGTCAAGTTGGACACCACCTTTTGAATGGCTTTTGCTGCCTCTAATAATACTGACACCTCCTGTCTCCATTTTCCCATATCATTCACTCTTACCCATTGTTCCTCCTCTTCATCATCTGGTCTCTTGTGATATTTGACCTCTCCCACAATGTCCAACACTGGAGCCATCACTTTTGGTGTCCCATACGGGGGAGGTGCCGATGGCAGGACCGGGTATAGTTGAAGTTTTATGACCTCTTCTTTTTTTTCTTGTCTTTGTTCTGTCCTTCTTCCCATATGTTCTTTAGTTTCACCAACATGGCCAGTACTATTTTCTCCTCCAGTCTGGCTTCTTCCATTACTCCCTTGAGTTTGCCGTTATTTAGTTCACCTTTTTTCCTCCATTTCTCCTCTACTTTTTTGATTCTGCGTTTCAATGTTTCCAATATTCTACCTGGTTCGCCTTCAATAGGAATGCCATCAGAAGATTGGATCCAGCCATCTTCTAGCCACTCCCTATACACTTTTTCTCCTCTTCGTTTCCATTCTTTTCCATCCTTTCCCCCGTGGATTTCCAATGTAGATTTCAACGTCTCCAATATCCTGTCTGATTCTTTTAATGCCATTTTATTACTAGATTTCAACCTGTTAATTATCCCCTTCATTCTATAGATTTATAGGACAGTTTTAAATACTTCTATTCTGTACTTTGTAATGATAACCTTTATGTTACTAAACACTCCCTCCAACTTTACTTTAAACTCCGCCCTAATATCTAAAAATATTCCGCCGAACCTAGCCGTACCCCCTAGTTACGAACCTTGCCGGTCGCCAATATTTATCTAAACTTTTCCGAACCTAGCCGTACCCTTGTAGTTACGGACCTTGCCGAATCTAATTACTAAACCAATTATTCCCTATACTCCTCGAACCTAGCCGTACCCTCGTAGTTACGGACCTTGCCGATAAAACAATACTCTAATATATCAGGGCTTCACAATCACATTTACCAAATCACATGTTTTCATGGTATTACTTATCTATTCATAGCTTGACATTCACCAAATCAGAGGGTTGCATGGTATTACTTATCTATTCATAGCATGACATTCACATTTACCAAATCACCGGCTTGCATGGTATCATATTACTTATCTATTCATAATAATTCATAATTCAGTTCACTTACATCAAACAGGTGTTTCACAAAATTAATTTGGATAAAGCCAATGTGCAGAACTTTAGTTATTCACAATAGGTGTCTGCTTACCTTTTTAGTTGACTCTTTATGAAACACCGTTCAACGATAGTGATGTCCAATCGGCTGGTCAATCTCCCGCAAAGTCCCGCTACCAGATCACGTCGGGGTCACCAATTGTTGGGTCGCGTCAATTCAAATCTGGTATTGGAACAAAAGGATTACTACGCCGTTTAAATCATCTATGTATTTTATTCTAACAAACCGTTCAATGGTAAATATGAAGTTCGTATATACAGGCTCACTGTGACACCACGCAGGGCAAACAGCAAGTCAGGGCATGGAAAAGAGAGAGAGAGAGAGAGAGAAAGAGAAAGAGAAAGAGAGAGCGCGAGAGAGAGTCAGCGAGCAGCGCTATAGAAGCGCATAGCCTAGAGAAGAGCGAGTCCTATCCTTTGTTCTTCCTTAAATACTCCGACAGAATAGTTACCGCTCCTTGCTGGCCTGTCGGAGTAGAGGCTGAGTGTGGTTTAAACTTACTCAGCCTATCGTTGGCGTGCAGGCTGGTCCCAGCCTCGTGACGCAATCCAGTTGACGGAAGCAGTTCCCTCTCAGCAGATGTCCTTATCTCGTGTTTACCACAAGACACAGTTCTATTGGGAAACCCTTAAGCTAGCACATTCTTTCCACATGGCTCCCCCACACACAAGCCTACAGCAGTTCTACAGTTCTATGATCACACAATACATTCAGTTAATAACTCTTGTTGTAGATTAACATATTAATTAGCTAAACATATATCAGCCCTTACACTCCTCAGCAGGCCAGGCTTGGTCCTGTTCGTGGGTGAGTCCCAGAAAGATTGCCAATTGTCTACAAATTCTATCCTTTGGGAGGGGCAGAAAACAGTTTTCAACCAGCGATTGAGTTGTGAGACTCTGCTGTAGAGCTCATCACTCCCCCTAACTGGGAGGGGGCCAGAGACAATTACTCAATGCCGACACATCTTTCTAGCCTATTTACACACTGAAGCTATGTTGCACTTGGTGACCTCTGACTGTTTCATCCTAACATCGTTGGTTCCGACGTGAATAACAATATCCCTATACTCTCTACACTCGACAGATTTATTTTTAGCCAGCACCATCTTTAGATTAGCCTTTACGCCGGTAGCCCTGCCCCCTGGTAAACTATGTATAATCGCTGGATGATTCTTAAGTCTAATATTGCGGGTAATGGAGTCGCCAATGACTAGGGTTTTCAATTTGTCAGAGCTTATGGTGGGAGGCTTCAGTGGCTCAGACCCCGTAATGGGTGAAGGAGAGACCTGAGAAGCCTCTGGCTCCGTTGCTTAATGGGGAGAACAGGTTGAAAGTTTCTGTCGGCTGAATGAGCGACACCGGTTGAACATGCCGTCTGCATTTCTTTCCATAAGCCCTGAGAAAATTGTCCGGCTGCGGGGACTGTGCGAGGGGATTTGTATTATTAACTGTACTTACTGGTGGCACAGATGCAATTTCATCCTTTCCTACACTTCATTGCCCTTGCCTAACGATTGCGTCTGAAGCTGGGCTTGCAGCGAGGCTATCCTTGCCATAAGGCAATAGTTTTCCTGTATGTTATAATTACAGTGACTGCAGTTAACGTCAGATGGCAAAGTGTCAATAATGTTACTACTTAGCTTTGGCTGGTGGAAGTCCTGTAGAACCATGTCCAGATAAAGCGTCCGGGATAAAAAAAAGTTGAATGAAAAAAATAAAATAATTATAATACAAAAAAAAGTAGACCGAGACTGCATTTATTCTACGACATGATAGAGATACATTAAAGTAACATATAGTTAACTATCATAGTATTATTAGATGTAAAAATTGTCTTGAAACACATACTGGTTGAATTCATAACACATTTCCAGTAGGTCCTCTATATCTTGTAACATATCCTGTACTGTCTGAATAATGTCCCACTCCTCCCCTGCAGTGACTTGGAGGCCCTCCACACCACCATGTTCTACCTGGTGTGTGTTGTGCCTGTCACGACTGGGTGTATTGACAGACCAAGGCGCAGAGCAGGTATAGTTCGACATTTTATTATACTATGTACAATTAACTCAATGACAAACTATAATGACAAAACAATGAAACTGAACACACTAAACGAAAATACACTTACGTCGCCGGACATGTAGACATACAAACAATGACCCACACAGCAGGTGTGGGATAAGGCAACTTAAATAGAATCCCCAATCAGAGACAACGGCTCGCAGCTGTCTCTAATTGGGGATTCAGCACAAAAAGAAAACAGATCTAGATCTACTAGATCTGTCAGGCTCTGACCCTGGCTATCTAGAGGAGCCAAAGAGCTCCCTATGGCCAGAGCCTGACAGTGCCCATGTGTGTCGCCACCCTGCAAGTCTTTGCCTGGAGGCCCTTCTCAATACGGAACAGTCACACCGTGGACACCAAGTATATCGATGGCTGAGTCACTCAACTTAATCTCTCCGTCTATGCTGACTTTTAAGGTTTGACAGGCTGCTGCAGCACTCCTAAAGGGAACATGGTGGTGTAATGGCTGGAGGGTACTGCAGAAGAAAACACTCCATCTGTATGTGTTTGTTATGTTTGTCGGGGAACTTGTCTGGTGCTGATGAAGGGAACTGTATTGACCCTAACTCTGGTAGCAGGAGCACAGTACCTGAGCCTGCTATTACTCTATGCAATAATATTATGTTAGTTACTGTGAAAACTGTATGACTTAACCAAGTTTGAGGGATATGCTGTATTGTAGCATCAGATTACTTTCAAATAGTTAATTAGTTTACGAATTAAATGTAAAACATTTATTTTCTTTGACATAGTGCATACATTGAGTAAACTACATACTGGTATCATGGGACCTGAGCCATGTTGTGCCTTTGTCTAAATAGCAATCAAATATGCTATTACTTTTCATTCAAATTATTTGTTGGGGAATGTTTTCTACAAGTCTTTTTACACTGTTTCCATTTTAATTAAAAACAATAGGCCTTCATTCAAATAACCGGCACATGTTATTTACGTTGACTTTTGAAACTGAAACATGAACCAAGAAAATCTGATATTCAAATTGGCAGACTTCAGATTCAGTACAGGGACTTTCTGATCCATTCAAAGTAATGAATATTTTAAGCTTTTGTTCAATATTTTTAGGACTATGATTTAAAGAACAGAATTGGAAGGTTAGAAACTACAATAGAGTAGTCAGCAATAGTTAGAGTAGTTAGTAATAGTTAGAGTAGTCAGTAAAGCAATTGTCACGAGTGGGTGTAGAGAGAGACCAAGGCGAAGCGCAGCGATAGTTCGACATGTTTATTTTACTAATAAACTTCAAATGTCAACGAACTATACAAAACAAAACAACGTAGCAATGAAACTGAAACACTCACTTGGCTGTGACATGAGACATACAAACATCTAACAATGACCCATACAAACATCTAACAATGACCCGGTGAAGTGGACACTTTCCTCCCTGACGCCAGTCTGATGACCTGTCCTGGAATGGGACCTGGTCTGGCTAACGGCTCCGGCAATGGAGCGGGGCAGACACCCAGACCCAGACTGTGCACCGGTGTGGTAGGTGGTTCCGGCTCTGGAGCTGGGCAGACGTCCGGACCCCAACTGGGCACCGGTGGAGTGGACTGCTCCGGCATGGGAGTGGAGCAGACGGCCAAACCCGGACTGGGCAACGGTGTGAGAGGTGGTTCCGGCTCTGGCACTGGAGCGAAGCAGACGACCGGCCCCGGACTAGGCACCGGTGGAGCGGACTGCTCCGGCGGTGGAGCGGACTGCTCCGGCACTGGAGCTGGGCAGACGACCGGCCCCGGACTAGGCACCGGTGGAGCGGACTGCTCCGGCACTGGAGCTGGGCAGACGACCGGCCCCGGACTGGGCACCGGTGGAGCGGACTGCTCCGGCACTGGAGCTGGGCAGACGACCGGCCCCGGACTGGGCACCGGTGGAGCGGACTGCTCCGGCACTGGAGCTGGGCAGACGACCGGCCCCGGACTGGGCACCGGTGAAGCGGACTGCTCCGGCACTGGAGCTGGGCAGACGACCGGCCCCGGACTGGGCACCGGTGAAGCGGACTGCTCCGGCACTGGAGCTGGGCAGACGACCGGCCCCGGACTAGGCACCGGTGGAGCGGACTGCTCCGGCACTGGAGCTGGGCAGACGACCGGCCCTGGACTGGGCACCGGTGGAGCGGACTGCTCCGGCACTGGAGCTGGGCAGACGACCGGCCCCGGACTGGGCACCGGTGGAGCGGACTGCTCCGGCACTGGAGCTGGGCTGACGACCGGCCCCGGACTGGGTACCGGTGGAGCGGACTGCTCAGGCTCATTAGCGAAGCAGACGGCTGGACCCGGACTGGGCACCGGTGGAGCGGACTGCTCAGGCTCAGTAGCGAAGCAGACGGCTGGACCCGGATTGGGCACCGGTGGAGCGGACTGCTCAGGCTCAGTAGCGAAGCAGACGGCTGGACCCGGATTGGGCACCGGTGGAGCGGACTGCTCCGGCTCAGTAGCGGAGCAGACGGCTGGACCCGGATTGGGCACCGGTGAAGCGGACTGCTCAGGGGACTCCGGGCTGCGGGCCTTCGCTCTAGGCTGCGGACCTTCGCTGGAGGTTCCGGACTGCGGACCTTCGCTGGAGGTTCCGGGCTGCGGACCTTCGCTGGAGGTTCCGGGCTGCGGACCTTCGCTGGAGGTTCCGGGCTGCGGACCTTCGCTGGAGGTTCCGGGCTGCGGACCTTCGCTGGAGGTTCCGGGCTGCGGACCTTCGCTGGAGGTTCCGGGCTGCGGGCCTTCGCTGGAGGTTCCGGGCTGCGGGCCTTCGCTGGAGGTTCCGGGCTGCGGGCCTTCGCTGGAGGTTCCGGGCTGCGGGCCTTCGCTGGAGGCTCAGAAGCCCGCTCCCGCATATCCATCAGCCTGTTCACGAGAGCATATCGGCGCCCGAAGTCCTCCTCCTCCTCTATCTCTATGAGAAGCGGGTCCGTCTGCTTCTCTAGTGGAAGAGCAACCCAGGCTCTCCACCACCTCGTCTGTTCCATTTTCAGGTATTCATAAAACCCCTCGAGCTTCTCTCGATCCTGTATTGTTGGCAGACGAAGTGGTGGGCGATCCTCTTCCTCCAGCCTCTCCGTGCTTTGGCTTCGCACCGATGGTGTGGTGCGCAGAGCAGGCACGGACCGTACCTGACTCTGGGCCGACACTGGAAGCACCGGGTTGGGAACTGGCGTTGGAGGGCTGCGAGTGCCCCGATCTTCCTCTCTCCATCGCCAATCCCCTTCCTGTGAGGACTCCTCCAGGATCCCCCACGAGTGCAGTGGCCGGGGCTCTTCACCATCGATCCCCGACCACCCCCATAGCCCCCCCAAAAAACAGCTTGGGGGTTCTTCTGGGCTCCAGGCTGTTTCCTTGCCCGTTTCTTGTTTTTTCCATCTCGTTGTGGTGGGTCATTCTGTCACGAGTGGGTGTAGAGAGAGACCAAGGCGAAGCGCAGCGATAGTTTGACATGTTTATTTTACTAATAAACTTCAAATGTCAACAAACTATACAAAACAAAGTAGCAATGAAACTGAAACACTCACTTGGCTGTGACATGAGACATACAAACATCTAACAATGACCCACACAACAGGTGTGGGGAAAGGCAACTTAAATAGAATCCCCAATCAGAGACAACGTCTCGCAGCTGTCTCTAATTGGGGATTCAGCACAAAAAGAAAACATAGATCTAGATCTACTAGATCTGTCAGGCTCTGACCCTGGCTATCTAGAGGAGCCATAGAACTCCCTATGGCCAGAGCCTGACAGCAATAGTTAGAGCAGTCAGTGAAGCCCAAGAGAATATAATCTCCTAATGGTTTTATAGGGTACACTTAGACACACATTAGCTATAATATAAGAAGGACTAGAATGGTTGAATAGAACAGTGTCTGTATTATGCTGTAGTTGTACCAGGTTGTAACAGGCACTAAGAATTAGGGTCCATGTATGTTAAGATTTATGAGTGTGTGTCTGGTTGCCTTCATGGGTGAATGTGTTTATCTTTGCACCATTACCATTAATAAGGGGTCGCCACTATGGTTTCACAGTTTCGTATCTTGAAGTTTTATTGCCATGGGGGGAGTGTTTTACATTTGAAGGTTTAACTGCTGACAGGAAGAGGGGGTAGACGAACCAGAGTTGAAAGGTTTTGAAACGATAGTGGACGACTGTTAGAGGTGGTAATGAGCCTACCCGTGAGGGAGGGGCTATGTATGCAATGTGACCACGAATGTGTATAAGAAGCACAGAGGAGTCTGGGAAGATTAGAAGTCTCCAGGGGCTCCTCGGCTTTTGTTGCTTTCGTAATAAGTCTGTTACTTTTCCAAACTTTGAAAGTGCTTTCTTTTTAAGAGAAAGCAGTAAGATTCTGCTACTACAAAATTGGCGAGCTAGCCAGGAGTGGCTTGGGACCAGACGGGTGCTGAACCGATTGCTGGACGAGACACACAAAATAACAGTGGCCACTGTATAAAGGTAAGCAAGTTCTTACTATAGCATAACGTTTGTGTGGATCGATGAGCTGATCTTGATTGGCAAGTACCGGAGGTCTCTCCAAATCCTAGGCTAAGTATTATTATTGTTGGATGTAAAGGCACAAAGTTTGTAAAAGTAACAAACAAAAGCATGCATGCAAGGTGGGAGTGGCCATAATATATACTGAGTGTATTGAACAGTTTGATTGAGTTGGGTTAAGCGTGCGTGTCATTCTGGGTGTTCATTTGGGTCAGTGATTGGTTTGTGTTGTCCTGGTGTTGTTGTGCGACCGTTCTGGTCTAGATTTGTTTCGTTTGGCTGGTTCGAGTTGTGATCCGTTTTAGGTTGCTCAGCCAGTCTAGGCCTGGTTTGATTCAACCTGTTCGGATAGGCTCTCTCAGGTTGTCCGATCAGACTGGAGTCGAGACTGGGTTCAGGCTCCAGCTCTGGTTTGTTCAGCTTGTTTGAGACACAAAAGTAACCCGTTCTCGTTACTCGGGCGGTCTGGTTCAGCTCGAGCGCTCGGCTCATTGGGGTCGCGCAGGCTACTTGTCTGGCACACGTGTTCAGTCTGTCTGATTCATTGGTTGGCCCTGCTGGTTACTCGGTTCAATTCATCTCGGTGGGTGTGGCTGACTATTCACTTGGGGATCTTAGAATAGGAATGGAATAAAAGCCATATCCTGTGAATACCGCTGGGGGAGATAGTATGTTCATAAAAAATAAAAACATGCTTATCCTTCAGGGCCGAATAGGCAGGTCTCTATGAGATACCGCTGAAGGTAGTATAAAAGTGCTAATTCAGGGCTGTACGGGTAGAGTGACTGCAGTATAAACCAGTTAAAATCCTGTGGTTACCACCGGAGGAAAGGGCAAATTGAAAAGGGCCTAACCCTTCGGGGCTGTACGGATGTGTCTCTATGGAATACCGCTGAAGGTAGAATAAAAGTGCTAATTCAGGGCTGTACGGGTAGAATGATTTAAAATCCTGTGGTTACCGCCGGAGGAAAGGGCAAATTGAAAAGGGCCTAACCCTTCGGGGCTGTATGGATGGGTTTCTATGGGATACCGCTGAAGGTAGTATAAAAGTGCTAATTCAGGGCTGTACTGGTAGAGTAAGTGCTAATTCAGGTCGCTCGGTGGGTATATGTTGTGTTGTATTGTTGTAGTCCTGCTGTGGTTGCCTATTAAAGTGCCTGTAGTGCGGTGTGTGAAAGGAATGAAAGAGAGTGGAGAAAAAAAAGTGTGTGAGAGAGTCTTGCTGGAGGTGAGAGGGGGGTGCACACCTTTCCTGGGGTTACCCGGTAGGAAGGACGCGCCCGATCTCTGCATCCCAAGGAGGAGTGAAATCTGTGAGTGTGAGGTCGTGAATGAGGTGTGTTTGAAAAGTTAATCTTGTAACCCTGTTGTGAGTGCGTCTCTGTACGACCATTAGGACGAGTGTTGTTGATATTGTGTTAGTTGTATTGTGACTGCAGAATAGTGTAGTGGTGTAAATATATATGGTATAAAGTAGACAGAGTGATACTGTATACTTAGAGTTGAGCATTTGAAGGGCTGTATCTAGAGGCTGGTATCGGAGGAGTGTTGTAATTAGAAGGGTTTGTAGTTTGAGCTGGTACTGTGCAAATTTAGAGGGTCGCACGTAAAGGAGGTGTATTTTAAGGTGTTACTTGGGGAGAGTTTAAAAGACTACTCGGAGAAGGTATGAAAGATTAAGGCCTGTGGTTGTATTTTGGAGTGACAGGACAGTAAACTGACGAGTTTGTCCTGATTGTGTGTGGGACGGTAATACCCAACATTTGCTGCGATTAAACGTGGCATCGTTCGTCCCTGATTGTTGATTGTTGTATGTCTTGCGAGGAACTGTAAGCGAAATGTTTGTCCTTGTGTGGGAATAACTGATTGTGTCGATGTATGTATTGTTATGAACATTGATTAATGGCTGGGTGTTGGACTGAAAGTTCTGAATTATCTAGACACATGGTTGAATTAAGGGTTTTTATTTCTTATTCTGTGGGTGAACTTTTACTAACAACGGACACCAGGCTAGGTGTGTTGCGGTGAACCTTGATTAATATGTTAAAAAGGTTATAGGAATTAACGAGTTTAGATTTAGGTTGTCCTTGGCTATATTGAGTGAAACATTTTTGAAACTAGTTTAGGGCTATTTCCCAAAAGAACTTTGCCTATGGAAGTTAGAATAATAATTCCAACGTCACCTATCACTTCCCTAGACCCTGTGTTTTCACAGTAGCCTGGCTGGCCAACGCCCGTAAGACTGTTGAACTAACTATCTGTTCAATCGGGCCGCATTAATTTTAAAGTAATTTACTACCCTGGGTGTATGGGAATGGTGAAACGGAATGCATATAGTATTATACTGTTGTATGCACTGTGTTTCCGTACCGCTGGTTTCTTTCCCCATAATATCATTTTACTCCTCATTAACAGAGGTAGTGTGAAATAGACGGTATTAGGTATTGACTGACATGAGAAATTGATTAGCATTTTATTTTACAGTACATGTAGGACGACCCCAATAGATGATGGAGTTATAATTCTGGTGTATCTTAATACGTTTGAATGAAGTGCATTTGCCCTGGCTGAGTGGTTTTAACGTTTGACGCTTGATGAAGGTGCCTGTGTAGGGGATGGACCTTAAAGGCATGCACCCTTGCTGTATTAGGAAAATTGAGTTATTTATGTGTTACTGACCCATGATAATTTAGAAGGGAATGGTTTTGAAGTAGTTACATACTGAGAGGGTGTGTTAATAGGGAAATAGATGTTAAATAGAATAATATGGATATCATCAGAACCATGGAGATATTTTATATGGAAATGTAAAATAGCTGATCACACAGTAACAGAGAGTATAAGAATAGTGACTTATAAAGTAGACATACAGGAACAAACAAGTTCAGTACTTAAACAGTCAGAAACAGGAGAGGTTAATACTTACAGGTTTGAAACACCACATGATAGAGAAATAACGTGGATATTATCAGGAGAAAGTAAGATCTGGTCAAGTTATCCCAGACTAGATGGGCCATTAGAAAAATACTTAAGGACAGGAGAGCCTGAGTGGTTTACTATTGGTGATAGTGTATTATGAAAACACAGAGTAGCAATATAGGGAACAGGCAGAGACAATAATAAGGAACTAGATGATATAGAAACTAGAAAGGTTTCAGTAAAATATGGAATTGTCTCAATTGATAGGACAGTATTGATAGAAATTTTTTTATTTTTTATTTGTGTTTTAGTTGACAGTCTCACTTAATAGAACAATATTGATAAACTTTTATTTGTATTTTTTATTTATTTCACTTTTGTCTAGGCAGGATAATTGCAGGTTCCAATTTACTATGATGGCCCTCACTGAGGCATGTAAACTAGGTAGTGGTGTACATGTTAACATACAGTGGGGAGAACAAGTATTTGATACACTGCCGATTTTGCAGGTTTTCCTACTTACAAAGCATGTAGAGGTCTGTAATTTTTATCATAGGTACTCTTCAACTGTGAGAGACGGAATCTAAAAAAAAAATCCAGAAAATCACATTGTATGATTTTTTAATAATTCATTTGCATTTTATTTGATCACCTACCAACCAGTAAGAATTCCGGCTCTCACAGACCTGTTAGTTTTTCTTTAAGAAGCCCTCCTGTTCTCCACTCATTATCTGTATTAACTGCACCTGTTTGAACTCGTTACCTGTATAAAAGACACCTGTCCGCACACTCAATCAAACAGACTCCAACCTCTCCACAATGACCAAGACCAGAGAGCTGTGTAAGGACATCAGGGATAAAATTGTAGACCTGCACAAGGCTGGGATGGGCTACAGGACAATAGGCAAGCAGCTTGGTGAGAAGGCAACAACTGTTGGCGCAATTATTAGAAAATGGAAGAAGTTCAAGATGACGGTCAATCTCCCTCGGTCTGGGGCACCATGCAAGATCTCACCTCGTGGGGCATCAATGATCATGAGGAAGGTGAGGGATCAGCCCAGAACTACACGGCAGGACCTGGTCAATGACCTGAAGAGAGCTGGGACCACAGTCTCAAAGAAAACCATTAGTAACACACTACGCCGTCATGGATTAAAATCCTGCAGCGCACGCAAGGTCCCCCTGCTCAAGCCAGCGCATGTCCAGGCCCGTCTGAAGTTTGCCAATGACCATCTGGATGATCCAGAGGACGAATGGGAGAAGGTCATGTGGTCTGATGAGACAAAAATAGAGCTTTTTGGTCTAAACTCCACTCGCCGTGTTTGGAGGAAGAAGAAGGATGAGTACAACCCCAAGAACACCATCCCAACCGTGAAGCATGGAGGTGGAAACATCATTCTTTGGGGATGCTTTTCTGCAAAGGGGACAGGACGACTGCACCGTATTGAAGGGAGGATGGACGGGGCCATGTATCGCGAGATCTTGGCCAACAACCTCCTTCCCTCAGTAAGAGCATTGAAGATGGGTCGTGGCTGGGTCTTCCAGCATGACAACGACCCGAAACACACAGCCAGGGCAACTAAGGAGTGGCTCCGTAAGAAGCATCTCAAGGTCCTGGAGTGGCCTAGCCAGTCTCCAGACCTGAACCCAATAGAAAATCTTTGGAGGGAGCTGAAAGTCTGTATTGCCCAGCGACAGCCCCGAAACCTGAAGGATCTGTATGGAGGAGTGGGCCAAAATCCCTGCTGCAGTGTGTGCAAACCTGGTCAAGAACTACAGGAAACGTATGATCTCTGTAATTGCAAACAAAGGTTTCTGTACCAAATATTAAGTTAAGTTCTGCTTTTCTGATGTATCAAATACTTATGTCATGCAATAAAATGCAAATTAATTACTTAAAAATCATACAATGTGATTTTCTGGATTTTTGTTTTAGATTCCGTCACTCACAGTTGAAGAGTACCTATGATAAAAATTACAGACTTCTACATGCTTTGTAAGTGGGAAAACCTGCAAAATCGGCAGTGTATCAAATACTTGTTCTCCCCACTGTATATTCTGATTCAGCATACGCGATTGGTGTTTGCCTACCATGGATAGGGGTTTGGAAAAGTAGTGATTTTATGAATGCATATGGAAATATTAGGAAAATAATACGTTTACAGATTGAGGCCTTGCTGGAAGCTATGTTGCTCCCAGCTAGGTTGGCAATTTGAAGGTTTGTGCCCACACAGGCAATCAAGACAAAATTAGCTTAGGTAATAAAGTTGCTGCTGAAAGGTTTCACACCCATGTTGTGTATCTGGTTTCTGCTGTGGCCTCGCCTGTTGTTGAGTTGCAACAACAACAGGGGACTGACCATATGTCTTACTCCCTTTGGGGGGCCAGAGGTTGCTCCCGGGGCCCTGATGGCCTCTGGAGACAACACCTTTCAGGTAAATTTGTGTTGCTAGCGCAGCTCATTCCGTAGGTTTTGCCGAATGGCTCATGGTTTGTGAGTCATTCGTCAAGAGGGAATATGGTACATAAGGTATTAGGTTTTTTACGAGATTGGTTCTGCCCAAATTTAGCAGAATTTAAAAGAACATAGGAAACAATATAGTTTTAGAATATGAGACTGGTTTTTAATATGCGTTATGTGCATTTAATATAACATTGCCAAGGGGACGCCTCTTAAACCAGGTAATTTTACTTAGTGGATTATTTACACACATTGCAATGGACTTTATTGATATGATTGAGAGAGAGGAGAGAAAGTGCTATTGTCTAGTTATAAGTGACAGATTTATACGAGGGGTATACCCACTGTGATGCCAACACAGTAGCTTAAAGTCTGGTAAAGGAAATATTCCCTAGATTCGGAATCCCAGAAACCTTGTCTGCAGACACACGGCACCTATGTCACAGGAGATGTCGTAGCCCAAATTGCCCTTATAATGGGAATAGATCAGAACATGTTATGTATCTATCACCCAAAAAGTTATGGCTAAGGCCTCCCACTCAACAGGTTGAACCTGAGTAGACTGTATACCTCTGGTGCTGGTGAGAATGTGAAGCAGCCCCAACAGAGGTACTGGGTATAGCCCTCATGAGATGTTAACAGGCCGTCCCATGAATGTTTCGTATCATAGGCCCATGACTGACAAACAGACTGACCTGACTAGACTGGAAGATGATCTGTTAAAGTATATGAAGAAACTAACTTCCCCTGTTAGGTTTTTGTATTCTCATCTCTAGGAAAGCCCAGGAGGTCCCAGCCAGAGAGGACAGTGACGAAATCCCTGTCCAGATCGGAGGCTAAAGCTGAGGGTCTTCAGGAGGAAGTATGTCAGAATAGAAGTGTTATATTTTAACGAGATGAAGAAGGTATATCTATCATGGTTGAAGAAGAGCTTGGAGAAGGTAATGAGGAAGTAGAGGAAAGAGTGTGTGTTTAGTCAGAGCTTACAATCTCTTGTGGAAGAAAGGAGGGAAGCAGATGCTTAATGGGTAGGAAGGGAGCTAAGGCCCAGAACAGATTTAAAGCGACCTAAACGGTATATAACCTTTCTTCTGGGGTTGGTAAAAGGAACCCAGATGCAATTTGAACCCTGGGGTTGTCAGGACCTGGAGGGCCTGGTGAGTAAACTGCCTAGCATCCATGATGGGGCCAATAAATGGATTGGAACATTTGAAGAGCAAACAATGGGGAAAATGCTGGCGGTGGGAGACCTGAAGGCATTACTGGTAAGGGTGCTGGGGATGGCCAAAATGGAGGACGTGTTGCAGAGGTGTGGCCTCGGATGAGCGGTGCATGAGAGGGAACTGGATGGACTGACATGTGACTAGTTCAGACAGGAGCTGTGGGGAATCCTGAGAACAGAGTATCTAGCCGAAGTAGACCCCCAAGCACTGGGGGAGGAAACCACTGGGGTACACAGAAAACCAAGCATGCCATGTGCGTGAACAGCTGAAAAGATGGAGACAAGAAACAGAAAAGTACTCTGAAGGAGACACCTGATGACAGCCATGTTCAGGACATCACTTCTGGAGGCGAGGCCAACACCAGTCAAGAGCAGACTGAAAGATGTGGTGGGACTACATTCAGAATCCCACTGAGAGTTCTGTGACAATGTCATCCATGCAGTGGAGAAACACAGAAAGGACGAACAAAAGTTGTCGGAACAGGGGAGAGACATTCATAGAAAGCTGACACGGCTGCAGCTGGAGGAATATACATGAATGGACAAAAAGAAAACACAAGCCTCATTGACTGTTGAACCAGCATCTGAAGAGGCTACCATGGCACCTGTCACCCAAGGAGGTCTGCAACCACCACCTCAGCCACAAGGCCTAAGGTCAACCACCACACCAGTAGTAAATGGGTAAACATAGCCACCACAGGGTAATTGGCAAGGAAATGGTCCAACCTCGGATGCATGGCAGCAATCTCAAACACAGGCTCCACAGGAACCAGTGAACCACTGGGGAAGATTAAATACATTTATTGGGAAGGGATGCACTATGTAGAATGGGCATTTAAATTAAATGTACATTAGAAGGGATAATAATAGACAGGGAAGGAACAGGAATGGTGATGACTACAGAACAGGCAGAAAATGTGTATTGTGTAGGAGAGATAGAAGAGCCAGTACAGGAAGGGTTAGATAAATGGGGTAAGTTTTATTATATTTACATTATATATAATTTAAAGATGAAGTGACCAGAGTTTAGAATTTCAGTGTAAATTCCAATATGACCCATACCAAAATGCTATGTTGGAACAAATATGGCTAGATCCACATGATTGAGTAGCAGAATCATTGACATTTCCCTAATTACGACCAGGTTTGTTGTCAGTTCCAATTCTTGGTGCGACTGAGGAGTTGTTTGTGGATGGATCTTGTTTTCAGGAAAGAGCAGGAGTGTGTGAGCATAATATGTGGAGTAAGAGCGGGGCAGTACAGGATGCAAATAGACTATGGAGAGCACAGGAAGGACCAACGCTGATGTAGTTAATCATTGTGCACGGGGGGATGTATGTGTTGAAAAATTAAGAAGCAAGGTTTTTTTTTGTCTCTATACATGTAGGCAACAGTAGATGCACAGTTAGCAGAGTGTGTAACATGTGCCAAGAATAATAGCAGGCAGGGGTTAACAGCAGCAATTGGACATATTCCAGTACCAGAAGGATCATTTAAACACCTGGTAATGGACTATGTAGATATAATAACATTTGTGAGAGTACACTGGGCTCCTCAGCTTTTGTTGCTTTCATAATAAAAGTCTATGTTACTTTTCCAAACTTTGAAAGTGCTTTATTTTTAAGAGAAAGCAGTAAGATTCTGCTACTACAAAATTGTTACTCTCTCCATATCTTGTTACTCTCTCCATATCTTGTTACTCTCTCCATATCTTCTTACTCTCTCCATATCTTGTTACTCTATATATCTTGTTACTCTATATATCTTGTTACTCTCTCCATATCTTGTTACTCTCTCCATATCTTGTTACTCTCTCCATCTTGTTACTCTATATATCTTGTTACTCTCTCCATATCTTGTTACTCTATATATCTTGTTACTCTCTCCATATAGCATGTTTTCCATTTTAAGCTGTCTGAAAGGGAAAAGGCTATATGGACACCCCTGACCTGCAAACCAATATTCTGAATTTGTTAAATTTAGGTCTGGGTTAATGGTTTGGTTAAGGTTAAGGTAAAGGTCCATTTTAGTTTTTGGTTAGTCGTTTATAGTCTCTCCCGCCTGAAGATCAGTCTGTGTAGGGAAGTAGCTGTTATTTGCTGTTCTCCTTTTTGTTGAGTCACTGGTTTTGGTAAATATCTTCTGGATGGTTGGAGTGGGGGCTTTCAACCTGCAAGACGATGCAGTTGAGTTTATCAGATGTAGAATCAACATGGTGTAGATTCGATTTGTTGTTTGAGAAGAGTTTGCTTAAGAACAAGGTGTGGTAAATTGAAAACAGGTTGATATAACTGAGTCATAAAACATAAATATAACACAACATCTAAGCACTGTACTAGCCTCTCTCTTACATATTAGGAAAGCCAATAAGCCATATTAGGAAAATGCAATGTGACCATCCTGCACCTTGTTTTGAGCAGGGCCACTGTGGTTGGGGTTTTTCTTGTTACTTCGTAAGTTCCTCTTGCCGTACAGCTCTTGCACAACAGCACCAAACTGTACTCGAACTGTATTATTCTGTAAGAGATTGGTTACATCGCAGTGGTAAATAACAAATAAAAAGTGTTGTATTTCCTTGTCTTTCTGCAATGTAAACTTATATTGAAGTCTCAACATTGTGAATTTACTGAAGAGGAATACCCCCTCTTACAAAACAATGATTGCAAGGGTTTAGAAATATAACTGTTCCTTGTTTAAAACATAAGACTATCCACAACTTTGTGAAACTAAATATTGTGAACACATTGTGGTGGCATCAGGTATTCTTTAAGACATCATGAACAACTTCAGTGAGGCAGTACAAAAGAGAAGACTTCACCTGGATGTCACTCTTCAGGGTGCCTCTGCAAACAGCAATGTCTTTCCTAGTCTAGCGTAGAATGAGCGGGTTAGAATCCAATGTAGACAAGATGATTATGAAGGTTGCATGATTGGTCTATATATTTTATCAACTGTTACATCTCAAACAACATCCAATTCATAATGATCATTATATGTACAGTATGTCTAGTGTAATACAATATCTTACCTTTTTATGAATGATCAGAATCAGTACTGCCAGACTGTACAGGGCCAACAGGACTAACAGCATGTACAGCAAAACCAGCCAGGCCTTCTGCACGAGCCCCTCTGAAAGCACACAGGAGAACTGTCACTTGGTTTTCATATGGTTGAGTAGAATTGTGAAAAGCCCCCCCTTGCTACCCCAAACACTCTTACCCATAGAGATACGTTAAATTATGAGTAATCATTTCAAATGATACGTGTTCTATTTAATTATATGCTCTTACCTCTCACAACCAGCGTGGTGCCCTGTCCTATCTCCTGTGCCCCGCTGCATACCACGTCTTTAAACAAGGCAGCACAGTGGTACACCCCGCTGTCATTGGCCTGGAGTGAGTTGATATTTAGGGCGTTTCTCTCAGGGCTGTATTTGTGTTGCTGGGTCATCAGATCGACCGAGTGGTGAGCGTCCTCCTTGAAGACGAACCAGAGGATGTCAATTTTCATATTGGTATCATAAGCGATGTTACAGGGGAGAGAGGCTGACTGACCCCCTATCCGCCAAATGACCTCGTCTGTCTGGTGTAACGATAACCCCGGGTGGCAGTTGGTCTTGATCCCCATGATGTCTGGAGTAAAAATAAATGCAGGTACAATCATAAAGTTGTACTCTCAATCGTCATAAGTGCAACTAATATGGAATCAAAATCGTTTACACCACGGAATAAGAGGATCATTGTGTGCTTTGAGAACAATCCAGATTAAAACGGATTAAAAATTAAAGTAGTTATATTGACATAAAGAGACTTCATTTAGCTGATATAAAAAAGATTCCGATTTAGTGAAGTTGGTGTCCTTACCGGCTGTCGAGATGAATTATCGTGATAGAGGAGAACACTGATAAAAACATGAAGTTGACACCGTGCGTGTGTGCTGTGATCTCGTGACTAAGTGTGTAATATACAGAACTGGGAGATGTATGTTTTCACTTCTCCATCCTGTTTACCAAGTATCTCATCATTATATGTTTGTTGTAATCCCAAACAATTTTTCTCACGATCTCACAGTTGTCAGTCAAACTGTCTTCTCATAGTAATGTTGCAGCATCAGAGAGTTGTTGTAAGAATCAATCTGTTTGCCTTTCTTCAAATTCAAGGCCCTGGTATGACAGTCACATTGCGTATATTATGTTCTAAAAACTAACGGAGGCGCCGCACAATTAGCCCAGCGTCGCCCGAGTTTGGCCGGTGTAGGCCGTCATTGTAAATAAGAATGTGTTCTTAACTGACTTGCCTACTTAAATAAAGGTTGAATAAAATAAAAATAAATAATACAATAAACCAAACTATATATATATATATATATGATAAAATGTCTGAGGAAATGTCTGAGCTATGTATATTCTATTGCGCTAAATCGCAAAATCATAGATTAGTCAATATAAATCTTTGAATTAGAAGACAGGTAAAGCATTTTACTTGAGGCTGATGCTGGTGGGCGTGTTTAGCACAGGTGTCACTCAAAACGCCGTATCCAATCCGAACCCAATTTGCTTTGTAATTTAAGTTTTTCTTACGCCCCCTTCCACGTCGACTTGCCCTATCGCCATATTTCAATTCGTTTCATCAAGAAAGCATAGTGAAGCCGGTTAAATAAATTAGCTAGAAAGCTAGTTTAAACCAGAAAGTTAACAGTAGACTTTAGGGTCTTAAAGGTAATTTTCACCAGTGTCAAAATAAGGTATCAGCTCTAGCAATGAACATCTTCAGGTTAACGGGAGACCTCTCTCACTTGGCAGCTATCATCATTCTCCTGCTGAAAATATGGAAAACCAGGTCGTGTGCTGGTGAGTATATTAGCTTCTAAAATGTAACTTGAAAGTTGTATATTTATGACATATTGGCTATGTACTGTCTACATATGTAGTTAGTTATCCGTCTGTCCATATTCCAACCCATCTAGTTAGCTAGCTATAGTTTAGATCCATGTAGACAGTTAGCTAACGTGGATAGTTAACGCGTTAGCTAACTAGTGTTATTCCTAACCTACTACTAGCAACCTATGTAGCGGCTAGCTACAGAACAAACAAGAAGCGAAAGGCATTTAATTCCTGATCAATATATAATGCATCATGAAACAAAAGTAAATGCAGATCATGTTGTGTTCACTTAAGTGTTCACTAGATAGTTAGATGTAATTGTTCGAACGTTAGCTACTTAACCACAGTACCATGTCAACTTGCTAGATGTCTATTCTAGCGTGGGAACTTGGATTGCAGTGATAACGTTAACTAACTGATTGTTTAATCAAAGCCTTCCTTGAATATCTGTTTTGCCACCTATGTAATTGTTAGGTTGCTAACTTGCTATGGAAGACAACATGTTAGCTACGGTATCTAACTAGCTAGCTACTTGTAACAGCCAAAATAGTCGATACAGAAAATGTATTGATCATAAAATGATACAAGTTTGGACACTGTACCTTGTCATGTGAGATATTTATGAATAACTACTGTTTAAACATCCTGTCTAGTGTCAACTTGTTTTCTTCAACAGTCTGGCATGCAAGTTCACTCAATGTAGCCCGGCGCTTGATTGTTTGGTCTGGACTCTGACGTGGCATTCTAGAAAGTCCCACGACATTAACTGGTTAAGTGGCAAGGAATCGATGCATTCGCACCCAAGTGGTCGACACTACTACATTTATGTCTCATTAGCTGAACACATCCTATATTCTAAACAATCGCACACGTTTCTCTCATCGACCTTGCTTGCATCGGACGCATTGGCATGGCGCCCCTTTGAGGCATTAGGATCTGCAGGTTTAGCGGTTAGAGCGTTGGGGCCATTAACCAAAAACCTGTCGAAGTGTCCTTGAGGAAGCAAGTCAATTTGCTCCAGGGGCTGACCCTGTAGGTAGGCCGTCATTGTAAATAAGAATTTGTTCTTAACTGACTTGCCTAGTTAAAGATTTAAATAAATACAATCTTCCCATTAAGTTTCTGGGTGGGACAGCGTAAGATGGATACCCTAGGGTTTTGCCGACCTATTCTATTACAGAGGCAAGTGCATGTTGGTCTGATCCTGATAGCTCCACCTTTACTCAAGTGAATGCGTTATCCCATGTATAATGTCTTGTGGGGGTTGTATTTTTCTAATACCAGTCACTCTAATATATGGAATAAATACGATTTATTGTGAACATTACGATTAGGCCTACATGGAGATAAATTAGTTGCTAGGTGATCACCCTGTTCTTGAGATGCTGCTGTATTTCTTGATGTAGTTTCAGCAAACGGATGTACCCTCTAGTCAGACAAATGGGTTTTGCTCGCTCATATTTCCAACTGCTGTTGGTACAATACTATCACACTTGCAGCCCTGACTTGCAAAGGAAGACTATTTCAGAAGTTGTGGAGAACTTGCCTTTTTTCCTGAACTTGTTCTTGAAGTGATGCAAAACTAGAAGAAGAATTTCTTAATGATTTCCTTCCCGGGGTATTATCTGTGCTACTGTTGTAAAACTGGTTGTCCCTTCCAGGCATCTCTGGGAAGAGCCAGATCCTGTTTGCTTTGGTCTTCACCACTCGCTACCTGGACCTCCTCACCTCCTTCATCTCCCTCTACAACACCACCATGAAGGTAAGAGGATGGCTGGGCCTTACTTTCCTTCTCTCCAAACCACTGATAGTATTAAGTGTTATGAGTTGGCCCTGGCGGATCTGTGGAATACCTTAGTTTTCTGCATAAGCAATTGACAATGTCAACACCAAATCTCTCTGGGGCTTCAGATAAGTTCTCTGTAGATTTCATCTGGCCCTAGTCCTTAGGAGAGACGGTCTAGACTGCTACTATTTTATTCACAGCACCATTAACATGGGATACACTAATTATCTCCCTCTCCTCTTCCCTGCAGGTGGTCTACATTGGTTGTGCCTACGCCACTGTCTACCTGATCTACATGAAGTTCAAGGCCACCTATGATGGGAACCATGACAGCTTCCGTATGGAGTTCCTAGTGGTTCCTGTAGGGGGCCTCGCCTGCCTGGTCAACCATGACTTCTCTTTCCTAGAGGTTAGAGACATTTACATTACATATTAAGGAGAGACCCCTAGTTGATGGCTACTTAATATATTCATAATGGTCAGTTGTGAGAGATGGCAGATGAGATTAATGGCTAATGTACAGTGTTGTGTTTGTCTTTCTATCAGATCCTGTGGACATTCTCCATCTACCTGGAGTCTGTGGCCATCCTGCCGCAGCTCTTCATGATCAGTAAGACGGGAGAGGCGGAGACCATCACCACCCACTACCTGTTCTTCCTGGGACTCTACCGGGCCCTGTACCTCTTCAACTGGATCTGGCGCTTTTACTTCGAGGGCTTTTTTGACATGATCGCCATTGTAGCCGGCGTGGTGCAGACCATCCTCTACTGTGACTTCTTCTACCTTTATGTCACCAAAGGTGAGTGTCCACCTCTGATTTCTGTTCTGTCATCGGTGTATTCGCTGTTTGACCTTCTGTCATCGGTGTATTCGCTGTTTGACCTTCTGTCATCGGTGTATTTGTTGTTTGACCTTCTGGCATTTTATGTATGCTTAAGTAAGCATTGTTGGAGTTATTGATGGTTGAGTTTAAGAACTACATCATATCCGAAATTAGTTATAATCTATCTATATACAGTTTGAATGTTGTAGTGCACAGGAGTCAGCACATTGCAAGGGGTATACTTAAAAACATTTTTGGGGTCCTCTGACATGTATCTCTATAATCCTCAGTGCTGAAAGGAAAGAAGCTGAGCCTGCCAGCATGAGAGGTTCAGATGGAGACCCGTGTCTCCCAGCAGACTCCGGGTGCGTGGGGATGATATCGCGGAACACCGCAGAGTGAACACAAGATTCCTGAGATACGGAGAGTGACGCAAGGGGGAAAAACACTAGTTTTCTTCATGAGTAACTGGTAAACAACAAGCAGCTCCAGAACTGAATGAGGTCATCCCAGGTCTTCACGCAGTCTTCAGATATGTGTTTAGCATCTTGCCTTACCTTTTCTCATTGCTGTTCAAAATGGAAAGAAAACATTTTTTTTCCCCGACGTGATGTATGCTCTTTAGGATGGCTCAACGCAAAGTACCATGCCAAACTTCTTAATGAAATACACCAATGTAGTCTTTATGATTAAGATGGAAACGATGTGTCTAGGAGTGTTCGGTAAAGATGATTTTATGTCTTGCTATTTATCATACATTGTTTTTTTTTTTTTTACATTACTGTACCCCTTTGGCCAATTTATTTTTCACAAGTACATTTACATATCTGTTTTGTCGGTGCTCTTTCCTTTGGATATCCCAGTTTGCACATCTCTCTTGAAAAAGCTATCCTGCAAAGCCCACTTCCTGGTTCTTGTGTTCATAGATCCCTTTACCCACATTGTTTTCTTCTGGTGCCCTTTTGACATTGTTGGTAAAATTAGCTTCAAATTGCCAAAATTCTTCATTTTGGTGTCCTCCATAATGTACATACGTGCCATTTTAAGATGACGTTCCCATCTGATAAATATCACTTTTCACATCAAACAAAATAATAGTTTATTGCATTACTTAGGCCAAGCCTCTGCTTGTTCAGCATTGGATGATTGTAAGTAATTTAGGGGTCTGTATCAGTAAATGTGCTTCCCAATAGGGCTATTAGTCTATGACTGCATTGAAAACATAAACCTAAGGTTAATTTGGTATTGATTGAATACTGTAATCATGCATGGTCAGTTTTTTGTTTAGCTGTTTTAAATAAAGATGCAGCCATTTGTTACAGGGGTAAAATACCCATTGAAATGTACATTGTATTCTAGAACAGGATTGAGGAGGAATGCGTGAGATGTGGTGTTTGGTATGGATGAAGTTCAGTTAAATCTTGAGATTTGACCCATTTCCCCAGCTAAGTACACCCCCATAGCCTTTTCATGTTTTTCAGGCTGTGTGGATGCAGGGTGCCTCTTACCTTGTTAATGTGATTGTCACCTATGTACAGACCGCTTTAAAAAGCTCAGCCAAAACATGGTAAGTACTTAAATACTTGGTATTTCATTAGAATCCCCATTAGCACTTGCGAAAGCAGCAGCTACTCATCCTGGGGTCCACATTAAACATGACATCATACAGAACCTTAAACAAGAACAGCTCAAGGCCAGAACTACAAATCTGTGGTCAAGGGTCAATCAGTACAAATCGGCAGACTTTTGTAAATGTATTAGAAAATGTCTTACAAATACACAATATTGAGACATGGCTCAATATTGGCTTTCAAGAGCAAATCCATTTAGTAGTGCAGTTAAGTAATTTACTTGTAACATCTCGCCATTAATCTTCAGAGAAAATGTACATTAAATTGAATACAAATATAAAAACAGAATTAACATTTTAGATTGATAAAAATCAGTCACTATCATCTCTGTTAGTGCATACCTTACATTCTGTATATCTGGAGTGTTTCTGGTTTACACAAACTGACATGAGATCTTTGGCAAATGTACAATATGGATTATAGCATACTGCACACATTGTTTATAAAATACAAATAATTCTCAAATACAATGTAGAAGTAACAGTCAGGTATTTGCACTGCTACCTGGTAATTTCTCATGTTTTAAATGGGCTTTGTTTAACAACAATTTCTACCATTACAGGTGCTAAGTCCCCTCTCCATTGCAAATGATGAGGACAAATAAAAACCAAGGTACATTCATTGCATGTAACATCTGACATGCAGACTAGCAACCGTTAGCAGCTTGAATTTCAACTGTATCATGTATAAAATATATATTCTCTTAACCATTAGAAAGATCAAGAAAATATAGATTAGTGCAAATGCTATAGTGCAATAAAATAACAAATCAACAATCAATGTCTACATTCAGTTAGGTGAAATCATACAACTTCCAGAATCATATAAATATGAATACTTATATCAATGGTGATGATTCCAATGGACTGTTTGGATAATAGATTTTTCTAGTTAAATGCCCAGGGCAGTCAAAGATGTGATTTTTCTGTGTTTTATAAATATTTCCACACTATGTGGTTGGAATAATACTGTGAAAATGATGATGCCCTTTCAGTGTAAGAGCTGTTTGAAAAGACCACCTGAAATTTCAGCCTGTTTTGGTGGGCTGAAATTTTGGCCTACCTGGTGTCCTCACCAAAAATCTATTTATCCTTTTATTTAACCAGGCAAGTAAGTCAGTTAACAAATTCTGATTTACAATGACAGCCTACACCGGCCAAACTCTGACGACGCTGGGCCAATTGTGCACTGCCCTAAGCAAAATTGCTCTTTGCTAAGAAGCTATTTTTGTTTGTTTTAATTTAAAACAAATCCCAGTAAGGTACTTAATTATTAGCCAGAAATTATTTGATATTGAGATAAAAACAGTGAGTCTAGAGGAACCCCTATCTGCCAGTGAGAGGTCTGTAGAAAGCCATCTCCATCACTGACGCTGCAGCTTCATAAACCTTGGCTTCCCGAACTTCTTCTCCGTCAGACTTTATAGTAGGGGAGAGAACAAACAACATAAGTATTCAATTAACGGGACACTTTAAACTTATGAGAAACAACATTGTATGATATATCTAGAAAGCAGTATTTGTTCATCAACCAAATTGTGTTAAGTTGAACACACCTATCTTGTTCCAAGACTGTTATATTTGTCGCAGGCTCCAACCTAGTAACTCGGTACCTACTGTTAAGGTTGCGTCAATTCAAATCTGGTATTGGAACAAAAGCATTACTACACAGTTTAAATCATCCATGTATTTTATTCTAGCAAACCCTTAAATGGTAAGTATGAAGTTCGTATATACAGAGCTTACTGTGACACCACGCAGGGCAAACAGCTAGCAGGGCTCGAGAAGAGAGCGCGAGAGAGAGTCAGCGAGCAGCGCTAGAGAAGCGAAGAGAGCGAGTCCTATACTTTGTTCTTCCTTAAATACTCCGACAGAATAGTTCCCGCTCCTTGCTGGCCTGTCAGAGTAGAGGTTGAGTGTGGTTTAAACTTACTCAGCCTATCGTTGGCGTGCAGGCTGGTCCCAGCCTCGTGACGCACTCCAGTTGCCGGAAGCAGTTGTAACTCTTGTTGCAGATTAACATATTAATTAGCTAAGCATGTATCAGCCCTTACCAGGGGCAACCGCTGGGCGATGACAAATCATATCGAGTGGTTCCCATGACAAATTTGACGCTATGTGACCCTAGGCTTGAGACTTTCTTCAGCAAAAATGGTTGACAAAAATACTAGGATGGAAGCAAATGTAAGTAATTATACTAGCTAAAGTTAGCCAGCTAGCAACTGGGACAAGCTCTTGTCCAACAAGGTCCAAGCCAGGCACTTTGTTGATATGGACATCCAGGGCATGGAGAAGACGGGCCTCAGCAAGCCGCCAGTGGTGAACCGTCATTAGCTAGCCATCTCAAACCCAGTGTCCATGAACGGCACTGATCTCCCTGGGAAGATGGAGTGCTTCACCACCTCCATATTCCAGAAGGTACATGTGTCTGTGGCATGTTCAGTACATGCATTGAACGTAACATCTCTAAATGCATTGAATGTGACACCATCATGCTTCACCGTAGGGATGGTGCCAGGTTTCCTCCAGACGTGACGCTTGGCATTCATCTTGGTTTCGTCAGACCAGAGAATCTTGTTTCTTGTGGTCTGAGAGTCTTTTGGCAAACTCCAAGCGGGCTGTCATGTGCCTTTTACTGAGGAGTGGCTTCTGTCTGGCCACTCTACCATGAAGGCCTGATTGGTGGAGTGCTGCAGAGATGGTTGTCCTTCTGGAAGGTTCTCCCATCTCCACAGAGGAACTCTGGAGCTCTGTCAGAGTGACCATCGGGTTCTTGGTCACCTCCCTGACCAAGGCCCTTCTCCCCCGATTGCTTAGTTTGGTCGAGCGGCCAGCTCTAGAAAGAATCTTGGTGGTTACAAAATTCTTCCATTTAAGAATGACAGAGGCCACTGTGTTCTTGGGGACCTTCGATGCTGCAGACATTTTTTGGTACCCTTCCCCAGATCTGTGCCTTGACACCATCCTGTCTCGGAGCTCTACGGACCTTCAACTTCATGGCTTTGTTTTTGCTCTGACATGCACTGTTAACTGTGGGACCTTATATTTCCAAATCATGTCCAATCAATTGAATTTACCACAGGTGGACTCCAATCAAGTTGCAGAAAAGTCTCAAGATGATAAATGGAAACAGGATGCACCTGGGCTCAATTTCGAGTCTCATAGCAAAGGGTCTGATTACTTATGTAAATAAGGTATTTCTATTTTTTTATGTTAATACATTTGCAAACATTTCTAAAAACCTATTTTCGCTTTGTCATTATGGGGTATTGTGTGCAGATTGCTGAGGATATATCTATTTTTTTAATCCATTTTAGAATAAGGGTGTAATGTAACAAAATGTGGAAAAAGTCAAGGGGTCTGAATACTTTACGAAGGCACTGTACCTATCCTATATGTAAACAAAAACAGGACTTCAGGTGTTCAAAGGCAATAAGAAGCTTGGCTCAAATGTATGACGTCATTAGGAAACAATCCTACGCACAGACCAACAAGTCCATCAATGGGAGCCATCCATGTTGAGAAATCTCTCCCCCAAATCTATTTTCTTGTCAGGCTCTTCCGATCGTTAGTTTCTTCTCGTTAAATAGGATCAAGTGAAAGCCTGTCTGGATTAGCTCATTAGCACTTAATTGGTCCTTGGCATGGTGCATTGCATGGACAGGTATTTGTCTTCCTATCTTTAAGGCAACTTTCACCTCCTCTCTGTAAGGAGGGCAGTGACCATTGGCTTTATGCTCCCTTCAGTAGTCAAAGGCTTAGTCAAGGTAGTGAACTTGCACATAGTTACTACTGATGTTATCCTGCCTCTCAACACAGGATGTCTTAGACAGGCAGCCGTATTCTGATAATTTATTTCTGTAATTGGTCTTTTGACCAATCAGATCAGCTCTGAAAAATATCTGATATGAAAAGATCTGATGAGATTAGTCAAAAGACCAATTAGTGGAAAAAATATCAGAATTGGGCTGAATCAACTTTAGGAGACGGTCCTGGCGCTTGCTGGACATTCTTGGGCGCCCTGACGCCTTCTTCACAACAATTGAACCTCTCTCCTTGAAGTTCTTGATGATCCAATAAATGGTTGATTTAGGTGCAATCTTACCAGCAGCAATATCCTTGCCTGTGAAGCCCTTTTTGTGCAAAGCAATGATGACGGCACGTGTTTCCTTGCAGGTAACCATAGTTGACAGAGGAAGAACAATGATTTCAAGCACCACCCTCCTTTTAAAGCTTCCAGTCTGTTATTCTGACTCAATCAGCATGACAGAATGATCTCCAGCCTTGTCCTCGTCAACACTCTCACCTGTGTTAACGGGACAATCACTGACATGATGGCAGCAGTGGAAATGTTTTTGGGGGATTAAGTTCATTTTCATGGCAAAGAGGGACTTTGCAATTAATTGCAATTCATTTGATCACTCTTCATGACATTCTGGAGTATATGCAAATTGCCATCATCAACACTGAGGCAGCAAACTTTGTGGAGACCAATACTTGTGTCATTCTCAAAACTACCGCATCAGGGTCCTGCACCCAGTCAGGATGCTCTAGATGTTGCAGCTGTAGAACCTTTTGAGGATCTGAGGACCCATGCCAAATCTTTTCAGTCTCCTGAGGCTTTGTCGTGCCCTCTTCACAACTGTCTTGGTATGTTTGGACCATTCTAGTTTGTTTATGTGGACACCAAGGAACTTGAAGCTCTCAACCTGCTCCATTACAGCCCCGTCGATGAGAATGGGAGCGTGCTCGGTCTTGCTTTTCCTGTAGTCCACAATCATCTCCTTTGTCTTGATTACGTTGAGGGAGAGGTTATTTTCCTGGCACCACACGGACAGGTCTCTGACCAACCCCTCAGGCCAACCCCTGTTGTGTCGTCTGCAAACTTAATGATGGTGTAGGAGTCGTGCCTGGCCATGCAGTCATGTGTGAACAGGGAGTACAGGAGGGGACTGAGCACGCACCCCTGAGGGGCCCCAGTGTTGAGGATCAGCGTGGCAGATGTGTTGTTACCTACCCTACCACCTGGGGGTGGCCCGTCAGGAAGTCCAGGATCCAGTTGCAGAGGGAGGTGTTTAGTCCCATAATCCTTAGCTTAGTGATGGTGTTAATATGAGCCATGACCAGCCTTTCAAAGCACTTCATGGCTACAGATGTGAGTGCTACAGGTCTGTAGTCATTTAGTCAAGTTACCTTAGTGTTCTTGGGCACAGGGACTATGGTGGTCTACTTGAAACATGTTAGTATTACAGACTCAATCAGGGGCATGTTGAAAATGTCAGTGAAGACACTTGCCAGTTGGTCAGCGCATGCTCTGAGTACACATCCTGGTAATCCTTCTGGGCCAGCGGCCTTGTGAATGTTGACCTCTTTAAAGCTCTTGCTCACGTCGGCTATGGAGAGCGTGATCACACCATTATTTACAGTTCATTCCCTTTCTTTAAAAAAAATGTATTAAACAATATCAACTCTCTGTTTATTTTCTCTTTCATGAATTACAGACAAGTTATTTTTAGTCTGTAAACTCTGACTAGACACTCCAGCACAGTAGGTGGCGGCATGAACCTATAAGTTTGTTTGCCGACCGCCACAATTTTATAGAAGAAGAAGTAGAAGGTAACGAACAGTTTTACAACTGCTTCCGGCAACTGGATTGCGTCACGAGGCTGGGACCAGCCTGTAGCCAACGATAGGCTGAGTAAGTTTAAACCACACTCAGCCTCTACTCTGACAGGCCAGCAAGGAGCGGGAACTATTCTGTCAGAGTATTTAAGGAAGAACAAAGGATAGGACTCGCTCTCTTCTCTTCTCTTCTCTAGGCTCTCTTCTCTTGCGCTCTTCTCTTCTCTCTCTCTCTCTCTCTCTTCTCAATCCCTGCTAGCTGTTTGCCCTGCGTGGTGTCACAGTGAGCCTGTATATACGAACTTCATACTTACCATTTAAGGGTTTGCTAGAATAAAATACATGGATGATTTAAACTAGATTTGAATTGACGCAACCTCAACAATTGGTGACCCCGACGTGATCTGGTAGAGGAACTTTGCTGGAGATTGAACGGTGTGTTTCATAAAGAGTCCGGTTAACTAAAAAGGGTAAGCAGACACCTAATGTGAATAACTAAAGTTCTGCACATTGGCTTTATCCAAATAAATTTTGTGAAACACCCGTTTGATGTAAGTGAACTGAATTAAGTAATATGATGACATGCAGACCTGAGATGTTGTTAAATGTGATGATGACATGCAAACCTGAGATGCATAATGTGAATGTTAAGCCCTGATACATTAGAGTATTGTTTCATCGGCAAGGTTCGTAACTACGAGGGTACGGCTAGGTTCGAGGAATATAGGGAATAATTGGCTTAGTAATTAGATTCGGCAAGGTCCGTAACTACGAGGGTGCGGCTAGGTTCGAGGAAATTACACCGGCAAGGTTCGTAACTACGAGGGTACGGCTAGGTTTGGGAAATTTTTGATAAATATTAGTGACCGGCAAGGTCCGTAACTACGAGGGTACGGCTAGGTTCGGCTGAATATTTTTTAGATATTAGGAGGGAATAATTGGCTTAGTAATTAGATTCGGCAAGGTCCGTAACTACGAGGGTACGGCTAGGTTCGAGGAAATTACACTGGCAAGGTTCGTAACTACGAGGGTACGGCTAGGTTCGGGAAATTTTAGATAAATATTAGCGACCGGCAAGGTCCGTAACTACGAGGGTACGGCTAGGTTCGGCTGAATATTTTTTAGATATTAGGAGGGAATAATTGGCTTAGTAATTAGATTCGGCAAGGTCCGTAACTACGAGGGTACGGCTAGGTTCGAGGAAATTACACTGGCAAGGTTCGTAACTACGAGGGTACGGCTAGGTTCGGGAAATTTTAGATAAATATTAGCGACCGGCAAGGTCCGTAACTACGAGGGTACGGCTAGGTTCGGCTGAATATTTTTTAGATATTAGGAGGGAATAATTGGCTTAGTAATTAGATTCGGCAAGGTCCGTAACTACGAGGGTACGGCTAGGTTCGAGGAAATTACACTGGCAAGGTTCGTAACTACGAGGGTACGGCTAGGTTCGGGAAATTTTAGATAAATATTAGCGACCGGCAAGGTCCGTAACTACGAGGGTACGGCTAGGTTCGGCAGAATATTTAGACAGGGCGAGACTTGAGCAAGTTGACAGATTCAGGCTAGAACATGTGGGGGATATGGGTGATATGCATAATGTGGGGGGTAACTTACTCTGCAGGAAGGAGAGTCTCAGGTTGTAACTTGAAGGTGTTTTCATAAGTTGTTCTTTCACGGGTTTTTCATTGTATGTTAAGTGTCAGTGCTGTCCTAAACGCCTAAGAAGGTTTTAAGTTCTTGGGTGGCTGGTAGCCAACTCAGCATAAGGGGTGGAGAAACGAAGGATGAGCGGGTTGGTTGATTTGCAGTTTGGAGTAACTGGTAGTCCTCTCTATATCCAGTAGGTGTAGCTGTAACAGGTTGAGTGTTTTTTACTTTTCTTAATGCATAAGCTCTGTATTTTTTGTATTGGGGTGAGTGACACCCTAGGGGGTGTCAAAAGGGGGATTGTAAGGGCTGATACATGCTTAGCTAATTAATATGTTAATCTGCAACAAGAGTTACAACTGCTTCCGGCAAATGGATTGCGTCACGAGGCTGGGACCAGCCTGCACGCCAACGATAGGCTGAGTAAGTTTAAACCACACTCAACCTCTACTCTGACAGGCCAGCAAGGAGCGGGAACTATTCTGTCGGAGTATTTAAGGAAGAACAAAGGATAGGACTCGCTCTCTTCTCTTCTCTAGGCGCTCTTCTCTAGTGCTGCTCGCTGACTCTCTCTTGCGCTCTCTCTCTCTCTCTCTCTCTCTCTCGCTTCTCATGCGCTGCTTGCTGTTTGCCCTGCGTGGTGTCACAGTGAGCCTGTATATACGAACTTCATACTTACCATTTAAGGGCTTGCTAGAATAAAATACATGGATGATTTAAACTGTGTAGTAATTATTTTGTTCCAATACCAGATTTGAATTGACGCAACCTTAACACCCTGGCGATTTGAATAAAGTTCGGAAATGTTGAACTTTTTTACCGCCTCACGTGCCACGTTTGCGCCACCCAACGGTCCCCCACCCTCTCCGGTTCTCACCGCTTTTCTTCCATTGCAAATAAATGGGGAGCAGTGTTTCACCGCGCGGCACTGCGTGCTATTGTACAGTAGATCTCATATCTAAACTATAGCCTATGTAGCATATCAAAATGAATTTCCAGTTTGAAGTCATATATATATATTTTTGAATCCTGCTGCAGGCTTATTTTACTTCTGCGACAAAACGTGTCAAATTAACACCTGTATGCTCCTATAGCATAATTTATGATTTTATTAATCTGTTTATTCCATGTTCCAGTCTAATGACCTTCATCAGGAGAAAAAATATTCTGTTACAAGCTTTATTTTAAGTTCATAGCAACAGCAAGCACATATTAGGCTTAATGTCTGTCATAGGTTAGATATCTAACTGAGAAGTGTGAGGTCTAAAGAAGTCATGTGATTTATTAGAAAGTCTTTTTCCAGTTTCACTCAAGCACCTTCATTCATTGGTTTAAAGAAGTCATGTGATTTACTAGAAGAGCACAGTATAATTTAAGGTGAACATGCATGGTGCGGATACAAAAAACGAAACAAAAGTATTATCAGAGGGGTGTAAAAAGATAGATAGATAGATAGAAAGTACCTATCTATCTATCTTTTTACACCCCTCTGATAATACTTTTGTTTCGTTTTTTGTATCCGCATCATGCATGTTCACCTTAAAAAAGTAGTGTCAAACATAACTGTTATACTTATTTGGGACATCATTGAATTATTGAGAAATCTTATTCCTTGGATAATTCCTTATTAATTTATTATAATAATTGTATCATTGATGTTATGTTTACAAATTAGACATACATTATATAGTTACTTAGTTTGATAGTTTGACCACTTATACTAAAGGGATATTTTACACAAAAAGTATCTTTTAGTGTTTTGATTATTTTTCCAGTGTTGATATGGTCCCAAAAAATGGTGCATCAGGAGTAATATTTTAAGATTTCAGTAAAAATCTTGCATCATAGGATGCATTTTGCACACTACACTCACATAGTCTAAAAACTCTGCACACTGGTAATCTTGATTCCAACAAATTAATGGATCTTTTAACTAACGTTTCAGTCTTGGTCGACCTTTATCAGGGTTGTTAAGGTCGTGTCAATTCAAATCTGGTATTGGAACAAAAGGATTACTACGCCGTTTAAATAATCTATGTATTTTATTCTAGCAAACCCTTAAATGGTAAGTATGAAGTTTGTATATACAGGCTCACTGTGACACCACGCAGGGCAAACAGCAAGCAGGGATAGAGAAGAGAGAGAGTCCTATCCTTTGTTCTTCCTTAAATACTCCGACAGAATCGTTCCCGCTCCCTGCTGGCCTGTCGGAGTAGAGGCTGAGTGTGGTTTAAACTTACTCAGCCTATCGTTGGCGTGCAGGCTGGTCCCAGCCTCGTGACGCAATCCAGTTGACGGAAGCAGTTGTCCTCTCAGTAGATGTTGTAGTTTCATGTTACAACAAAATACAGTTCTATCGTGAAACCCCCCAGCTAGCACATTCCTTCCACATAGCTCCCCCCTACCCAAACCTACAGCAGTTCTAAAGCTCTATGATCACACAATACATTCAGTTAATAACTCTTGTTGTAGATTAACATATTAATTACAGTGGGGAGAACAAGTATTTGATACACTGCTGATTTTGCAGGTTTTCACACTTACAAAGTATGTAGAAGTCTGTATTTTTTATCATAGGTACTCTTCAACTGTGAGTGACGGAATCTAAAACAAAAATCCAGAAAATCACATTGTATGATTTTTAAGTAATTAATTTAGCATTTTATTGCATGACATATCGTGTATCTGTCTTTTGTGTACTTTCGTTGTGGCATTTTGCACCTGCCCTGTGTTTTGTTGTAGCTGCTTGACAATGAAATTTCCCCCCCGGGGGATCAATAAAGTACCTATCTATCTATCTATCTATCTATCTATCTATCTATCTATCTATCTATCTATCTATCTATCTATCTATCTATCTATCTATCTATCTATCTATCTATCTATCTATCTATCTATCTATCTATCTATCTATCTATCTATCTATCTATCTATCTATCTATCTATCTATCTATCTATCTATCTATCTATCTAAGTATTTGATACATCAGAAAAGCAGAACTTAATATGTGGTACAGAAACCTTTGTTTGCAATTACAGAGATCATACATTTCCTGTAGTTCTTGACCAGGTTTGCACACACTGCAGCAGGGATTTTGGCCCACTCCTCCATACAGACCTTCTCCAGATCCTTCAGGTTTCAGAGCTGTCGCGGGGCAATACGGACTTTCAGCTCCCTCCAAAGATTTTCTATTGGGTTCAGGTCTGGAGACTGGCTAGGCCACTCCAGGACCTTGAGATGTTTCTTACGGAGCCACTCCTTAGTTGCCCTGGGTGTGTGTTTCGGGTCGTTGTCATGCTGGAAGACCCAGCCACGACCCATCTTCAATGCTCTTACTGAGGGAAGGAGGTTGTTGGCCAAGATCTCGCGATACATGGCCCCATCCATCCTCCCCTCAATACGGTGCAGTCGTCCTGTCCCCTTTGTAGAAAAGCATCCCCAAAGAATGATGTTTCCACCTCCATTGTGGAGAGGTTGGAGTCTGTTTGATTGAGTGTGTGGACAGGTGTCTTTTATACAGGTAACAAGTTCAAACAGGTGCAGTTAATACAGGTAATGAGTGGAGAACAGGAGGGCTTCTTAAAGAAAAACTAACAGGTCTGTGAGAGACGGAATTCTTACTGGTTGGTAGGTGATCAAATACTTATGTCATGCAATAAAATGCAAATTAATTATTTAAAAATCATACAATGTGATTTTCTGGATTTTTGTTTTGGATTCCGTCTCTCACAGTTGAAGTGTACCTATGATAAAAATTACAGAGTAGGAAAACCTACAAAATCGGCAGTGTATCAAATACTTGTTCTCCCCACTGTAGCTAAACATGTATCAGCCCTTACAGGGTAGATAAATAAAGTGCCCCTGAAATATTTCAAAGTAATTGGGCAGTATGTAATGACCCCAGGTCAGAGATACAGTCAGGGTTAGTTATAGAGAGTCAAACCTGTTGTGGCAGACATGACAGAAGCATAAGTAAAAGTAGGAAACTGATCAGTGTGTGGGTGGGTAGTCTGTTTTATGTACAGTAATTCCATTGAACTTTCCATTGAACTGAAGGTCAATAGATTGAAACGTGGAATAAACAGATTAATAAAACCATAAATTATGCTATCGGAGTATATTCTCTCAAATAATGGATAACACAAAAATGATATGATTACAATGGCACTAGGTTACCAGTAAATGACTACACTGATACTTGCCTAACAACAGTGGTCCGGATACTGTGGCTAGACGACACTGCTGTAAGTAGGGCCTCTAACTTTTACTTTCACTTATGTCACGCCTAAAGCTGGTAGGGAAATTGATTGATCTGATTAGTAAGAACAGGTTATGTCCTTTTTTAAAGTAGACTTGAAAAAACAATACCAAACAATCCGTAAATGTTTTTGTGCTCCACGTATGCATGTTGTTTTAGTGTATTGTCTTAGTTGAAATCACTATTTGAAAACACTATTTTAGAAACTGGTCTGTTTCTGTGTCCTCAGAGGTGTGTCGACGTTGCACAGCACCATGTCTGCAATAGAGAGAGTTAATTGACACTTAATTTAGAAAAACACATATACAGCAGTCATGCCACTGGAATACTAATTTTCAATGATGTCAGCTTAAAGAGATGAGCCAGCAACTAGAGGGTTGCCAGTTCGAATCTTGGGTCCGACCTTGAAAATCTGGGGGGAAGTGAGCTGGCAACCGGAGGGTTGCTGGTGTCAATTCCCAGATGCTATTATTGCCTGCCGTTGTGCCCTTGAGCAAGTCACTCAACCCCCCCACAACAACAGCTCCCAGGGCACCCAGTGTGGCAGGCTCCCACACCTCTCCAAAACCTGTATATGTATGCATGTGTGTCTTTCGGAGGGGTTGGGGTAGAAGCGGAAGTAACATTTCGGTTGGACCTTGTGTGCAATTGACCAGCAAAGTGATCTTAATCTTAATCTATAGTCTGTAAAAGCTAGCAGTGGATTTTACGGTACAGACAATTATAATTCAAACTCAAGATTTGAATGAAATTAAAAATGTTTTCTCAGTTCAATTCAGAAATAATGCCAACCCTTTTGTGGACGCACTGGACTATAATTAGAGAGTGATCTGATCATGGTGACTGGATCACAAAAGTCAGGTGTAAATAACAGGTGTGAATAGGGCTTCTTTAGATGGAGGTATTATACAGTGACATGCTGTAGATAGAGTACTGTACATCCATCAGTCAGCTTATGGTAGATTGAAGCCCTCTGCAAAGTCCACCATCTGCTTCAGTGATCTCAATAGCAGCACATCCATGTCATCATCCAAGTCGATTTCCTCATGGTAGTTCTTCACAGGCATAATGCAACTTACTGGTACTCCCAGTTCATTACTACACTGCTCCATCTGCAATGAAAGAATGTGATTGGAATTCAATCAGATGAGTAGAATAATACATCTGGACATGTATCTCCCACAGAGACGGAAAAGCATAAATTAAAGTGCTCCCTCAAATAATTTTATTTCATACTGTAGGCCAGGGCCTATGGTCCAGGAGTGCCTATCTTGGCAACCCAGAACCAGTCCAAGATATGAAACTGATGAAAACTTTGAAATCCTATGATTAATCCAAATAGCCAGTAATACAAAACCAGTGCACCAAAATAATTGTTCCACATTATCAGTCGTATGACACAGTCTCCCGACAGACATAACATGTAAATGTTTTCCTCATCAAGATAGACTATGGAGCGCCAAATCTGCAAATTCTTGCATTTCTAGCAAATATAATTCACTTACCTTCTCCTTTATGTACTTGCTCAGATATATGTTTTTCAGGTCTTTCCTCACCAATTGACAGGCTAAATCCACTCTGGTGAGAATAACCATTTGGGGAATACCTGCCAAATACATAGAAACCAATTTAATCTTGTGTCTCTTCCATCTTATTACTACCAAATGTCTAAAGTATCATGTCAGTTTGTGTATGTATTAAGTCATTTGTTTGTTTTACATGAAAATATACTGTATTATTAGTGAATAAAATGCATATTTAAAACTGGGTTCAAGACCAGGGCAACATTCATTTTCCAAACGTTGCTGAATGTTGCAGATAGAAATGCCATGAATAGAACGGGCCTGATTCCTTGGTCTATAGGTCAGAGAAGCATGTTTGTTCTACACTACATGTTTCTATCTGAATGTTCCAAAACATTGTGTCCTGCTGAACGCGCCCCTGGGTTCAAACAATGCTCTTATATGGGCTGATATGCACCGACTAGTCAAATGTATACTGAGACCCCGCCGCCAACATATTTATAAACAATGCTCCATAAAAACGTGTTACCCATGTCACTTGCAGCTAGTCTGATGGCTCTCATCTTCTTGAAGACATCATTCATCTCATCATTCTGTGTGGCACTCATCATAGGTAGTTTATCAGCTGGTATTGCACTAACTAGGCAGTGAACTTTGTCAGATAGAGTGGGGGCCTTGACATAGTACTTACTCCCCTCTGTTAAAGGTGATACGGGATTAAACTGGTGAAAAAAAGAGTGAAAAACAAGAATGTTTATTATATACAGCAAACATATTTACAGACTGAGTTGTTGCTGTGTTCAGTTCTTACCGTGTAACCCTCTTTTACATGGCCCTTCAGTATCTCGGTAATGTCAGCCTCATCAACTCCTTTGTTAATACCATTCTCCAGGCCCATGACATCACAGAAGTGGAATGGGTAGTAGGTTCCTGATTTTTCTTTCACAATTTTGTAGGTTTCATACTGTGAAAATACATTGCAAAATTACAACTACGTACTGTATAAAAACCATACCACATTAATTCAAAACTAATGTCAATTGTCTACCTTCTAGACCAGGGGTCGGCAACAGACGGCCCACCGGTCAAAACCGGTCCGCAAGTGATTATATTTTAAAATCACCAGGAAAATGTCTATTTAAGAACATCTGTACCCATGTACTGACCACAAATAAAAGAAGAGTTAAGTGATCGTGTCTCTGTAATCAAGGTATGAAATTATTGTTATTTTCAAATGCTATATCTCTTTTTGGCATAGGTCAATTTGCAGTGTACAATTTATTATAATTATGTTCCCCCACTACCATACACGGCGACAGAAATCGGCCTGCGGCTGAATCTAGATGCCTATTCTAGAGCATACAGTTACAGTATGTTAGATATAGGTGAAAAAATATATATATTGTGAACAAATACTACTTTGAATGTGTCACATAATACATAAGAATGTACCTTTTTTGTGAAGCTTGCACCTGTTGAACTATTATCAGCTAGGGCAATGCTCATACATTTGTCCTGCAAGATATTGTTGATCGAGTTGATGAAGCTGGACTTGCCCGCTCCAGCTGGCCCATGGAAGAGGATTCTGATAGTCTTCACTTGAGGGTTTTCAGGTACATAGTCTTTCAGTTTCTGCAGCATTTCCTCTTTCTGACTGTCAGATGGCAGTGAAAACCAGAGAAAGGGTTGGAGAAAGGGTTAGGCTAAATCTCAATGAAGTTCTGAAGCACCTACTTCAACAATCCACCACCCCTACTTAAAATATGTCTCACCCTGGTTCATCATAGAATATAAGTAGGGGTAGTAGGTTAGTTTACAACATAAACATTCACATTGGAGTTGTAGTGACCTGAGACCAAACAAATTTGACTTATGATCAATCTTATACTTTTCCATGTATCTACAAAGGTTAGTGTAGGCTGAACTTACCCCCAAGATATTTTTCTCCATGCTTTGTCAAAAGCTGTTAAACAAAAGAGTCAGTACATATTCTGATAAAAAATATTTTTCATGAAATATTGAAATTTCATCAACTACAAATGACATGACCCTCCCCTGGACTGCATAAAATGTAAATATACTCTCCCCAGGACTGAAATTGAAAAGGCATGACCCTCCCCAAAATTACTCCATGTACCCGTTCCATGAATTCCGAAAGTTGTTATGTTACAACACCATTTAGTCTCCTTGGAGTTGATCCAAAACTTAATGCAAGCTTAAGGTACATATTCAAAACATGAGGCTCTGTAAAGCATTACAATGTCCTCAAAGTAAAAACTAAAATAACCATAAGAAGTTGTATAGATAGATAGATGAGGTACTGCCTGTATGTAGGTTATGTCTACGTACAGTATGAAACAATATCGTAGCTGATGTTTTTTGGGGGATCTGTCTGGGTCAGTTGAAAGCAGCCAAGGTAAGGTAAAAGGTGTGATCCCTTTAATCACTTAAAACATTTTTTTATGTAAGTTTAATACATTTCTCAATTTTTTTTTAATGAAACCCCCCAGCTAGCACATTCCTTCCACATAGCTCCCCCCTACCCAAACCTACAGCAGTTCTAAAGTTCTATGATCACACAATACATTCAGTTAATAACTCTTGTTGTAGATTAACATATTAATTAGCTAAACATGTATCAGCCTTACAGGGTAGATAAATAAAGTGCCCCTGAAATATTTCAAAGTAATTGGACAGTATGTATTTGACCCCAGGTCTGAGTCAGAGATACAGTCAGGGTTAGTTATAGAGAGTCAAACCTGTTGTGGCAGACATGACAGAAGCATAAGTAAAAGTAGGAAACTGATCAGTGTGTGGGTGGGTAGTCTGTTTTATGTACAGTAATTCCATTGAACTTTCCATTGAACTGAAGGTCAATAGATTGAAACGTGTAATAAACAGATTAATAAAACCATAAATTATGCTATCGGAGTATATTCTCTCAAATAATGGATAACACAAAAATGATATGATTACAATGGCTCTAGGTTACCAGTAAATGACTACACTGATACTTGCCTAACAACAGTGGTCCGGATACTGTGGCTAGACGACACTGCTGTAAGTAGGGCCTCTAACTTTTACTTTCACTTATGTCACGCCTAAAGCTGGTAGGGAAATTGATTGATCTGGTTAGTAAGAACAGGTTATGTCCTTTTTGAAAGTAGACTTGAAAAAACAATACCAAACAATCCGTAAATGTTTTTGTGCTCCACGTATGCATGTTGTTTTAGTGTATTGTCTTAGTTGAAATCACTATTTGAAAACACTATTTTAGAAAGCATTACAATGTCCTCAAAGTAGAAACTAAAATAACCATAAGAAGTTGTATAGATAGATAGATGAGGTACTGCCTGTATGTAGGTTATGTCTATGTACAGTATGAAACAATATCGTAGCTGATGTTTTTTGGGGGATCTTTCTGGGTCAGTTGAAAGCAGCCAAGGTAAGGTAAAAGGTGTGATCCCTTTAATCACTTTAAAAAAATTTTTATGTAAGTTTAATACATTTCTCTAATTTTTTTTAATGAAAAAGCGAACATTTTGGGAACATCACCATCAACTACAAAATGGTGATTAAACCCCTGCATACATATAAACATACTAATTACCTGGTGATGGTGATGGAGGTGGAGGGCTAGGTTTGGATTTGAACAACCCCATGCCTTTCTCCTCAAATTATTCTTAAGTTTGTTTCAACTGAAATACAAAATAAATACTCTAAACAAACAGAAACAGACACACACACACAATATAAAAACAATCAATGAGATTTACTGATTCACTCGTTTATACCTGGTGCTAACATGAACCTTTTGTCTTGTCCACATTATAATTGTGCCCACATTTTTTCACAGGGTAGACAATTAAAAGACACATTCTGATCTGATTGTGATCAGATCTTCCAGACCACCTCTGGAGGTAATCAGGGACCAATTGCATCTGGATGGTCAAACGATTAAAATAATCATAATTATACCGGCTTCTAAAAGCATTGACAGGTAGAACCATTGACTTATGGCATCAATAGTTGGCGTAAAATAAAAATAACTGAATAATATCTGTCAACTAATTTGCATACAGGCTGGGCCCAGGAAACCTGGTCCTAATGCAACACAGTGGATGGATAAGAGACCCATTTTAATACCATGTGTAAAGACGACAAACCTTGATCAGATATTGATATGATCATATCAATCAGATCAGAAAACAAACATGTTAGCTCAAGGTGTAAACAAGGCAATAGCCAAAAATACCGCAAAATCCATACATTTTTTGGTGTTCCACATGAGCATAATGCCTTAGTGTAAACACTTGTTATTGAAATCACTATTTGAAAACACAATTTCTAGAGGCTTCTTCAAATGGTCTGTTTCTGTGTCCTCAGAGGTGTTCTGCGTACCACCATATCTGCAATCGAGTTTACACTTAATTTAGGAAACACATGTAGGACTCATGCCACTGGAATGCTGATTTTCTAGAATGTCTTTATTTATAGTCTGTAAATGTACAGAACATTATCCAGGACTACAAATAACAGCAATTTCAACAGTTGTGTCACTTAAAATATACTGTATATATGAGAATACGTAGACATAGCTACTTAGTCATTATTTATACCTAATTTATGAACATAACATCAATGATAAAACAATAAACAAATGGAAAAATGTCTATAGCCTACCTCAAGTCTTCCAGTGTTAAGATGTGTCAAGAATTCGATTTAGTCCCAAATAAGTCTGACACTCCTTTTTATACCTCTCTGAGGATAGTTTTTTGTTTGGTTTTGGTTTCTGTATCAAGCATGTCCCTCTTAGTTCTGTTCTAGCACAATTGATGACCTCACTTTCATATGGTAATGAGGAAACCTTCAAAATACAATCCCACATGTTTTTTGTCCTTTGTTTGACTAGGCAAGTCAGTTAAGAACAAATTCTTATTTACAATGACAGCCTACACTGGCCAAACTCAGACAACACTGGGCCAATTGTGCACCGCCCTATGGGACTTCTATCACGGCTGGTTGTGATACAGTCTGGATTCGAACCAAGTTGTTTGTAGTTACTCCTCTAGCACTAGAGATGCATTGTCTTAGACGATTGCACCACTTGGGAGCCATTTCAACACATTGTAATATCATTAGCTGATAAGAGATAATACATTTTAATCAGGGGCCGCTTTTATTGTGCCAGCATGAAAAGGCAATAAGAAATTTAAGAAAACAAAAAAAAACATATTTTAAGACCAATAATGAAAAAATATGTCAGAGACCTGGCAGTGTGGTACCAGGACCAAAACCTCTCCCTCAACGTCAGCAAGCCAAAGGAGCTGATCGTGGACTACAGAAAATGGAGGACTGAGCACACCCCCATCCACGTTGATGGGCTGTAGTGGAGCAGGTTGAGAGCTTCAAGTTCCTCAGTGTCCACATCACTAAGGAATTATCATGGTCCACACACACCAACACTGTTGGGAAGAGGGCACAACAACGCCTCTTCCACCTAAAAAGATTTGGCTAAGTTTTACAGCCGCACCATTGAGAGCCTCTTGACTGGCTGCATCACCGCTTGGTATGGCAACTGCTTGGCATCCGACCACAAGGCGCTACAAAGGGTAGTGCATACGGCCCAATAAATTACTTGGGCCGAGCTCTCTGCCATGCAGGACCTCTACACTATGTGATGGAAGAGGAAGATGTTAAATCATGCCATCTTCTGGCCGAGCTGCAACAGTACACTGTTAAACTAGGGTTGTGAATACAAAAAAAGAAAATTAGCAAAGGTGCAAGTGCCGTTACTAGCTGCCCGGCTAGAGATGATGACGCGCATCCCCTAACACCAGAGACCGGCGGAGGCTCAAGAGCCGCTGAACATGTAGTGTCGCTGAGGAGGAAATGAAAGATCCCACCAAATGGCCAACACCAGTCGAGCAAGAACTGGAGAAACATGTCAAGCATCCTCAGCGCCCATGAAACATCGTCTGGTCATATGGAAAGTTTTCACGAATGGAAAGAGTTGGATAAAAGATTGGCCTCGCAAAACACGATAATGCACAAAATCAGCGCAAACTGACTGCTGAGACAAAGCACTGGCAAGATGTGTTGCATCGGTTGATCAATCTTATCATAGTTATGGCTATGCAAAACCTAGCATTTAGAGGCAGCACAGATAGATTGTTTGGGCATAGCAACTTTTTGACAGCGTTATGGCTGAACATATAAGGAGAGTAACTAAAAGAAACACATGTTCACTATTTTGGCAAAGACACTCAAAATGAAATCATAGCTATGCTAGCATAACAGATTCAGCAGAAAATTCTCACGATGCTTAAGTCAGCTAAATACTACCCCATAATTTTGGATTGTACTCCGGATGTGAGTAGAACCGAACAGATGACGGTGACTGTAAGTCTCGTTACGACGCAGCCAAGTGTGGAGATCAGAGAGCATTTCTGAAAGGTAAGATAAGCGTTTTAGTCTAGTGGTTTTAAACTGTAAATCTGCTGATGATATGCGCCTTGTGTGTGTTTTACGCACAAGGTACTGGTACCCCGTGTATATAGCTAAGTTATCATTATTTATATAGCCAAGTTATCATTATTAATTGGTTATTTATTCCTTGTTATAATTTTTCTATTACTATTTTTTCTCTCTACATTGTTGGGAAGGGCCCATAAGTAAGCATTTCACTCTTAGTCTTCACTTGTTGTTTACAAACATGTGACAAATCTGTAACGAATGCCCCGGACCTCTTCCTCTCTGGCGCTCCTCCTCGCCGGTGTTCTAATCGGCGGTCGTGGGACGATGGCAGTAACACCCTGATGAACCTGTTATGTGTGTTGCTGTTCGTTATTAAATCTCTATATGATTTTTGCAACATTGCTGTCTATTCACCTCCTCTCTCACCTTCACCTCCTCTCAACCTCACAAAATCATGTAGAAAAAACAGAAGGAAGAGAAGCTCTGCTAAGGTACACAATAGTTGATGTTGGGAGACAGAAGGTACTAAAGTACACAATAGTAGTTGTTGGTAGACAGAAGGTGCTAAGGTACACAATAATAGTTGTTGGTAGACAGAAGGTATAAAGATACACATAAGTAGATTTTGGTAGACAGGAGGTGTTAAAGTAAACAATAGTTGATGTTGGTAGACAGAAGGTACCAAGGTACAGAATAGTAGATGTTTGTAGACAGAAGGTACCAAGGTACAGAATAGTAGATGTTGGTAGACAGAAGGTACCAAGGTACAGAATAGTAGATGTTGGTAGGGAGAGACCACAGCACTACATAAAGTAATCAAAGTGTACATTAATCACTTTGTCTTTGAAGGTGTTTATATCACCTGCACCACCTGTGCCTTCTACAGTTAAGTTCTAGTGTGTTACAGTATGTACTTACCGTATGTGATGGACTCGTTTTTGATAGATATCTAATCACTCTGCTGTCTCTGCGACTGTCTCGGCTGAACTCTGTTAATGCCCCCCTTCTTACTAGCCCACACACAATATTTATTTGTAGAAGTATCCAAAAAATAAACTAACAAATAAACAGAAAAGCAGTATGTTGATTGCATTTATATCAGTTCTTGACAAGGAATGGAGGATCACACCCTGGGGGTAAGTTTGTAAATGAATGGGACTGACCACCTCCAGTCAAAAGGATGCAATAAGCTAAATGGCATCATTCCAAGTGCATTCCTTTTTTATCCACTTAAAGGTACACCGTGATGTGACAGCATCAAGTGGGCCAACAGACAAGTCAAAACAGATGACAAATCAACCAATTTATGTGGCAGTCTTGGCAGGTTTTGCTTTTGTTTTCTTTAAGCTGTGTCATGATATCATATCGCTGAGTCTACCTCTATAAACCTGTCCTCTACTGCCCTCTGACAGTCAGGAAGTGGAAATGAAAGACTATATGGCTGGAAACCCTCAAGTGTATCAGAATCCTCCTCCACGGACCAGTCGGAGCGGGAAAATCCTGCTTCATCAACTCCATCAATAGTGTGTTTCCGGGTCACATTACGAGCATTGCCTTGGCCTACTTCACTGCTGCAGGTGAAAGCGTCACCAGAAAAGTAAGTTAGTTCAGTAAGTTATAAGCAAGTGTTATATAAAAAAAACTGGAATATATTAAAGCAAATGGCTGCGAATGTCAACCATTTTATTTGAATTATCACATTTTTTATTATAAAATTGTATAATTCATTAGAAATGCACATCCTATTTTACAGTACCAAACCCACAAAATTGAAAAAGAGAAAGATGGAACCGACTTTAACCCCTTCGTCTTCAATGATGTCATGGGTCTGAAGGAAAGCAGGAGCAACGTTGTGCATAAGGATGACATCACCAACAAAGGTGTGCATAAGGATGACATCACCAACAAAGGTGTGCATAAGGATGACATCACCAACAAAGGTGTGCATAAGGATGTCATCACCAACAAAGGTGTGCATAAGGATGACATCATCAACAAAGGTGTGCATAAAGATGACATCATTAAGGCCCTAAAGGGCCATGTAAAAGAGGGTCACAGGGTAGCATAAACAAAGTAAAACAATAACACCAACAAAGAATCTCTGTTTCAGTCAGTTAGTCAGTATTGATTAAAACACATTTTTATTCCGCATCCTTGGCTAGTTTAATCCCATATCACCATTATCAGAAGAGGATCCTGGATACATAAAGAACCCCAGTTCAGAAGACAGAGTTCACTGTCTGGTCAGTGTCATGCCAGCTGATAAAATGGCTTTCTTGAGTAAAGGTGTCATCCAGAAGATGAGGGACATAAGACTAGCTGCAGCTGATATGGGTAAGAGGGCAAAATGTTGTTTAGTAGTACTTGTTGCTACACAAACTAATAGTATGATAGGTATTGACACAACGACAGATATACGTGACCCAAAAGCGGACACGGAGGCAGAGATATGATTAAATATTTAATCAAGTATATGGGGCAAGACAGTCTCGTAGTGAATGACAGGCAGTGTTCGTAACAGGGAATCAGAAAGGCAATAGTCCAATAAGGGGAGTCAGGCTCGTAGTCGTAATGCAGGCAGCGTTCGGTACCGGGAATCAGAAGGATGGCAGTGCAGAGGAGTAGACAGGCTCGTAATCCGTAATGCAGGCAGAGTTCGTTTTAGCAGGAGAGCAGAAGGTCGAAGGCACAGGCGGGGATAGACAGGCACGTAATCCAACAGGCAGGTAGAGGTCCAAATACCGGGAAACAGACTTGCAGAATTAGTGATACAAAAGAGCGCTGGAACGACTGACTAGGCAAGACGATCTGGCAAATGCCAACAGCACTCAAGAGGCTAAATACCCACACTGATTAATGATGGTGATAGGGTGCACCTGGTGTGGGGAGGGGACAAACACAGACAGGTGAAACATATCAGGACATGACAGTACCCCTCCCCCGACGGGCGCCACCTGGCGACCGACCCGGGTGCATACCTGGCTGACCGGGATGCCGTCGATGAAAGTCGGCTATGAGCTCCGGGTCGAGGATGTCCCTGGTAGAGACCCAAGACCGCTCCTCCGGCCCGTAGCCCTCCCAGTCAACCAGGTACTGGAAACCCCGGCCCCGGGGACGGACTCTCAGGAGGCGACGCACCGTCCAAGCAGGTTGGTTGTCAATAACCCGAGGAGGAGGGGCAGGCCTGGGAACAGGAGACAAAGGACAGTGAGAGACAGGTTTTACACGGGACACATGAAAGGTGGGATTAATGCGGAGGGACCGGGGCAACATGAGGCGTATATAGCTGAGCGGTTGATAACCCGGGAGATCTGATAAGGGCCGATGTAACGGGATGAAAGCTTGCGACTTTCCACCCGAAGGGGCAGATCTCGGGTGGACAGCCACACCCTCTGGCCAACACGGTAGTGGGGAGCCTGGGTCCTGCGACGGTCGGCCTGCCGCCGATACCTGGTATTGGTCCGAAGTAGAACAGCCCGGGCCTTTCTCCATGTCCGACGGCAGCGCCTAACAAACAACTGGGCCGACGGGACGCCAACCTCCTCTTCCTGCTCTGGAAACAGCGGAGGCTGGTAGCCCAAGGAGCACTCGAAGGGGGAAAGCCCAGTAGCGGAGGAAGGCAGGGTGTTCCGGGCATATTCCACCCAAACGAGTTGCCGGCTCCAGGTGGTGGGATTGTCCGAAACCAGGCAACGTAACACAGTCTCTAGGTCTTGATTGGCCTGCTCTGATTGGCCGTTAGACTCTGGGTGGAATCCTGAGGACAGGCTGATAGAAGATCCAATAAGGGTGCAGAAAGCCCTCCAGAACTGGGAAGTGAACTGAGGACCCCGGTCGGAGACGATGTCAATGGGTAGTCCGTGGATCCGGAAAACGTGCTGTACCATCAATTGGGCAGTCTCCTTGGCCGATGGCAACTTAGGCAAGGGGATAAAGTGTGCCGCCTTCGAAAACCGGTCTACTACGGTAAGGATGGCGGTATTGCCGTCGGATAGTGGCAGACCTGTGACAAAGTCCAGGGAGAGATGCGACCATGGACGATGAGGGACATGGAGAGGCTGCAGGAGACCAGCTGGGGCCTGGCGGGACGTCTTGCTTCGGTTGCACACCATGCAGGCCGAGACAAAAGAGGGGACATGGTGGGCCACCAAAATCGTCGCCGTATAAATGCCAGGGTCCGACGAGCGCCGGGGTGGCAGGTCAATCTCGACGAATGGCCCCATTCCAGGACTCGGGATCGAACAGGGTCAGGTACGAACAGGCAGCCCGGCGGACCCCCTCCTGGGTCAGGGCTTGACTGTTGCGCATTACGCACAGCCTCTTCAACGCCCCAGACCAAGGACGTAGCCAGACAAGAGACAGGAAGAATGTGTTCATTTCCTTGGACCGTAGCAGTAGGGCTGAACACCCGGGAGAGGGCGTCTGGTTTAGTATTCTTTGAGCCAGGCCGATAAGACAGGGTGAAATCAAAACGAGTAAAAACAGAGCCCACCTGGCTTGTCGGGCATTGAGTCTCCTGGCTGAGCGTAGGTATTCAAGATTCTTGTGGTCTGTCCACACAATAAATGGTTGTTCCGCCCCCTCCAACCAATGTCTCCACTCCTCCAATGCAGTCTTGACCGCCAGCAATTCCCTGTTGCCGACGTCATAATTTACCTCAGCAGGTGTCAGACGACGGGAGAGGAATGCACATGGATGCAGCTTCTGATCGTTGTCCGACCTTTGCGACAACACAGCCCCCACGCCGATATTGGAGGCGTCCACCTCCACTACAAATTGCCGGGCTGGGTCTGGGTGAATCAAAATGGGGGCTGAAGTGAAGCGCTGTTTGAGGGCAGTGAAGGCCTGGGCTGCTTGGGGTGACCACACAAAGCTCACTTTAGTTGAGGTCAGGGCAGTGAGTGGGGCCGCCAACATGCTGTAATTTCGAATGAACCGTCGATAAAAATTGGCAAACCCCAGGAAGCGTTACAGATCCAGGCGTGAAGAAGGCTGTGGCCAATCAGTGACGGCTTGGATCTTGCCAGGATCCATCCGGATGCTACCCGCGGCCACTATGTAACCCAGGAAAGGAATGACAGAACGATGGAACTCGCACTTCTCTGCTTTTACAAATAGTTGATTTTCTAATAATCGCTGGAGGACCTGTCGTACATGTGCTGTGTGTTCCTGGGCAGAGTGGGAGAATATCAAAATGTCCTCCAGATACACGAAGACAAAACGATTAATCATGTCCCGGAGCACATCGTTAATCAGAGCCTGGAAGACAGCGGGAGCGTTAGTCAACCCAAATGGCATCACCAGGTATTCGTAGTGTCCACTAGCCGTGTTGAACGCCGTCTTCCATTCATCCCCTTCTCGTATCCGTACCAGGTGGTATGCGTTTCGGAGGTCCAGTTTAGAGAAGATCGTGGCTCCCTGGAGCAGTTCAAACGCGGAGGCCAGCAGAGGGAGTGGATAACGATTCTTCACCGTGATGTCATTAAGACCCCGGTAGTCAATGCATGGGCAAAGAGTCTTATCCTTTTTGGCTACGAAGAAAAACCCCGCACCCGCAGAAGAGGAAGATGGCCGAATAATCCCAGCCCTGAGGGAGGCCTCTACATAATCTGCCATGGCCTTAGTCTCCGGACCGGACAAGGAGTACAGACGTCCACGGGGGGGTGATGTGCCTGGATGGAGGTCTATGGCACAGTCGTATGGCCGATGAGGTGGTAGCGAGGTAGCCCGAGACTTATTGAAAACCTCCCTTAGATCCCAGTATTCGGAGGGGACAGATGACAAATCGATGTCCTCCGTGGCTTGTGAAACCTGTCTGGTTAGAACATGAGGTGCAGCCTTCAGACAATGAGCAAGGCAAAAGGGGCTCCAGTTTGTAACAGAACCGGTAATCCAATCTATGTGAGGGTTGTGTTTAACAAGCCAAGAATGGCCTAACACAATAGGAGCGTTAGGGGAGTGTAAGGGCAGGAACTGGATCTCCTCCCTGTGGTTGCCAGACAGGATCAGAGTAACGGGCACCGATATCTGAGACACCCGCCCAATAGAACGACCGTCTAGGGCTGTGGTCTCGATGGGTGTGCTTAGAGGGCGTGACGGAATGCCTAATTTGACCAGAAGGCAGTTATCAATAAAACAGTCGTCAGCTCCTGAATCCATAAGGACATTTACTCTCAGGGTTTGTGAACCCCAAATAATAGTGGCAGGAAAAGGAAAACGAACCGGGGGTACCCACAGGGTTTTGGTTTGACTCACCCGTATTCCTGCAGTTACGAATGAGCCCGCCCTTTTAAAGGACGCCTGGCTGCGTAATGTCCCTTCTCTCCACAGTAGAGGCAGCTGCGACTGGCTATCCTGCGTTGACGTTCCTCGGACGTCAGCTGTGCCCTTCCTATCTGCATGGGCTCAGCTATCAGGACTTCGGGCACCCTCAAGGGTTGTCGGACGTATTCGGGTGGTGCCGTTACTCCCGGTGACGCTCTGCCACCTGGTCCGCCGAAATGTGGAAGTGCCTGAGCAGGACGACGATTTTCTCTCTCCCGGTTTCGTTCCTGAAGCCTACTGCCAATACGCATGGCAATGGAGATGAGGCTGTCTAAACTGGGAGGAACCTCTCGGGCGGCGAGTTCATCTTTGATGGGATCACATAATCCGTCATAGAAGGCATCGAGCAGAGCCTCGGAATTCCATGAACACTCCGCTGCCAGGGTCCGGAATTTAATTGAGTAATCCGACACGCTGCTAGTCCCCTGTCTTAGATGTAGCAGCTGACGTGCCGCTTCTCTTCCGGATAATGGAGCATCGAAAACTTTTTTTACCTCCGCAGTGAACGCTGCTAGACTGTAACAGACGGGAAGTTGTTGGTCCCATATCGGCGTAGCCCAGGCCAGGGCTCGCCCTGTCATCATGGTTATCATATAGGCGACCCGTGACTTCTCTGTGGGAAAGGAGGATGGCTGCAGCTCGAAGATACGCGAGCACTGGGACAAGAAAGGACGACAATAACTAGAATCACCAGAGAACCGTTCGGGAGCAGGTAAGTGCGGCTCTCTTAGGGATACCGGGGAAGGTGGTGAAATACTGGGTATAGGTGGGACAGGAGACGGGGGTGAAGCGCTCTGTGCCGGTAGTGCCATTGTTAATTTCTCCAAGTGTTGGAGTAGACATTCGGTGGCTCGCTGCTGGTTCTCTCTCTGCTCACGGAGTTCTTCTGTTATTGACCGTAGCACCTCCTCGTGTCGACCCACAACAACCCCTTGACGGGCTATTGCGTTCTGTAGATGTGTCAACTCCGCTGGGTCCGTCATGGCCAGATCGTTCTGACACAACGACAGATATACGTGACCCAAAAGCGGACACGGAGGCAGAGATATGATTAAATATTTAATCAAGTATATGGGGCAAGACAGTCTCGTAGTGAATGACAGGCAGTGTTCGTAACAGGGAATCAGAAAGGCAATAGTCCAATAAGGGGAGTCAGGCTCGTAGTCGTAATGCAGGCAGCGTTCGGTACCGGGAATCAGAAGGATGGCAGTGCAGAGGAGTAGACAGGCTCGTAATCCGTAATGCAGGCAGAGTTCGTTTTAGCAGGAGATCAGAAGGTCGAAGGCACAGGCGGGGATAGACAGGCACGTAATCCAACAGGCAGGTAGAGGTCCAAATACCGGTGAGGAAAGACCTGAAAAACATCTATTGGAGCCAGTACATGAAGGAGAAGGTGTAAAGGTGTCATCCCGAAGATGAGGAACCTGTGTGACCTGTGAGGAAGTGTCAGACCTGTGTTCAAATTCTATTTAGGGTATTTCAAAAGTCATTTGGAAGTCAGTATTAGTATTATTATTATTTTTTTTAAGTACAAGTAGTTACACTTGGTAAGTATAGGCATGTATTTGAAAATATACAAATATACTTATATAATACCTTGAATCTAACCAAGTCTGGTTGGTATTTGTTATAATGTATTTGGAAATAAGTTCTTGAAAATACTTACAAAGTATAAGGTTAGGGTAAGGATGTCCCAAGGAATTGAAAACTTTTGAAACAAGCATGGTAACAAGAATGAGATGTTACACCTCTGTAATTACAGACTGCAATTACTACCAGTTACATGTTGTTATTACAGTGTAACTATGAGTTGTTAGTAAACTACAACACTTATTACATTGTAATTACTTAAAATGAAGTGTAACCCAATCATTTGAAAATATTCCAATATAAGTATTTGATTTGGGCCACATTATTTGAAAATAATCAAATACACAGAAAATAAGTATAATGATCAAATATACGTATATTTCAACCCAGGTCTGAATAGTACTGTACATTGATATTATTTTGTTGGCTACACAAACTAATAGTGTGATAGGTGTACTATGTATTTGAGTATGAGAATCATTGCATTGCCTGGAGAGAAAAAGGCATGATGGATTAAATCAGTTTGCTCTGGCAGAGATTCCCCAAAGGGTTAGTCTCACCAGAGTGGATGAAGCCTGTCCATTGGTTAAGATATGTTTTTCAGGTCTATCTGAGCAAGTACATAAAGGAGAAGGTGAGTAAAAAAAAAGCATCTGAATGTATTCTGACACGCTCTGTAAGATTTGTTAACCATCAAAGGGTGGCTAGCCAGTGTCCCTAATACATATTCCATGGTAATTATATAGACGGGTACAGCTCATTCAATTGAATTCCAACCACATTATTTCATTGCAGATGGAGCAGTGTAGTAATGAACTGGGAGTACCAGTGAACTCTATCCAGCCTGTGAAGAACTACCATGAGGAAATCAACTTGGATGAAGACATGAATGTGCTGCTATTGAGAGTACGGCTCGACTTTGCAGATTACTTAATCAGAAAGCCTCCACAATACTTTTACATTTTTTTATTTCACCTTTATTTAACCAGGTAGGCCAGTTGAGAACAACTGCGTCCTGGCCAAGACATCCAGTGTTGTGTTCAAGACCACCTAAAGGGAGACCAATTCAAGACCAAGACCGGAGCAAATCCAGCCAGAGTCAAGACCAAGACTGGAGGGGGGGCGAGACTGAGTCAAGACTGAGACTAGGAAAATGCAAGTCCAATTCAAGAAGAACATGGTTGCCACTAGGGGTATGCCGAGTACTCTGACAAAACCAGTATCGTAGTGGATATGGAGAATTTTCAGAACACGACTATCACACAAGTATTTTTTATTTATTATCCGTGATCTGAGGTATTTTCAGCTGCCAGCACGCATCTTTCTTTCACTCAAAGTGTGAAGCTCTGTGTGCTCTAAACAACTATTGGCTAGTTCTTCTGTCCGAAGTGAAACGATATACTGTATGTTGCAAGCGAATAAGCCTACCTTCATCTAAATCTGTCTGGAATAAATGCAGGCAGTAGTAGCCAGCCATGCATTAGGCTATTTATTATCCTGTTTCATTGATAACTGAATAGGACTAAGTAAGTGGTGCTGCGGTCTAAGACACTGCATCTCCTTGCTAGAGGTGTCACTATAGACCCTGGTTCGATTCCAGGATGTATCCCTACCGGCCATGATTGGGAGTCCCATAGGGCGGCGCACAATTGGACCAGCGTCGTCCGGGGTATGCCGTCATTGTAAATAATAATTTGTTCTTAAACTGACTTGCCTGGTTAAATTTATATATATACGTCAACTGTGTTTATTTTTCAGCAAACTTAACATGTGTAAATATGTGTATGAACATAACAAGATTCAACAACTGAGACATAAACTGAACAAGTTCCACAGACCTGTGACTAACAGAAATAATAATAATGTGTCCCTGAACAAAGGGGTGGTCAAAAGTAACAGTCAGTATCTGGTGTGGCCAGCAGCTGCATTAAGTACTGCAGTGCATCTTCTCATGGACTGCACCAGATTTGCCAGTTCTTGCTGTGAACACTGATGGAGGAATTATGCGTTCCTGGTGTAACTCGGGCAGTTGTTGTTGCCATCCTGTACCTGTCCCGCAGGTGTGATGTTCGGATGTACCGATCCTGTGCACGTGTTGTTACACATGGTCTGCCACTGTGAGGACGATCAGCTGTCCGTCCTGTCTCCCTGTAGCGCTGTCTTAGGCGTTTCACAGTACGGACATTGCAATTTATTGCCCTGGCCACATCTGCAGTCCTCATGCCTCCTTGCAGCATGCCTAAGGCACGTTCACGCAGATGAGCAGGGACCCTGGGCATCTTTATTTTGGTGTTTTTCAGAGTCAGTAGAAAGACCTCTTCAGTGTTCTAAGTTTTCATATTTGTGACCTTAATTGCCTACCGTCTGTAAGCTGTTAGTGTCTTAATGACCGTTCCAGATGTGCATGTTCATTAATTGTTTATGGGTCATTGAACAAGCTTGGGAAACAGTGTTAACCCCTTTACAATGAAGATCTGTGAAGTTATTTGGATTTTTACGAATTATCTTTGAATGACAGGGTCCTGAATAAGGGAAAAATATCATGTGCATTTTGATCTGTCTGGGTTGTTTACCTTTGAACAATGTGTGTGAATTAGCAAAGGAACATAATGATGCTCTCTGACACTCCAGGGTTTTCTGATCAAGAGTAATCAAGAGTAAATCCGATTGTCGGCCCACCCCTAGTTGCCACCATAATAAGAGTTCAAAATGCCCACTGTGTTCATACAGTATTTCAGAAGAACATATGAACTCTTTAGACATTCAGAATGTTGACAAATGCATGCTGAGGGAAAATTGAGAGCCACTCTACAAACTATCATCAACTCAAACAGGTCTGAAATAGAAAAAAATACAAAATATGTTACAACGTCCCCCAGTCTCCCCTTACTAATAGTGAGCGAGCAACTTTCAAACAATGATCCCCACTCTTCCCTAACAGCGAATCAAGGAAATATGAGGAGCACTACAAAGTGTTAGGATATTTTTCAATGAAAGTAAAGGACAGTAATGTTAAGAGTGAATTAGGAAGACCAGAAAATTGTTGTTAAGATATTAATGTGTCATGAAAGGAATGTGGCTATTTGGCCTGGGAAAGCGGTTTTATGGGCTGACTGAATGGGAGCAGAGCTGTTCACTCAGCTGTTCTTGGTTGTTCTCTGCAAGAAATTACGAGTCCTCATTGTCCGAGACCCGAGTAAAGATGTATCAATGTATCTGAGTAAAAATGTATCTGACACTGAGACAAGACCGAGACAAGCCAGAGACACTCTGAGGCCGGAGTAGGCTACTACAACACTGAAGATAACTGAGGGATGCATACTGTACATTATCCAGTCACTAGCCTATACTAGCCTACACTGAATCATAATACAATTGGGTCTATCTTACAGCCACATAAAACCCCACCAAATAGTGAAGGCTACTTCTTCCTGTCTCCGACCACCACCAAAGTAGTGGTCAGAGACTTGGAGGGGAGTTGCACTGAGATTAGTAGAAGAACAGCATCTAGTAAAGATGAGGTCAAGCGTATTGCCTGCCTTGTGAGTAGGGGGGACGTGAGAGGGTGAGGTCAAAAGAGGAAAGGAGTGGAAAGAAGGAGGCAGAGAGAAATGAGTCAAAGGCAGACGTTGGGAGGTTAAAGTCACCCAGAACTGTGAGGGGTGAGCCATCATCAGGAAATTAACTTATCAAGGCGTCAAGCTCATTGATGAACTCTCCAAGGGAACCTGGAGAGCAATACATGACAAGGATGTTAAGTTTGAATGGGCTAGTGACTGTGACAGCATGGAATTCAAATGAGGAGATAAGACAGATGGGTCAGGGGGAAAAGAGAGAATGTCCACTTAGAAGATATTCGAATTCCTGTGCCACCGCCACGCTGACCAGATGCTCTCGGGGTATGCGTGAACACATGATCAGATGAGGAAAGAGCAGTATGAGTAGCAGTGTTTTCTATGGTAATCCATGTTTCCGTCAGCGCCAAGAAGTCAAGGGACTGGAGGGCAGCATAGGCTGAGATGAACTCTGCCTTGTTGGCCGCAGAACGGCAGTTCCAAAGGCTGCAGGAGACCTGGAACTCCACGTGGGTCGTGCGCAGGGACCACCAGATTAGAGTGGTTGCAGCCACTCTTGCTAGTCTGTCGTTTAGGTCTTTGGGTTTGTGAGGTAGTGGGTTACAAATACAATTTATAATTTATTGAGGAATATTTTATATATTGTATTTTATTTGTTGTATATATTATTTAAATATTTTATGTATTTACTATTTATCTCCTTTATTGAGGAAAACTTGACTTACCATGATTGATAGCTATCTCACTCTGGATAAGAGCGTCTGCTAAATGACAAAAATGTAAATGTAATCATTATTAGAGCAGGATCTTAAAGTATTTTGTAGACTGGAATTTAAATAAAGATGCCTTTATTAACAGTATACTGTTGTATTACTATGTTATTGCTATGATGTGTTTGACTATATGACTAGCCCTAGGCTTAACATTGTAGGCTACAAATATTCGGTAAAACTACATTCTCCGCGTTAAGACATGACATCATCACGTGATACTCATCTGGGCTACGTTCAGTAAGTGTTTACGTTCTGGAACGTTCAATTGAACGGAAACGGTGCTGTACTGAACAACCAGTTGAATAACGGGGAGGTAGTATGTTGGGGGAAAATTAGGTATAATAAGAACGGTTGGGGGAACACTGTCAGCTTGGCCAGTGCCCTTTAAATACGTCACTCGTTGCTTCAAGCCACACCTCTCCACACCCACCAAACGTACCTCAGTCTGTTCAAGAACGTAAAATAGCATTTTTTAAAACGTGTCGTTCAGTACAAACTGTTATGCAACGTAGCAAACGTTCAATCGAACTGAACGCACCTCTGTTGTGAGAAGACTAAACCGGAGGGAAAAAAGAATCCACGTCTATCGAACGCTTCCAGGGAGGTATTATTGCACGGATATTGCAATTTCAATTCAAGCTTTTAAAGGGAATACACGTGGCATTTTCGTAAAGAAAATAACGGAATTCATAGTGGCGGGGTAAGTGTAAATCCTATTCACAGGACCTATTTGTTCAAGGAAGGGAAGAAAATGGAGTTGGAAGACGGAGTAGTGTACCAGGACGACCCGGGGACATCGGCTATGATGTCGGAGCGGGTATCGGGCCTGGCCAACTCCATCTACCGCGAGTTCGAAAAACTGATAGGAAAATACGACGAAGACGTGGTGAAAGAACTGATGCCGCTCGTCGTGGCGGTGCTGGAGAACCTGGATTCGGTGTTTGCGGAAAACCAGGAGCATGAAGTGGAACTAGAACTGTTAAAGGAGGACAACGAACAGCTCATCACGCAGTATGAACGGGAGAAAGCGCTGAGGAAACAGGCAGAGGAGGTGAGTCCGAACGACGGGGAGAGAGAGAGATGGAAGACATTGACAGCGGATTTGAAACGCTGCCTCTCGCTGCAAGGCCACGCAAGTCAATGTTTTTCATCAGCAAAGCATCCCTACCGATGCCCATATGTTGTGTAGAACATGCACGTGGTGCAACGTTGTCAACAAGGGATGCCCACGATGCTAATACATTATATACATCATATTGTGCAAGGAGAGCCACGTTAGTAATATCTGCTTCCCAGTTAAATGCGTAACTGTGTTCAGTTTAGCATCATGCTAACAGTAGCCTACCCATACATGGTGGATTGATTCACAGTAGCCTACATTTCATCACACACTAACACACAGAATGCCCGCGACCCGAGACGTTTTTCTCCTCCAAGTATATTGGTGCGCTTTTGATGTTGCTATGGGAGGACGTAGCCCCCAGTTACATTCAACCATCCATCCTTTTTGGTCAGACTGTTTGCCTGCTTGGCCATTGTAGCCTACAGAAACAGCTGTCAGCCTTCTATCACTTTGCATGTAAATATCTTTAGTATATTGCTTCTTCTCCAAAGATAGAGACGTTAGAGAAACTCGGAGAGCTGTCTTTCTGTCACGGTAAACCCGAGCATGTCATCAGAAACATCCCACCTGTACTCTGTTCTCACTCGCCATCAGCCTCTGTCTAGACCAATGATGTGTATAAACCCTGAATGACTGCGCTTTATTTAAGCCACTGAGCAGTCATCTTAGTACTCCTCAATTGTAAAAAACGATTTTGGAAGCTATATAAATGCATTTACCAATATCTACATAATTTTACCAATGACACAGTTATTATTTTACAGACACTGCATACAATGCATACTTTTACATGTATTATTTGCACTAAACATAATAATAGCTGTTAAACTAAATGTTAGTCCAAAATAAATGTGAGATAATGTTGTTGTTTTTTTTATAGTGGAAATCAAGTTTATAAATTGCTTGGCTGGGCTGATGAGACAGTGGATTGCTCAGTCTGAGTAAATAGGCATTTTAACTACATAGATTTAGCTGGTGGTAATGTGTGGAATAGACACCTGCTGGAATGTGGTTTTAACCAATCAGCATTCAGAATTAGACCCACCCATTGTATAATGGCCAACACATCATGTCTGCAATCCAGAGTTTATATAGTTTATATAGTCTGACACCAGGGGTCAGACTCATATTAGGTAGTGGGCCGTATTTGTTCAAATGGGACCTCATGGGGGCCCAATAATGTTGTGCTAAAATCAATTTGACTCTACACATGGTTATTTAGACTGCTGGTGGATTTATTTGAAATCATTCAAGAAGGCCTACAGATACCAATCAATGCATTGTTGGCACATGAAAAAAACACTATGTAGTATTACATGAAGCAATCAGCAAAATACAGGTTGAACAGAAAGCCTTTTTCTATGCAACATTGACAAGAATACATTTCAAGTACAGATGAGAGAAGTGCAACAAATTGCCAATTAATTATAAACATGTTTTCTATTAATAATTACATATTATGTTTGAATATCTGTGTTATTTATTGATTATACATTTGAAAGAATGCAGGTTATTGTTATTAAACGCCAAATGTCAGTCCAGAATAGCTGTACAAATCAATCAGAATATCTGTACAAATCAATCAGAATATCTGTACAAATCAATCAGAATTTTCACAAATTCTCCCTCTGTGAACGGTTTGAATGCTGCAGCGATTTCACTGGCAATGATATAGCTGGCTTTAACTGCTCCATCATGTGTCTCTACATTTGGAAAATACAGATTGTTGTTGTTTTAGAGATGATGCTAGCTCATTCACCTTTTCGATTCGCAGTTGCCCAGTGTACTTGTCATATTTTTCTGTGTTGGTCTCATAGTGTCGTTTGATGTTATACTCCTTTACTACAGCCACTTTTTGTGAGCAAATAAGGCATATAGGTTTGCCATGCTCCTCCCAGAAGATAAACGTCTCTTTCCATTTTTCTTGGAAAACCCTACATTCCGTGTCAACCTTTCTCTTTTTCGATAGCATTTTAGATAGAGATAGAGATAGCGTAACCGTTGTTGTCAGCACAGAACTGGCGGTTTTTACTACTTCCTGTGGATAGATAGTAGTGCATGCTTTAATTAACATATCAAATTCTATTTATTTACAATCTATGATCATATCATAGAAACCTATTACTTTACTCACATAGTTGATAATAACTGTATGCAAACGTTTTGCCTTTGTTTTTTTTTACCCATAACATCTCGGGCCGGATGAAACCTGCTGGCGGGCCGGATCTGGCCCGCGGGCTTTATCTCTGACATCACTGGTCTAGACCAACCAAGTCATTCCTAGTTGATCACCAAACATTTCTGTACAAATGTTTATCAAACGTCAAATTTCAAAGTTGTTCCAAACGTCACATTTCAAAGTGTTTAAGGTTAAGTTTAGGCATTAACTCCAGATCTGTAAGGTTAGGCATTAACTCCAGATCCGTAAGGTTAGGCATTAACTCGGAATGGATAAGGTAAGGTTTGGGATGGGTTTAAAACAAAAATAGCAGAAACAACTTTATATCGCTGGATTTGAGCTTGCAACCTTTGAAATCAAAGGCAGATTCTTATGCCCATCACCGTCTCTATCCATAACACCCTCGCAAAACCGAAACCTACTCAAAGGTAACAGCGCTCACTGCTGCCCCTAGTGGCCGGTTTCCACGTCATCCCCCAACATCCTCAGTACTTTATTGATCCCCGAGTGGGAAATTTCTTTGTCAAGCAGCTACAACAAAACACAGGGCAGGTGCAAAATGCCAGAACGAAAATACACAAAAGACAGATACACAATACATGATACATAGAGCGGCAGTATGAAAAAGTATAGAAATACAAGATATGTGGAGTGCAAAAAAGCTATAAAAAGACATTGCATAGTATGGGTGGTTGGCTGAATATGTACACTATACATTGTTGGATGGTTAACTATACTCTACAGGTCGATGGCAGAGAAATACTTCAATAGCTAAAAATGCATTTGATATGAGTGAGATATGGATGGACGTCGAATATTGACTTGTATCATGGGTGACCTGGCTGTTCAGTTCAGCAGCCCTAGCATCAGGAAGGCAAAGTGTTTCCATTTTGAACCATTTCATGTGTCTGAAGGTAGAACTCCACCTACCCAGCAGGCCCAGAGAGCAAAACAAGTGCACTTGCAGGCCTACCGCTGGCCAATCAGATAGCTCAGATCACTGTGTCTGCACAGTTTCCTCGCGCCATAGACTGTAAAAGTAAGTCTCGAACACACAGAAAAGTTGATCATGTGAGAATTCAAAACTTTTAAAACCATGACTAGAGAGGGACGCAACGAAGAGCTGCTGTTTTGATGAGTAAGTTCATGTTTAAGTTGTTATTCAGCACTGTCAACACTTTTATAAGCCATAAAATGAGCGTTCTCCCTACTTCCACTGATGCTACAACCAGCAGCTGCAATGAATAAGTATAGCAAAGTGTTTCGATAAGCTTGCGTTATTATTAGCTGCATTTGTCGTTTTTAATATCGTGTAATATTTAACTTTATCTGGTCATAGGAGTAACAACATGAATTGGTGCATGAGGCAGAAATAATGCTGTGCATCTTAAGTTTCGCCATTATTGCCATTTATTGGGGCTATAGCCTACTGAACAAACCTCATTGCTACAGAGCTGTTTTTAATTGCTTAATGTTGCATAGGTTTAGGTAAAAAACAACAACTGAGCGGTAGATCTCTGATTGCATTTTGACTCTTTGATCTTGACTCACAAAAGGTTGGTGACCACTGCTCTAAACCAAAGCTTCAGTGATCAGACGAGTATTGACAAATACAGTCAGGCTATTATACAGCGTCCATAAGTGGGCTGCATTTACCTATTGTAGTCTAGGAAAAACCCTTGAAACTGTTTATGAATGAGTAGTTACACATTTACATTTATGAGAAGGTTGTCGCAGGCCTCATGTTATAGGGACACATTCCTAATTGGGCATGGTACATTGGACACAGAATATGCTGTATTCTGCCTCAGAAGCAGCAGGTTTAGTGACTCAGCAGTTTATCATGACTGCTCATCGGATAGATAGAGAGAGAGAGGAGAGGATGAGGTGAGAAAGGACAGAACAGAATTATGAGGACAGTACAAGAGTGGAGAGGAGGGGGGATAAAACAGAACTGGGTTTTACTGGCACTTAGAGTATGAAGGGCTTTCATGCTATTTCTGCAATCACACCTTTTCTCACTGTATCATCCTGAATGAGTTGTTACTAAAGTAATCATGACATTACTACTTGAATATTAAATTGGAGCGTATTATGCTGTGAGAATAAAGTTTCTTCTGTCAGTTCCATCCGTCAGTCTGCATCGTTTCAACTGCTTTGGGTATGCGTCTTAAGCTCCTCCCTCTAGTAAATGTAAAGAAATAGGCATCAGTAATAGAAGAGGAACTTCGCATCTGTGCGGGCCCATGCACAGAGTCATGACCCTACCTCAGTGGGCAGAACGATCACTATAGAGCTAAAGGTTGCCTTGCCCCTACAGCAGACCTAGGATTAGCTCATCCTACCACAATTTTACCTCAGCCATTTGGGGTCAAAAGAACAAAACTGAGCTTTGATCAGACAACTTCATCCAAAACTGCGGGGCTTCACTTGCAGCACTGCCCAGTCTGGTTTGACCTATTTCTGTGTGTGTTTTGTGTCTGTGTGTTTATTGGACCTCTTTCTGCCTGGCCCTGAGTCTTAGTGAGGGGGAATTGGATGTGACTCGGACCGTCTGTCTCTCTGTAGTCCCGTGCTCTAGGCGTTGGAGCAAACTCAGCGTGTGGTGCTGTTTTAGGCCCCTCCGCTCTATCCAGGCTGTGACACAGAGACAGTGAGGCAAACACACTCCTCCATCCCGCCTTGGGTTTCTTCATCCCAGGAAGCCCTGTGTTCCCCAGAAAAGATGCAGAGGAGGGGGGGTGGGGACCCAGGTTATCGTATTGTAAGCTGTGCGTTTTATGATTTCCAGGTCATGTGATCCTTTGTGATGGCCAGGGCTCACAGAGAGTAAGAGACTTCCCTGTGCCTTGGCTTCTATCTTGTACTCTTGGACCTGGTGTTGCACCATAAACCTTCCCCCATTTTACTCAGTATTGGTTTGTCAAACCCTCTTGGATTTTATCCAGGAGAAAATAAAGAGCAACATCTGTTCCCCTAATGTCTTATAGGCCACTCTGAAAAATGAAAAGGAGAACGCCACTCCCTGCTGCTCATGCTCCCAGGGGATTTTATTATAACAACGTTTCCACCCTTAGGTCTTCATCAGGCAAAAGTACCTGGATGTGCGTGTGTTCTTCAGCTTTTATAGGCCACTCTGCCACATGTATTGATTCTGTTGTCGTTATTTAACAGATCGATCACTCATTGCTAATTGATTAATTGATCAGTTAACACTCAAGTGTACTGTACATTAGACAGCAGGGTGCTCAGTGTGTCTGTGGTGAAGGCATCGCCTGGTGGAACCAGCCTAAACGCTGCGTTCACCATTCTGTTTTATGTGAAGTGAAATAGAATGGTGAATGCAGCGATCAGGCTTGTTCCACCAGTGTAGTGAAGGCAATAGGAAGCAGGAAAATACCATTGGCCGTCATGCCACTGCTATCTTGAACCAAGTCTCTCGAGCTGTGCTTATTTTAAATCAAGAACACAAACCTTCAGAAATAAAGAAGTGTGTTCAGGTGTGTGCATCTTCTCACCGCTATGAGGAATAAAGTCTCCATGATATACTGTAGTAGTTTATCACGCAGTTCCCTTCGGCAACATAGACCTGGAACTGTTGGGGTGTTAGGACCTAGTTTAACAATTATGCATCCATCCGTGAGTAACTCTCGTCTGTAATCACTCATTCACTCAGGACTTATTCATTCATTCAGGTCTGTATATACATATTAATGTACAGTTGTTATATCATATCACATGCTATATATATATATATATATAAGTAATTCTTGGACTTGTCACAGTCGTGAGGAAGGGAACGATGCGCAGAGCGAGAGGTACGTGCATACATCTTTATTTTAAGAATAACAAAAACAACAAACGCAAGAAAACACAGTGAACTGGTACTCACACTGACACAGCACAACGCACAATGATCCAATTAGAGACAACTCAAGACAGCTGCCTCTAATTGGGGATCAACCAAAACCAAACACCAACTCCCTGTGTATGTCAGGACCTGACTGTGGCCATCCTACTCCAACTCCCTGTGTATGTCAGGACCTGACTGTGGCCATCCTACTCCAACTCCCTGTGTATGTCAGGATCTGACTGTGGCCATCCTACTCCAACTCCCTGTGTATGTCAGGACCTGACTGTGGCCATCATACTCCAACTCCCTGTGTATGTCAGGATCTGACTGTGGCCATCCTACTCCAACTCCCTGTGTATGTCAGGACCTGACTGTGGCCATCCTACTCCAACTCCCTGTGTATGTCAGGATCTGACTGTGGCCATCCTACTCCAACTCCCTGTGTATGTCAGGACCTGACTGTGGCCATCCTACTCCAACTCCCTGTGTATGTCAGGACCTGACTGTGGCCATCCTACTCCAACTCCCTGTGTATGTCAGGATCTGACTGTGGCCATCCTACTCCAACTCCCTGTGTATGTCAGGACCTGACTGTGGCCATCCTACTCCAACTCCCTGTGTATGTCAGGACCTGACTGTGGCCATCCTACTCCCTCTAGAGGGAGTTTGAGACTTGGCCTCAGTCAGGCCTTTACAGGACTGAAGTTACATAGTCATTCACTCAGGAATGTATTTTTGTTTTTTCATTGCTTTTAGTATATCGAATGTGCATTTATCTGCAATCAAACCCTGCACTAAGGACAGTATTTTAAGGGAATTACTATTATTACCCTAAATTATATCATACACACATTTAGCTATTTAAGTATCTCTTCCTATCATTTACCTGTACAGTTAATGTAACCATGCAAATATTCACTTACCAGTAACTGTATATTTACCTGTACAGTTAATTTAACCATGCAAAATATTCACTTACCTGTTAATTTAACCAGTCTGTATATTAAGTAAACTATTATTGCCCACACTTATATCATACGCACTTTTAGCTATTTAAGTATTTCTCTGCCATCGACCTGTATAGTATAGTTAACCATGCAAATATTCCTTATTAACTATATCAACTTGCAATATTTGTATCATTTTTCTTCTCACCTAACACTCTGTAACAATTTATAGTGTACATATTCAGCCATTCACCCATACTATAAAGTATTTTTATAGTTTTTTTGCACTCCAGACGTCTTGTATTGCTATACTTTTTCATACTGCCATATTATGTATCGTGTATCTGTCTTTTGTGTATTTTCGTTCTGGCATTTTGCATCTACCCTGTGTTTTTTTCGTAGCTGCTTGACAAAGAAATTTTCCTTCAGGGATCAATAAAGTACCTATCTATCTGTCTAAAAATGATTGATACACTGTTTGACCTTTTATAGAAATGTGAGTGAGCCGAAGGTTTCACCGCATGAAATCCCAGGGACAGGGTTGTATTCACTAAAACATGCAAACGGGGAGGTACTATGTCAACTTGTCCAATAAGAAATGCCTGCTTTCTTTCCTGTTGCAAAATGTTTTTCTATGTCTGGTAAATGTGTTCAGTGCTGCTGCTTTCACACCAGATTGAAGTACTGGGGCAAAAGATGTCTCGCCACAAATTTCCAGCGGCTCTGCGCTCCCTGGTATGTTCTTCTAGGGGAGAGGAGCAGAGCAGGCCTGAATAATACTGTATATAGGCCAGATGATTAGCTGCAGCCTTTCCAGCTGTGTAGAACATTACAGATATCCATGTATTGTCTAGAATGTCATGGCTTTGTTTAATGATGGAAAAATATAATTATCTGATATACAGTAGGTAGCTCTATTTTCAGTGCATCTATAAATACGAAAAGAGAGGAGTGAAGAGCAGGCCAGAGTGAAGGATTACAGCTGGCAGGATGTGAAAGCGCACACACACACTGGCTTTCTGTCCAGGACACTTCTCTGACACACCAGGAGGATGTGGGAGGGGAGGGGACCTACATTTCCAGGTGAACAAAAGAAGTTCAGATCCTGGTCTCTATCCTGTGGGAGTGTAACATAGTAGTAGACGTGCCTGGTTCTTAGTGTCTTCTAGACTGTGTTGTGACACTAGATACACATGTAGCCCTCTGCACAGTGTACAGGGTTGTCCTGTATTTGACCAAAATCATTCTGCTCTTTATATTGGGGGAGAGAGAACAAGTTACTGAGAGTCATCTGTGTGTGTCTCTGAGCAGAAGTTCATGGAGTTTGAGGACAGTCAAGAGCAGGAGAAGAAGGAACTTCAGAACCATGTGGGCAGAATGGAGTCCCACTCCCGCCAGCTGGAACTCAAGATCAAGAACTACGCAGACCAAAGTAAGTTTTACACACCACTCACTCACACACACACACACACATACAGGCTGAATCACAAATCAACCACTTCCCCTCCACTTGCGCATTGTTATTTTGAATTTGTTTTATTATTTTTTAAAGTGGAACAGCTTCTACACCCAAACCATCAGACTCCTGAACAGCTAATCAAAGGGCCACCAGACTCTACCTACATGTACATATTACCTCGACTAACCTGTACCCCCTCCCATTGACTCTGTACCGGTACCCCATTACAGTATATAGCCTCCTCATGTTGACTCTGTACCGGTACCCCATTACAGTATATAGCCTCCTCATGTTGACTCTGTACCGGTACCCCATTACAGTATATAGCCTCCTCATGTTGACTCTGTACCGGTACCCCATTACAGTATATAGCCTCCTCATGTTGACTCTGTACCGGTACCCCATTACAGTATATAGCCTCCTCATGTTGACTCTGTACCGGTACCCCATTACAGTATATAGCCTCCTCACGTTGACTCTGTACCGGTACCCCATTACAGTATATAGCCTCCTCATGTTGACTCTGTACCGGTACCCCATTACAGTATATAGCCTCCTCATGTTGACTCTGTACCGGTACCCCATTACAGTATATAGCCTCCTCATGTTGACTCTGTACCGGTACCCCATTACAGTATATAGCCTCCTCATGTTGACTCTGTACCGGTACCCCATTACAGTATATAGCCTCCTCACGTTGACTCTGTACCGGTACCCCATTACAGTATATAGCCTCCTCATGTTGACTCTGTACCGGTACCCCATTACAGTATATAGCCTCCTCATGTTGACTCTGTACCGGTACCCCATTACAGTATATAGCCTCCTCATGTTGACTCTGTACCGGTACCCCATTACAGTATATAGCCTCCTCATGTTGACTCTGTACCGGTACCCCATTACAGTATATAGCCTCCTCACGTTGACTCTGTACCGGTACCCCATTACAGTATATAGCCTCCTCACGTTGACTCTGTACCGGTACCCCATTACAGTATATAGCCTCCTCACGTTGACTCTGTACCGGTACCCCATTACAGTATATAGCCTCCTCATGTTGACTCTGTACCGGTACCCCATTACAGTATATAGCCTCCTCATGTTGACTCTGTACCGGTACCCCATTACAGTATATAGCCTCCTCATGTTGACTCTGTACCGGTACCCCATTACAGTATATAGCCTCCTCATGTTGACTCTGTACCGGTACCCCATTACAGTATATAGCCTCCTCATGTTGACTCTGTACCGGTACCCCATTACAGTATATAGCCTTGTTATTTTATTGCTGCTGTTTAACTATTTGTTACTTTTATTTTATTTTCTTAACTTCTTAAAGCATTGTTTGTTAAGGGCTTGTAGGTAAGCATTTCACTGTAAGGTCTAGACCTGTTGTATTCGGCACACGTGACAAATAAAATTGGATTTGATTTGATGAATTGCATCATTCAAGTCATGAGTGTGTCCTGACATTGATGGGCTTGTTGATCCCCTCACCGCTCTCTGGAAGTTACCCTCAGAGTTTTGTCAGCAACACGTGACAATGGAGTGACTTGGTAGGGGTGAGGGCAACACGTGACAACAGAGTGACTTGGTAGGGGTGAGGGCAACACGTGACAACAGAGTGACTTGGTAGGGGTGAGGGCAACACGTGACAACGGAGTGACTTGGTAGGGGTGAGGGCAACACGTGACAACAGAGTGACTTGGTAGGGGTGAGGAGATGGTTTGGGATTTACTATCTCTCCTGTTTCTCCTCTCTCCCTCTCACACTGAATCCACACAAACACCACCCACCCACACACAACCCACCCACCAACATACATTACCCACCCACCAACATACATTACCCACCCACCCACACACAACCCACCCACCCACATACATTACCCACCCACCCACACACAACCCACCCACCCACATACAGTTGAAGTCGGAAGTTTACATACACTTAGGTTGAAGTCATTAAAACTCATTTTTCAACCACTCCACAGATTTCATATTAACAAACTATAGTTTTGGCAAGTCGGTTAGGAAGAACACCAGCGTGTGTGAGCAAGCAGGCCTACAAACCTGACTCTGTTACACCAGTTCTGTCAGGAGGAATGGGCCAACTTTTTGTGGGAAGCTTGTGGAAGGCTACCTGAAACGTTTGACCCAAGTTAAACAATTTAAAGGCAATGCTACCAAATACTAATTGAGTGTATGTAAACTTCTGACCCACTGCGAATGTGATGAAAGAAATAAAAGGCAAAATAAATCATTATCTCTACTATTATTCTGACATTTCACATTCTTAAAATAAAGCGGTGATCCTAACTGACCTAAGACAGGGAATTTTTACCATGATTAAATGTCAGGAATTGTGAAAAACTGAGTTTAAATGTATTTGGCTAAGGTGTATGTAAACTTCTGACTTCAACTATAAATTACCCACCCACCCACACACATACCTTACCCATCTCCATGCAGCCCAGTTCAAATGTATTTCCATGAAATTCTCTGCCTCCACCTTTCTCGTCTCCCATTTGTCCCTCTGATAATGAATTACACACACACACACTCATTCACACTCTTTTCGGGTGACAGTAATGGGATTACAGGATTACTGTTACTCCCATCCTATTTAAGTGGCAGCAAGGCAGCCATTGGTTGACTTAGGAGGGGAGTCTGATGCGGTGCCTTTAGGGAACACAAGCATCCACAGTCTGATGTGATAGGTCAAACCTCTTTTAGCAATGACTTATTGAGGAGGAGAGAACCACAGCTTCATAAACTGACATACTCCTGTTGTTCTTCAGTGTTGGGAAAATGACAATCTGACTGCCAGTTCCTACTTCAGCCATTATTGTTGTCATGCTAAACAATTGTTAAAGCAGAAACAGACTGGCAATCCAGGACTGGGAAATGCTGATTGTAACGGCACGCACCCTGTTAACTACACGAGTCCCATCCGTGTAGTTAACCATCTGTAGAGCACGCTGCCCTGGCTGCTGCCACTCCCAGTCTATGGTGAATAATTCATGGGTCATTATGCTGCTCCCAGTCAGGCATTCTCCAACCAGAGCAGAGTCCACAGCTACTCTGTGTAGAGTAGCCCAGAAGCGTGTGGATAGTCTTAAACTGCAGGCATCTTCTCATACTTGCACCCTTACTTCAATTGGGAAGCTTGTATGAAAGGAGAAGATGAGTGTACTTTCAGATCAGTGGTTACTTTGCAGGACAATGGGACACTAGAATGCTGTTTAAACATGACATGTGTCTGCAGCAGGGTTGGACTCAATTCCAGTAAATTCAGGAAGTACACTGAAATTCCAGTTCTCTTCAATGCTTTTCAGTTAGGAAAATGTGGAATTGGACTTTAGTGTACTTTTTGAAATGTCTGGAATTAAAATGGAATTGTCCCTAACCCCAGATCTGCAGACACAACTCTTGCTTTCATTGGCATTGGTGTTTATTGTCTTTTATCTAAAAGAAACAGAATGTTGCATAGATGCCGTTCTTCCTCTCACCCAGTCTACACAACGGAGTGAGCCAACGTTCTAAACACACTTAACTTGGTCTACATCATACCCACTCTCGCCACTCCTCAGAGAAGGACCCCATAGCTGTCCTGCGGATGGCTTTTGGGCAGGCAGAGAGAAAGGCCCCTCCCATAGCTGGACATAGTCACTGTGGTTCGTAAGAATGGCTGGGAAGTATTTCAACAACTATATGCACCAATCAGTGCTTAAAAAACGTGATGAATCAATCCATCCATATGTGGTGATTGTTAGACACCAGGCTAGACATGTACAGTGTACGTGGGGGTGACGGTTAGACACCAGGCTAGACATGTACAGTATACATGGTACATGGGGGGTGTAGGAGCCGTTTATGACAAGCACCTCAGTTATTGTTTCCAGAAAGAAAATAATTGTATCATTGTTATTGTTTATGCTAATGCTTAGGCTTATGTGAATAATATTTATATATTGGTCACTTACCTGAAATGCCATTGACGCCCGTGTGAACGTGACACAGGGATTTGTACAGATAAAGGACGGGACTACATGGGCGGGGAGGGAACCAGTGAAGTGACACAGTTTTCCACCGTAATTGGCAAGTCGTATATTGTGATTGGCATTGAACTTATTGGATGTTTAATGTATCGGAAAATAAACGTAAAGAACCCAGAGTCATTCGTTGTGAATGTTGGTTAATTGGAATATACTTGAATACGCGTGTTGAGCCATGTCCCTGGTCAGAAGTGGCTAAAACTAAACGAAGTCCAAAGAAGTCACTACAGGGGGTGACGGTTAGACACCAGGCTAGACATGTACAGTATACATGGTACATGGGGGGTGACGGTTAGACACCAGGCTAGACATGTACAGTATACATGGTACATGGGGGGTGACGGTTAGACACCAGGCTAGACATGTACAGTATACATGGTACATGGGGGGTGACGGTTAGACACCAGGCTAGACATGTACAGTATTCATGGTACATGGGGGGTGACGGTTAGACACCAGGCTAGACATGTACAGTGTACATGGAGGGTGACGGTTAGACACCAGGCTAGACATGTACAGTATACATGGTACATGGGTGCAGTTGTATTGTACATACACTATATGGTTCTATAATTAGACCCAAGACAGGGAAGAGCTGAATGGAGTTCAGAAGACAGATAGCTAGTATTCAATAAGGCAGAATTTACATAGATATGCTCTCAGATCTGTATGTAACAGTCTGTCTGTCTATCTATCTATCTATCTGGTGTCATAATAATCTGTCCTCCTCTATCTGATGTGGAGTAGTGGTCCCTCATTCATTAGATGTATAAGGGCTTCATATAATATCAATAACAATGATCAGTGAGATGGGGATGGGGCCCTTATGTAATATACAGTCAGATAAAATGAATTCACTAGTCCCTGCTATGCTGATCAAATGGAATTAATCCACCAAAAAGGAGTTGATCATAATCTAATGAAGACTCATGAATAACGACACGCTGCACCCATTACTAGACTACAGTGCCAGTCCAATGACATCATCATAAATGTCCCACCACCACAGCCTTGTGTGACATGCATTCCCAGTGCCAGTAGGCTGCATCATGGAAATGGTACTGTTTACCTTGTTGTAGTGTTGCTATGTAACCATCTGTTCCCAGAATGCAATTATCTGATTTCACAGATTATTCTAGTGTTAGCCCTGTACCAGAACATCACCGTTAAAACCCCTAGCCACTTAAACTCTGTTTCATCTAGACACAGAGTTGAGATGCTCTGTTTGATCAATTTACATCAACATCAATTCATCATATTGATCATCATATATCATATAACATCATATATATTAACCTACCCCACCCTTATTTTCCTTTGACATCAGAAACAGACACAGACTCCCTCTAGAATAGTCATGGCATTTTCAATTCAAACATCACCATAACATCACAGCAGTATTTTCAATTCAAACATTACCCCAACGTCCCAGCAGTGTTAATGTCAGTGTAATTGGTAGTATCCCTGTGCTGTTGTGCTGCTCCGCGCCAGGCTTAGGCTAAACATGACAGACTAATGGGAGGATTAGGGTTTTTTGTCACCTCTTAAAATCATTTGAGAGAGATTACCTTGTCTCAGTGCTGTGAGTCTTCTGCCCCATTGGCGTCACACAGCATTCTAGTGTCTGATGGTTTATTACTGTTGAACCGAGGACACCTAGTGGCAGATCATTGTCATTACAGGGAGTAGATATAGAGAGTCCCACATCTGGCTATCTTGGGACGCTTTTAATTGATGTTAATAATGTGGGCTGGCTGTAGTGGCTATAACAGCGTTGATCACAGACTACTAGCCACAGTTGTCTCAAACACAAGAGTATGAAAGTATTTAATCTCAGTTCAGAGCAGTTCTAATTGTGTGGTCATTGAAGCTTTACCTTCTGTCACATATTGTGTTATTGATGACTCCCATTGGGTAGCCTCTGTCCCTGTGTGTTTCCTTATAAGAATAGCTACTCATTTAAAGGCTGACTAGACACTCGTTGGATAAAACTGGCATTGACTGACTGACTCACTGACTCACTGACTGGCTGATAATCTGACTAACTGACTGTCTGATAATCTGACTAACTGACTGGCTGATAATCTGATTGACTGACTGTCTGATAATCTGATTGACTGACTGGCTGATAATCTGACTGACTGACTGGCTGATAATCTGACTGACCGATAATCTGATTGACTGACTGGCTGACAGACCGATAATCTGACTGGCTGACAGACTGCTAATCTGACTGACTGACTGGCTGATAATCTGACTGACTGACTGGCTGATAATCTGACTGACTGACTGGCTGATAATCTGACTGACCGATAATCTGATTGACTGACTGGCTGACAGACCGATAATCTGACTGGCTGACAGACCGATAATCTGACTGGCTGACAGACCGATAATCTGACTGGCTGACAGACTGATAATCTGACTGGCTGACTGGCTGACAGACCGATAATCTGACTGACTGACTGGCTGACAGACTGATAATCTGACTGACTGACTGGCTGACAGACCGATAATCTGACTGACTGACTGGCTGACAGACCGATAATCTGACTGACTGACTGGCTGACAGACCGATAATCTGACTGATTGACTGGCTGACAGACTGATAATCTGACTGACTGGCTGACAGACTGATAATCTGACTGACTGGCTGACAGACCGGTAATATGATTGATTGACTGGCTGACTGTCTTTCTGTTCTTTCTTCTCCTTCAGTCGGCAGGATGGAAGAGCGAGAGTCTGAGCTGAAGAAGGAGTTTAACTCACTCCATCAAAGACACACAGAGGTAAAGAGAGAGCGAGAGAGAGAAGGGAGAAAAGAGGGAACTCTTCCTATCTGTACTGTTTTCCTAAGAAATAAGATTTCACGTACCTAAAGTAAAACTAACCTGTCTGTTCTGTCTATTACAGATGATCCATAACTACATGGAGCATGTAGAACTAACCTGTCTGTTCTGTCTATTACAGATGATCCATAACTACATGGAGCATGTAGAACTAACCTGTCTGTTCTGTCTATTACAGATGATCCATAACTACATGGAGCATGTAGAACTAACCTGTCTGTTCTGTCTATTACAGATGATCCATAACTACACGGAGCATGTAGAACTAACCTGTCTGTTCTGTCTATTACAGATGATCCATAACTACACGGAGCATGTAGAACTAACCTGTCTGTTCTGTCTATTACAGATGATCCATAACTACACGGAGCATGTAGAACTAACCTGTCTGTTCTGTCTATTACAGATGATCCATAACTACACGGAGCATGTAGAACTAACCTGTCTGTTCTGTCTATTACAGATGATCCATAACTACACGGAGCATGTAGAACTAACCTGTCTGTTCTGTCTATTACAGGTGATCCATAACTACACGGAGCATGTAGAACTAACCTGTCTGTTCTGTCTATTACAGGTGATCCATAACTACACGGAGCATGTAGAACTAACCTGTCTGTTCTGTCTATTACAGATGATCCATAACTACACGGAGCATGTAGAACTAACCTGTCTGTTCTGTCTATTACAGATGATCCATAACTACACGGAGCATGTAGAACTAACCTGTCTGTTCTGTCTATTACAGATGATCCATAACTACACGGAGCATGTAGAACTAACCTGTCTGTTCTGTCTATTACAGATGATCCATAACTACATGGAGCATGTAGAACTAACCTGTCTGTTCTGTCTATTACAGATGATCCATAACTACATGGAGCATGTAGAACTAACCTGTCTGTTCTGTCTATTACAGGTGATCCATAACTACACGGAGCATGTAGAACTAACCTGTCTGTTCTGTCTATTACAGATGATCCATAACTACACGGAGCATGTAGAACTAACCTGTCTGTTCTGTCTATTACAGATGATCCATAACTACATGGAGCATGTAGAACTAACCTGTCTGTTCTGTCTATTACAGATGATCCATAACTACATGGAGCATGTAGAACTAACCTGTCTGTTCTGTCTATTACAGATGATCCATAACTACATGGATCATGTAGAACTAACCTGTCTGTTCTGTCTATTACAGATGATCCATAACTACATGGAGCATGTAGAACTAACCTGTCTGTTCTGTCTATTACAGATGATCCATAACTACATGGAGCATGTAGAACTAACCTGTCTGTTCTGTATATTACAGATGATCCATAACTACATGGAGCATGTAGAACTAACCTGTCTGTTCTGTCTATTACAGATGATCCATAACTACATGGAGCATGTAGAACTAACCTGTCTGTTCTGTCTATTACAGATGATCCATAACTACATGGAGCATGTAGAACTAACCTGTCTGTTCTGTCTATTACAGATGATCCATAACTACATGGAGCATGTAGAACTAACCTGTCTGTTCTGTCTATTACAGATGATCCATAACTACACGGAGCATGTAGAACTAACCTGTCTGTTCTGTCTATTACAGATGATCCATAACTACACGGAGCATGTAGAACTAACCTGTCTGTTCTGTCTATTACAGATGATCCATAACTACATGGAGCATGTAGAACTAACCTGTCTGTTCTGTCTATTACAGATGATCCATAACTACATGGAGCATGTAGAACTAACCTGTCTGTTCTGTCTATTACAGATGATCCATAACTACATGGAGCATGTAGAACTAACCTGTCTGTTCTGTCTATTACAGATGATCCATAACTACATGGAGCATGTAGAACTAACCTGTCTGTTCTGTATATTACAGATGATCCATAACTACATGGAGCATGTAGAACTAACCTGTCTGTTCTGTCTATTACAGATGATCCATAACTACATGGAGCATGTAGAACTAACCTGTCTGTTCTGTCTATTACAGATGATCCATAACTACATGGAGCATGTAGAGAGGATCAAGCTCCACCAGATGAGTGTAACAGACACTTCAGACTCAGGAACACTGGGCAGAGTTAGGTAAGCCTTGGTGTTCAAATCAAATTTTATTGGTCACATACACATGTCTAGCAGATGTTATTGAGGGTGTAGTGAAATGCTCTATTAAAACGCTCTATTAAGACACTTTATCTTGGTGTTTCCTTTATTTTGGCAGTTACCCGTATATGTTTATAACATCTGTTATAACATCTTTATAACGGGTGGAATCAGGACACAGGGAGTTCTGCAGGTTATTCCAAAAATGGGGGGCTTTAAAACGGAAGGCGGATTTATCTAGTTTGTGTAGTAGACCTTTGTAAACAAAATGTGAATAGTGATCTATGGCACTTTAACGAGGACCAGCCAACCTTTTGATACAGGACAGGATGCAGTGATGCGTATTAAAACTGTCACCTGTCATAAAGAGAACAGCGCTATGGTAGACGGCATCCAAAGGTATAAGAGTAGTGGCTGCTGCATTCTGGTAAATGGTGTCACCATAGTCAAGAACTGGCAGGAAAGTTGACTGTACAATCTGCGTCCTGCTGTTTTTATTTAACCTTTATTTAACTAGGCAAGTCAGTTAAGAACAAATTATAATTTACAATGACGGCCTACCAAAAGGCAAAAGACCTCCTGCGGGGACGGGGGCTGGGATTAAAAGTAAAAATAAATACTAATAAATAAAATATAAATATAGGACCAAACACACAAAACATGGTACAGACATTATTGGGCACAGACAACAGCACAAACGGCAAGAAGGTAGAGATGACAATTGTTAGGTCGCGTCAATTCAAATCTGGTATTGGAACAAAAGGATTACTACACAGTTTAAATCATCTATGTATTTTATTCTAGCAAACCCTTAAATGGTAAGTATGAAGTTAGTATATACAGGCTCACTGTGACACCACGCAGGGCAAACAGAGAGAGCTGTCCTATCCTTTGCTCTTCCTTAAATACTCTGACAGAATAGTTCCCGCTCATTGCTGGCCTGTCAGAGTAGAGGCTGAGTGTGGTTTAAACTTACTCAGCCTATCGTTGGCGTGCAGGCTGGTCCCAGCCTCGTGACGCACTCCAGTTGCCAGACGTAGTTGTTACTCTCAGCAGATGTTCTTGTCTCATGTTACCACAAAACACAGTTCCTCTGTGAAACCCTTAAGCTAGCACATTCTTTCCACATGGCTCCCCCACACACAAGCCTACAGCAGTTCTACAAGTTTTATGATCACACAATACATTCAGTTAATAACTCTTGTTGTAGATTAACATATTAATTAGCTAAGCATGTTCAGCCCTTACACAATACATCACACAAAGCAGCCACAACTGTCAGTAAGAGTGTCCATTATTGAGTCTTTGAATGAAGAGATTGAGATAAAACTGTCCAGTTTGAGTGTTTGTTGCAGCTCGTTCCAGTTGCTAGCTGCAGCGAACTGAAAAGACGAGCGACCCAGGGATGTGTGGGCTTTGGGGACCTTTAACAGAATATGACTGGGAGAACGGATGTTGTATGTGGAGGATAAGGGCTGCAGTAGATATCTCAGATAGGGGGAGTGAGGCCTAAGAGGGTTTTATAAATAAGCATCAACCAGTGGCTCTTGCGACGGGTATACAGAGATGACCAGTTTACAGCGGAGTATAGAGTGCAGTGATGTGTCCTATAAGGAGCATTGGTGGCAAATCTGATGACCTGTTTAGGGAGAGGCAAGATCTATTAAAAAAAAAGAAGCCCTCTTTAAATCTTAGTTTTCATCTCATCAGTATGTTTTTTTTAACCGTTGTCATTACAAATGGCCAGATAGTGCAGTTAGTGTAGCCAGTCATGCTCAACATGCCCCTCACACTGTATAATCTGACGTAATGCTCAACATGCCCCTCATAGTGTATAATCTGACGTAATGCTCAACATGCCCCTCACACTGTATAATCTGACTGTCCCTCTTCTGTTTCTCTAGGAAAGAGCGTCCCGTGTCTCTGGGCGTCTTCCCCATGTCAGGAGGTGGGTCTGTTCTGAGCCCTGACATACAGGCCAGATCTGAGACACAGGGCGCAGAGGCCTGGAGGTTCAACGACCTGGAACATCCTCGCTCCAACGCCAGCCTCAAGGTGGGAAATGGGGATGGCTCGATAACAGATACACAGATGTTATTGGCACAGCCTAGAAAACAATCGGGGGGAATGCTACTGTCTATTCTAATGATCTGATACATTTGAATAATCCTGAGTCTGTTTATTTCTGCCCTGTTCAAATACATTTGAAATGCCTCTTTCTGCAGGAAGGGGGGCTTTGGACTAGTCACGCACAGTGTGACAGAGCAAGGGTGCAACTCAATAGTCTAAAGTGGCTGCCTCCTATTGTTTCCTCCCCCGGCTTTGGACTTAGCATGCCTAATGAAGAGGGCTTTTGAGAGGGCTCAGAGAGGGGAGAGAGTCGACATCCCTCTGTGGTGTCTTATAGAAGGATCTGACAGGGGCTTCTGTGTATTCATACAACCGCCCTCCCCTCCTCCTCAGTACATATGCAAATGTACGGCCAGACCAGCCATTCAGAGCATGTTTCAGAGAGGGACAATTTCATGAATATTCATAACTTGGCAGGATAGAATGCTCCTTATTTAGTGAATTTGTCTTCACACTGTTAGGTGTCCGCCAGACAGTAACATAATGACATCATCGCTCTCTAGCGCTTGATGAGATTCTCAGTAGTATACCAAATGCCATCACTCTCCCCCACAGACCCACAGTCACAAAGACTTACACTGTGTTATTGTACCGTCCTGAAAGGGGCTTTGCAGTTCCCTTACGTAAGCGGTAGGAATAAGCATCACCACTTTGAATATTACTGCATGGAGTCTGTATAAATATCAATTTTCTCTTCAGTGATGGTAAAATACCCAGGGTGCCTGTGTTATTTCGGCTGCTGCTCCGCTTCGTCCAGAAGTGGGGCATCGTCTCCCTGACGAGGGGTAGATGGTCTGTGCCGTGGTACATTCTGGGAGGGAGGCTGCTGTGTGGCAGGCACCCAATCACTGGGGGAGAGGGAGCACATTGGATGTTTTGACTCTTTGAATTGATTGTCAAAATGTGCTACTACATACACTTTATGGTATGGCCTACCTAGAAATAGCTTTTTCTTTATGGAATGGTCTATTGTTGATCTGTAAGTGTAGTGACAGTGGTATCTCTTATAGACCGTACTGGTTTTCTTTATATAGGCTAACAACGCTCAGTCCCAGCGGTCCAAACTGGTTGAAATGATGTTATTAGAACCAGTTGCCTGCTGGGAGTTATGTGCGCAAACCCCATGCTGACTTGGCCATGTATTCTATGCAGATGAACTGCTCTGAGTTAATGAACTTATGCCAGCGGTCACTCACTACTATTGATTGTGCTCTCTCGTCTAGCTGTGTCAATTCAAACAGCAAATGTGTCTCACAAGGCAGCCATGAATCAAATGCTGTGTGCCATTTGAACCAGATTGCCACTGTTTCTGATGCTTGGACTGTTAGAATAGTATCAGAATCATTCACTGCCGTATCCTGTCTCTTACCCATACAGAAGAACCTAAAAAGGGAGGTTGTAGCCACCAATGAAAGCTGTGAAAATGTGTATTTTCTGATTTTAAAGAGCATGTTTGGAATTGGAGTGTGCTCAGGATTTCTGGGTGCTCCCATCAATAAGGGCGACTTCATAAGTGTTCAACCCCAAGAGTCAGTATGTGAGTATTCAAACCCTAAACTTCATTGACACAATAATACTCTGTGAGTACTCAACCCTCTGAATATGTAAGTAGGGTTCTTCTGTATGGTTCAGTGAATGGACTTCAAATACTTCAGCCAGCTGTGGTGAGATGGTTGTCACAGGGCAAGGTGGTCACCTCAAGACCTCCGCCATGTTGAACCTAATAACCTTGACTTTCAGCCAGACATCACCAGCTGTGAGCAATGCAGACCAACACACACACACACACACACACACACGCTTGGCAGTGTGTGTTGCCTCAGTGCTTCTGCAGAAATGTGCTTCTTCATTGTAACTCTCTTCCCAAGCAGTTGGATGCAGATGACCCCCCAAAGAAAAGTGAGGGTTACAGTACGCTGCAGATCACTTGGGGGAATTCACTCACAGACGACTGCAAGGTAGTTGGATCTGTGGTGGTGGATAAGAAAACAGCAACTGCAACCTGCTTGCACATGCCATGGAGAGCCCCATGTTCTGTGTGTTTTGTAGGCTTTAGTAGTTCAGTTTGCTGTTTCATTTTGTCAGAGCAAGCAGCATCTCTTTCACAGACCACCTGAGCCCAATGCAACCACGTCAGGTTTCCCTTCAAATCATAGATACATCCTCCTCAATGAGCTAAAGGAACAGTAAATTATAATCTCCATTTAGTTTCCCCCCTAAAATGAGCTGTTTTGATCAGTCAGTGGTCTGTAGAGTGGGGAAGGCGTGGTTGCATTCAGCTTCTATGTTGTCGTGATTCATTTAGCCAAACTGCATGGTACTAGCTGTACTTCCTTCACACGCTGTCCTAGCTCCGTTTCATTTTTTTTCACATGAACTTGGAAGCAAATTAACTCTTCGTAGTTAAAGTTAAAGCACTGTAGTTTTGCACAGTAGAACTACACTGTAGACTTAACATTGTAGATGAGATTACCACTTATTGTCATAGTGAATCTTGTGTTTGCGTGTATTATGAGCTGCCCTTTGAATTGTGTGTGTGTTCAGTGTTGTTGTCGCTCAGTAAATTAATGGCACTCCCTGCTGGGTCCATGATTGGCTTATGTTCTGTGTTGACCTCTGACCTCTTGTGAAGTCCATGTAAACCCTGTGGTCTGATGTGAATTAGTGTGTATTAGCTGTCTGTTGACTGTTTCATCTATGTGTTCTACCCTTCCTTGTCCCAGTCAATGTATTCCTGGTCCTGAGATCAATCTACAGAAAATAGATAATCTACGATCAAATTCATATTTTATTATTGTACAGAATAATGGATACCAATTTCAGTTTTTTAAAGGTTCTAGAATGAAAGTCATCACTTCAAAGAAATCCCTTTAAGAAATGTTATATATTAATAAAATATCTTTATTCTCTTTTATCATAACAATATTGTCACTACCATCATAATAGAATATATTTTTTATGGGAGTTAGAGGCGATGGGTTTCTGTTTGTACTACTTGTGTCCCCATGTCTGTAACTAGTGCTTGTTTAGTTTTGTCCCCAGCTCCAGTGTGATTGCTTTAAGCCAGGCTGAGCTGTGGTGTCTGACCTGTCTGACCCGTTTCTATGGTGACCTCCCTGTGTTCCTTAGTCCCTGTCTCTACTGTACTTAGCACTAGAGATAGGAGTTTTTCCTCCATGCATGACCTGACCAGGAAAAACTCTGGGCCCTAGTTCAGGAAAATGTTAACCCTTAATGGGTCAGGGTTAGGGTTAACCTTTGACTCTTGACCTATCTGTGACCTCTATGATGACCCTGTGGTTGTAGGACGAGCTGTCGGACCTTGGTTCAAAATCGGTCACGCCCATGTCCAACACAGCCTCGGACGTTGCCATGGAAGGGGAGGGGCCAAACAGTAAGAGCATGGAGGTGCTGGCATTGCCGGGGAACAGGTCGACATCAGTGGGTATGAAATGTTACTCACGATACCGCAACTAAGTCCTCACGACAAGTATTACAATGGTAGATGACAGAGAGATCTGTTTGTCTTTGTATCCATTCTTGGTTATCTAATAGCACACAAGTTCTATTTGATTCTTTTCTATATGATGTGTCCTGTAGGTTTGCCAGAGAACGAGGATAGCTCAGAGGTGCAGGACATCATTGAGTCCACCCCTGAACTGAACATGGACCTCAGTGGATACAAAGCATCCAGGTAACCCCTACAAAACCATAACCATGTAGAGTCAACTTGGGATAAATCCCCTCTTTCATTGACAAATTGAGACTACAATTTAGACCTTGAAATACATTGGGTATTACTCCTGTACAATCTGCTAAAGCTATTGTAATGTATACTGAGTGTTAGCCAGTGCTAACGGCTAAATGCTAACTGCTAATCCCTTCAATATGCAGCACCCCGACCAAAGGAGGGATTGGCATTGAGAACATGGCGTTTGACCGCAACACAGACTCTCTGTTTGCGGAGCTGTCGTCGGCCGGCATAGAGGACGTCATTGGAGACGTGGACGAGGGGGCGGACCTGCTGGGTAAGTGAGGGAAGGAACCCTTTCCATAGCAGCAAAACACCTCCAAGGATGTGTAGCCTTTAACACTGTAGTAACATGGTTGTAACACTGTAGTAACTTTATAGTAATTAAATATAGCGCCTTTAACGATCAGTTGCTCTTAGCATTTTAGTAATGTTGTAGTAACATTGTAGTAGCGTTATGATAATGAATTACAACACTTACAAGGATCCGTTTCTATATAAGCTATACTGTAATAACTAAACACCTAACACCTTCAAGGAACAGTATACTTTTTTTCTCCCAGCATTACAGCAACTTTTTGGAAGATTTATCTATTTAAAAAAAAAAAAAAAAGGTACAAACTGTGTGACACTGTCAACTACAAAGTTCAACCATTAGATTGTCTCTTCACAGATTAAGTTAAAATAGTTTTGGGTCGACTTGTGTCAACCCCTTGTGAGTGTCTGAGTGTGTTGTTTACCCAGGTGACCGCCCTACGTTGTTCCTGCTCCTGTGTTCAATGCATGCTAACTCATGAATTACTATAGTAGCAGGCCACTGAGTTAGACAATAAACCCTCATGAATTACTATAGTAGCAGGCCACTGAGTTAGACAAGAAACCCTCATGAATTACTATAGTAGCAGGCCACTGAGTTAGACAATAAACCCTCATGAATTACTATAGGAGCAGGCCACTGAGTTAGACAATAAGCTGACACTATTTTGCTACATTCAGTGCACTTATACACACTGGCTGTTGCACTGAAGTAAAATACATTTTGCTGTTAGGTAAAAACAAAGCAAAACTGTTTTTTAGAAATTCTGCTTGTAAAAGTTAGTCATCCTCTGCTGTTAGCTCCATCAGTGTCTAACCCGCCTCTCTCTCTCCTCATTGTGTCCTCTCCTCTGGCTTTTGTCCCTATCCCCAGTGGAGTACTCTGGTGTGTATTATGACCTCAAAACCTCTTCTTCGCTCCTTCTTCTTCTTCGCTCCTTCTTCTTTGCTCCTTCTCCTTCGTTATTTCTCCTCCGATACCTCTCTATGCCCTCAGAGGAAAAACTCTATTCCAGGGATGGGTAACTGCATTTTTGTGTGCAGGGTTGTGCTCCACCCTAACACACCGGACCTAATTAAACCTTCACATGGTCTATATTGTAAAACCATGGCTAGTTTATTAGGCTTTGTGAATCTGGTGTGTTTTAAAGCTGGTCTGGAACAAAAGCCTGCCTGTATACACCTGCATTTGGCAAATGTTTGTTGTTCATATAACTGTTTTGGTTATACTGATTTCTGTCTAAAATGCACCATAAGCATAAATAATAACTCATCGTACAGCTTTAATAACACCTTTTTTTATTTTTTTATCTTACAGCTTAAATTGTTTTAGTTTATTTGTTTTTAAAGCTTCTCTAGCTGTCCCAACTGTCTCTAACCCTAGAACTGTAACTCATTCCTTTTCACATTAGCCTTAGCTTTCCACTCCATTGTGTTTCTCATACATACCGCATGTCTCTCTCTCTCCACCTCTCTCTTGTTCTCTTGCTTGACTTGGATTGCATGGTTTTCTCAGACCTTAGCTTGCTTGGTAAGACCTCACCTGCTCGCTCCATCCTACTCTTTTGCAACTTGTAACATGTTCTATGCGGTGGCTGTTGGGGTTGTTCCTGTTTAGTTTTTCTTGGAAATATCTCACTATGATGATATTTAACACCCTGAATGGACTGATTCTTTATTATATCTATATGAATATTTAAGCCACTCAATGTGACTATGTTCATCCATTGAAGTAAATGCACCTCCATAAATACTGATTTATTTTGGATAAAGATTTAAAAACCATAGTTGATTAAGAACTATGTGATACATAAGAGAACCTATCCAGGCCTTATATACAATGCTACTCAATATAGTCCAGTTGTATGAACACAAACTAGAAAATGTATTAATTTCTCCCCTCGCTGGTGTTGGTCCTTGTTTACAGGTATGGGCCGTGAGGTTGAGAACCTGATCACAGAGAACACCCAACTAATGGAGACAAAGTAAGAACAACTTACTGAGATGCATCTAGTTTTATATTTATTTGACATACAGCTCTGGAAAAAGTTAAGCGACCACTGCAAATCATTCTTAAATCAGCATCTCTACATGTATGGCAGCCATTCCATTCCAGTGTCACATGAACCAAATCTTAATTAACGAGGAAAACTATAAAAAACACTGCTGTGGTCATCACTATACTCTTGCAATAGGACCAGCTGGATGGCAAAAACAGTGCTAGTAGTACCTCAGAAGTAATTGTAATAAAAAAAATTAAACTTGACCATGCCAAAACACCTGGTCGTCTAGTGGTTAGACAGAGACCTGGAGAGGCCTACAAACCATAGTGTCTTGCACCCAATGTGACATTTGGTGGAGGATCGGTGATGATCTGGGGGCGCTTCAGCAAGGCTTGAATCGGGGAGATTTGTCTTTGTGAAGGACTCATGAATCAAGCCACGTACAAGGTTGTCCTGGAAGAACTTGCTTCCTTCTGCTCTGACAATGTTCCACATCTCTGGACAATGCTCCATGCCACACAGTCCGGTCAATCAAGGTGTGAATGGAGGACCACCAGATCAAGACCCTGTCATGGCCAGCCTAATCTCTGAACCCCATTGAAAGCCTCTGGAATGTAATCAAGAGGAAGATGGATGGTCACAAGCCATCAAACAAAGCCGAGCTGCGCCAGGAGTGGCATAAAGTCACCCAACATCAATGTGAAAGACTGGTGGAGAGCATGCCAAGACGCATGAAAGCTGTGATTTGAAAATCAAGGTTATTCCGCCAAATGTTGATTTCTGAACTCTTCCTAAATAAAAACATTATTATTGTGTGGTTTAAAAATGAATATGAACTTATTTTCTTTGCATTATTTGAGGTCTGACAACACTGCATCTTTTTTTGTTATTTTGACCAGTTGTCATTTTCTGCAAATAAATTCTCTAAATGACAATATGTATATTTGGAATTTGGGATAAATATTGTCAGTAGTTTATAGAATAAAACACATTTTTTAATTTTACCCAAACAAATACCTATAAATAGTAAAACCAGAGGAACTGATTAAATATATGCATTAGGCCTTAATCTATGGATTTCACATGACTGGGAATACAGATATGCATCTGTTGGTCACAGATACCTTTAAAAAAAAAAGCTAGGGGTGTCGATCAGAAAACCAGTCAGTATCTGGTGTGACCACCATTTGCCTCATGCAGCGTGACACATCTCCTTCACATAGAGTTGATCAGGCTGTTTATTGTGGCCTGTGGAATGCTGTCCCACTCCTCTTCAATGGCTGTGCGAAGTTGCGGGATATTGGAACTGGAACACGCTGTCGTACACAACGATCTAGAGCATACCAAACATGTTCAAGGGATGACATGTCTGGTGAGAATGCAGGCCATGGAAGAACTGGAACATTTTCAGCTTCCAGGAATTGTGTACAGATCCTTGCGTCATGGGGCCGTGCATTATCATGCTGAAACATGAGGTGATGGCGGTAGATGAATGGCAAGACAATAGGTCTCAGGATCTCATCACGGTATCTCTGTGCATTCAAATTGGCATCAATAAAATGCATTTGTGTTCATTGTCCGTAGTTTATGCCTGCCCATACCATAACCCCACCGCCATCATGGGGCACTCTGGTCACAATGTTGACATCAGCAAACCGCTCGCAACACGCGGCACCATACACATGGTCTGGTGGATATTCCTGCAGTGTGCAAGGCCAATCGCATGCTTCCTCAAAACTTGAGACATCTGTGGCATTGTGTTGTGTGAAACACTTTACATGTTGCGTATATTTTTGTTCAATGTACAGTCGGAAGTTTACATACACTTAGGTTGAAGTCATTAAAACTCATTTTTCAACCACTCCACAGATTTCATGTTAACAAACTATATTTTTGGCAAGTCGGTTAGGACATCTACTTTGTGCATGACACAAGTAATTCTTCCAACAAATGTTTACAGACAGATTATTTCACTTATAATTCACTATATCACAATTCCAGTGGGTCAGAAGTTTACATGTAATAAGTTGACTGTGCCTTTAAACAGCTTGGAACATTCCAGAAAATTATGTCATGGCTTTAGAAGCTTCTGATAGGCTAATTGACATCATTTGAGTCAATTGGAGGAGTACCAGCGGATGTATTTCAAAGCCTACCTTCAAACTCAGTGCCTCTTTGCTTGACATCATGGGAAAACCAAAATCATTTAGCCAAGACCTCAGATAAAAAATTGTAGACCTCCACAAGTCTGGTTCATCCTTGGGAGCAATTTCCAAACACCTGAAGGTACCACATTCATCTGTACAAACAATAGTACGCAGGTATAAACACCATGGGACCACGCAGCCGTCATACCCCTCAGGAAGGAGACGCGTTCTGTCTTCTAGAGATTAACATACTTTGGTGCGAAAAGTGCAAATCAATCCCAGAAAAACAGCAAAGATGCTGGAGGAAACCGGTACAAAAGTATCTGTATCCACCAGTAAAACTAGTCCTATATCGACATAACCTGAAAGGCCGCTCAGCAAGGAAGAAGCCACTGCTCCAAAACCGCCATAAAAAAAGCCAGAATACGGTTTGCAACTGCACATGGGGACAAAGATCGTACTTTTTGGAGAAATGTCCTCTGGTCTGATGAAACAAAAATATAACTGTTTGGCCATAATGACCATCGTTATGTTTGGAAGATAAAGGGGAGGCTTGCAAGCCGAAGAACACCAGCGTGTGTGAGCAAGGAGGCCTACAAACCTGACTCGGTTACACCAGTTCTGTCAGGAGGAATGGGCCAAAATTCACCCAACGTATTGTGGGAAGCTTGTGGAAGGCTACCTGAAATGTTTGACCCAAGTCAAACAATTTTAAAGGCAATTCTACCAAATACACTTAATTAGTATGTAAACTTCTGACCCACTGGGAATATGATGAAAGAAATAAAAGCTGAAATAAATCATTCTCTCTACTATTATTCTGACATTTCACATTCTTAAAATAAAGTGGTGATCCTAACTGACCTAAGACAGGGAATTTTTACTAGAATTAAATGTCAGGAATTGTGAAAAACTGAGTTTAAATGTATTTGGCTAAGGTGTATGTAAACTTCCGACTTCAACTGTATATCCTCCAAAGTTATTCAAATGTTAAGTCTTTTAAACTGGTCTAAAGTCTATTCCATATGTGAATAGCTTTGTAGACCCCACTATACCTCACTATATACTGTAAGCACAACGTAATACACACATTTTGCATGCAGTGTTCTAAAGTGTCACATTCATTCCTTTCCCCTCTTGTTTCCTGTAGGAACGCTCTGAATGTGGTTAAGAATGACCTGATAGCGCGGGTGGATGAGCTGTCGTGTGAGAAGGAAGTGTTGCAGGGGGAACTAGACGCCGTGACACAGACCAGGAGAAACCTGGAGGAAAAGAACAGAGAGCTGGAGGAGGAACTCAAGAAGTAGGTCAACAACAACAACAACACACAAATTCACACTACACACAACTGACAACAGCAACACACTACACACAACTGACAACAGCAACACACTACACACAACTGACAACAGCAACACATAACATATGAATATGGATGCCCAATTATAACACTATTTTTAGGGAAATCCCCAAAAGTAAACTGTCAACATGAACACGAGGCATAACATGTTGTTGTTGAACTTGATTGAACCAATTGTTCTGTTTTTCCAGAGTGCATGTGGAGCTGGAGGAGGTGAAAGGGAAGACAAACGAGGAGGAGGATGTGAGTGCCTCTTAACATATGTATATCATCGTCCTGTGTAATATGACTGTACCTCTTCATGTCCTGTAGTGGTGCTCTTTTCTATGTTGTAATCCCTGTTAAATGTATATTTTGTTATATTACTGCAACATGTACTTACTGCAAAATTCAGCTTGTTACTTTAATTGGTGCATTGCATGTCCGACCACTGGAAAAACACCCTCTCTCTCTGGTCTTCCAGAGTGACGTTCCTACAGCCCAGAGGAAGAGGTTCACCAGGTTAGAGATGGCTAGAGTCCTCATGGAGAGGAACCAGTACAAGGAGAGACTGATGGAACTACAGGAGGCTGTTAGGTGGACAGAGATGATCAGGTGAGGAGGAGAGGAGGAGAGGAGGAGGAGGAGGAGGAGATTAGAGAGGATGGAAAGAAGGAGAGGAGAGAGTAGGATTGAAGGGAATAGAATAGTCCCAGCATACAATGCAATCCCTCAGCTAACCATGTATTTTTAAACAATATGGCCAATTAGACAATTCGGTCAATTCTATCTCCACATTTCCTCTTAATCTGAATGTTAGACTTGAAACTAGGCCACTGACATATACTTGAGTCAGTGGCAGTCTGTGCCGTTTAAGATCAGGGAGAACAATTTTTTTTTTTATGAGCATGGCCTTATTTTTATTACAGCATATTGGATGACTGTCATTCATATTTTATTCACCCAGCTCAATGTAACATTGATAGGTTTAGGCTACTACATGATACTAAAATGTTGCCTGTACCCATCATGAGGTTGCTACAACCTAGCCTCTGAACCTAGCCACTCTCCTCCTCTCACCTTTTCCCTTCGCTTGTGGACGAGCTTTCTCTGACCAGGCTAAAAAAAACTAATGTTAATAAATAGAATGAAAAATAATATTATGTTGCCTGTTGAAGGGTTTCCCTTGTTTCATATACCCTCTTTATCCTCCACTCGGAGACTCCTTGGTCAATATTTGTTGAAGCGATAGTTATGTAAATATGTAATTTCTATTAACTACCTCCTTACTTATAAAGTAGTCTATGGGCAAGGAGTGACTGCAATGAACACTTTGTTTTTGTTAAACTAACCAATGCCGTAAGTAATTCTGCTGAACTATCCCTTGTGTTGTCTTACCAGAGCCTCCAGAGAAAACCCTTCCCTTACTGAGAAGAAGAAAACCAGTATCTGGCAATTGTAAGCAGTCTCAAATCATCTTTCCTTCAATGACTACCTGCACTAAATAACTCATATTAAATGCTATTCATTTCTGATATGATGTATCCAACACTAACAACATGATATCATATGCTAACATTCTGGAAATTCCATTCCTGTTTTCTTTCTTCTTGGATGTGCTATTAAATGTTCAGCTTTAGGTAAACCTTTAAAAAGTCATAGCCATCCCTCTCTTGTCCCTTGGTACAGTAACTACAGTCTGGACATGGGTTCAAATACTATTTCAAATCATTTCAAATACTTTAGCTTTGCTTGATTGAGCTTGCCTATTGCAATGGAACCAATAGAACATTCCCAACTGCGCCTATCCCACACACCCGGCAGTCCATGCAGGCTACAGCAAACGTTCAAAGTATTTGAACGATTTTAAATAGTATTTGAACCCAGGTCTGCTACAGTCCCCTGAATGATAGACATATCCTGGATGTTTACTACTCTCTTTATGTTTTCTATCCAATCCACAAAACAAATCAATCCAATGTGATTCTCTTGCCCTCCCTTCTACCTGCCTCTGTTGCCTTATGTTGTCCTGCTAGTCTGCTTAAAGACTGCTGAGAGGGAGAGGACTATGTCAGCTGATTGTATCACCTTCATGCCCTCTTTAAGTTTATCAGAAGTTGTATTTGTTTAGAGGACAATGTATGGGCAATATCCTGCTGTAATGCAGAGATATAAAGAGATCCAAGAAATACTGCCAATTTCGTTCTGGCATTTTACACCTGCCCTGTGTATTTTCGATCCCCTGGGGGATCAATAAAGACCTACCTACCTACCTACCTACCTACCTACCTACCTACCTACCTACCTACCTACCTACCTACCTACCTACCTACCTACCTACCTACCTACCTACCTACCTACCTACCTACCTACCTACCTACCGCCTGCCTGCCAGTGTACCTACCTACCGCCTGCCTGCCTGCCAGTGTACCTACCTACCTACCTACCTACCTACCTACCTACCTACCTACCTACCTACCTACCTACCTACCTACCTACCTACCTACCTACCTACCTACCTACCTACCTACCTACCTACCTACCTACCTACCTACCTACCTACCTACCTACCTACCTACCTACCTACCTACCTACCTACCTACCTACCTACCTACCTACCTACCTACCTACCTACCTACCTACCTACCTACCTACCTACCTACCTACCTACCTACCTACCTACCTACCTACCTACCTACCTACCTACCTACCGTGGGGAGAACAAGTATTTGATACACTGCCGATTTTGCAGGTTTTCCTACTTACAAAGCATGTAGAGGTCTGTAATTTTTATCATAGGTACACTTCAACTGTGAGAGACTGAATCTAAAACAAAAATCCAGAAAATCACATTGTATGATTTTTAAATAATGAATTTGCATTTTATTGCATGACATAAGTATTTGATCACTTACCAACCAGTAAGAATTCCGGCTCTCACAGACCTGTTAGTTTTTCTTTAAGAAGCCCTCCTGTTCTCCACTCATTACCTGTATTAACTACACCTGTTTGAACTTGTTACCTGTATAAAAGACACCTGTCCACACACTCAATCAAACAGACTCCAACCTCTCCACAATGGCCAAGACCAGAGAGCTGTGTAAGGACATCAGGGATAAAATTGTAGACCTGCACAAGGCTGGGATGGGCTACAGGACAATAGGCAAGCAGCTTGGTGAGAAGGCAACAACTGTTGGTGCAATTATTAGAAAATGGAAGAAGTTCAAGATGACGGTCAATCTCCCTCGGTCTGGGGCACCATGCAAGATCTCACCTCGTGGGACATCAATGATCATGAGGAAGGTGAGGGATCAGCCCAGAACTACACGGCAGGACCTGGTCAATGACCTGAAGAGAGCTGGGACCACAGTCTCAAAGAAAACCATTAGTAACACACTACGCCGTCTTGGATTAAAATCCTGCAGCGCACGCAAGGTCCCCCTGCTCAAGCCAGCGCATGTCCAGGCCCGTCTGAAGTTTGCCAATGACCATCTGGATGATCCAGAGGAGGAATGGGAGAAGGTCATGTGGTCTGTTGAGACAAAAATAGAGCTTTTTGGTCTAAACTCCACTCGCCGTGTTTGGAGGAAGAAGAAGGATGAGTACAACCCCAAGAACACCATCCCAAACGTGAAGCATGGAGGTGGAAACATCATTCTTTGGGGATGCTTTTCTGCAAAGGGGACAGGACGACTGCACCGTATTGAGGGGAGGATGGACGGGGCCATGTATCGCAAGATCTTGGCCAACAACCTCCTTCCCTCAGTAAGAGCATTGAAGATGGGTCGTGGCTGGGTCTTCCAGCATGACAACGACCCGAAACACACAGCCAGGGCAACTAAGGAGTGGCTCCGTAAGAAGCATCTCAAGGTCCTGGAGTGGCCTAGCCAGTCTCCAGACCTGAACCCAATAGAAAATCTTTGGAGGGAGCTGAAAGTCCGTATTGCCCAGCGACAGCCCCGAAACCTGAAGGATCTGGATGGAGGAGTGGGCCAAAATCCCTGCTGCAGTGTGTGCAAACCTGGTCAAGAACTACAGGAAACGTATGATCTCTGTAATTGCAAACAAAGGTTTCTGTACCAAATATTAAGTTCTGCTTTTCTGATGTATCAAATACTTATGTCATGCAATAAAATGCAAATTAATTACTTAAAAATCATACAATGTGATTTTCTGGATTTTTGTTTTAGATTCCGTCACTCACAGTTGAAGAGTACCTATGATAAAAATTACAGACTTCTACATGCTTTGTAAGTGGGAAAACCTGCAAAATCTGCAGTGTATCAAATACTTGTTCTCCCCACTGTACCTACCTACCTACCTACCTACCTACCTACCTACCTACCTACCTACCTACCTACCTACCTACCTACCTACCTACCTACCTACCTACCTACCTACCTACCTACCTACCTACCTACCTACCTACCTACCTACCTACCTACCTACCTACCTACCTACCTACCTACCTACCTACCTACCTACCTACCTACCTACCTACCTACCTACCTACCTACCTACCTACCTACCTACCTTGTGTAGACATATGAAGAAAATACTGAAAAATATAAATGCATGCTTCTTTTGATCAACTGACAGAGGTGTCCTCCTTCATCCCTGTGAGTTTTACTGTGACTAACTGTCTGGTGGTAACATGGGTCTCTTTCCTCTTACTGTGCTATGGATCTCATTGTAATCGCATGTTATGCAGTCTGTATTCAAATCTATCTGATTGATTACCATATTTCCCACACTTTCAGATTACTATCTGCTATTAACATTCAGGTAACATATGCCAAAACTTATACGTAAACACAGAAATACACAGGTGTAGGTTTCCTAATGTACAGTACTAGTGTACTGTATGTAGGCTTATAGTATATTAATATGTATGACTCCTGTTCAGTTAACGGGCCACCAGTGCTATTGTGGTGGGTGGGCCTTGGCTCTGTCAATCAATGTTCCCTAACCCCCAGCATGCTTCACTTCGCTTCACTATACTTGTGGTGGTGGGTGACCGTTTACTCTTGGTTGGTGGTTGACCCCCGGCCTTGCTCTGTAATCCCCCCCCCCCCCACACACACACAGTTTCAGCCGCCTCTTTAGCGCCTCCTCCTCCAGCACAGCAGTGATGAAGAAGGCGGATTCCCAGGGGAGGGAGGTGAAGTACACGCCCCCTGCAGGAGGGCGTATGAAGAAGAGGAGCAGCACCTTCTCCCAGTTCCCCACAGAGAAGTCCAAGGCCTTCGACTTCCTTAACGAGGAGTGAGTAGTGACACTGGCCGCCTCACCACACTCATTCTGCCATGAGTTAGTTCTGTTGTAGCTCTCCTTATTTCTCTCTTGACCTCTGCCACGATAAGTCATGGTCATTCAGTCCATGTATTACACAGCACTTCATTGATAATCATGGATAACATTCTTATACTCCTAGGGCTGGTTTCCCAGGACCTATATTGGGATAGTTCTGGACATCAAAGCCTTTTCATTGGAGAATCTAATTCGACAGTGCTTTCTAGTCGAGGGCTAAGTGCACATAATGTAATTGTTTGTAATGAAAATGGCTTTTTGTCTTGTCTCCTTGTCAGAATGGACCCGTGCTCCTCTCCGTCCCGTAGGGAACAAAAGAAGGCCCAGTACAGACTGGTCAAAGCCCACATGCAGAAGGAGGACGGACAGGTACAGGCCCACGGATGGAGTCTACCCAGCAAATCTAAGGTGAGAGGCAGGCAGGTAGGCAGGCAGGTAGGCAGGCAGGTAGGCAGGCAGGTAGGCAGGCAGGCAGAGAATGAGAGAGACAGACGGAGAATGAGAGAGACAGACCGGCGGAGAATGAGAGAGACAGACCGGCGGAGAATGAGAGAGACAGACCGGCGGAGAATGAGAGAGACAGACCGGCGGAGAATGAGAGAGACAGACCGGCGGAGAATGAGAGAGACAGACCGGCGGAGAATGAGAGAGACAGACCGGCGGAGAATGAGAGAGACAGACCGGCGGAGAATGAGAGAGACAGACCGGCGGAGAATGAGAGAGACAGACCGGCGGAGAATGAGAGAGACAGACCGGCGGAGAATGAGAGAGACAGACCGGCGGAGAATGAGAGAGACAGACCGGCGGAGAATGAGAGAGACAGACCGGCGGAGAATGAGAGAGACAGACCGGCGGAGAATGAGAGAGACAGACCGGCGGAGAATGAGAGAGACAGACCGGCGGAGAATGAGAGAGACAGACCGGCGGAGAATGAGAGAGACAGACCGGCGGAGAATGAGAGAGACAGACCGGCGGAGAATGAGAGAGACAGACCGGCGGAGAATGAGAGAGACAGACCGGCGGAGAATGAGAGAGACAGACAGGCGGAGAATGAGAGAGACAGACAGGCGGAGAATGAGAGAGACAGACAGGCGGAGAACGAGAGAGACAGACAGACAGGCGGAGAACGAGAGAGACAGACAGACAGACGGAGAACGAGAGAGACAGACAGACAGCGAGGGACCGAGAGAGGGAGAACGAGAGAGACAGAGAGACAGCGAGGGACCGAGAGAGGGAGAACGAGAGAGACAGAGAGACAGCGAGGGACCGAGAGAGGGAGAACGAGAGAGACAGACAGACAGCGAGGGACCGAGAGAGGGAGAACGAGAGAGACAGACAGACAGCGAGGGACCGAGAGAGGGAGAACGAGAGAGACAGACAGACAGCGAGGGACCGAGAGAGGGAGAACGAGAGAGACAGACAGACAGCGAGGGACCGAGAGAGGGAGAACGAGAGAGACAGACAGACAGACAGCGGGGGAACGAGAGAGACAGACAGACAGCGAGGGACCGAGAGAGGGAGAACGAGAGAGACAGACAGACAGCGAGGGACCGAGAGAGGGAGAACGAGAGAGACAGAGAGACAGCGAGGGACCGAGAGAGGGAGAACGAGACAGCGAGGGACCGAGAGAGGGAGAACGAGAGAGACAGAGAGACAGCGAGGGACCGAGAGAGGGAGAACGAGAGAGACAGAGAGACAGCGAGGGACCGAGAGAGGGAGAACGAGAGAGACAGAGAGACAGCGAGGGACCGAGAGAGGGAGAACGAGAGAGACAGAGAGACAGCGAGGGACCGAGAGAGGGGGAGAGATTTTTTTCTTCTGTGTCCTTTCAGGTAGTGAACGGAGGCCCAACAGAGAACAAAGAGAAGAACCTACCTGTGCCAGTCTACCTGAGGCCTCTGGACCAGAAAGATGCTTCTATGAAGGTGAGCACAGCACACACTGGGATTAACTTCATTTTGATCTGTGTAAATACATTTTTGTGCGTAATGCAACATTTGAATACCAAGTTGTCATACACAAGTATAATACATGTTTTGCAGTGGAGGCTGCTAAGGGGAGGACAGCTCATACTGTAATAATGGCTGGAACGGAGCAAATGGAACCCATGTGTTTGATGTTGTTGATAGCTTTCCACTTATTCTGCTCCAGCCATTACCACAAGCCCGTCCTCCCCAATGAAGGTGCCACCAACCGTCTGTGGTGTATGGAGCTTTTTAAATACAATTTAAATAAAGTTTATGTTGAAGTTTGATTGATTTTATTTATTGATATGTCTGCAGCTGTGGTGTGCTGCGGGTGTGAACCTGTCAGGAGGGAAGATCAGAGAGGGAGGGTCCATGTTGGAAGGACAGAGCAGGAAGGGCTCTGTGAGCAGTCTGGACCAATTAGAGACAGAGAACAAGGTAAGGGGGATGGGTTTTGAGCATTTTGGCCAAGGGGGGTGTACCCATCAGGAGCACCTTTACAGAAGGGGGGTGTTTCATCAGGATCACAGGACAGTATATGGAAACTTTATACAATAAAAGTGTGTTTAAAACAGCTTTACTGTTTTTGAGAACTTGTACTAAAAAATGACTGCAGAAAGAAGACTGAATAGTAATACAAGCAGACACAAGTTAAAGCTCTCATATTTACTAGCACTGGCCTCAAGCCCCCATGACAGGGCTCAGTCAAGTCAACATTGTTACTAGTGGTGGTATAATGGAGGCCTTCCTCATGATCAGTCTGTCCTGTCCTTGCTCCAGGAGCAGGAGCTGCGTCTGCAGGAGGAGATGTCCAGCAGGGTGTGGATCTGTACCAGTACCCACTCCTCTACTAAAGTCATAGTGTTGGAGGCCAACCAGCCCTCTGACCTGCTGGACAGCTTCTACGCCTGCAACTCACACGTCCTCTGCATCGCCAGCATACCAGGTGTGTGATGTTTGTGTGTAGTGTGTGTATGTTTGTGTACAGTTTATGAGGAATCTATATTATTAAGATATATACGTATGTATGTATGTTTCAAGATGGGTCTGTGTATGTCAGTGTTGGCTGGTGTCACTTTAAATCAGATGAAGGGGTCATTGTAATGTCTGGGATGGAATTAATAAAACAGTTGTGTGTGTGTGTGTGTGTGTGCTTGCTTCTGTGTGTTTTCACGTCTGTTTCTCAGGTGTGTTGGAGACAGACTACCCTGCAGGGGAGGAGCTACCTGTACCCCAGGACCAGGAGGCGGGGCCAGTTGATGGCGTTTCGTTGACGGGTAGCGTGGCCAGCCTGGGCTCCACGGGCAGCGACGGCGCCATGGCAACGGAAGGGACCACCGCCGTCCTCCAGATGGCCAACGCAGGGGTCAATGACCTCCCGGCCCAGCACAGCTCAGGTAACACAGACACAGGAACTGGCCCCGGTTCAGGACATTAAAGCAGTGGTTCTCTCCATCACTAGTCCTGGAGAGTTACAGGGGCTGCAGGCATTTGTTCCTGCCCAGAACTATAACATTTGATTCAACCAGGAGTAGTTGAACGAGGGGTTTTAGTGCTGGCATTTTCACACTTTCACTCACATTAAAACTGGGGTATGCCCTGGGTTCACATTAAAACGGGGGTGTGCCCTGGGTTCACATTAAAACTGGGGTATGCCCTGGGTTCACATTAAAACTGGGGTATTCCCTGGGTTCACATTAAAACTGGGGTATGCCCTGTGTTCACATTAAAACTGGGGTATTGCCTGGGTTCACATTAAAACTGGGGTATGCCCTGGGTTCACATTAAAACTGGGGTATGCCCTGGGTTCACATTAAAACTGGGGTATGCCCTGGGTTCACATTAAAACTGGGGTATGCCCTGGGTTCACATTAAAACTGGGGTATGCCCTGGGTTCACATTAAAACTGGGGTATGCCCTGGGTTCACATTAAAACTGGGGTATGCCCTGGGTTCCCCCCTCAATCATCCTTTTGTATCTGATACATACTTAATGTAATCTTTCCTCTCCATATATTCCCCCTACCTCCACCCAACAGTGGATCTGTCCAGAGAGCCCAGTCCGGCGGAGGATGGGGTCCCCACGGCGGAAGAGGCCACAGAGGCTACAGAGGAGGTGGAGGAGAGCCAGGGGCTGGACGTCAGTCAGCCAGGCATCTACACAGAACACGTGTTCACAGACCCTCTGGGAGCCGGCCACCACGAGTCCTCCACTGCAGACACACAGAGGTGAGACCGTCTGACCTGGTACCAGTTAGTAGTAGTATCAGAATGTGTGACTTTCTTAAAGGGTGTTTGATAGACTAAAGCTCATCAGCCCAAAGAAATTTCCCCTCGGGGATCAATAAAGTACCTCTCTATCTCTCTATCTGCTCTGTCTTTCTCTTTGTCTCCCAGGGACCAGGAAGGGGAGGGCGAGGGCGAGGCGTCTCATCCCGACAACGTGCTCCCTGCTGGGGACGACGTCCAGAGGATGAGCAGCGCCCTGCCCACCATGTGGCTGGGGGCACAGAACGGATGGTGAGGACAAGGGAGGGGTCACCAGGGCCACACAGGAATAAATTAATATGGAATAAACAGTAGGATCTCTCTGATCAAGAAAATAAAAACGCGTTATACTCTTCTTGCTGTTGTAATTTCTCTGTTCAGATTTTTTTGGGTTTATGCATCCTGATCCGTATAGTTATCTGTAGCCAATCTTATTTGGGGATTGTGTTTCCTTTATCTTTGTCTCCTCCCTCTCTAGTTTGTACGTTCACTCGTCTGTGGCTCGGTGGAGGAAGTGTCTCCACGCCATCAAGCTAAAGGACTCTATCCTCAACATAGTGTGAGTACTCTATCCTCAACATAGTGTGAGTACTCTATCCTCAACATAGTGTGAGTACTCTATTCTCAACATAGTGTGAGTACTCTGAGGTCATTTATATACATGATCGATGTTCATACGATTTATTGATTATTTCACACACAAAGGTTCCCAAAGAGAGACAGACAGCACTTGTAGTGAGTATTCAGGCCATGTATATCTCAACAGACAGCACTTGTAGTGAGTATTCAGGCCATGTATATCTCAACAGACAGCACATGTAGTGAGTATTCAGGCCATGTATATCTCACCAGACAGTACTTGTAGTGAGTATTCAGGCCATGTATATCTCACCAGACATGTCTGTGTGCTCTCTGTCTGCAGGCATGTGAGAGGAAGAGTCTTGGTTGCCTTGGCGGACGGCACGTTGGCTATATTCCACAGAGGCCTGGGTAAGGATGCATTGATTCAAGCCATATTGATAGATAGATAGATAGATAGATAGATAGATAGATAGATAGATAGATAGATAGATAGATAGATAGATAGATAGATAGATAGATAGATAGATAGATAGATAGATAGATAGATAGATAGATAGGTACTTTATTGATCCCCCGATGCAGGTTAGCGTTTTTCCTAATGAATCTTCTAGCTGGCCGAGCCACAAAGTAATACAATATTATTTTAAACCTAACCTTAACCACACTGCTAACCCTAATGCCTAACACTAACCTTAAATTAAGACCCAAAAGCAAATGTGTGTTTTCATGAATTTTTACAATATAGACAATTTCGACTTTGCAGCTGGCCTATCTAGCGGAAATCGCTCAGTTCTGACTCCAGGACCAGACTCTAATAAACGTCATCTTGCTATTGTGATGTTCCCTCGAGTAAAAGGGCTTAGGAGCCATTTTGTGTCACAAGCATATCGTTTCTCACATGTGTGTTTCTCCCTATGCAGATGGACAGTGGGATCTGACCAACTACCACCTACTAGACCTGGGCCGGCCGCACCACTCTATCCGCTGTATGACGGTGGTGCATGACAAGGTGTGGTGTGGCTACAGGAACAAGATCTACGTCATCCAACCCAAGGCCATGAGGATAGAGGTACATCATCTGACATGCTTTATACTGTAAAACTTATGATGGTGGAAGGGGAGAGAGTGTAAAGTATTTTGCGTTTCGGAAAAGGGCTAGATAAATGTGAATCCTTATGACTTCCCCCACAGCTGTTAGAAAACTTTCCCAAAATTCCCAAAAGGAAGTTTCATAAAATTACGCTAAAGTTATTGCATAATCTCCATTTTGGTTTTGAGATGTTTTGTAGTTCTAATTGTTGTAGTTATACTTTTAAGTATTTCATCCATTAAATTGATATCGCCCCTCTGGTGACTTATTCCACATAGGTTAGAATAACTACAGCCACTTTGTCCTTTGAGATCTCAGTGTCTTATATTTCTTGTGATCTAACGTGTGTATTCTCTCAAATGTAGAACTACAATCACATAGAATATACACTGTATATCGGCCCATGACGTCTGTACAATATTTAATAGTGAAGGAGTCTGGTTTAACATGGTTATAATGCTATCTTATCTATTTCCCCCTATGTAGAAGTTGTTTGACGCCCACCCCAGGAAGGAGAGCCAGGTGCGTCAGCTGACCTGGGTGGGAGATGGGATCTGGGTATCCATCCGCCTGGACTCCACCCTCAGACTGTTCCACGCCCACTCCTACCAGCACCTCCAAGACGTTGACATAGAGCCCTATGTCTCGAAGATGCTGGGTACTCTACATTGACTCACTGTTCAAATCAATAAAGCTTTATTGGCATGAAGTATTGACATTAACAAAGCAGAGGAGTTTTAGGATGATGGATGAAAATTACATTAGTTTCAATAGAATGCATGGGGAATACACAAATTAATGATTGTGCTTAGAGCTCATGTGGTGATCGTATTACTGCCACACCGGCAGTCATGAGTAATGACCGTAGTCAAATTCCACATGACCGTTGAGTCACGGTAATCTCCTCGTATGCACTCTGGACATGCGTTGGTTGAACCCAACTCACTAACGACCATCAGGTCGCTAACTGCCTGGTACTCAGCACTCTATTGTCCCTCTAACCACATACCACGTCTGTCTGTCTGTCTGTCTGTCTGTCTGTCTGTCTGTCTGTCTGTCTGTCTGTCTGTCTGTCTGTCTGTCTGTCTGTCTGTCTGTCTGTCTGTCTGTCTGTCTGTCTGTCTGTCTGTCTGTCTGTCTGTCTGTCTGTCTGTCTGTCTGTCTGTCTGTCTGTCTGTCTGTCTGTCTGTCTGTCTGTCTGTCTGTCTGTCTGTCTGTCTGTCTGTCTGTCCGTCCACACTGATTGCAGTGGATTTAACAAGTGACATCATTAAGGGATCATAGCATTCACCTGGTCAGTCTATCATGGAAAGAGCAGGTGTTCTTAATGTTTTGTACACTGTCAATTCAGCATGAGTTTAAGCAGTGTTATGACCCTGTCCTTTCTTCTCTCCCCTTTTCTAGGTACGGGTAAACTGGGCTTCTCCTTCGTGAGGATCACAGCCCTCATGATATCCTGTAGCCGTCTGTGGGTGGGAACAGGAAATGGTGTCATCGTCTCCATTCCACTGTCAGAAGGTAAGACATACAAGCTACATCTCAGTATTCCTCTCTCACCTTCCCCTCATTCATTGTTCCTTGCCCCTTGAAAATGTTCAAGTCCCTCAAAAGACTAGGTTTTCTAACAATGGAACAATCAACAAATATGTTTCAAGCCACTGTATAAAGCTGTTGGATGGTGAAAAGGTGTATCCACTTTAACTTGGCCCATTAATTGATGTTTATTGAGTGATTTCCACTTGATGGGCTAGCTGCAAAGTCAAAATTGTCTATATTGTAAAAATTCATGAAAACATGAATGCGCTTTTTGGGCTTAATTGAAGGTTAGGCATAAGGTTAGCAGTGTGGTTAAAGTTAGGGTTGAATAGCTTTGTGGCTGTGCCAGCTAGTGGTTACCCAGTACATGAGTCATCCCAATAAATACCAACCAGCTTAATGAACACTCATACAGTGAATGAAACGGCTCCAGTAAGCTGTCTGTAAAGGACTCTCTACTCCTCCACTGCCCCATATATCCCCCCTCTTCTCCTCCCTTTTTCACTGAAGGGGTCTCAGGGGTGAGTCTCCATCACACAGCAAGCTTAGCCAGGCTTCTCTCTTTTTTATGCTACTCTGTGTCTCTCCCTTTCTCACTCTCTTGCATCTTCTCTTTCCAGTCTACTTCTCTTTCTCTCCTCCTTTACTCATTCCTGCTGGCTGTCTTTCCCTCTCTATTTGTAGTGCTTCTATTCCTAGTCAGTTCCATATAGCTGCATCTTCTCCTCTTTCCCTCTCTACCCTTCTATCTCTCTATCCTCTCTCCATGTATTTGGGCCTGGATTGTGCTCTTTGGCCAGTTCTGGTCTCTTCCTGCCTGTTGTTTCTGATCCTAGTAGTGGGTCTCTGGTCTCTCCCTAACCTCTGTTCCTCTCCAACAGTCTCCTGTATTCTAGTGCACAACAACAGTTTGGTTTCTGCATCTCTATGAAGCTAAACAGACAGACCTAACTGACTGTTTCATTGTCTCTGCAGGGCAATCACAGTCGTTGTCGCTCTCTTGACGACCTATAACATATATATTTTATTGAACTTGTCTGTATTGTTGTAGCTAAATGTTTCACTCCATTCATTAATTTCATAATGACTCCTAACTTTCCAAGTGTAGCATTTTTACAGCGTGACCTAGGCTTCGAGTCTACTGTATGTGTTTTCAGGATGGCCTTGCAGTTACTGACTGACATTTCAGTATCTACAATATCCTTTCCATTAATCTCTTTCTCTCTCTCGCTCTCTTCTTTTCAGTCTTCTTCCCGTCTTCACAAGCACTCTTTTCTTTCTGTCTGAGTCATGTTTCACCCCCTTGTTCCATTATGACACATGCAGTCACCTGTCTGTTCACTCCAGGCAAGAGCTGGGCTGTGATGTCATCTTAGTGCACCCATGGCCTTGTGGTATAATTGAGCAATAAGGCCCGAGGAGGTGCGGTATATGGATAATATACCACGGCTAAGGGCTGTTTATATGCACGACGCATCGCGGACACAGCCCTTAGCCATGGTATATTGGCCATATATCACAAACCCAGAGGTGCTTTATTGCTATTGTAAACTGTTTACCAACGTATTTAGAGCAGTAATAATACATATTTTGTCATACTCTTGGTATACGGTCTGATATACCAAGGCTGTCAGTCAATCAGCATTCAGGGCTCAAACCACCCAGTTTATAATGGAGGCTTTGAGGCTTTGCAGTGTGCCGCTTGCTACGGATGGATAACAAGCTAAATGGAGCCACTTCGCAAAACATTACAGTTAAGAAATTCTTTCGTTAAGGCCAGGAGTTTTTCCTGACCACATGTTTTTAACTCTATAGTTGTCTTGTTGTTGTTGTTATGATGTTGTAGCCAACAAGACAGCAGGTGCCATGCGGGTGTACAGTGAGGAGCGCTCGGAGAGCACGTTGCCAGGCAGCTTCGTGCCCTACTGTTCCATGGCACAGGCACAGCTGTGTTTCCACGGACACAGAGATGCAGTTAAGTTCTTTGCAGCCGTCCCAGGTAAGCAACAAGGGCTAGTGTTCATTAAGGCGTGCAACAAGAAACATTTTGCAAGGGAAAATTAAAATGGTTGTGCCCAGTCTTTGTGAACATGACCGAGTATTGAACTCAGGAAGTGCTCAATACTTAACTTCCTGTTACAGGTCAGGTGATCCCGCCCTCCGGACCCGGAGGGGATTCTGGGTTGGATGACCCCGCCTCTGAGTCGTCTGACACAGTGACCTCTGAACCTGCCAAAACCTTCCTGGTCATGAGTGGAGGAGAAGGCTACATCGACTTCAGAATGGGTGAGTAGAGTAGAGTAGACGTGTGTGTGTGTGTGTGTGTGTGTGTGTGTGTGTGAGTATGACGTTGTATGACGTATCTCTCCTCAATAGGTGATGATGTAGGAGAGGTGGATGGCAGCCTATCGGAGCCCACCATGAAGCAGGCCACCCCAGCCAAACCAGAACGCAGCCACATCATCGTCTGGCAAGTCACTTCCTGCCAGGAGTGAGCCAATCACAGACTGCCACATCACTACCGGGTCGCACAACCCCCCTCCCCAACCCCTGCATGGCCCTGCACTTAGGTTTTAAGTTGTTATTATTGATATTATATTATTATTAGTACTGTGGATGACTTATTGATATTATTATTACTATTGTGGATGACAACACTGTCTGTTTTAAATGTATCCATGAATTTGTTGCCCTAATGTGGGCCAGGAAATGGTGAAGTCAACTCCTGATAACTGAACATGGGATAGATCCGTGCAAATAATGTTGTTGACACTTCAAAACCCCCACATCAAACTTCTATCTCAAACAGACCGTTTCAAAAATGCTTGCTATTTCCTCATAGAGGATGATGTTTGAGCTGGCCATATAATCCCACACCATTCTGTTGGGATACTCCCACACCATTCCAACATAGAAAATCAACTTTTTTACATATTCAATTTGAAAAAATTGGAAGTAAAACTATTTCACTCATATTGTCATTAATTATAGGTCATATTTCATTGAAATCTGGAAACACTGGACAGTTACTTTGAAGGGACAGGCTTACTATGCCAGGTTATTACATATGTACTGTGCCACCAAGGATCAAATAACGTCATTTTCCTGTGAGGCAAACTTGTAAGGTATTTACTGCACATACAATAATGGCACAGGATGAACAAATAATGAATTAGATGAGGAACTGAATTATATTGATTAAGATGAAATTAGATAAGGGAACATCAGTATTGTATGTTTAGAAACAAAAGTGAATGGTTGTGGTTTTGCACTGAATTGATTAAATCTTATTTTGTAAAGTTATGATATGGGACTGTATGTGTGTGGGCATGAGTTCACTGTCTCCTTTACCGTGTCGAGCATTTTAGATCGTAACCTTTGAACAAAACAGATTTATTTTTGCTACCTTCGTGGTGTGGGTAATGTAAGCAATGTTTGGGCACCTATGTGTGTAGAGAGGACTATGAGATGTACTGTAGGGTCCTGTTCCAATACTTTAAAAAGCCTTCCTTATTTCCTCCTTTCCTTTAAATAATCGTGGAGAAAGGATCCATTTTGAAGTATTGGAATGGTGCCGAAGTTATTATCAGCCTGCATGGGGAAGTCCTGTACTGTATCTCCGTCCAAATGTCTGCCTGCTCTGCCATTTTGGAACAAACTCTCTCTGTTCCGCCATTTTGGGGAAATGTGCTCCTGCTGCAATTTTGGGTCTTCCCTCATGCTAGAGCTCCCTGGCACTTTAAAACATAATGTAGGCCGTCCGTGGTAATGTACACTTATACTAAAAATGTTAAGGGAAAAGGGCGTAACAGACTATTTATTTATGTCAAGGTGTACCCAGTTACCAAAAGAATATTAAACAAACGTCATTAGTAACTAACGTTATCCATTTGCATCTTCTCTGGGGGTTTTAAGTCATAATAGCAATGATTTGATGATGAATATATATTTTTTAAGGTTTCATCTCTGAAAAATACATACTGTATATTTCACAGGGAATTTGTTAATGAAAGTGTTTACGTTTCACCTTAAAAATCTTTGTCCACACAGCACTGAGATTGCTTTGTGATTAATTTGTTTTGTGTTACAAATGCATTCAAATAACTTGAAGACAGTTTGTTTTTTTTTACTTTTGATTTTGTGCTTTTTTTGTACTTGTCTGTGAGACACTTCTATAAATGTATCTGTATTTTGATGGTGTCTGTAACCTGAAAGCAGAAAAAGTGTTTCATTTTTATATATTTGAAGAAAAAAACTGGGTTGGGATTGGTTGGGCGTCGGTCTATTTATTTTCCAATAACGTTAATATCGTGTTGTAGCCATTCCAGTATTTATTTTTCTTATTGAGCCTCGGTGGTTCAGAATGTAACTTTCTACATGAAAAAACATAGGAGAATATTCAAACTGTTAAACCAATGGGTTTGTCTGATCAGTAATAATGGTGCCATAAAATGAAATTGTGGTCAGTAGAAAATGTAAAATACACAAGGATCAAAGCTAAACAGGCCAGTAACATCTGTGGACTGACCAGGAGAACAACACATTCATTGTACTAAGCTATGCATGTTTTTTTTTAAAGAACACTGCTATCTATTGGTTGGTTCAAATCCCTGTTAACTGCCACCGTTTTGGGTGGGTGGGTGGATGTCTGCATGTGTGTGTGGCTTGCATTTGAGTGAGTGTTTGTGCGTGTGTGTGGGTGGGTGTGTGTGCGTATGCATATGTGTATCTCCAGTACCCCAGAGGATGGTCTGTAGTATGTACCAGGCCTTTCTCTGGGCCCCTAAAGCCGTACGGCCATAACTGTGGTTTCTCTTGGTAAATGTTTGCTAAAACAGCATCATAGCCTTATTTTTAACAATCTATTAAACTCAATTTCATGGGGAATTCATGATGTTTGATTTATTGATTCAGTTGATTGATTCATTTATTTATTGTTTGATTGACATTTATAAGTCAAGTTAACATAGAAGATGTGCGTCAATGCATTCCACATATGACAGCCAGGAAGCGGCATAACATCACATAGAAATACTACATACAGTCGTATGCAAAAGTTTGGGCACCCCTGACAATTTCCATGATTTCTATTTATAAATAATTGGGTGTTTGGATCAGCAATTTCATTTTGATCTATCAAATAACTGATGGACACGAATATTTCAGTAGTGAAATGAGGTTTATTGGATTAACAGAAAATGTGCAATATGCATCAAAACGAAATTAGACAGGTGCATAAATTTGGGCACCCCAACAGAAAAATCACATCAATATTTAGTAGAGCCTCCTTTTGCTAAAATAACATCCTCTAGACGCTTCCTATAGCCTCTAATGAGTGTCTGGATTCTGGATGAAGGTATTTTGGACCATTCCTCATTACAAAACATCTCCAGTTCAGTTAGGTTTGATGGTTGCCGAGCGTGGACAGCCCGCTTCAAATCAACCCACAGATTCTCAATGATATTCAGGTCTGGGGACTGGGATGGCCATTCCAGAACATTGTACTTGTTCCTCTGCATAAATTCCCGGGTAGATTTTGAGCAGTGTTTTGGGTCGTTGTCTTGTTGAAATATCCAGCCCCGGCGTAACTTCAACTTTGACTCATTCTTCAACATTATTCCCAAGAATCTGCTGATATTGAGTGGAATCCATGCAACCCTCAACTTTAACAAGATTCCCAGTACCGGCACTGGCCACACAGCCCCACAGCATGATGGAACCCCCACCAAATTTTACTGTGGGTAGCAAGTGTTTTTCTTGGAACGCTGTGTTCTTTTGCCGCCATGCATAACGCCCCTTGTTATGACCAAATAACTCAATCTTTGTTTCATCAGTCCACAGCACCTTATTCCAAAATGAAGCTGGCTTGTCCAAATGTGCGTTTGCATACCTCAAGTGACTCTGTGGCGTATGTGCAGAAAAGGCATCCCTTCTCCTTGTGCAAAGTGCGCTGAATTGTTGAACGATGCACAGTGACACCATCTGCAGCCAGATGATGTTGTAGGTCTTTGGAGGTGGTCTGTGGGCTGTTTTTGACCGTTCTCACCATCCTTCGCCTTTGCCTCTCTGATATTTTTACTTGGCCTGCCATTTCTGGCCTTAACAAGAACTGTGCCTGTGGTCTTCCATTTCCTCACTATGTTCCTCACAGTGGACACTGACAACTTACATCTCTGCGATAGCTTTTTGTAGCCTTCCCCTAAACCATAATGTTGAACAATCTTTGTTTTCAGGTCATTTGAGAGTTGTTTTGAGGCCCCCATGTTGCCACTCTTCATAGGAGAGTCAAAGAGAACAACAACTTGCAATTGGCCACCTTAAATACCTTTTCTCATGATTGGATGCACTTGTCTATGAAGTTCAAGGCTTAATGAGCTCACCAAACCAATTGTGTGTTTCAATTAATCAGTGCTAAGTAGTTACAGGTATTCAAATCAACAGAATGACAAGGGTGCCCAAATTTTTGCATAGCCTATTTTTCACATCTGATTTAATTTCATACAACTTAATATTGCTACACTAAAAATCTTTGTCTGGGCAATACCCCAGTACTCAGCTTTTATTAGAAAATGAATGGCATGCCACTGTGATCATTTTCTGTGACGACAGAGTAAATTATTATGCAGCCTCAGAGGGGTGCCCAAACTTTTTCATACGACTGTATATATTGTGAATTATAATGTGACCTTAAACCTAGTGATAACCTGTTTCAAATGCAGAAGTCTAAAACAATATATTCACTTTTTATCTCAATGAGACAAATGTGTTGTAAAAAGTAGAGTAAAAATTGATAGATGAGTGACACAAATCCATTTGCAGCATTCAATTAGTCATTGGCATTTTGAACAGTTTAGTCATGCATGTCCCATTCTCTACCAGTAGGGGACAACACTACTCTGTACGCAGTCAAGGGCTACAGCACCTTAAACTACTTCCATGAAATTCTATTGTGATGTAATTTTACCCCTCCTCCCACTCCCTGCTCCACCCACCTCTCATTAGCCATGCTGGGGCTGTGCCCAGTCTATCCTACACACATATGTACGCGCACGCCAACGTGCTTGGTTGTCTGACGTCACGCATCCCAGAGGGGATTCTGAGTCTGTTATGTAGCCTAGCGAGCTACTGCTACTGTTGCCATTTGTTTCAGCTGTTTCCCCTCAGAGGGATGATGGTACTCTTAGAAAAAACACCTCTGACGTTCAATAGCCTGGTCTGCATCGTTTAAATTGTTTATGAAGGAAGAGACCGTTATAGTACACAGTCAGAACACCTCTGGCATGACAGCCATAGCTAGTGTTTATGTAGATACATCTGTGCTTTGGTGTTCCACTCCCTCTCCTCCATCTCCCTCGCCTCCCTTTCCTCCCTCTCCTCCCTCACCTCCCTCTCCTCGATCTGCCTCTCCTCCGTCTCCTCCCTATCCTCCATCTTCCTCCTTCCTATCCTCCATCTCCCTCCTTCCTCTCCTCCATCTCCCTCCCTCCTCCTCTCCTCCATCTCCCTCTCCTTCCTCTCCTCCCTCACTTCCCTCTCCTCCATCTGCCTCTCCTTCCTCTCCTCCCTCTCCTCCATCTTCCTCTCCTCCATCTCCCTTTCCTCCATCTTCATCGCCCTCTCCTCCATCTTCATCTCTCCTCTCCTCTCCTCTCCTTACAGTCTATACTAACCTAACCTATCTCCCAGACAAGCTCAGTCTATCCTACCCTATTTCTCTCTCTCTCTCTCTCTCTCTCTCTCTCTCTCTCTCTCTCTCTCTCTCTCTCTCTCTCTCTTTATTTCTGTCTAGTGGTCTCAGACAGAGGCTGGGGTGGGATGAGGCTGGTACCTGTGTCCTTCTCTAGTCTTTCTATTTCACTGCCCCTGGCGGTATGTCCACCCGTCTATCCAATCTGTCTGTCTAACCCTGCCTCGAAACCAGCATAACTCTGCCTCTCCTATGGAGGTATTATGGTAAGGTTAAGAGGTTCACTCATTACACAGAGATGAGATGAGAGGAGAGGGCGGTTGGCATGGTTTCTCTTTAGTGGCTGATCCTAATGCAAGATCACGCAGGCGGAATCCATTGCCTACCAATGTAGCTGACTGATCCCTTTTCTCAGGTGCCACTGTGACTGGAAACACAACTATGTTTTCACCCCCAACCTGCTGTTCTGGAAACAAAGCGGTGATGATGCAACAATACTGGTGGAGAGGAGAAGTACAAATAGAAGATTGGAGGGAGAGAGAGAAGTAAAATGATGGATGAAAGATAAGATGGAAGAAGAAGAGATAGATGGGGATGGGAGTTGTGAAAAGTGAGAGATAAGGGAGAAGAGAGAGGGTGATGACACCTAGTGACAGAAGAGGGACTTGGCCCTGCTGCCAGAGAGGGGAGTGAGGATAGAACAGAAAATGAGAGGGGGGAGAGGGAATATGAGAAAATATTGAGTGAGGGGGAGATTTTAAAGGATAGAGGAAAGAGGAGAGGCGAGAGAGAGATGCTGCAGACTGTCAGAATTGTCCCAAGAGAGAATTTCAGTTGAGGACCAGTAAACAAGACCCGACCTGAAACCTCCTGTTTGTGTGTGTATGTACAGCAGCCTATGTGTGAGTGTGTGCACGCCTATGTAATTATGTGTGTGAGCACGTGCACAAAATGTCTCCCACCTTTGCCTCTCCAAAAAGTGTTCAGCCACAATTTTTGGGCTGTATTCTAAAGATGGGGGTGTAGCAGCTATTGTTGTTAATGTGTGTAAAGATGCTCACATGTCCCGCCAGACATTTAACACGTTGTGTCTCCTCCAAGGAACCTGACTAGACACAAAACACACATATACAACCATATATTGAACTCTGACCCCATAGAGGAATTAATGTACGCTCATGTCCAGTTCAGTCCAGCAGTGACTGGTTCCCTCTCTTCCTTTAATGACCATCAACGGGGACAGGAGGACAACAGGACCATACAAATCACCCTCTCCCCTATTCTGAAGTGGGGATGTGTGTGTGCATGCGTACATGTGCGCTGGTGTGTGCACACATATGTTTATGTTGTTATTATGTGTGTGTGTGAATGTGTGTGTGTACCTCCTCCAGTGCTGTGTGATTCCTGAATGAGGAGTGTGTGCCCACCCGTGGAAGCGTGCAGTACTTCACAGTCAAGACTGCAGTAAGCATTTTCCTAGCCAGCACAGCACAGCACAGTACAGCACTGTCAGGAGGCACAACACAATGCACACAAATAAATGGCTGTGTCTGGGGATCCTCTGTGAGTTATTTGTAGAGTGTGACTGAAGCGCTGAGGGGTTGAGAGGGGGACGGTATTCAGCGTAACACCATGTGCTCTGTGAGTGAGGGAGGTCACGTCCATATGGGTACAGGGGAAAGAGACTGGTTCCTTCTATATTTATGCTGTCTAGGTGTACTCATGCATTGGGGTTTTTGTTCAGCGGCCACTTTTTCATGTTTTCTGAGCCTTGAGAACTTGGAACTGTGTTTCTCACTCCCTCTCTCTCTCTCTCTCTCTCTCTCTCTCTCTCTCTCTCTCTCTCCGTTTCTCTCACTCCCTCTCTCTCTCTCTCACCCCACCTCTCCCTCTCTCTCTCTCTCTCTCTCTCTCTCTCTCCGTCTCTCTCACTCCCTCTCTCTTTCCGTCTCACTCTCTCTCCGTCTCTCTCTCACTCCCTCTCTCTCTATCTCTCACTCCATCTCTCTCTCTCTCTCTATATATGTATATATACAGTGGGGAGAACAAGTATTTGATACACTGCCGATTTTGCAGGTTTTCCTACTTACAAAGCATGTAGAGGTCTGTAATTTTTATCATAGGTACACTTCAACTGTGAGAGACGGAATCTCACAAAAATCCAGAAAATCACATTGTATGATTTTTTAATAATTAATTTGCGTTTTATTGCATGACATAAGTATTTGATCACCTACCAACCAGTAAGAATTCCGGCTCTCACAGACCTGTTAGTTTTTCTTTAAGAAGCCCTCCTGTTCTCCACTCATTACCTGTATTAACTGCACCTGTTTGAACTCGTTACCTGTATAAAAGACACCTGTCCACACACTCAATCAAACAGACTCCAGCCTCTCCACAATGGCCAAGACCAGAGAGCTGTGTAAGGACATCAGGGATAAAATTGTAGACCTGCACAAGGCTGGGATGGGCTACAGGACAATAGGCAAGCAGCTTGGTGAGAAGGCAACAACTGTTGCCGCAATTATTAGAAAATGGAAGAAGTTCAAGCCAGTCTCCAGACCTGAACCCAATAGAAAATCTTTGGAGGGAGCTGAAAGTCCGTATTGCCCAGCGACAGCCCCGAAACCTGAAGGATCTGGAGAAGGTCTGTATGGAGGAGTGGGCCAAAATCCCTGCTGCAGTGTGTGCAAACCTGGTCAAGAACTACAGGAAACGTATGATCTCTGTAATTGCAAACAAAGGTTTCTGTACCAAATATTAAGTTCTGCTTTTCTGATGTATCAAATACTTATGCCATGCAATAAAATGCAAATTAATTAATAAAAAATCATACAATGTGATTTTCTGGATTTTTGTTTTAGATTCCGTCACTCACAGTTGAAGAGTACCTATGATAAAAATTACAGACTTCTACATGCTTTGTAAGTGGGAAAACCTGTAAAATCGGCAGTGTATCAAATACTTGTTCTCCCCACTGTATATATATATATATATATATATATATATATATATATATATATATATATATATATCTCTCCCTCTACCCCCCCTCTCTCTCCATCTGGTCTCTCTGACAGCGCTCCAGAGTTACTCTGTGGAGATGGGAGAAACTTCCAGAAGGACAACCATCTCTGCAGCACTCCACCAATCAGGCCTTTACGGTAGAGTGGCCAGACGTAAACTACTCCTCAGTAAAAGGCACATGACAGCCCGATTGGAGTTTGCCAAAAGGCACCCAAAGGACTCTCAGACCATGAGAAATAAGATTCTCTGGTCTGATGAAACCAGGATTGAACTCTTTAGCCTGAATGCCAAGCGTCACTTCTGAAGGAAACCTGGCACCATCCCTATGGTAAAGCATGGTGGTGGCAGCATCATGCTGTGGGGATGTTTTTCAGCAGCAGGGACTGGGAGACTAGTCATGATCGAGGGAAAGAACAACGGAGCAAAGTACAGAGAGATCCTTGATGAAAACCTGCTCCAGAGCGCGCAGGACCTCAGATTGAGGCAAAGGTTCACCTTCCAACAGGACAACGACCCTAAGCACAGTAGGAGTAGCTTCGGGACAAATCTCTGAATGTCCTTGAATGGCCCAGTCAGAGCCCAGACTTGAACCCGATCGAACATCTCTAGAGACACCTGAAAATAGGTGTGCAGCGACAGTCCCCATCCATCCTGACAGAGCTTGAGAGGATCTGCAGAGAAGAATGGGAGAAACTCCCCAAATACAGGTGTGCCAAGTCACTACTGTTTTTTTAACTACATTATTTATACTATAGTTAACTGTAAATACTGCAGTATGCTACAGTATAATACAATATATACTACAGTAAATACTACAGTTCTCAAAAACACTATAGTGAATTCTACATTAAAGTCTGCAAAAACACTACAGTGAATACTATAGTATTTATACCATAGTATACTATTGTGTAAATACTATAGTATTTATACCATAGTATGCTATAGTATTTTGGCATGGGATGTGAGAGTGTAAAACAATGAGGTGCTGTGTGTGTGTGTGTGTGTGTGTGTGTGTGTGTGTGTGTGTGTGTGTGTGTGTGTGTGTGTGTGTGTGTGTGCGTTCGTAACTATGTGTGTGTGTACAGTATGTAAGTAAGTACATTTGTGCATGTGGTTCTGATTGTGTGTCTGTGTCTGTGTGCGTTCGTAACTATGTGCATGCTTCTATGTCTTAGTGTGTGTGTCTGAGTGTTGTGACATGAGTGAGTGACATCAGCACCTAGTGGAGCGTGACGGTAGCAGGAGAACATGGGTAATATGACACTCTCTCTCTCCTTTATAGATCCCCCTTGGCTCCTTGTCCCCGGCTACTGTTACACACATGACAAACACACACTGCATGCTGCTCTCACTCTCTCGCTTAACTGTCATTCTCTGTCTCTGTCTCTGTCTCTCTCTGTCTCTCTGTCTCTCTTTCTCTCTCTCTCTCTCTCTCTCTCTCTCTCTCTGTCTTTCTGTCTCTCTCTGTCTCTCTCATCTCTGCCTTCTCGTCTTCCACTTCTCTCCCGTTCCTTTCTCAATTCACCCTTTACCCTTTTCTTAGTTCTACCCATTCCTCTCTGATTCCCTCTCTCCTTCCCTCTCTCCTCTCCTCTCCCCAACCCTTCCTTTCTCCCTCTCTCCCTCCCTAGCTCTCCTCCCTTCCTCCAGCTCTCCTCTCCCCAAATTTTCCATCCCTCCCCTCTTCTGTCCCATCCCCATTTACCCCTACCAACATGTACAGATGACCTGGACTAACCTGTACCCCCGCACATTGACTCGGTACCGGTACCCCCTGTATATAGCCTTGTGTTACTTTTTTTATTATTTTTTACTTTAGTTTATTTGAAGTAAGCATTTCACGGTAAGGTCTACACTTGTTGTATTCAGCGCATGTGACTAATAAAGTTTGATTTGATTTGATTTTTCCTCACCCCTCTCTCCCACTGGACCTAAAGCTCCCCTGACCTTTCCCCAGTGCCATGCCCTGCCAACCATCACCCCCTCACTCTGATCACACTGACGACCCCTGAAGCCTCAGCTCAGGGGCAAATACTGACTCTGTTACATCAAATGTCTGTAGGCTGTATAGATTGATGGATGGATGGATAGATAGATAGATAGATAGATAGATAGATAGATAGATAGATAGATAGATAGATAGATAGATAGATAGATAGATAGATCTATTCGCCAAGCAGCTACAAAAAAACACAAAAGACAGATACACGATACATGATACATAGTGCGGCAGTATGAAAAAGTATAAAAATACAAGAAGTCTGGAGTGCAAAAAGCTATAATTGCATTGCATTGTATGGGTGAATGGCTGAATGTGTACACTATACATTGTTACAGAGTAACAATGTAAAAGTATAAAAATATTGCAAGTTGATATAGATAAATAAGGAATATTTGCATGGTTAACTATACTATACAGGTCGATGGCAGAGAAATACTTAAATAGCTAAATGTGCGTATGATATAAGTGAGGGTAATAATAGTTTACTTAATATACAGTCTGGTTAAATGTACAGGTAAGTGAATATTTTCATGGTTACATTAACCGTACAGGTAAATGACAGGAAGAGATACTTAAATAGCTAAATGTGCGTATGATATAATTTAGGTTCATAATAATAATAATAATTCCCTTAAAATACAGTGCTTAGTGCAGGGTTTAATTACAGATAAATGCATGTGTTGCACATTCGATATACTAAAAGCAATGAACAACTTTTAAAACTGACAGGATACTAATATGCATTCCTGAGTGAATGACTACATATGTTCAGTCCAAGAATTACTTACAATATTGGACATGATATGATATAACAACTGTACATGAATATGTATATACAGTCCTGAATGAATAAATCCTGAGTGAATGAGTGATTACAGACCAGCGTTACTCACGGATGGATGCATAATTGTTAAAACTAGGTCCTAACACCCCAACAGTTCCAGGTCTATGTTGCCGATGGCACGGCACCCCGGTGAGGCATTAAATAGTCTAATAGCCGTCGGCAGGAAGGACCTCCTGTAGTGCTCTCTGGCACACCGTGGTGGGATCAGTCTGTGACTGAAAGTGCTCCTCTGCATCATAACCATGGCATGCAGAGGGTGGGTGACGTTGTCCATGATGGCCAGCAGTTTGGCCAGGATCCGTCTCTCCGCCACCTCCTCTAGAGTGTCAAGGCTAAACCCCAGAACAGAGCTAGCCTTCCTGATCAGCTTATTTACCCGAGAAGCATCACCGGCCTTTATGTTAGCGCCCCAGCACACCACTGCAAAAAAGATGGCTCTGGCCACCACAGACTGGTAGAAAGTATGCAGTAGTTTACTGCAAACGTTGAAGGACCTGAGCCTCCTCAGAAAGTAGAGCTGGCTCTGGCCCTTTTTGTACAGAGCCATGGTGTTACCAGCCCATTCCAGCCTGTATGGACTCCCAGGAACTTGTATGACCCAACCATTTCCAGATCCATCCCCTGTATAGGGACTGCAGTCAGTTGGGCCTTGGTTCTCCTGAAGTCCACCACCATCTCCTTTGTTTTGCTGATGTTGAGCTGAAGGTGGTTCTGCTCACACCACACCACAAAGTCATTGATTGTGCTCCTGCACTCCTCCTCCTGCCCACCCCTGATGCACCCTACAATTGTGGAGTCATCCAAGAACTTCTGTAGGTGGCATGTTTCAGAGTTATATCTGAAGTCCGACGTGTAGAGGGTGAACAGGAAGGGGGACAGGACCGTTCCCTGGGGGGCCCCTGTGTTGCTCACTGCCCGTTCTGACACACAGCTCTGTAGCCGCACAAATTGTGGCCTACCGGTCAGGTAGTCCGTAACCCAGGAGACTAAGGGTGCTTCCACTTTCATCCTCTTCATCTTCTCACCCAGTAGCAGGGGCTGAATGGAGTTGAAGGCACTGGAGAAGTCAAAAAACATAACCCTCACAGTGCAACCTGCGTTGTCCAGGTGAGAGTAGGCCCTCTGCAGAAGGTAGATGGTTGCATCATCCACCCCGATGTTGCGCTGGTATGCAAACTGCAGGGGGTCCAGTGATGTACACACCAGGGGTCTGAGGTGAGCCAGGAATAACCTTTCCAGGGTCTTCATGATGTGGGATGTTAGTGCTACAGGTCTGAAGTCATTCAGGACAGTGGGGTGCGCCTTCTTGGGCACTGGGACCAGGCAGGATGTTTTCCACAGCACAGGGACCCTTTCCAGGCTCAGGCTAATGGTGTTGGGGTGTGTGTGTGTCTTTGTGTGTTTGTGTGTGTGTGTGTGTGTGTAGAGCATTATGTGTATCTTTGTATGTGTGTGTGTGTGTGTAGAGTATTATGTGTATCTTTGTGTGTGTGTTGGTTCTTTGTGTGTTTCCTCATACGCGTCTCACACCCTTTGTTTTGTCTGTCATCACCCTTTGATGAGAAGGTGAATATGAAAGCTTCCTCCTGTTCATTTCAGCACCCTCTCAGACCTGTGTGTGTATATGACGTAAACGGAATGACCAACAGCTGGAAAGGTCGTGAAATGAGCAGCAAGCCACTGCTGAAAGGTTTCCAGATGGTCTGTTTGTATATACAGTATGTGTGGGTTTATGTTCGTGCGAGGATGAAAGGGGTGAGCTACTGATTAGTCCAGACCCAAAAAAGGTGTTACCCTCCTGGGTTGAAAATCTGTCAACCTTGGGGGTAAGCTAACTCAAGCCCCATAACACCTTGAGTGCGAGCTATAGTGGGAAGTGGAAAAGTGGGGCGGAGGGGGGTGTAGGGGAGAAGTGGACTGTGAAATCAGGCCTACATTTGGAGAGGGGACCCAGTCAGCGTGGGTGGTCCTGTCTAAAAGATGTATAACTTGACACCATGAACGTGTTACTCACTAATATATACATAGACATTCTATAGATACAGAACACGTGCTGTGTACATTTATGGAGTGACTCTCTATACAACTGCAGAGAATATGCGACTTACAGTATAATACAGCGGGTGAAATAAGTATTGAACACGTCACCATTTTTCTCAGTAAATATATTTCCAAAGGTGCTATTGACATGAAATTTTCAGAAATTAAGTTATGTGTAATAATGTGAAATGACACAGGGAAAAAGTATTGAACACATGAAGAAAGGGAGGTGCAAAAAGGCATGGAAAGCCAAGACAACAGCTGAAAACTATCAGTAATTAAAAAGCAATCCAGCCCCCTGTCAGTGCAAATGAACATCAGCTGGTTCAGTCCCAACTGATGGCCTACAAAAAGGTCTCATTGCCAAGGTGTCACACAAGATACATCTCATGATGGGTAAAAGCAAAGAGCTGTCTTGAAGCTGTCATTACCAACAAAGGCTTTTGTACAAAGTATTACATAAATATCAGTAAGTGTGTTCAATACTTTTTCCCTGTGTCATTTCACATTATTACACATAACTTAATTTCTGAACTTCTTTGTTTTGGTTTGCATCTGGTGAAAATTTCATGTCAATAGCACCTTTGGAAATATATTTACTGAGAAAAATGGTGACGTGTTCAATACTTATTTCACCCGCTGTATAGCCTAAGCACTGCATCTTTTACACAATCACCAGTTGTGAAGTGATTAAATGGGCCACTGGAGAAATGTAAATGAGGACTAATTGTATACTTTAGCTCATTTAAAGTGTACACCATGAAAATATACAGATTATTACTTAATCAACATAATATATATCCTAAATGATGAATCACCAATCCTACATGTTCTGACATGTATGAGGTGTGTACTGAAGTGACCAACAGTTTGTTTTTCCTGAAAACAACATCTGGAAAACAGTCAAGTGCTAGATAGAGGTGTGGGCTTCCTCTTTTATTTGAAGGTGTGCGTGAGTGCGTGTGTGTGTACATGCATGCATGCATCATCCTCAGACCTGTAACCTACATTTGTTTGTATTGGCTACTTTCCAGACAAGGGCAACTTCACTTTCCATGCAGGGCCTACACAGAGTGAGTACAAAATGTGTTGTTTACTGTATGAGTAGTCTGCCAGTGGATGCTATGTATGGCATGGTCATAGAGGTATGGCAGTCACTATGCTACAGTCTGGACCATAGAATGGGCTGACGTCATATAATAAGTAGGCAGGGATATCAGCAGGCCTGAGGTCACCAGACCTTAGCCCTGACAGACAGGATAGGGTTGACATGGAGCAGGAGACGCCCAGCCAGCCCAGTGTCACATTGCCACACTGACATGTCAACACCTAGGGATGGGGCTGAAAGGTTAATGTATGGATTGGACTGAGTTTTTGACTGTTTCTCTATCACAATGTCTCTGTCTCTCTGTCTCCCTCCCTATATCTCTCTTCATAACATGTCTTTGAGTGAAAGGAGTCTCTCTCTTTGTGTTCTCTATGAGTTTCTCTCTGCTTATTTCTTACCCTCTCTCTTTCACACACAGTAATATAGAACACTTTCCCACTCTCTGTCTTCAGCACCCTCTCATGTACTGTATATTATGGTGTGGTTTTGTCATAGAGTCTCTGCTTTGTGGTAACATCTGCTAGTCTGCATTACCCCTGGAATGGATATGAAGTTTATACATTCAATGATGCAGGGCTCAACCGAAAAAGTGAAAGTACATGCACGCACACAAACACAAGCACTGTAGAGCAGTGAAGAGTTCAATCTAACCGTCCCTCCCATGCAACCATGTGCTGTTTGGGAGATATTATATTCATATTCGACTCTGAGGAATGCAGAACATTGCTGACTACATCTATTTTTTCAACACAGGCTTGGATCATATTGGAAAATGCAATTCAATATATGCAGACTAAAAAGCGGAGGCAACTGCTTAGCCTAAAAATAAGTACAATGATTTAAGAGGAAGACGGTATCAGAATCTGTTTGGCTCTAAGCTCATACAGGACGCCTGATATCCCTGGCTTCTGAATTTCATAAAAATACACATGGAATGTGGGCACAGACACACATAGAGAAACACACATGCAGACAATCTTATCCCTAACACAATCTCTCTCTCTCTCTCTCTCTCTCTCTCTCTCTCTCTCTCTCTCTCTCTCTCTCTCTCTCTCTCTCTCTCTCTGTGTGTCTCTCTTTGTCTGTGTCTCTGTCTCTGTCTAAAATAAAATACAACGTAGCTTACAAAGCTGGCCCAGTGATAATTTGGATTTTTACACATATTTTCCCCATCCACTGAGAATTATATTCCCATACAAGGACCCTACACAAGCATGTTTGTATGTTTGTATAATATATTGTAATCAATGTTCTGTACGGTATAATATATTGTAATTAATATATATTGTAATCAATGTTCTGTATGGTATAATATGCAAACTCTCCCAAATGAGTCATTATTGGTTGCATTGACATGGACAGATGTTAGAGACTTGCCTGAACATGCTCTGATTCTGTGTGGACTATGTCATAAGACAGAGAAAATACAACTTCTCCTTCTCTTTGCTCCGCTCCCACTCTCAAGAATGTCCCTGTATTGTCTTTCAGATTACTTCATAGTCACTTTCCCTAACAACCCATCACTAACTGGCAACAACAGCAACTTCACCAGAACTTTTCCAAGTAGTCTTCCACTTCTACGTGTCTCCACCACTAACACCACCACTCTAACACAAGCCCCAACACATTCACTTTCAGACTAAACCACCGACAGTTTCTTGGGCTCTTTGAGATACAATCTCCTCTGAAACTCAAATTTATTAGGCTCCCTCCCCAGAGACGTGAACCCTGCGGCTCGTAAATATCCCACTAAATTATAGTCTTCTTTCTTCCAGCACACCCTGACACGTGAAATACAGCAGGGCTCCCTCCCTCTGTTTCCTAGGGCCTTCCACGCCCTCTTTCTTGACTTTTTGGGTACATCCTAAATTGCATACTATTCCCTATGTAGTTCACTGCTTTTGACCATGATCTGTGGCCAACAGTAGTTAGTTACTCATGTGACAGTAAGAGAGATCACTGAGAAACATCATTCCCTTTGATGGCTGATGGGAGAAGTAGTGATGAATCGTGGGTCAGGAGGAACAGCGAACACACCAGCGGGTCCGTTTTTATTCCCTTAGTCCTTGAAAAGAAGTGGCTTTCATGTGAATCCCAGCGACTGTGGTGTGAAATAGATGATAAAGTAGGAATCAATAGGCCAAGGTGATAGGGCAGGATATGGTCCAGAGGCTCTAAACCACTGAACCAGACAACCGTTGAGCCCTCTCAGATCCAGTTTCATGTGATACATTTGGACACTATCACAAGCTAACACTACAATCACACATTCACAGGCCCAACACACAGGTCATTCATAATGATGAGGGAAATTAGATTGCATGGAACTGTATCTGTGTATAATATGAATGTTGAGGAAATGTGATATCTAAACACAATGACACAGAGAGATAATGATGATGTTGGAGTGGAATTCTAAAACAGTAACCATGGAGTGGAATGGGCAGTGTAATTACATTACAATCGACCCATAAAGCCTTGGAGTTTGTGTGTGTGTGTGTGTGTGTGTGTGTAGGGCTATGAATCATAGGTCAAAGTGTTTGACAAGCTTTCACTCTAAAAACGGACCTACTCAAAAAGACATAGTTCCATTTACCTGAGCACACAGACTTGTATAGAAACCTTTTCTGATGGCACTGCAATCACTTTCATGAGAACAAAAAAATGTATTGCATTTTTTTATCCATATTTGATTGAATATATCCGCTGACAAATATATCTTCTTACTTCTTTATAACAAAACAAAACCCTGCTAGAAAATCATCCGATTACCACTTTATATTGGTGAATTTAACAGTAGTACTGTGTCTAAAGTCTATACCATGGCACTGTTATCTACAGTATTTTGTGCAGACTGACATGAGTCTTGTCCTGGAACTGAGCGATTTCCCTTTAGATAGGCCTGTTTTTCCTGATAGATCATTTGTCCATGTCTGTGTAGTGTCATCTTACGTTGTGACATTTAAGTGTGTGTGTGTTGGAATGTGTGAACCAGGCTACTCCCTTTAAGGAGTGAGCTCAGGTTTGAGGGATTCATATACCCTTGAGGCAATAACTGGTATTTGGGTTGATTGTGTTCATCCACTATTCCACACAGATGACAAGGGTTGTTTGGCTGCCATACTATTTATTTTTGGCCAGCTCTTCCCACGATAACTGAAATGCTGACAAAACCATTTTGAAATCAACAAAGGCGGTACATCCAGAGAATGATTGCTCAATACATTATGGATGACTAAGGACCGATCATGGTCCATACACACCGACACAGTCGTGAAGAGTGCATGTCAATACCTATTCCCCCTCAGGAGGCTGAAAAGATTTGTCATGGGACCTTAGATCCTCAAAAGGTTCTACAGCTGGATCATTGAGCGCATCCTGACTGGTTGCATCACCGCTTGGTATGACAACTGCTTGGCATCCAACCGCAAGGCGCTACAGAGGTTAGTGCTTATGGCCCAGTACATCACTGGGGCCGAGCTTCCTGCCATCCAGGACCTCTATACCAAGCGGTGTCAGAGGAAGGCCCTACAAATTGTCAAAGACTCCAGCCACCCAAGTTATAGACTGTTCTCTCTGCTACCGCACGGCAAACGGTACCGGAGTGACAAGTCTGGCACTGACACTCAAACACACGCACGCACGCACGCACGCACGCACGCACGCACACACACACACAAAGCACACACACACACACAAAGCACACACACACACACACACACACACACACACACACACACACACACACACACACACACACACACACACACACACACACACACACACACACACACACACAAAGCACACACACACACAAAGCACACACACATGCAAATTGACACCACACACACACATGCATTCTTTCACACACTTCACATACACTGCTGTTTATTATCTGTGCATAGTCACTTTACCCCTACCTACATGTACATATTACCTCAATTACCTCAACTACCTCGTACCCCTGCACATTGACTCGGTACCGGTACCCCATGTATATAGCCACGTTACTAACCTGTACCCCTGCAAATTGACTCTGTACTGGTACCCAATGTATTTAGCCACGTTACTAACCTGTACCCCTGCATATTGACTCGGTACCCCATGTATATAGCCGCGTTACTAACCTGTACCCCTGCATATTGACTCGGTACCCCATGTATATAGCCACGTTACTAACCTGTACCCCTGCATATTGACTAGGTACCCCATGTATATAGCCACGTTACTAACCTGTACCCCTGCATATTGACTCGGTACCCCATGTATATAGCCACGTTACTAACCTGTACCCCTACACATTGACTCGGTACAGGTACCCCATGTATATAGCCTCGTTACTAACCTGTACCCCTACACATTGACTCAGTACTGGTACCCCATGTACATAGCCACTTTACTAACCAGTACCCCTGCATATTGACTCGGTACCGGTACCCCTTGTATATAGCCATGTTACTAACCTGTACCCCTGCATACTGACTCGGTACCGGTACCCCATGTATATAGCCACGTTAATAACCTGTACCCCTGCATATTGACTCGGTACCGGTACCCCTTGTATAAAGCCACGTTACTAACCTGTACCCCTGCATATTGACTTGGTACCGGTACCCCATGTACATAGCCACGTTACTAACCTGTACCCCTGAATATTGACTCGGTACCGGTACCCCATGAATATAGCCGCATTACTAACCTGTACTCCTGAATATTGACTCGGTATCGGTACCCCATGTATATAGCCATGCTACTAACCTGTACCCCTGGCATGGCATGGCAACATGGCAACCAGCCTCACACCTCAACAACAAACAGCCATAAATCACAACCAGAATAAACTTGATAAAGTTTCAGGCTCCCCAATTTCACTCCAGATTAAATTAACCAAATGCATATTGGAATGTCAAACAGTTTGTGGACAATGTGGCTAAACACTCATTATTATGATCATATCATATCATAATCACATATACACATTTTTCATTTAAACATTTCCCTTTAAGCTCTTTAACCATGTAAGTGTAATGAATTACGATGGGGGAGCCCTGTTCAAGGTGTAACATCAGAATACATATAAATACACATACATTTTAATGATGATAATTGGTGGCGTAGTCGGCTGAACGTTAGGCCCATTAGAATGCTGGGTCACAGCTAGCAGGGGCATCAGTCAGTCAGCAGGGCTATTAGTGACTAGATAAACTGCTGCCGCCCACGGATTAGCAATTAGCTACTGTAGAGGCTTGGGCAATAACCACCTTGGGAGTTTTCCTTTTGCTTTTCACAGCTCTCTCCCTCTCTCTCTCTCTCGCTCCCTCCCACTTTCTCTCTCTTTTTTTGTTAGTCTCTTTCTCTCACCCTCTCCTTCTCACCCTCTCTCCTTATCTCCCTCTCTTTCTTTTCCTCTATCATTTCTATTTCCTCTCTCTCTCTCTCTCTCTCTCTCTCTCTCTCTCTCTCTCTCTCTCTCTCTCTCCCTCTCTGTCTCTCTCACTCTCCCTCTAGCTGTGTCTGGCTGTCTCTCTCTCTCTCTCTCTCTCTCTCTCTCTCTCTCCCCTCTCTCAGTAGTAATCTAATTTCCATCTGTAGGAACATAAGCCTTTTAAGGGAAACTTGCAGGCTAGCTGGGCTATTCCATAAGCAAATATTCACGCCAAGGAAGTGAACTTGTGGAATGCTGAAGAGGCCAGGACGCTCTCCTACTGAGAAGCAGCTCTCTGTCTCTTTCTTACTCTCTCTCTCACCCACTGCTCTCTCTTGATCTCTCAGATCTCTCTCTCTGTCTGCGCTCTTTATTTAATTTCAGCTTTCTCTCTCTTTTGTCTCTCTAAGGCGCCTCTTTGTCTTATAGCTTCACACCTCACAGAGACAGCACTGGATGATACATTGTTGCCGATAATGTAACAATCTCAATGTTGGAAACATGCATTATATCTCCAGTGCTGCTCTTCATATATACTTCACTGTAGAGTAAACCATTCCACAAAACATGCTAATAGTGTAGCCATAAACGCACATAGCCTTCTCTAGCACCTCTTGTCCTTATTTTAGCTGTACAGAGTGTTGTTGTGTTTACACAGTAAACATGGAGGTGTTAGGCAGGCAGGCTGGTTCGCTGCTGTCTAAATGCCATGACCAGGACATGCTGCTAATTCCCAGGATGCGTACTCAGAGCATACGCTGACCAGCTGGCAAGTGTCTTCACTGACATTTTTCTCTCCCTGACCCAGTCTGTAATACCTAAATGTTTCAAGCAGACCACCATAGTCCCTGTGCCCAAGAAATGACTGCCGCCCTGTAGCACTCACATTTGTAGCTATGAAATGCTTTAAAAGGCTGGTTATGGCTCACATTAACACCATCATCCCAGACATGGACAGATGACACAATCTCTATTGCACTCCACACAGCCCTTTCCCATCTGGACAAAAGGAACAACTACATGAGAAGGCTGTTCATTGACTACAGGTAAGCGTTCAACACCCTAGTGACTTCCAAGCTCACCACTAAGCTAAGGACACTGGGTCTGAACACGTCCCTCTGCAACTGTATCCTGGACTTCCTGACGGCCACCCCCTGGTGGTGAGGGTAGGCAACAACACATCCGTCACGCTGACCCTCAACACGGGGCGTGCTTAGTCCCCTCCTGAAGTTCCTGTTCCGCCCGACTGTATGGCCAAACGCGACTCCAACACCATCATTACATTTGCAGATGACACAACGATGATGAGACAGTCTATAGGGAGGGGGTCAGAGACCTGGCAGTGTAGTGCCAGGATAACAACCTCTCCCTCAATGTCAGCAAGACAAAGGAGCTGATCGTGGAGTGCACACCTCCATTCACATCAAGCACACCTCCATTCACATCGACAAGGCTGTAGTGGAGCGGGTCGAGAGCTTTAAGTTCATCGGTGTCCATATCATTAAGGACCTATCATGGTCCAAACACACCAACACAGTCGTGAAGAGAGCACGGCAACGCCTCTTCCCCCTCAGGAGGCTAAAAAGATTTGGCATAAAAAGTTCTACAGCTACACCATTGAGAGCATCTTGGCTGGCTGCATCAACTCTTGGTATGGCAACTGCTTGGCATTCAGCCGAAAGGCACTACAGAGGATAATAATTTATGAAATTTCCCCCCCGGGGGATCAATAAAGTACCTATCTATCTATCTATCTATCTAGGTACTGCCCAGTACATTACTGGGGCCGAGCTCCCTGCCATCCAGGACCTCTATAGCAAGATGTTAAAAGACTCCAGACACCCAAGTCAAGACTCTTCTCTCTGCTACCGCACAGCAAGCGATACCGGATCGCCAAGTCTGGTACCAAAATGTTCCTAAACAGCTTCTACCCCCAAGCCATAAGACTGCTGAAAAGTGAATTAAGTGGCTCCCCGGACTATTTACATTTTTTTTTGCACTGATTCTTTTGCACACACACACACACACACACACACACACACACACACACACACACACACACACACACACACACACACACACACACACACACACACACACACACACACACACACACACACACACACACACACACACACACACACATACTGTCAGGCTCTGGCCATAGAGAAGCCTATTTGCTTCTCTATGTAGCTATGGTCAGAGTCTGACAGTTCTATTCTTTCTGTTTCTGGTGGTGGGTTGTGTTGGATCCCTAATTAGAGGCAGCTGCTGTGCATCGTCTCTAATTAGGGATCCTACATAGGTTTACATGTTCCACACCGGGGAGGTGGGTCATTGTATATTTCGTTATATATTTCGCAGTCACAGTGACAGTAAGTGTGCCACATTTATTACGTCTGTTCCTTCGTGTTTGTTTGTGAACGTGACGTTTTGTCAATTCGTGTTTTGTGTTTCAGTAGTTCGCCATTTGTGTTTTGTTATACATAGTAAAATATATTATTACATAGTATAATAAATTATGTCGAACTACTATCCCTGCGCTGCATATTGGTCTCTCTATGCACCCTCTCGTGGCACATACACATACATTATACTACCGTTCAAAAGTTTGGGGTCACTTAGAAATGTCATTTTTTGGTCCATTAAAATAACATCAAATTGATCAGAAAAACAGTGTAGACATTGTTAATGTTGTAAATGACTATTGTAGCTGGAAACGGCAGATTTTTTATGGAATATATACATAGGTGTACAGAGGGCAGTTATCAGCAAAAATCACTCCTGTGTTCCAATGGCACGTTGTGTTAGCTAATCCAAGTTTATCATTTTAAAAGGCTAATTGATCATTAGAAAACCCTTTTGCAATTATGTTAGCACAGCTGAAAACTGTTGTGCTAGGTGCAGTGAGCCATATCTTCCTCTGTCCAGTATTTGTTTTCTTGGGGCCTGCCTTTATTGGCCAGTCTGAGATATGGCTTTTTCTTTGCAACTCTGCCTAGAAGGCCAGCATCCCGTAGTCGCCTCTTCACTGTTGACGTTGAGACTGGTGTTTTGCAAGTACTATTTAATGAAGCTGCCAGTTGAGGGCTTGTGAGGCGTTTGTTTCTCAAACTAGACACTCTAATATACTTGTCCTCTTGCTCAGTTGTGCACCGGGGCCTCCCTCTCCTCTTTCTATTCTGGTTAGAGCCAGTTTGCGCTGTTCTGTGAAGGGAGTAGTACACAGCGTTGTACGAGATTTTCAGTTTCTTGGCAATTTCTAGCATGGAATAGCCTTTATTTATCAGAACAAGAATAGATTGACGTGTTTCAGAAGAAAGTCTTTGTTTCTGGCCATTTTGAGCCTGTAATCGAACCCACACATGCTGATTCTCCAGCTACTCAACTAGTCTACAGAAGGACAGTTTTATTGCTTATTTACTCAGCACAACAGTTTTCAGCTGTGCTAACATAATTGCAAAAGGGTTTTCTAATGATCAATTAGCCTTTTAAAATGATAAAGTTGGATTAGCTAATACAACGTGCCATTGGAACACAGGAGTGATGGTTGCTGATAATGGGCCTCTGTACGCCTATGTAGATATTCCATAAAAAATCTGCTGTTTCCAGCTACAATAGTCATTTACAACATTAACAATGTCTACACTGTATTTCTGATCAATTTGATGTAATTTTAATGGACAAATAAATGTGCTTTTCTTTCAAAAACAAGGACATTTCTAAGTGACCCCAAACTTTTAAACGGTAGTGTATATGTAGTCACTTTACCCCTACCTACATGTACATATTACCTCAATTACCTCAACTACCTTGTACCCCTGCACATTGACTCGGTACCGGTACTCCTTGTATATAGCCTTGTTATTGTTATTTTATTGTGTTCATATTTTCCTTTCTTTTTTTAGCAATTTCTTTGTACTTTTTAACACTGCAATGAAGGGAACGGTCTCGTAAGTAACCATTTCACGGTAAAGCCTGTTATATTCGGAGCATGTGACAAATACAATTAGATTTTATTTGCTGAGCTATGTGATGTAACCGAATGATTGACATTAAATATATGATGTAATATCCAACAAATTGAAAATGCATCCAAATGCCTATTAATGTGTAACTTAGACTGGCTGACTCAGTGCAGTCATAGACACATTCAACATTTTAAAGGGCATACTTTACTGTTTGCAGTGTACTCGCTGACATTGTTGTTTTTAATCATAATTCGGATCGTTTTATGCAGCGTAGCCTAGGCTGTAGACTGTGCAAACATTAGCGAAATGGTTGAACATTTGATTGACTCTGCTATGTAAACATTTGCTGAATGTCTAGAAGGTGGAAAACAGCATATCTCCTTCTACCAGCCAGGTTATATAATATTAGCCAAGTAAGTTCCAAGCTAGAGGAGACACTGGGAATGTGTGACTAGGACTAGGTGGATAGTACAGAGTGTGTGTGTGTGTGTGTGTGTGTGTGTGTGTGTGTGTGTGTGTGTGTGTGTGTGTGTGTGTGTGTGTGTGTGTGTATTTAAGTGTGCGTTGCATGCGTGCATTGGTGTGTGTGTGTGTGTGTGTGTGTGTTAGTGTACATCAACTTGCCCGTGTGTGTAACTCACATCCTGATCCCACTTTACTCTATGTAATAACTATCCCTCCATCCCTCCATCCTCTGTGCCGTGTCGTAGTGTGTGTTTTATGACACGCCTTCACACCCCTGAAGGTCACCACAATAGCTCTGTGGCTTTGTCCCAAATGACACCCTATTCCCTATAGTAAACTACTTTTGATCAGAGCTCTATGGGACCTGGTCAAAAGTAGTGCACTAAAGTAGGGTGCCATTTGTGATGCCGCCTCTGTGTCACACTAAAACAGGCTTAGAACGTACATCTGGCTCCTAACAATATAAAAAAATAAACTCTTCAAATCCTTCCGCTCAGAGATTAAAATGGCTACCAAAACAGCCCAACATTAGCCGCCGATAGCCTGTCTATTGACAAAAAATGAAGGGGACATTCTATTATTTGGAGTGGAGTCATGGTAGACGGGATATGAGAGAGTGTGAAGGAAAGGGGGGAGGTTATTTACACATTTTTATATTTTTATTTTCATCACTTCAGCAGCATGTACCTGTGGATTTATGCCCCATGTCAAATAGCGCTCTGCCCCAATGCTTTATGGGTTTAATATGAATCACGAATCACGGCGGGGGACGACGACAGAGCTACTGTTTTAATATAGGGACCTGCCTTTATTGGCTACGTATGAGAGACGACAGAGCTACTGTTTTAATATAGTGACCTGCCTTTATTGGCTACGTATGAGAGACGACAGAGCTACTGTTTTAATATAGGGACCTGCCTTTATTGGCTACGTATGAGAGACGACAGAGCTACTGTTTTAATATAGGGACCTGCCTTTATTGGCTACGTATGAGAGGCGACAGAGCTACTGTTTTAATATAGTGACCTGCCTTTATTGGCTACGTATGAGAGACGACAGAGCTACTGTTTTTATATAGTGACCTGCCTTTATTGGCTACGTATGAGAGACGACAGAGCTACTGTTTTAATATAGTGACCTGCCTTTATTGGCTACGTATGAGAGACAACAGAGCTACTGTTTTAATATAGTGACCTGCCTTTATTGGCTACGTATGAGAGACGACAGAGCTACTGTTTTAATATAGTGACCTGCCTTTATTGGCTACGTATGAGAGACGACAGAGCTACTGTTTTAATATAGGGACCTGCCTTTATTGGCTACGTATGAGAGACGACAGAGCTACTGTTTTAATATAGGGACCTGCCTTTATTGGCTACGTATGAGAGACGACAGAGCTACTGTTTTAATATAGGGACCTGCCTTTATTGGCTACGTATGAGAGACGACAGAGCTACTGTTTTAATATAGTGACCTGCCTTTATTGGCTACGTATGAGAGACGACAGAGCTACTGTTTTAATATAGTGACCTGCCTTTATTGGCTACGTATGAGAGACAACAGAGCTACTGTTTTAATATAGTGACCTGCCTTTATTGGCTACGTATGAGAGACGACAGAGCTACTGTTTTAATATAGGGACCTGCCTTTATTGGCTACGTATGAGAGACAACAGAGCTACTGTTTTAATATAGTGACCTGCCTTTATTGGCTACGTATGAGAGACGACAGAGCTACTGTTTTAATATAGTGACCTGCCTTTATTGGCTACGTATGAGAGACAACAGAGCTACTGTTTTAATATAGTGACCTGCCTTTATTGGCTACGTATGAGAGACAACAGAGCTACTGTTTTAATATAGTGACCTGCCTTTATTGGCTACGTATGAGAGACGACAGAGCTACTGTTTTAATATAGTGACCTGCCTTTATTGGCTACGTATGAGAGACGACAGAGCTACTGTTTTAATATAGTGACCTGCCTTTATTGGCTACGTATGAGAGACAACAGAGCTACTGTTTTAATATAGTGACCTGCCTTTATTGGCTACGTATGAGAGACGACAGAGCTACTGTTTTAATATAGTGACCTGCCTTTATTGGCTACGTATGAGAGACGACAGAGCTACTGTTTTAATATAGTGACCTGCCTTTATTGGCTACGTATGAGAGACAACAGAGCTACTGTTTTAATATAGTGACCTGCCTTTATTGGCTACGTATGAGAGACGACAGAGCTACTGTTTTAATATAGTGACCTGCCTTTATTGGCTACGTATGAGAGACGACAGAGCTACTGTTTTAATATAGTGACCTGCCTTTATTGGCTACGTATGAGAGACAACAGAGCTACTGTTTTATATCATGAACAACGTTCATTAATTTTCTGTTGCTGTGTATTCCCTTTCCTACTGTTGAGCCTCTGTGTGTTGGGAGAAGTATTTCTCATATGTAGGCTAATGTATGATCTAATATGAATGAGAGAATATGGCTATTTATTTTTAATGTATGTATTTTCATATGGACATAAATGCTGCAATAACACGTAATCCCTATGGTGCACTGCTGTAGTATGCCATAGTATTATGAGATGTGTATTTCTTTGGGTAATATACTCTCATTCACATAGACTGCACATGAGCCGATCATAGACAGGTGTGGTCTTAGTATATTGAAGACTGCCCGTCTTCAAGTAGGCCCACGTTGGATATACTGTACATCGATAGTGTTTTCAGTTGTCTGTACAAAGCCAACCTGGGGAGGTACTCCCTGAACTTGTGCAATAATGCACATTTTTTATCATTTTGTTTTAAAACTTTACCCGTTTCGTGCCAATCGAAAACAACCCTGATGTCACCGTAAGGTTTAGCATCAACTATGGTCAGCATCTGTATGCAAAAATCTCTGCAAGAATAGGTCTAAGTATCCATAATTCACCAGCTGGGTTGGTAACGATGAGTGGTTGGAACAGGACGCAGTCCAACGCCACCTGCCACACAGTTAGCCAATCACCTGCTCCTTTGGCTTGTTACAAAAAATGTATTACGTTTAAAAAAAGCTTCCAGTGTGTTTTGACTTAATCAAAGATCAAATAAGGACTGAGTAGGTGAGCCATCTGTTTTGGATGTGCTCTCTCTCTCTCTCTCTCTCTCTCTCACTCTCTCACTCTCTCACTCTCACTCTCACTCTCACTCTCTCTCTCTCTCTCTCTCTCTCTCTCTCTCTCTCTCTCACTTTCCTCCCCGGCTCCCTCCCCATGGAGCTTTTACGGGATTGGGAGAGATATTTGTACAGAAGGCGTTCATATGTACTGTAGAGAAACACTCGCTCCCTGATATCTGTTGCCGTTTGCTACTGGGGAGCCTTTAGCTGGATGGCTTTACCAGATGGCCCATGCTGTTTTCTATCATCTATCCCTCTCACTCACAGATACATTCTATCTTCTCCTTTTACAGTTTTTTTCTCAGTAAATTCCCTCTAGGTTGAATAGGTTGAATGACTAGCAGAGGGGTGTGTGTGTGGATGTGTAGGTATGTAGGTGTGTACGCGTTCATTTGCTTGTGTGTGTGTGTGTGTATACGCGTGCATGAGCGTTTGCGTGCTGGCATGGATGTGTGTGTGTGTGTTAGCCTGTTTGTCAGAAGGCTATTAGCCTCCATACAGAGCAGTGTCCTGATCCTGAGGCCCAGGGAGGTGAGTTGTGGCTGTTTGTCACATTAGAGTGGGGGAGCCATGACGCCTGTCCCAGTATAGACTCCTAGCTGTGTCCTGTGACAGGAGCTGTCTGAGGGCCTCAGAGGACATGACAGGCTTGGAAGGCTGCTGCTGTCACTGAAACACTCAAGGCAACAATACATGCACATGCACGTGTGCACACAAAAACACACAAGTACACGTGCGCACACACACACACACACACACACACACACACAGGCACACACATACACACAGGCACACACACACCACGCATACACACACACACACACACACACACACATCACACACACACACACACACACACACACACACACACACACACACACACACACACACACACACACACACACACTAACAGCTGAGGGGAGTCACTTGCTTTTATGGCCGTTGGCTGGATGTCCACCTGTGGCTCACTACCCCCCACAAAAATTATCCACACAGCCCCCGCTTACACCTGCTGTGTGTGTGTGTGTGTGTGTGCCTGTGTGTATGTGTGTGCCTGTGTGTATGTGTGTGCCTGTGTGTGTGTGTGTGTGTGTGTGTGTGTGTGTGTGTGTGTGTGTGTGTGTGTGTGTGTGTGAGAGACTTTCTTCCCTCTCCCCTTAGCTCTGAGCTCATGCTTATTTAAATCTGAAAGCATTTTAGGTCTTGCAAAATTCTTGTTTAACCCAACAGCACCAACACCAGCAAATACAGTATATTGATTATATAACCCCTGACCATGTATTCAAAGATACAAATTGAATTCTCTGTGGGACAGAGTTCGTGCTGGTGCGTTTAGACCTAAGCAGAGATTATTTACATCTTTCTTCCGAGGTGGTTGCGGAATATGTAAATGTGGTGGAGAGAGGACTAGCTGCTCTGCAGGGTTGTGTTCCCATACAGATCACTTGAATTCTGCATATTAATTAATGGAGACATTAACCAGACAGTAACCAACCCTCTGATCCTTCATCTTTGAGGTGACCAGACACACACATTCACACTCGCATGCTCATCAGGCAGCCATTGTGTTGAAGCTGTTAGGCAATCAGTTTGTGGGGAGTAAATAGCCTGCTGTAAAAAGCCCTTCAAAGACAGTCTCACTGCATTCCCTCTCTCTCCCCACTGTGCTCAACATACAAAGCAAACATTGATTGCATTCTCTTCCCGTGTGTGACAACATAACACCGGCATACAACAAACACGTTTATTGCATGTCCCATGTAAAGTACATACATTTGATTTCCAATTACAGCAATGCGGCGCCATCAGTGCTCTGTGTCAGGGCCACTTCATTAACACACAGAATGTAAACAAGGGGGTCGTCACCTCTACGTATACACCGAGAACACCTGCTCTTTCCATGACAGACTGACCAGGTGAATCCAGGTGAAAGCTATGATCCCTTATTGATCCACTTCAATCAGTGTAGATGAAGGAGAGGAGACAGGTTAAAGAAGCATTTTTAAGCCTTGAGACAATTGAGACATGGATTCTGTATGTGTGCCATTCAGAGAGCGAATGGGCAAGATAAAAGATGTAAGTGTCTTTGAGCGGGGTATGGTAGTAGTTGCAAGGCGCATTGGTGTCTGTCAAGAATTGCAATGCTGCTGTGTTTTTCACGCTCAACAGTTTCCCGTGTGTATCAAGAAAGATCCACCACCTAAAGGACATTCAGCCAACTTAACTGTCGGAAGCATTGGAGTCAACATGTTCTGAGGGCAAAAGAGGGGTTGCAACTCAATATTAGGAAGGTATTTCTAATATTTTGTACACTCAGTGTATGATTATCAGAACCACCAACCACTTTCCTAGATTGAATCATAAAAGTGATTGATTGCCGTCAAAACCAAGAAAAGTGCATTCATCTAAATCAATACAGAGCTATAGGGCTCTGATTGGCTCCTGTGGTGTGTTTCTTTGTCATTTCTCATGTAGGGAGGCGAGAGGAGTGCGGTAATGATATTGACTGACTAAGATTGAACTCCATCTCATTGGGTGTGGGGAGCAAGACGTCGTTGGAATACAAATGAGGGTGAACAACCTTTAAACAGAACCTTTAAATGAACCCCAGCTGCCAAACAAGTGTTTTTCTTTCAGAGACGGAGACAGAGAGAAAGGGAGAAAATAACCTCCATCTGTTAATGATTGCTGATGTGCGGTTATCAGAATGGTCATTATGTTCAGCTAGGCCTTTTCTCTGTAGAGATATAACGTTAATATTCCCCGGTCTGCTCGTCTGCTTTCCTGGTCCTCACTGCTTCGGGCCAGAGTGACCGTGTTTATTTTTCCTTTTTCCTGTTTTTTTCCATCCCTTGCTATCGCGCCTCGGCCTGTGAACGAGAGCAGAAGGAGGGGAGGGCACCCGTCGTGCGATGCCAGGTGGGAGAGGGATGGAGGGGAGCAGGGGTTGAGGGAGAGGAGGGTTGCCACTGGCTGGTCCTCCAGTCAGCCCACGGGAGAGAGCGGAGATTGGGCTGGGCTGTGATAAGATAGCACTGACCTTTAGAGAACTGCCATGCAGGAAAATAAGGTTGAAATTTCCAGGTCTCTGACCTGGGTCTGGTGATCGGAGCGGTCACTGCTGCTTTCACAACTGAGAATGACAAATGACACTGGATGTTGGGCTCTTAATATCTCAGAGTTATTCCCAGGGTAATGATATTGATGATGAGATTCTTGTGTTGTTTTAAACGTGTGTCCTCAACTAACATTGTTGATGCTTTATTTGAAATGATTTAGCCAGTACCAGCCCTAGCTATTTGGGGTAAAACTTTTGGTGGTCCCCCTCTTGATGGTAGAGAGATTTCCTGTGAGATTTAAAGCAAATTGGGGGGGGGGGGGGGGGTTGGGGTCCCGCTAGTGGCTGGGGGCCCTAAGCGACCCCTTATATTGTTTATGCCCAGGGCCGGCCCTGGATTTAGCCTATGGGAATGCTGATGGTCTTTGGTCTTAAATGTTGATTATTGTTCATTGTCCATGTCAACTAAATGAAAGATTAATTAGTGGAGGAACATTTGATGAGGCCTCCTCTTTCCTCCTTCCATGACTCTCTGTTGTTAAGACCAAATGTTCCATCTGCCCTTTTTTTGGGATCAGCTGTTATCGCAGGAGGCCACGCTGACAGTTCCTACTATCGCCTACCCTTTACACACAGCACAGGCAAAGCCCACATACTGTATACTACTCAAAGTAATGCAACCCACTGTTACAACTCACTGTCAGTTTTAGTGTGTCCCTTTCGTCACAGGAGCTGGTTTGTTCCACTTTACTAATGTCTAAAGTTTACACTCCACCATCACCCTCTTTGGCCAAACAAAGTGAATGGAAGGTGAAAGGTCATGTACGTGGTGAGTTAGTATATGGCGGGCAACGCTCTGTAGCATAGAAATCATAGGTGGATTGCTGATTGGGTCGGTGGGTGGGATCTGAGAGTATGCAGAGGCCACCAATCATGTGACCTGCTGATAGGGCTCCTCCTCTTTTTGTACTTTCCAACGTTTTTGGCAGGACATCCCTCCCCCTCTCTCTCTCCTTCTTTCCCCCTCTCACTCTCTACCCCCCCCCCCCCCCCCCCCCCTCTCTCTGTCTCTCTGTCTCTCTCTCTCTCTCTCTCTCTCTGTTGGCCGAAGAGGAGGACTGTGTTGTGTACCAGGCCAAGTGATGCAGTGCCCTTTGGAGCTCATCCCATCTTCTGCCTGGGAGATACAACATGCATCAGCAGGGAACAACTTATACTACATCTACCCATTTAACAACTTACACTACATCTACCCATTTAGCAACTTACACTACATCTACCCATTTAACAACTTACACTACATCTACCCATTTAGCAACTTACACTACATCTACCCATTTAACAACTTACACTACATCTACCCATTTAACAACTTATACTACATCTACCCATTTAACAACTTACACTACATCTACCCATTTAACAACTTACACTACATCTACCCATTTAACAACTTACACTACATCTACCCATTTAACAACTTACACTACATCTACCCATTTAACAACTAGCAGTAAAAAGTGCATTGATGTCAAAGCATGACTTACTTCAAAGTTGATGTGCGTGCAAATAGTGCATGTATTTGAAGGTAGGATTTGTTCCATATGTGTATTAGCATACCATTTGAATACAGTGTACATATACGGCTTCCATAAGGGCTTATGAACACCCTTCTAACTAAAGTACATATTTCTCTCTTCCCCACATGAAGTTATATGTCCTCTCTGACAATATTTACACCAAACAGCCTCCTCTCTTTATCCCTGACTCGTTGACTTTTTACAACTCAGGCAAATACGGGTCCACCTTGTACTGAGAGCTATTGGGCTTTGCAACTAGGCACACTCAAACACTGCAGGGACAGACATTACCATTTTCATCTATGCATTTATCCAGATAGGGATGCACAATATGGATCTTGATGTTCACCCTGATCCTTCATTATGATCCATTGTACCAATGTTTCCCAAATGGTGGGTTTGGGACCAGTAGCGTCTCAAAACTGAATTGTGACAAGAAACACTAGTTAGTTTGCAATGTGGCTCACCAGAATATTTGCGTCTTTCAATGGGTTCCAGAGTGCATAACATGTAAAGAACCACAGTCAGATAAATGACTGGAATACAAACCATGATTGATGAAAATTAAGATGTTGTTGGCTTCTCAGACATATTTCTGGCTACTGGGGAATTCTACCATTTGGCTGTTATGAAATGTGTCCTTGTCTCATCCTGAGATGTCTTTATATTTGGTAATATATTCCCACCTCAGATACATCACACCAGAAATAGAAGAAATCAGTAGAAAAACAAGCTTGACATTTGCGACCTTCATTGATCATCAGAGCTCTTGCAACCAATCATACTCCCACCAATCAGTCATACGCCAAGATGTAACGTGGGCTAACAAACCTCCGCCTGATCATCAGAAAACAACTTGTTGAGGAGAGATTTTCCGATAAAGGAACCCAAACATGTATAAAACACGAGACAACTGGACCTTTAAAGGTTTACAGTTGAATTATTTTTCCATTGGGAACGAGATGTTAAAACTGGAATATGAATATGATCCGCCCTGCATGCATTTATGATGTAACATGATTATCGTCAGTCTGAATCAACAGCAGCCTGTTTTAGGTGCCACTGGGGGATTACGACTGGATGTTAAAAATATGGAAACGGGGGAAGGATTTGCCTGTGACACAACAACAACGTTGCCTGATAATGGGTGGAGCAGGCACGCTAAGCCCACTGATCCCATATTTTCTCTATCTGACTAGGAGTGTGTGTGTGTGTGTGTGTGTGTGTGTATTTGCGTGTGTGTATGTGTGTATGATATGAGAGATGAGGGTTTGAGAGAGAGAGAGAGAGAGAGAGAGAGAGAGAGAGAGAGAGAGAGAGAGAGAGAGAGAGAGAGAGAGAAGAGTGTAAGCCACCGGAAGCAAGAGAGAGAGGTCATGGTTGATTATATGCATCTCAACTCAAGTCACCGTGTTCTCGCCTCTTAATGTCAAGTGACAATTAGCCACGTGTGTCACAGTCTACAGCCCCTGCCTACTCTAACAGTACAGTATGTGGCACTGTGTCTGCCCTCAGGGTCACAACCACCGGAACCAGAGAAGAGGGATTGTGCCATGAATGAAGAACCTCAGACTAGTCACTAATTTAGTCTGTTAGTCAGTCACAAGTTGAAAGTCCCAACCACCAATCTGGAATCAGAATAGTTTACGACCTAATCCTAAATTTAACCATTAGAGGGATTACATAACATCTGACCCTAGATTAGTGCTTGGCGGAAGAAACTTCTACCTACCAACCCACTCACTCACTCACTCACTCACTCACTCACTCACTCACTCACTCACTCACTCACTCACTCACTCACTCACTCACTCACTCACTCACTCACTCACTCACTCACTCACTCACTCACTCACTCACTCACTCACTCACTCACTCACTCAAACTGCTCTCCTCAGCAGAGACACAAGAGTTCCAAAGGGATGGGCCACCAAGGCTGGCTGACCAATCAGATCAAGGGGTGGAGGAGTGTTTTTACCCAGCAACAGGCATAGATGGTCTCCTATTGCTTAGGTGGGTAGTTGGAGCAGCCTTGGTCTTGCATGGCTGTGTCAGCCTGTGTAGTATTCACTCTGGCCCTATCTTGATGAGTCACTCATCACTGCATGTTGAATGTTATGGCTTGGTAACCAGATTGAACTTTTTTCTACTTTTCAAAATGCTTTGCATTCCCTTGAAACTGATAAAGGCATTGAGAATGCATTGGTTAATGGTTTGCAGAGGAACTCTGAGTATTGAAAGGAATTCTGAAGTGTTCTTATGCAGAGTGGCAGAGTGGCAGAGTTACAATCCAGCAATGGGTGTTTTGTGTAAACGTTGTTGACACTGTAAAGCGTCGGAGAGAGACAATGAAAGTACATATTTCTGCAAATCCAGTAGATGGGGGACAGACATCTGAAAACGTCAGAGGGGAGGGACGGAGGCAGTGAAAGAGAGAGAGATAGAGACAGTGTGTGTGTGTATGTGTGTTCGTGTTCGTGTGTGTGTGTGTGTGTGTGTGTGTGTGTGTGTGAGAGACAGAAACAAAGACAGAGAGAAAACAGCACATTTTCCTTGTGCAGTAGGAACAGTGCATTTCTTTAAACTTGGCAGTTAACCTGGCAGAGTGGGTGAAACATTTGCATTAACACTCTTCAACCTTTGTTACTGCTGTGGGGAACTGGGCTTGAATGGGTTGTCAATAAAATAACAGACAATTTGAAATGTGTGTGTGCGCGTGTGTCAATCACGGTTCTATAGACAGGTTAGTTGTTTAGCAACAAAACCGATGCTTGCGCAACTACAGGGCAAAACAGACAGAGTTGGCATTGATTGTTGACTAAATATAAACTATATTTTGCCTCCAATGTTTATTGAAGACAAATAAAGTTACACAATGAGCACTTGTTGTCTCTCAAATACATTGTTACAGTTGTTGGTTAGCTAGCAAGTGAATTTCTGCCATATTAGCATAGATGTGACATCCGTCAAAATACCTCAAAACAAGACATGGTATCAAGAACAAGATAAAACTAGCTGAAACGGGACACTTACGATTCCCCACACGGCAGTTTCTTGTCATTGCTGCTAGCTATCTGGCCATCCAGAATCACTGGATCTCAGCTAACCCGTCTATGCCATTGGTGTTTCAGTGTCTGGCTACACCATAACAAACCAAAACAACCTGCAGCAAACCCTCTCATTCTCACATACTGTACTGTATCATATTATTACTGTTTGGGGCTTTCACTTATCACTCCCAATGTCCTTAGATGAAACTAGCTGTGTGCCTGGTCGTGCTGGTCTCATTTCACGTTAACCTTCTCTATACATTAGTGGTCTATATGTAACTAGTGTGAAATGGCTAGCTGGTCTCTTGAAGTAGTTGTTTCCCTTGCTCTGCAAGGGCCATGGCTTTAGTGGAGCAATAGGTAACAATGCTTTGTGGGAGGCAGTTGTTGATGTGTGCAGATGGTCCCTGGTTCAAGCCCAGGTTGGGGTGGGGTGAGGGACAGAAGCAATACTGTTACATTCATACTGTTGACTCAAATCACTCAGTTGGGGTCTACCCAGCTGCTGGAGTTCCTGCAGAGAAGGAGGATGTCAAAGGGGAGTGAGTGTAACTGATGTGAAATAGCTAGCTAGCTAGTTAGTGGTGCACGCTTGTAGCGTTTCAAACAGTGACATCACTAACTCTGAGACCTTGAAGTAGTTGTTCCAAATGTAACGATGCTTCGAGGGAGACTGTTCTCGAGACTGTGTTCAGAGGGTCCCTGGTTTGAGGCCAAGTTGTGGTGAGGAGAGGGACGGAAGCAACACTGTTACATTTGTAGTCTCTACATGCTACATTTGTGGGCTACAGCACGTCCTTCAGATCACGAATCCTCTGTTCTCTGTGTTCTCTATTCAGCACATTAAGTCAGCAGCCATTTGTTCCAATCTCTGACACCTCTGTTAATGCTAGGGCAGTTAATCATGAAGAGGGTGAAGGCAGATTGACATCGCCAATTCATGAAATGAGGCAGAGTAAGGGTAAGGCTACTGATGAGGTTGTTTTGTCATTCATCCTCTTCTCTTTCTTCATTTGCACTGCCTCGTAACTTCATTTCCCAGGGAGGCAATCACAATCACACTGTTTCAGCACAGTGAGGAGTGTTTCGTTTTTTTTATGTTAAAAATGCAGAAATGGTTGTTAGTTGAAGGGTAGAACCATAGAGTATTTAAACCCAGAGGCCCAACATCGTAAGACTTCCGGGAACGCTTGCGAAGCTGACTCGGCAGACCAGACCGGGGTTTGGGGTTTGAGAAGTCAACGAAAATGATTCCTTAGTTGATCATTTTCTTGATTACTAAAGGAAAAACTTATTTTCAAGCCAATGTCTTAAGTAGCTGAACACTTTTCCAATTTCGTCAAAAACAACTTTATATCACAGGAGGCCTTTGATTTGATGGCATGCACATGAAAAGTGGAATACTGTTGATATAACCGTGTGTTACTGCAGGTTTCTAGTGAATGTATGTAAATCACAAAGCTCATCTGCGTTTCGTGCGGCGCAGGAAAATTCTCAGCAACAAAAGAAGGATCAAATTAAGATAAATCATGCTAACTTATCAATAAGGACGTAACCATGCACACTCACTCCTTATAGTTGTATATCTAGTGGAGCATAAATAATAAAGATTCAATACACAGCACTCCGACTCACTATCATTAGCTCAATGCTTCACCATTTTATTATTTTTATTTAATGAGGTAAGTCAGTTAAGAACAAATTATTATTTACAATGACGGCCTACAACAGCCAAACTCGGATGACGCTGGGCCAATTGTTTGCCGCCCTATGGGACTCCCAATCACGTGTGATACAGTCTGGATTCCAACCAGGTTGTCTGTAATGTCTAGGCTGCTCCAAGTATCCCAGCTCTGCTCACATTAAACATACAACAAGGTTCTTCCAAGTCAATAGCTACTCAGTCAGACTGAGAAAGGGAGACACTCCAAACTAAGTGTGGGGTTATGCTGTGTGACTTTACGCCTTAAACACAGTGTGAGCATGAGTGTTTCCTATAGGCATAGAATATAACTAGGACCATGTGAGCAGACGGGGAAACGTCCTGTCGGTCTGGTGCTGTATGTCATCTATGTAACTAAGTGCTACAGTGCTCATCAGCAGCAAGCTAGCGGGAGGAAATAGCTGCATCTACAGCTATATAATATAAACAGGTACCACCCCAGCTAAGGTGTTGGTTTGACTCAACGGCTCTATTGAGGCTGGGCTTGTGTGTGTGTGTGTGTGTGTGTGTGTGTGTGAGTGTGTGTGTGTGTGTGTGTGTGTGTGTGTGTGAGTGTGTGTGAGTGTGTGTGTGTGTGTGTGAGTGTGTGTGTGTGTGTGTGTGAGTGTGTGTGTGTGTGTGTGTGTGTGTGTGTGTGTGTGAGAGTGTGAGTGTGAGTGTGAGTGTGTGAGAGTGTGTGTGTGTGCGCGTGTGCGCGTGTGCGTGTGTGCCAGGGTGTGTACTGTAGGTCAGTGCTCTCTCCCCCTAGACAAACACCCCATGTAAAGCTGGGCTCTAACCATTCACAGACCTGGGATCTATTTCAGTGGACAGGATGTGGAGGGGCACTGCCACTTCCTAAACACCTCTCAGAATGGATACAAGGGTGTTTTCTTCAAGTGTTTTCCTGCTGAGAAATTTTAAATGAGGACACTGGGGCAATTGACTTATTGGGACGTTACTCACTAGGCTAATACTCAGAGTATACAAACCTCAAACAGCTGGGGGCTATGTTTGAAAGCAACACATCCACAATGACTTTACATACAGTAGCTGTATTACTTCCAATACAATGGCAGATCACCTTTTCTTTCTTGGCCCAGTGATCTATAAAGAATGTAAACAACAAAGGCATATTGCGTTCTTCGAGCCAGCCCTCCACACTAATTCCTCCCAGGCCAATGTGTAAGTAGTTGTAGTTCTAAGCAGTAAAAGGAGTTTTCTATCAGAGAGGCCAGAGGAGGAGTGGAGGACAGTGTGTTTCTGGGCACGTCGTAGGGTTAGTGATTAGCATAGCACAGAGTCCGGCTGCAGGCTGGGAGTGTGGGAGGATGCTGATGTCACTGGTCAAAGGGTGACAGATGGGAGCCATAGGCTCCTACGGCTGTGGACGCGTTCCAGATACAGTGAATCAGAAGAGACTTGTGCAGAATATCAGATCTTGATATCTACAATGCCTAGAGAAGTGTATCACCGCCTGGTACGGCAACTGCACCGCCCGCAACCGCAGGGCTCTCCAGAGGGGGGTGCGGTCTGCCCAACAGCTTTTATCTCAAGGACATCAGACTGTTAAATAGCCGGCTACCACCCAGTCACTCAACCCTGCATCTTAGAGGCTGCTGCCCTATTTACATAGACATAGAATCACTGGTCACTTTAATAATGTAACACTAGTCACTTTAATAATGTTTACATACTGATTTAATCATCTCATATATACAGTCATGTGAAAAAGTAAGTACACCCCCTGGAAAGTTCTCTTTTATTTTACATATTTGGACAAATGGATATGTAATCTTCGCTTCAACACTACTGACAGATAAAGGTTACCCAATTTAACAAATCACACACAAACAATGTTATGCAATTAAAATAAACAAAAATGCCTTTTCCTTATGGGGAAAAAGTTAGTACACCCCTTCCTTTATCATCACATAAAATGGCAAAAATTTGAATTAGAAAAACATTAGAGAGAAACTTAGGAGGGTCCAGCCTTCCATAAAGATATGAAAATTGGTCTGGTTTGGTCTTAACCATATGGGTGTGTGGTAACAACATCATTCAAAGATAAAAAGACCTACCTGAGGCCCTCAGAAGAAATATTATTGATGCCCATGAGTCTGGGAGGGGTTACAAATCCATTTCTAAGCAATTTGAAGTATATCATTCAATTTCCAAGCAATTCGAAGTACATCGTTCCACTGTCCGACGAAAATTCCAGACCACTGGCAAACTACCTAGGACAGGTCGTCCCACCAAAGTCAGCCCAAGAGCTGACCGAAAGATGCTCATAGAAGTCTCTAAGAACCCCAGAGTAGCATCAATTTGGACAGTGGAATGATGTACTTCGAATGGCTTGGAAATGGAATGATGTACTTCGAATTGCTTGGAAATGGATTTGTAACCCCTCCCAGACTCATGGGCATCAATACTCTTTATTCTGAGGGCCTCAGGTAGGTCTTTTGATCTTTGAATGATGTTGTTACCACACACCCATATGGTTAAGACCAAACCAGACCAATTTTCATATCTTTATGGACGGCTTCTTATCTGTGTGCAGATAAGAAGCTTTATGGAAGTTTCTCTCTAATGTTTTCTAATAATTTGCACTTGTTTTGGTACACCTAATTCAAATTTTAGCAATTTTATGTGATGGTAAAAGTAGGGGTCTACTAACTTTTTCCCCACAAGGAAAAGGCATTTTTGTTTATTTTAATTGCATAACATTTTCAAAAAAAAAATTGTGTGTGGTTTGTTAAATTTGGTAACCTTTATCTGTCAATAGTGTTGAAGTGAAGATTACATATCCATTTGTCCAAATATGTCAAATAAAAGAGAACTTTCCAGGGGGTGTACTTACTTTTTCACATGACTGTATATACTGTATTCTATTCTGCTGTATTTTGCCACTCCAACATTGCTAATATTTATATATTTCCTAATTCCATTCTTTTACTTTTAGATGTGTGTGTATTGTTGTGAATTGTTAGATATTACTGCACTGTTGGAGCTAGGAACACAAGCATCTCGCTACACCCGCAATAACATCTGCTAAATATGTGCAGGTGGCCAATAAAATCTGATTTGATTTTATGTTTGAAATGACATTATGATCTTGTAATCTACACAGACATACACAGAATGTATGTATCTGGAAGAATCAGGCAGAACGGAGAATTATGTGAGTTTTTTCTAGGCCACGTGGTATGAAAGAAACTCCTGGTCCGAGGCTTGACGAATGAGTCTAATAAACACATCAACACATATCAGTTACTATCAGTACAAATCTTCCATTTGACACATTCTCATGCAGTTTCTGCCTGTTTGGCCGTGACGGGTTAGATAACCGTTTTAGGCTGTTAGACACAGTGACTTGTCACAGTAGATCAGCCTGGGCCTTTTATGCAATGACCTTGTCTCTCATTAGAATCACAGCTACATGGTCAGAATTCAGCTCCAACAGCCAGTGACATTGAGGAGAGCTGCCTGCCTGTCTGCCTGTGGTCGTTAGGTAAATAAAATATGTTTTTTTACTGCAGTGTTACACTGTGTGGCGTGGGAATGCATGCTTACTTTTACCTGCTCTGTACAAGACTATGCACTTGTGTTGTGTTCTATTCTGATTCAATGCTATTGCCTGCTACACTCACAGCTTCACTACATTACTTACTTAGCTTGACGGCTCATACTGAGTTGTTATGCAGCTCTGTTGTTTGCTACATACCTTAGTCTGAGACTGCCATCCTTGAAGTCGTTTGTGGTGACGAGGGGCAGGCAATGCAAAGTAATCAGCGACTGGATCGTCTCTAACCAATCAGAATATCAAAACCAATGACGAGTTTTCAAACTGACGCTTTACCCACGTGTGTTCTGACTCTGGCCCAACCCATGTGCATTCGGTGAAGGGTTAGGGATGTACTCAGATCCACAAGAAGAAACTAACATCGGTGGGCTTAACGTAGCCTTCATCCGGTCAACGAGTCTGGGTAGCCAGGCAACTACTTACTCCTACTAACACTACAATACATCTTGACCATCAGCCTACACTGCAAAGATCCAACCAATGTTTTGTTGTTTTTCAATTTTCAGGTACAAACAAACTAAAGACATGTCAGAGGTCATGGAAGTAGGTTGAAGCTGTGGCTTGGGTCAACCATCAATCCTCAGGTGACTTGTTGGCACTTTAACGAAGCATGAAAATGGCCTCCGCTTGCAGCGAGCTCTCAGAGGGCTCCTGTGGCCCGAGTATTGATTGTATGGTGGGAAAGCTTGGAGGACAAGAGTGACTAAGCTCTTTTCTCAGGTCCAGTGGGCGGCCATTTTGGAACGCTTCTCTTTGTCTCTGTAGATTATGGAGACACTCACATGGTACATTCTTTCTTGGCATCGCCTCAGAAAAAGCGGGCCGAACGGCAGTTATGAGGGTTCAGTCGTCCTTCATAGACGATGTTGGTGAATTAAGGGCCAACAACACACAATGACATGACCGAATTGATGGAAAAAGGTTCAATGAGATTGCTGTGCTGAACCTTTTGCCGTCATTTCACATTTTCCAAAGACTGATCACCCTTTTTGCGGTTCATTAAATTGCTGATAATACTGTACATGCTGTAGGTTTGATAGGTATTATGTGGGTATACAGGGTGCTGTACTTTAATATATTAACCTTCTTAGAGAATATGGCATGCTAACTGAACACAAGGTTCAGTCAAGAAGTGAGAAGTGTCTCTTTTCATGACGGTATGGTTTAATGTCTCTTTTTTCTGGAACAGGAGCCTCTTCTTGTGGCCCAAGCTATAGCTGTGGCTGATATAAGAAAGACTGTAGCAGTTTCTGGTGTAGGGAAATGGAGGAGAAGATTTAGTGGTGATTTAACAGCCTTGTGCTTTGGCAGAACGCCATGTCTCTGAGGGTCAGGAGTTGAAATTGAGAGATGAGACCACTTTTACTTCCAAAGTGCAGTCTCTCTCTCTCTCTCTCTCACACACACACACACACACACACACACACACACACACACACACACACACACACACACACACACACACACACACACACACACACACACACTCTTTCATACACTTAAGTTTTCCATTTGATATAACGATGGGACAGGCCTTGTACAGAGTAGGATGTGTTGAAGTGTCATTGGTCAGAGTAGAGGCTGTTGATATGGCTGCTCTCTTCTCTACTGCAGGGACACAGTAATAGGAGATCAGTGTGTATAAAAGTGTAATAATGCCTGTAAAGAATTACAAGATGGCACAGGGGTTGTGTCATAAATCTAAAGACACACACAAACACAAAGACACACACATGCAAGTACAAACACAGGCACACATGCACATGCACACAACCTAACCCTAAACCTAACCCTTAGCCCTTACCCTAACCCCAAACCCTAAACCGAAACCGAAACCTAACCCTAACCTTAAACTCCTAACCCTAATCTCCTAACCCTAAACCTAACCCTAACCTTAACCCAACCCTAACCTTAACCTTAACCTTAAACTTAACCTTAACTCTAACCTTAACTCCAAACCCTAGGCCTAACCCTTAAACCTAAAATAGTATTTTAACCAATCCTGACTTTCAAATTTTTTTATTGTTTTGTGCCTTTGATTTAAATAAATAATCATGTCGCACTACTTCAGCGCTGCATCTTGGTCTGACAATGACCATGTTCCTGACACACACACACACACACACACACACACACACACACACACACACACACACACACACACACACACACACACACACACACACACACACACACACACACACACACACACACACACACACACACACACACACACACACACACACACAGCTGGCACAGGGGTTGTGCCATACATCTAGTGAAACAAATCGTCCAATCCAACCTTTCACAGGCTGGCTCAGTAAGCGCTGTGAAAAATGTCAAATGAGTGTGACCCTCCAACACTGCAAATGGAGACCTTTCAGTGTGTCTGCCTTGGCTGCAGTACTATTGACAGACAGCTAGAGCCTTAGCCTGGTTTCCTTTCTACCAGGAAGAGAAGGAATTCAGACACTTATACTCCAGGCAATTTTTTATGTGGTGCAACTAAGCTGAGACCTTCTGGAGCTGCTGAGAGAATAAGGAATATTCTCCAACTATCACCATCACCATTTTCTTTGGAAAGACGGCAAACTTGCGATGCAGGAATTGATTGTCCAGTCACTATAGATGGTTATTCTTGCTATATATTTGCTTGGATGCAGTTTGAAAGCTGTGAGTTCTGTTCAACATAACTATCCAGTGTACACATACAGTATGTCATCTACAAATGCATAATCACTGTTCCTATTCTGACAGCCTGCAGTACATTTATACAAGTAGTCTCTCTCTCTCTCTCTCTCTCTCTCTCTCTCTCTCTCTCTCTCTCTCTCTCTCTCTCTCTCTCTCTCTCTCTCTCTCTCCCTCTCACTCTATCGCTCTCTTTTTTCTCTGCCTTCTATATTTGCAGTTTTTCATGACGCACACATCCACAATCTAAAGAGACACACACACACACACACACATACACACACATGCTTCCGGATGTAAGGCGAGGCTCCTGCTGCATCAGTAAGGCTGATGTGGTGATGTCAGAGCCGCTAAATGTTGCTGTGTTGTGGCCTTTTCTCTTTCCATCACTCATATTTCACCAAGCCGCCTGCTTGGGTCCATATATGTTTATCTCCCGGACTTGTATTGATTGTATGGGGCTCTGCTCTCTTTGTTTCCGGCAGGCGACTTGGAGGGATGCCAGTGTTGTTATCTCCTCATGATCATCATCCATCCTGCCTCCGTCAGGGTCTGAGACTATAGACTGCCCTTCCATTCCCTTCCAAGAGGGGACAGGACTTTTTATACATAATCAATGCTCGTCGAACATCTCATTCTAAAATCATGGGTATTAATATGGAGTTGGTCCCCCCTTTGCTGCTATAACAGCCTACACTCTTCTGGGAAGGCTTTCCACTAGATGTTGGAACATTGCTGCAGGGACTTGCTTCCATTCAGCCGCAAGAGCATTAGTGAGGTTGGGCACTGATGTTGGGCGATTAGGCCTGGCTCACAGTCGACATTCCAATTCATCCCAAAGGTGTTTGATGGGGTTGAGGTCAGGGCTCTGTGCAGGCCAGTCAAGTTCTTCCACACCTCAACAAACTTTCTGTATGGACCTCGCTTTGTGCACAGGGGCATTGTCATGCTGAAACACGAAAGGGCCTTCCCCAAACCGTTGCCACAAAGCTGGAAGCACAGAATCGTCTACAATGTTACTGTATGCTGTAGCGTTAAGATTTCCATTCACTGGAACTAAGGGGCCTAGCCCGAACCATGAAAAACAGCCCCAGATCATTATTCCTCTTCCACCAAACTTTACAGTTGGCACTATGCATTGGGGCAGGTGGCCCCAAACCCAGATTTGCCAGTTGGACTGGCAGATGGTGAAGCATGATTCATCACTCCAGTTTCCACTGCTCCAGAGTCCAATGGGGGCGAGCTTTACCCCACTCCAGACAATGCTTGGCATTGCGCATGGTGATCTTAGGCTTGTGTGCGACTGTTCGGCAATGGAAATCCATTTCATGAAGCTCCCGCCGGACAGTTATTGTGCTGATGTTGCTTCCAGAGGCAGTATGGAACTCGGTAGTGAGTGTTGCAACCGAGGACAGACGATTTTTATGAACGTCAGCACTCAGCGGTCCAATTCTGTGAGCTTGTGTGGCCTACCACTTCGCGGCTGAGCTGTTGTTGTTCCTAGACGTTTCCACTTCACAATAATAGCACTTACAGTTAACCGGGGCAGCTCTAGCAGGGCAGAAATTTTACGAACTGACTTGTGGGAAAGTTGCCATCTAATGACAGTGCCAAGTTGAAAGTCACTGAGCTCTTCAGTACGGGCCATTCTACTGCCAATGTTTGTCTATGGAGATTGCATGGCTGTGTGCTCGATTTTATACACCTGTCAGCAACGGGTGTGGATGAAATAGCCGAATCCTCACATTTGTTGTTGTGCGATTTGGTTTGAAGAATACTACAGGGATCTTTACAGAGGGAGGTGGTTCAATATTGGGTTGTGCCATTTGGTTTGAAGAATACTACAGGGATCTTTACAGAGGGAGGTGGTTCAATATTGGGTTGTGCCATTTGGTTTGAAGAATACTACAGGGATCCTTACAGAGGTTGGTGGTTCACAAGTAGTTGGCCTGGGAATTCAGTGTTGTAAAGTATGATGTCTAGACCGATAAATAGGTTGCACCTCTGCTTTGAATACAATCCCTCCTACCTACTGTTGGGCTTGTCCATACACTTCTGTATGTATCTCTTCTTTATGGACCAAAGAATGACAAGCTAGATATTCATTATGTTGGGAATTGTGTAATTCCATATCCACAAAAACATTAGTAAAATATTCCTTTCTCATTCAACAGCTGAATCATGCCTGAGTATATATTTTGGTTGATTTATGCTTTTCTACTGTGTCACGGACACCTGTAGACGCAAGTTAGACTTCATGACGTCGCTCAGCAACATGGCACACACACATACACACACACACACAAACACACACAGTAATGTTAAGGTCCAGCAGCAGCTTAAACACTGCACGCAGATAAGAGCCAAAGAATAGAAACATGGTCATTCTCTCTCTCTGCCTGGCTCCCTGCATTTATATTTGTACCATCACAATGCCCCTCCTCCTGTGCCTCCCAGCCCCTCCTCCTGTGTCTCCCTGCCCCTCCTCCTGTGTCTCCCAGCCCCACCTCCTGAGGCCCTACAGGACTGCTTTGAAACAACAGACTGGGATGTGCTCTGTGAGGCACATAGGGAGGACATCGATGGACTTACTGACTGCATAACAGACTATATTAATTTTTGTGTAGACAACACTGTACCCACCAGGAAGGTACGCTGTTTCCCAAACAATAAACCCTGGGTCACCAGCGACCTGAAGGCCCTGCTGAATGAGAAGAAGAGGGCCTTCAAGGAGAGGGACAAGGACAAGGACAAATTGAAATGCGTCCAGAGGGAGCTGAAGTTGCAGATTGCTGAGGGGAAGAGAGTGTATAAGGAGAAGATGGAGGACAAGCTGAGGCAGAGCCAGGTGAGAGAGGTGTGGAAGGGTATGAGAAATATCACTGGCTTCAAAAAGTCAAACAGTGGGCAGACGGAGGGGACCCAGGACAGAGCCAATGAGCTGAACCAATTTTTTAACAGGTTTGATACTGGCCCTGTCCACCTCCCTTCCAGCTCCCCAGACCACACACCCTCACGGCTGTCCCACCCCCACTTTGCTCACAACACCTCTGCTGAGACAATCAGTGACCCCACCTCCGCCCCTGCTCCCCCTGGACTGACCCTCAACACCCCCCCTGCTCCCCCTGGACTGACCCTTAACACCTCCCTTCCCCCCACCTCCCCACCTGGGCTGGCTTTCACCACCAACCAAGTGAAGAGAGAGCTGGAGAGACTACATCAGTGGAAAGCGGCGGGCCCTGATGGCATCAGCCCAAGGGTGCTTAGGGTCTGTGCTGACCAACTGTGTGGAATACTCCAGCGTCCCTTCAACCTTAGCCTGAGCCTATAAAGGGTCCATGTGCTGTGGAAAACATCCTGCCTCATCCCAGTGCCCAAGAAGGCACACCCCACTGTCCTGAATGACTTCAGACCTGTAGCGCTAACATCCCACATCATGAAGACCCTGGAAAGGTTAGTCCTCCCTCACCTCAGACCCCTGGTGTGTACATCACTGGACCCCCTGCAGTTTGCATACCAGCGCAACATTGGGGTGGATGATGCAATCATCTACCTTCTGCAGAGGGCCTACTCTCACCTGGACAACGCAGGTTGCACTGTGAGGGTTATGTTTTTTGACTTCTCCAGTGCCTTCAATACCATTCAGCCCCTGCTACTGGGTGAGAAGATGAGGAGGATGAAAGTGGAAGCACCCTTAGTCTCCTGGGTCACGGACTACCTGACCGGTAGGCCACAATTTGTGCGACTACAGAGCTGTGTGTCAGAACGGGCAGTTAGCAACACAGGGGCCCTCCAGGGAACGGTCCTGTCCCCCTTCCTGTTCACCCTCTACACCTCAGACTTCAGATATAACTCTGAAACATGCCACCTACAGAAGTTCTCGGATGACTCTGTTATTGTAGGGTGCATCAGGGGTGGGCAGGAGGAGGAGTACAGGAGCACAATCAGTGACTTTGTGTTGTGGTGTGAGCAGAACCACCTTCAGCTCAACATCAGCAAAACAAAGGAGATGGTGGTGGACTTCAGGAGAAGCAAGGCACAACTGACTGCAGTCCCTATATAGGGGATGGATGGGGAAATGGTTGGGTCATACAAGTTCCTGGGAATCCATATGGACAACAGGCTGGAACGGGCTGGTAACACCGGGGCCCTGTACAAAAAGGGCCAGAGCCGACTCTACTTTCTGAGGAGGCTCAGGTCCTTCAACGTGTGCAGTAAACTACTGCATACCTTCTACCAGTCTGTGCTTTTTTGCAGTGGTGTGCTGGGGAGCAAACATCAAAGCCGGTGATGCTTCTCGGGTGAATAAGCTGATCAGGAAGGCTAGCTCTGTCCTGGGGATGAGCCTTGACACTCTAGAGGAGGTGGCGAAGAGACGGATCCTGGCCAAACTGCTGGCCATCATGGACAACGTCACCAACCCTCTGCACGCTATGGTTATGACGCAGAGGAGCACTTTCAGTCACAGACTGATCGCACCACGGTGTGCCAGAGAGCGCTACAGGAGGTCCTTCCTGCCGGCGGCTATTAGACTATATAATGCCTCACCGGGGTGCCGTGCCGTCGGCAACATAGATCTGGAACTGTTGGGGTGCTAGGACCTAATTAAACAATTATGCATCCATCCGTGAGTAACTCTGGTCCGTCAGCACTCATTCACTCAGGACCTATTTATTTATTCATGCAGGTCTGTATATACATACTCATGTACAGTTGTTATATCATATCACATGCAATATTGCTAGTAATTCTTGGACCTAACTTACGTAGGCATTCACTCAGGAATGCATATTAGTATCCTGCCAGTTGCACATTTTCTCATTGCTTTTAGTATATCGAATGTGCAATACGTGCAGTTGTCTGTAATTAAACCCTGCGCACCAAGGACTGTATTTTAAGGGAATTACTATTATTACCCCAAATTATATCATACACACATTTAGCTATTAAAGTATCTCTTCCTGTCATTTACCTGTACAGTTTGTGTAACCATGCAAGTTTTCACTTATCTGTAAATATAACTGTATACTTACCTGTACATCTAATTTAACCATGCAAATTTTTCACTTACCTGTTCATTTAGCCAGTCTGTCTATTAAGTAAACTATTATTACCCTCGCTCATATCATACGCATTTTTAGCTACTGAAGTATTTCTCTGCCATCGACCTGTATAGTGTAGTTAACCATCCAACATCCACCAATGTATAGTATACATATTCAGCCAACCACCCATACTATGCAATGTCTTTTTATAGCTTTTTTTTGCACTCCAGATATCTTGTATTTCTATACTTTTTCATACTACCGCTCTATGTATCATGTACCGTGTATCTGTCTTTTGTGTACTTTCGTTGTGGCATTTTGCACCTGCCCTGTATGAAATTTCCCCCCCGGGGGATCAATAAAGTATCTATCTATCTATCTATCTATCTATCTATCTATCTATCTATCTATCTATCTATCTATCTATCTATCTATCTATCTATCTATCTATCTATCTATCTATCTATCTATCTATCTATCTATCTATCTATCTATCTATCTATCTATCTATCTATCTATCTATCTATCTATCTATCTATCTATCTATCTATCTATCTATCTATCTATCTATCTATCTATCTATCTATCTATCTATCTATCTATCTATCTGTCTCCCAACCCCACCTCCTGTGTCTCCCAGCCCCTCCTCCTGTGTCTCCCAGCCCCACCTCCTGTGTCTCCCAGCCCCTCCTTCTGTGTCTCCTAACCCCACCTCCTCTCCCATTCTCCATCCCTGTTAGAAAGCAGCTTCTGCTGTGTGATGTATATGCCCTCCCTCCTCCCTCCCCCTCGTTCCCCCAGGCCCCCCTGACATTTTTGTTCTGTGATGCTGCGATGATGCTCCCCCCCGACTGTCCCGAAGATGATATGGCTGGATTACGAGCGCTACACTGTGATTGGATGAGATTAGCCGCTGCCCCTGGTGAGGAGAAACAGGAAGGACTCAGAATGACCCAGAAACAGAGTTCATGAAGAGAACAAATATTTAGCTGATGCCACTCTTTCTCTCTCTCTCTCTCTCTCTCTCTCTCTCTCTCTCTCTCTCTCTCTCTCTCTCTCTCTCTCTCTCTCTCTCTCTCTCTCTCTCTCTCTTCATAGTGTTGCTGACATCAACCCCTTAATTTGACCCTAACGAGTCTCATCTCCTCTCATCCTCCTATCCGCACAATGCTGTGGCCAGCTGCCGTTAGCCGTTGTCCTTGTTTATGTTGTCGTTTATCCAGTCGACCATGTCTTTTGTCTGCTCCCTCTCTCCTGGCATTGTCCTCTCTCTTTCATCCTCTCCTATCTCTCGTTCATCTCTCGCTCATCTCTCGTTCATCAGTCATGCACGAAGGAGTGAGGAGGGAATGGCAGTGCTATGAAGACTTTTTTCCAGGGCAGTGAATCCAAACAAGAACCCTATTCTACTCTGTGGGCGTACGGGCCGGCGTAGCGATGACAGACACTGGACAGACACTGGGCAGGCTGGCGTTTAACAAGGATTCTGTCTATTGATCAAAGACTGGCCAGGATCTACTGGTGAAAGACTGGGGAGAGTACCATGGCACTGGGCGCTAATGGGAGCACTGGATGGATGGAGCTGCACTGGGCGCTAATGGGAATGAAATAGGGCTGGTATGAGTTGGACTCCAGTCAAGACCGTGCTGGCAGTGGATGGTTCTGATCTGATTGACTCACGGTGACATTAGTGTGGTTGTACAGGGAGGAATTGAATGAATGTTGTTGCATGTGTCATGCATGTGGACTGAATAAGTGTTTGTGTATGTGTGTGTACTATTGTGTGGACTGGACATGTCAATAAACAGACACATTTCTATCACGGCTCTGTTGACTTATCGACTCTGATCAATGGAACAGTTTTGGAACAGGGTCTCTCTCTCTTTCTCTATCTCTCTCTCTCTCATAACCACCTTTTTCTCTTTGATGAGTCCCTGATGATTTCTGTTCATATGAGAGGACGCCATTCAACCAGGATGAAACCCTCAGAAGCAGTGCTGTTAAACCTCTATAGTGATTGACAGGGGAGCCCTTTGCCCAGTTGAACTTGATGTACTTGTTTGACCGTAGGGAGACCTGACCACTACATGACCACTTTGACCGGTCCCCCTGACCCATGGTTCGGTCAAAGTAGGGCGGAATGGTCATACCTGGTCAAGGAATTGGCTTCCATGTTTGTTAAAGGGGCAGCAGTATTGGCACTGAATGATAACAGGGCAAAATCAAATATCCTTTGTTATTTAGATGTAGTTTTAGTTATATTGAGATAAAATTTTAGTGAGCTGTTTAAAAGCTATAGTGGATTAAAACTAAATAGTATAACAGCGACAACAATTCAAACATGAAATAGAAATGAGTGAGTATGAGTGGAGTAACACACGACACACTACAGACAGTAGCTTCATATACACTCTTAGAAAAAAAGGCGCTATCTAGAAAGGGTTCCTAGGCTGTCCCCATATGGAGAACCCTTTGAGGAACCCTTTTTGGTTGCAGCTAGAACTGTTTTGGGTTCCATCTAGAACCCTTTCTACAGAGGGTTCGACATGGATCCCCAAAAGGGTTCTCCCTGGAACCAAAAATTGTTCTACCTGGTTCTATGAAGAACCCTTTTGGAACCCTTTTTTTTACAGGGTCTCACAGTTCTCCAGATCATGTGTATGTACATGTAATATTCCAGATACTCTCGATCTTCCAGGGATGAAGCATATGAGCGTTGGTTGGAGTTCATGTTACATATACTGAACAAAAATATAAACGCAACATGCAGCAAAACAGTCAATTTAAATAAATTCATTAGGCCCTAATTCATGGATTTCACATGACTGGTTAGGGGTGCAGCCTTGGGTGGGCCTGGGTAGACATAGGTCCACCCACTGGGGAGCCAGGCCCAGCCAATCAGAATAGGTTTTTGCCCACAAAAAATGGCTTTATTAAAGACAGAAATTCTCCTCAGCACAGTCCACCAGATCATGTCTACACTGCACTCCCATGTATGATGGGTGGCAGGTAGCCTAGCGGTTAGAGTGTTTGGCCAGTAACTGAAAGGTTGCTGGTTCGAATACCTGAGCTGACAAGGTGAAAAAACCTGTTGATGTGTCCTTGAGCAAGGCACTTAGCCCTAGGGGCTGACCCTGTAGGTAGGCCGTCATTGTAAATAAGAATTTGTTCTTAACTGACTTGCCTAGTTAAATAAAGGTTAAATAAAAAAATTATCCCATTATGTTCTCGTTCCCACAGAGAGTGAGAGAGAGAGAGATCTATCCCCTAAAACCCTAAACCCTGGGGTCTCTGAGTGGGCCTTCCTCCATCTCTGGTACTGGCTCTAAAAATAGACCCTGCATGGCTTATGTAATAACTGTGTCTGAATGAGAGAGTGGGGCTTTCAGTGCCAGCAGCAGGGTCTCTGACAAATCAGAGATGTGTTCATTAGGTTCATTAGGGCAAAATGTTTTAAACAGAGAAACGGAAATGAGTGTTTCTTATTGGGCACTTTCAGTCTGTTTACATGCGTTTGATTTATTTCTAATGAACACAACCCAGTATTGGACATCATGGACTGGAGAACTCCAACATGTGCTGGATAGTCGTCCATACAGGCAGGTATTTCTGAAAGATAATATGCTGGTAATTAATTAATTGTTGTTTAGGTCTATTGTTACAATCTATGTAACTAATTCCATTAATGTCAGTAGTAATAGATGGTGCCATGAGCATTACTCAGTGCAGGCATTTGACTACATTTTTTTATACCGCGAAGGTCATTTATAAAGCATGAAACACACCAAATCTCACTGCCAATAGGTCATTATCACAGTGGGAACAAAAGTGGTACCAGTAGCGACGCATCTACTGATTGTACTTCACAATCTCAATGATTGTCAGTGGCCAACAACTTGACTTTGACCCAATCAGAGAGCACAAACCCCCACACTGGGAGGCAAAAACTAAAAAATCTATCACATCTGCACATGTACACACACACACACACATGTATGTGTATTAACGCACGCACGCACGCATGCACACACACACACGTTCATATCACAAGCATCATTAGGTAAAAGGACATCAGGGCAGAGCCTCACACTTTATTGGACATAGTGTGTGTGTGCATGTGTGTGTTCTCCCCCTCAACCTTCCCGTAGCACACAGGAGTATGGTAGTAAAAATAGCTCTCTCTCCCAGCCCACTGGCTGCAGTCTGAGCAGCAGCAGCTGGAAGAGGCCCCCCCTTCCACCCAATCTTCCTTTCTCCCTCTCCCTAGCCCTTTCTCTTTCCCCTCCCCTCCCAAAATCTCTCTCCTTCCTTTCTCTCTCTCTCTCTCTCTCTCTCGCTCTCTCCTTCCCCCTCCCTCCTGCTCTCCCTTTCTCTATCTCTCCTAGCACCGTCATTGTTGCTCCTAGCACTAGAGAACAGCGAGGGGATCAGGTTGCTGATGCTGAACATGGGGAAGTTTTTCTGTCTTTTTAGCATTTAGGCTACCATCTCTTCCTTCTCTTCATGCAACGCTCACGTCTGTCTGGCCTATCATCTATCACCACGGAGATACATCCAATCCATCTGAGGATACACGTCTACCCCTCAGCCCTCGCTCATAAATCAACAGACGACATGTTTTATCCCCCTTCTCCTTCCCTCCTTCTCTCCTCCCTCTACTAATCTACCTTCTCCTTCCCTCCTTCTCTCCTCCCTCTACTAATCTACCTTCTCCTTCCCTCCTTCTCTCCTCTCTCTACCAATCTACCTTCTCCTTCCCTCCTTCTCTCCTCCCTCTACTAATCTACCTTCTCCTTCCCTCCTTCTCTCCTCCCTCTACTAATCTACCTTCTCCTTCCCTCCTTCTCTCCTCCCTCTACCAATCGCTGATTGCTTTTTAAACGGCTCTGAGTGAAAGCGTGAGGACGGTCCCAATAGTGAGGGAGTCGTTTGGAAGAATGATAAAGGGATAAGCGATTGTCACGAGAATTTCTATCTCAATGTTCTAAATTAACTATTTTATAACTCTATCTGTATCCTGAAGGTTGTAATGCTTCAGTTTATTAAATAATACAGACAGAGCCCCAGCTTACAATGGTCAGTTCTTTATTCAGAGAGCTCTGCCCTATAAGTTCAGGGCACATCTGAACATGTGCACTGAACACACACCTCAGTCAGGAAACCCCCACCCTGCTTGATGGGGGCTGTGACCTCTCAGGTCTGCCTAATCTCCAAGCCTGACAGCCCCCTCCCACTCCCTGGGAAAAGAGACCACCCTCCTGTTATCTAGTTTTTTTTTACAGCTTTCACAAATAGCCTGTCTTCTCCTTTGTTGTCTTAACTACATCCTGACTGTTTTACCAAATGGTAACATACTAACCTAGTCTTGACTTGTCTATGTACACACATTCTTAGAATCATAATCTTATAATTCTAATACATCTCACACGTTACACAATTTCAGGGTGGAATACTTTAGTCATTACAAATGTCTTTATCAGCGATAGAGGAGTGACAGATGTGTGCCACTGACCCCTTCTTTAAAGGGAAGCTGACCTTACCCTTCCTCATCTCCTCCCTCCTCCCTCCCTCTCTCCTTTTCTCCCTCTCCCTCTACTTTCAGAGATCACGTCACTCTCTTATGTGTGAATCAGGCTCATGTCAATAACCCTATCTAGATCCCTGTACGTGTTTTGAAGGAGAGACGAAAGAGAGAGAGTCTGAATGCCACACTTGCTGTAAAGGAAAAGGACAGGAGAGGAGGGATGGCGGGATGAAGAGGGTGATCTGTGAGAATAGTTGCTATGGTGACTCTGACATCACTGAAGGCGTAGGCTTGAGTGCTCACTCAATGGGAGTTTTGTTTTGTTGAAGGCACGCTCTAGAGGAGAGAGAGAGAGAGAGAGAGAGAAAGAGGAGAGAGAAAAAGAGAGAGAGAGAGAGAGAGAGAGAGAGATGAAAAGATAAAGAGAGACCTGTCACTGAACAGCCCAAGGATGATGAGAATAATCACATCTCTGTAACATCACTTGAGAGACAGCAATACCAGATGTGTCAATACTGGGAAAACAAGTATGGGGTGTTGTGGGGAATTGCAATGTCAGATATTGTACGCAGTTCTGTTCTGTCCATCTCATTTTTATTTCTACAAGAACATTGACGAGGGAGGCATAAAATGGTGTTGAATTGGTGTTGAAGGAAAAGTACATTGTGTACATATGCACGCAAACGCGCACGCACACGTACACACACGCACAAACACACCCACGATACATGACAGGCCCCACAGCTGGACAGTCGTAGCCTGTAATAATAGCTGCAGTGATGTAACTCAAATTACTCTTTTAATTTCCCCTCTCTCTCAACAATACAGAAATTGCAGCCATTGAATTCTCTCTGCAGGGAGCCCTTTCACCTGGGAGATGTAGTTTGGTGTAGTTTTTGTGTCTCTGACCTGACCTGTGCTGAGAGGACCTTGCTCTTGCTCCAAGTATAACATCTGTCTGTCCATTTATTGGAATACACAACCTGAGCTTCAACCCCAATCTGAGAACAACAGTGAATTAACCTACACTCACCAAATTAAAACTATTTTTTATCACCTTTAGGCACCTTTCTCAGTTTGTTCTAACTTCGTCATAGAATATACTGTTGCACTATTCTGTCACATGCTACAGATGTAGGATTTTAATTTGAGCCATTTTGCTACAGCAGGAGAATAGGTTGATACATTTTTCATATGGGAAATGACATACTTCAGACGACAGAAGATAAATACAGGGAGAAAGGGAGGAGGGGGGTGCTGGGTCATGTGATTTGGTGGGGTACTTTTGGGGGCGACTTGGGAACATCCCAGACTATATGTGGTAAAGAAGAGTGTTTGATTGATTGAGTCCCCCTTATCAACGGTGAGTGAAGTTCGCAGTCAATCAATACTTAGACCTTAGAACTTGAAATAATTTTAACATTCAAGCTGGACATAGTATATGTGTGTGTGTGTGTATGACTAGGATACAAGCTATAAGTCTTTCAGCAAAAGCTACACCACTGAGTCTGCTATTGTGGAAAGAGAGAGAGAGAGAGAAAGAGAGAGTACCACGTAGTCTGCTATTTAGACTGCTATGTGATAGAGAGAGAGAGAGAGAGAGAGAGAGAGAGAGAGAGAGAGAGAGAGAGAGAGAGAGAGAGAGAGAGAGAGAGAGAGAGAGAGAGAGAGAGAGAGAGAGAAAGAGAAAGAGAAAGAGAAAGAGAGTACCACATAGTCTGCTATTTAGACTGCTATTTGAGACAGAGAGAGAGAGAGAGAAAGAGAGAAAGAAAGAGAGACAGAGAAAGAAAGAGAGAGAGAGAGAGAGAGAGCTTCTGTTTACTTTGTATTCACCTTACCTGTCGTGATCAGGCACTGCATCTGTTTCCAAAACAGGCATAATTATTATTATGGCACGACTGGACCTGCTTGTGTGGTCATAGTCATTGTCACCACGTGTGTGTGTGTGTGTGGCATGGGCTGAGTATTAATCTGAGAGAGGAAGAGGCTAGAAGGTGCTGCAGACACACACACACACACACTCAGAGTGAAAGGCAGAGGTTATGAAATGTCAATGTGTCAGCTCCAACGTGATAGCCCACGGGGCAAAGTGTGTCTTCCCAGAGCCTGGACACAAATGCTTGCGTAAACAAGAATGCCTTTGGAATGAAATGTCCCACACATAGAGCTACATACCACATGCATGGAGCTACATACCACATTCAGTGCCTTCGGAAAGTATTCAGACCCCTTGACTTTTCCAACATTTTATTACGTTACAGCATTATTCTAAAATGGATTAAATAAAAAAGAAATCCTTAGCAATCTACACACAATACCCCATAGTGTCAAAGCAAAAACAGTTTTTAGAAATTGTTTCTAATTGATTAAATATAAAAAACAGAAATACCTTATTTACATACAGTCGTGAAAAAGTAAGTACACCTTTATCTGGGTAAGCTTTATCTGTCAATAGTGTTGAAGTGAAGATTACATATCCACCTGTCCAAATATGTAAAAAAAAATAAGAGAACTTTCCATGGGGTGTACTTACTTTTTCACAGACCCTTTGCTATGAGAATCAAAAATGAGCTCAGGTGCATCCTGTTTCCATTGATAATCCTTGAGATGTTTCTACAACTTGATTGGAGTCCACCTGTGGTAAATTCAATTGATTGGACATGATTTGGAAAGGCACACAGCTGTCTATATAAGGTCCCACATTTGAAAGTGCATGTCAGAGCAAAAACCAAGCCATGAGGTTGAAGGAATTGTCCGTTGCGCTCCGAGACAGGATTGTGTCGAGGCGCAGATCTGGGGAAGGGTACAAAACTAGATTCTGCAGCATTGAAGGTCCGCAAGAACACAGTGGCCTCCATTATTCTTAAATGGATGAAGTTTGGAACCACCAAGACTCTTCCTACAGCTGGCCGCCGGCCAAACTGAGCAATCGGGGGAAAAGAGCCTTGTTCAGGGAGGTGACCAAGAACCTGATGGTCACTCTGTTAGAGCTCTAAAGTTCCTCTGTGGAGATGGGAGAACCTTCCAGAAGGACAACCATCTCTGCAGCACTCCACCAATAAGGCTTTTATGGTATACTGGCCAGACGGAAGCCACTCCTCAGCAAAGGCACATGACAGCCCGCTTGGAGTTTGCCAAAAGTCACCTAAAGACTCTCAGACCATGAGAAACAATATTCTCTGGTCTGATGAAACCAAGACTGAACTCTTTGACCTGAATGCCAAGCGTCATGTCTGGAGGAAACCTGGCACCATCCCTACGGTGAAGCATGGTGAAGTCTCTAAATGTCCTTGAGTGGCCCAGCCAGAGCCCGGACTTGAACCCAATCGAACATATCCCCATCCAACCTGACAGAGCTTGAGAGGATCTGCAGAGAAGAATGGGAGAAATTCCCCAAATACAGGTGTGCCAAGCTTTTAGCATCATACCCAAGAAGACTTGATGCTGTAATCACTGCCAAATGTGCTTCGACAAAGTACTGAGTAATGGGTCTGAATACTACCACACAACTTACATAGAGCTAAATGCATAATAGTAGTGTTGTGAGAACACTGCAAGTCCTAAGTTTTTATTTGAACCAATAAATACCTGTTGCATTCATTCAAATCAAACCCCACAGGGGTGCTGGTGAGCAGTGAAGACGTGTTTTCTCAGTGCTCCTATCCAGGGCGAAACAATTTACTATTAATACTTGACCAACACCTCCCCAACTGAGTTAATTTTGTAACATTTAATTTGGAATCAAACCCAATTCACTAATCTGGCATATTTTTTGTTGTTGAAAATGTAGGCCTTTTAATCGTCAAATGTTGAGACAAATCAAACCCCACACTGTAGCTACAAAGGTACTGCAAAGAAGGAGAGAAGTGATGTGTCATGGCCGACCTGAGTCCAGTTCAGCTCGTGTCAGGGTGAGGGTTAGAGAGAGCGAAAGAGAGAAAGAGAGAGAGAGAGAGAGAGCGAGATAGAGAGAGAGAGAGAGAGAGAGACAGAGAGAGCTTCTGTTTACTTGTCTTCACCTTACCTGTCGTGATCAGGCACTGCATCTGTTTCCAAAACAGGCATAATTATTATTACGGCACGACTTGACCTGCTGGAGTCACATGGTCATAGTCATTGTCACCACGTGTGTGTGTGGCATGGTGTGCCAGATGACATCACTGAAATCAAGCACCAGACTGTTCTGATTCTTATCTCCAGGGCAATATAACACCAGCAATCTGCCAAGAGGAATGGAAAATGGAAAAGCGACATCAAGCTTAGGTTATCAAATGGTTAAACATTGTCAGTGACATTATCTGCAAAGTGGAGCAATAGACCAACTGTGTCAAATGTTCTGATAAGGTTGAGATAGGTATTACACAGTTGGACTAGATTATCAAAACTTTCTTGTCCACACATTTTCATTCATGGAGACATGATACACATCAGATTAGATTGGTATAGTGGGCAAATGAAAAAGCTACACATTAGATGTTACATTCTCTCAGTATCTCAATATCTCAGTAGTTTCCTACTTTTTGTATTATGAAACAAATGTTATGTTCTTTGCCTAAAATAACTAGGATGGATGGAGGGCCATTGGCGTGTCATCTCCTGTGACTAATGCAGCAATACAGCACTCTTCAGAAGGCTTGTTGGCAAAGCCACAAAATACTGCATGGACGCACACCATTGGACGAAAAACAACCAAATATGAATACATACATTTCCTTCTAAACTCATTGACTCATGTAGAATTGGCATAGAAATTAGCTCTTTGAAGCCATATAACAATCCATATAATTTACTCAGGACTTTCTACACATCTGCCATACAAAGTAAAGGCTATAAAATGCTGATGGAATTTGAGAGGGAGAGGATAGCCTGACTGTGTTTGTCAACCTCCTCTCTCTGTGGGTGCACTGTTAGTCACAATGTAAACACTTGTCTAAATCACAGTTGTTTACCAGATGGGGAGGGCAGGGCTTATACATCAGATTTACATATTCTGCATTGAGATGTCGTCGTGGGAACGCTGATGTCACAATTCATTGTGAGCAGTTATTCTGAAATCACAAACCAATGTAATGTAAATTTGGTTCTGTCTTTTTCTAAGTAAATTATTGGAATATTGATTGTAGTGGTAATAGAACAGCTGCAGGACCAGTGTTATAACCTTGTCACAAAGGATGCTAGGGAGTAGAGTAGTCATGCAGCCAAACACTAGAACATCCCAAACTAATATTAGTAGTTTATGAAGCCGTCTTCAAATCTCACACAGTCTCCTTTAGAGGTTGATGAGATAGTTGTGGGTGCGTAACCGCTCCATCTACAGTACATGGATTAGAACACACACACACTCTCTCTCTCTCTCTGTCTCTCTCTCTCTGTCTCTGTCTCCCTCTCTCTCTCTCTCTCTCTCTCTCTCTCTCCCTCTCGCTCTATCTCTCTCTCTCTCTGCCTTCTATATTTGCTATTGACTTTTTTCATGACGCATACATCCACAATCTAAAGAGACACACACACACACACACACACACACACACACACACTCACACACTTTGTATTTTCCTCTCCTGGATGTGATTACATTCTGAGACGGTGTGAGCGATGTGTGTGTGTATGGATGAGGTAGACTATCAGATTCACTGGATGTCCATGTATTATTCCATTGCCAGGAATACAAAGCAGCTTCCTCCCAGCACCACAGACAAACAGAAGGTGTTCATCCTCCTCTTTCCCCATCCTTCTTCTGTCCCCCGTTGTCTTCTCTCATCCCTCTGTTCATCTATCACACCCAGACTCTGTTAACTTTTCATTTCTCAGGTCATCTTTAATGGATAATATGATATGCACATTAAAATCCACACTGACTAGTGGATGTTTGGAGGGGACTGGCATGTCATTAGATAGTGGATGTTCGGAGGAGACTGCCATGTCATTAGATAGTGGATGTTCAGAGGAGACTGCCATGTCATTAGATGATAGATAGATAGATAGATAGATAGATAGATAGATAGATAGATAGATAGATAGATAGATAGATAGATAGATAGATAGATAGATAGATAGATAGATAGATAGATAGATAGATAGATAGATAGATAGATAGATAGATAGGTAGATAGATAGGTAGGTAGGTAGGTAGATAGGTACTTCATTGATCCCCCGGGGGGGAAATTTCGTAATAGTGGATGTTTGGAGGAGACTGCCATGTCATTAGATAGTGGTCACTCACAGTGTCTTCTATATTAGTAAAGCTGCTAGTCTGACTAGTATTAGAAATGACACACACTCTTCATTAAGTTGATTTAATATCTAGTAAGGTTTTAAGCAGAGTTTAAAAACAACAGCTTAATTTTGAAATTAGAGACATGATGTCTAACATCTGACATAAAAAAACTGTCAAAAACGATTTGCAATTCTGTAACATCTATAAACCTAAGACGTGATTCAGCTACAGAACATTATGAGAGAGAAAATGCTGAGTTCCAATAACAAATGTGACATCATAAATCTTGACCACAGTGACAGTAGTATATCACATGAATAATAGAGACAGTAGTATATCACATGAATAATAGAGACAGTAGTATATTACATGAATAATAGAGACAGTAGTATATTACATGAATAATAGAGACAGTAGTATATTACATGAATAATAGAGACAGTAGTATATTACATGAATAATAGAGACAGTAGTATATTACATGAATAATAGAGACAGTAGTATATTACATGAATAATAGTGACAGTAGTATATCACATGAATAATAGAGACAGTAGTATATTACATGAATAATAGTGACAGTAGTATATTACATGAATAATAGAGACAGTAGTATATTACATGAATAATAGAGACAGTAGTATATCACATGAATAATAGAGACAGTAGTATATCACATGAATAATAGAGACAGTAGTATATCACATGAATAATAGAGACAGTAGTATATTACATGAATAATAGAGACAGTAGTATATTACATGAATAATAGAGACAGTAGTATATTACATGAATAATAGTGACAGTAGTATATTACATGAATAATAGAGACAGTAGTATATTACATGAATAATAGTGACAGTAGTATATCACATGAAAAATAGTGACAGTAGTATATTACATGAATAATAGAGACAGTAGAATATTACATGAATAATAGTGACAGTAGTATATTACATGAATAATAGTGACAGTAGTATATTACATGAATAATAGTGACAGTAGTATATCACATGAATAATAGTGACAGTAGTATATCACATGAATAATAGAGACAGTAGTATATTACATGAATAATAGAGACAGTAGTATATCACATGAATAATAGAGACAGTAGTATATTACATGAATAATAGTGACAGTAGTATATCACATGAATAATAGAGACAGTAGTATATTACATGAATAATAGAGACAGTAGTATATTACATGAATAATAGTGACAGTAGTATATTACATGAATAATAGAGACAGTAGTATATTACATGAATAATAGAGACAGTAGTATATTACATGAATAATAGAGACAGTAGTATATCACATGAACACTCAAAAGTACTCGTTACATTTTGAATGCTTAGCAGGACAGGAAAATGGTCCAATTCAAGCACTTATCAAGAGAACATCCCTGGTCATCCCTACTACCTGATCTGGCGGATTCACTAAACACAAATATTTTGTTTGTAAATTATGTGTACCCCTGGCTATCCGTAAATTAAACAAACAAGAAAATGGTGCCGTCTGGTTTGCTTAATATAAGGAATTAGAAATGATGTATACTTTTTCTTTTACTTTTGATACTTAAGAACATTTTATCAATTACATTTACTTTTGATACTTAAGTATATTTAAAACCAAATACTTTTAGACTTTTACTCAAGTAGTATTTTACTGGGTGACTTTCACTTTTAATTGAGTCATTTTCTATCAACGCATCTTTACTTTTACTCAAGTATGATAATTGGGTACTTTTTCCACCACTGCATATGGATCCGTCCAATTCACTCCATTCCAGCCATTACAATGGGCATGTCCTCTTATAGCTCCTCCCACCAGCCTCATCTGAACACAGTCAGTCCATACTAAACTTGGTCTGTTGTGAGAAGCTTGATTTCCTCTGCTCCCCCCTTTCCCTTTCTATTTTCCTTTCCTCTTCCTTTTCTCTCACTATTCCTGGATGGAGGGAGAGCAAAGCGAATCACTTTGAGGAATTGAGGATTACAGACCATAAAGCACCGTGCCACTCCTTCAGAAGAGGCAGTGAGTGGAAGAGACAGTATGTTATAGGATTACACCTAAGACAATATACCGAAGACAATCAGGTGTCTGCTTTGTCTCAGCAAGACACACACATACTGTATACACACACACACACACACACACACACACACACACACACCACGGGAGGCTGCTGAGGGGTGGATGGCTCACAATAAGGTCTGGAACGCCGCAAATGGAATGGCAAACCATGTGTTTGATGTATTTGATACCATTCCACGATTCCGCTCCATCCATTACCACGAGCCCGTCCTTCACCAACTAAGGTGCCACCAACCTCCTGAAACACACACTCTATAAACACACTAATTTACCACATGTATACGCAAACGTACCCACATATCAATTACATGATTGTTTTTGTTAATAAACAGTCAAATAAGTTCCAAGGCAGTTGTAATTTTCAAAATGTTATAGACGGCAGTGAGGCCAACATGGAGGTAGGTTAGCATGCTGGAGCGTGTAGCTCCGGGACTTCTATGGCTGTGGTCCTGGAGAGCACATGACCATGGAATCCTCTGAGCTGTTTGCAGTATAAACAGACCGGAGGCCTTGCCAAGCCAAGGCCACTGAGCTCTCTGTGCAGTACACTCTCTCTCGGTACGCTGTATGCATGCCACCAAGATGTAGATCAAGACACTGATCTAAGCTCAGTTTGTTTTTCCTCCCTAAAAAGTTAAGGGTAGGATTCTATCTGAAACCCACCTGTCAAATAATGTATCCTCCCTTTATATAGTGTCAGTCTAAGAAATTATTGTAGATGTATTATAAACCTAATATTCAAAATCCATTGGGGCGGCAGGTGGCCTGGAGGGTAGGGTCAATAACCAAAAGGTTGCTGGATCTAAACCCTGAGCTGACAAGGTAAAAATCTGTCGTTCTGCCCCTGAACAAGGCAGTTAACCCACTGTTCCCCGGGCGTCGAAGACGTGGATGTTGATTAAGGCAGCCCCCCGCACCTCTGTGATTCAGAGGGGTTGGGTTAAATGCGGAAGACACATTTTAGTTGAATGCATTCAGTTGTACAACTGACTAGTATCTTCCTTTCATTGGATAGGTTTACGGCTCCCAGACCCGACCTGCACTACAGCATGTGATTCTGCTTGGGTTCATGCTTGGCAAACCTAAGCATTTAAATGTGTGGATTTGTGTAGTGTCTGTTATGGTAGCACGAGACTAATGAATGACAAGCCAGCACTACACATCTTGTGAGGCTATACACACCAGCAATAATCAACTTCTCATCAAAGTCGTTGTGTGCAATCATAGCGCTATTGTTAACTGCATTTACAACATTAACTAAAACAGTTATCAATGTAGTTGCATTACAAATGTGACAAATGTTGACAGAACACTTTTAAGGAACACAAATAATACACGCGTTATAATACACACACCTCCTATGCATCCCCCTCAAGGTCTTAGTAATGGTAAATTACAGATATGTGTGGTAAAAGATTACAGTCCTGGTTTTAACATGGTGGTGAATGTGTGATAGGGTTAATGACATGGAAAACTACTGGCCTTGGACATCTGAGCCTGATAGGGGCATGATGTGAACAGCAATGAGCAGTATGCATATTATTCTTATTAGTGGTAATACTTTACATTGCAGTTTCCTTATTAAAGAGTAATTACATTCAATAACAACAACATAACGATAGTGGAGATACCTACATTTTGTTGAATAGAAAGGGTTGGTTTTGCATTAGGGCCAAACCATTGTGGCACCATTTATACAGGGTGAGTACACATTTGCTTAGCTTTTCCTAAGTGAGTTAGTTTGGCAACATACCTTACATCAACTAGAGCGCTGTAACTAATATATATTTAGCAATGTCCACTTTAAACTCGAGAGAGCCCAGTCCACCCAGGTATGACGTGGGCTGCTACATCAGCACCTTGGATACGGGCACACCATTCACCAAAGAGCTCCTGCCCCGTTTTCAGCCAATCCGCGGAGTGTTTTCTCGATAGGAGATCAACCCCACCCCCTTCGCTTCCAACTGTATCGTTCCACTTTGGGAATGTCCTTTACGACAGAGCTATATATTTGACTGAAATTGCCAAATGCAAGCCCCGTTAATTTTACGCATCATTTTCAAACTGCCATTCTCTGATCCAACACTGTGCGTTTGCTCTAGCATGGTAATAACGCATGGTTATTACGGTTTAATGGGTGAGAGTGTATTCAGCTCAATACATTGCTCGCTCATTATTTTAAGTCGGAAGCACTTGGCAATACCAGTGAACCTACTATAAAGCAAGTATTCCATATCGTAACTTAAATAAAGGTTAAATATATATATATATATATTATATGTTTTATTATTTTTAAATCGTAGCCTTGTCGAGATATATCTGTCTGAAAGTATTGATACACTGTTCTAAATCATGTTGGATGTCAAGCAAATGCATATAATCTATCAATCATGCGTCGCTGAAAATACATAATCAAAAGCTATTATATGCAAATTAAATAATTTAGCCTATGCCTGACTTCATAATCGACGTATTTTTGTCTGCTGTCAAGGAGACCTAGGTAATGTGTAACGCAAATGGTATTGTTATGGGCGTCTCTTGTATGCATTGGATTGACAGTAGAAATAACCAATACACTTACATTCCTAGCGGGCTGGATTCCCCAATCTGACCAATTGCAGGCCCAGATATGGCATTTGTATTGTTTTGACCTCTGAAACCGAATCACCGCCTAACTCGTGCCCATGGCGGAGGAAAGCTATAAATACAGGTGCATGACAGCAGACTGGGACGAAGTTGTAAAACTCCCAGGTAGAAGGGAGACATTTTGCAAGCCTGCTGAAAGGGAAAACGCCAAACAACCTAAAAATATAAACTAATAACGATAACATATCGACGTCTACACGTACTGGAATACTTTTTTTATGTTAATATTATATTCTATGTGGAGAAAGTATTTATAGCTACTCTACACTTCAATTTGCACTAACGGTACTTAAAAACTACTGAGAATCTTTATTTTGTACGAAAAAGTAAGTATTGCTTTGGCTCAATTACTCTTTGCGTGTTCGATTGGTTATCCATCAATCAACTGTAGCCTAGTTTGCTTGATGATTAACTATTTACCCTAGATTATATCGCAGGGGATTTTAATCAAGTTGATTTGCTGCGTCAGTCCCCGAAATTGGGGAGTAACTGCGCGCGGTGTGGTGTGTGTGTGGTGTGTTTGTGTGTATGTGTGAGAAAATGGGATATCAGCAAAATAGTGTCTACATTTGTTTGACTATCAAGACTGACTATGTCCAGTTATTGAAACAATAAACTTGCGGAGAGGCAATAGGCTACGCATGGAATTATGTTAATACATTTTTTAGCCGTTTTATCAAATCTCCACGTCGGAAAGAATGAATAGTAAACGGTGGTCATTTATAGGTCCGCAGAGATTATAAAAAAAGGTATCGGTAAGCAAACGGCCTCAAACGAACAAAACCATCCGCTGTTGGGCAGAAAACCGTCTTTCATAATGACTGAGTGTAATTGTTTATTGGATATAGCGTATTTTGCATTCTCTTCTCTACTTGGCCATATCCTAATTAAAGACTAGTTGTTCAATTTTGCTAAGCCGTTTATTTCGACGCAGTTCCGAGAATAGCAACACCTAACCTTTCTATCCCCTGCCTCGCCTAGTCGACGTTCACTGCTACATTTGCTACATTTTAAATCAGCCTACCAAGTATTGCGAGTTGAGCCGACAATCTGATAGAATATTTACAGGGTACATTGTTCTATCGCTAGCCTGATTGCTAATATGTAACTGTTCTGTAAAGATAATACGGAGTATGCCTTTCCAAATGTAACAGTGTAACCGCGACTCTGTTGCATTGGCAACATTGTAAGTAGGTTAACTATTTATTATGAAACGCGATGAGTTCTGGGGGGGGCAATCTTCTCCGTGGATTTCTAACATTATGAATGCGTTTTCATCTACTGATATCTTTAGGTTTTTCATATTGAGTTGTAGATATTGATAAATTCACTAGATCTCCTTGCTTGTCATGGCTATTTATAAACTAGGTCCTTCTGTTCGATGGCTTGACATTGCATTGTTAAAGATGATTCAGGCTATAGACCTTGGTACTGAATACTGCATTGTTCGGGGAAGCGCTTGTAAGTAAGCATTTCACAACTGTTTTACACCTGCTGTATCCTGTGCATGTGACAAATAAACGTTGAGACTTGAAACTAGACAGAATAGGTGACCGCTTAATCGTCATAGCATACTAGTTGATTTGAGTGTTTTTAGACCGCAATTAAATTCTAGATGTTTCCCCTCGGGAAGTAAAGGGTTAACGTTTTAAAGTGCATTTTATTGCACTCCTTTACAAAGTCTGCAGTAGTAGGCTCAACCTCAGTCAAGTAGGCGAGGACATTGCCACCCACATCTTTGAAAAGTGTTGCCTGTTTACATTGTTGTCCAATTATACCAGATGTTACTTCAGTAATAGTAATTATTTACACAGTTGATATCTAGTGGAGGAATGGTTCATGCCTTTTTTAATGTCTTATTGTTTTGCATATCTGTCTGAACAATATGCTAATCGTTTTTTCTCTTTTTTTTTTTTGTTGTTGAAAAAAGGATCACTCAACCTGTGGAAGAACACTTCTCTTCTGCAACCAGCACTTTGGTTTTTAGAGCAGTTCCACAAAGCTCTAGTTCCTTTTGCCTGGCGTTGACCCAACCATCACAGCCTACCTTGCTTGGAACCACCTACGCCACACACCACAGATACGTAAAGCAACCCAACAGGACGCAGCTGCCGACACCTCTTCTACTCACACCCGGAGCAGTTCAGCAGCCAGCTATGCAGCTTGAAATCCAAGTAGCCCTCAACTTCATCATCTCCTACCTTTACAACAAGCTGCCGCGGCGACGGGTCAACATCTTTGGCGAGGAGCTGGAGAGGCAGCTCAAGGGGAAGTACGAGGGCCACTGGTACCCAGACAAACCGTTCAAGGGCTCTGGATTCAGGTGCATCCACGTAGGGGAGAAGGTGGACCCGGTGGTAGAGAAGGCAGCCAAAGAGAGTGGCCTGGACATTGAGGACGTGCGCCACAATCTGCCTCAGGACCTCAGTGTGTGGATCGACCCCTTCGAGGTATCCTACCAGATCGGGGAGAAGGGGCCTGTCAAGGTGCTGTACGTGGACGACAGCAATGAGAGCAGCGCCAGTGGGCTGGAGCTGGACAAGGAGATCAAGAACAGTTTCAACCCTGAGGCCCAGGTCTTCATGCCTATCAGCGAGCCTGTGGTGGGCCCCTCTCCGGCTTCCAGCTCACCCTCGCCTCCCTTTGGCCACTCGGCCGCCGTCAGCCCCACCTTCATGCCACGCTCCACCCAGCCTTTAACCTTCACCACCGCCACCTTCGCCGCCACCAAATTCGGCTCCACCAAAATGAAGAGCAGCGGCCGCAACAACCAGAACGGTGGCGGCAATGGCAGCCAAGGCGGGCAGGGCCAGAAGGTGGCCCGCACCTCGCCCACCAACCTGGGCCTGAATGTGAACACACTGCTGAAGCAGAAAGCCATCTCCACCTCCATGCACTCTCTGTATGGGTTGGGCCTGGGCCAGCAGCAGCAGAAGGCCTCGGCCCTCAGCCCCAATGCCAAGGAATTTGTGTTCCCCAACCTCCAGGGCCAAGGGAGCCCGAGTGCCCTATTCCCTGGTGACAGCTCCCTCAGCCCGCTGCAGTACAGCAATGCCTTCGATGTGTTTGCGGCCTACGGAGGCCTCAACGACAAGTCCCTCATGGACGGCTTGAATTTCAGCTTGAACAACATGCAGTATTCAAACCAGCAATTCCAGCCAGTGATGGCCAATTAGTACACAGATGCTACAGTACTACTACACAGAAACTACCAGAGATATGTGATACGGGAAAAAGACTAAACGCACATAAAAAGAAAAAAGAAAACAACCGAATTTCCAGGAAAAATTTAGTGACTTGTTGTCGACTGTAAGATCTGTGTACGAGTCCAAGCGCATGAGCCTGAGGGTGAAACGACTTTGCCCCCTTGAGTTATATATTTTTTTTTACGATGAAGCTTGTAGTACAAGATGTCCAAGCTTGGTTACCTAAACTTACATGCATTATTATTTATTTTGCCAACCAAGCACAGAAATAATTTTTTATGTGACTGTTTTAAAGATAAAGAAGAAAAACAATACAAGTCATGGCCTCTTTCAGTATTTAAGACATAACTGGACACCGCCAATTTTCCAAGGATTGGCATTAATAAGTGGGATTTCCTGGTCTTTTTTCTAATTGTATAATTTAATTTAGTACAGAGTTTGTAAAATATCAGAGTATATATTGTTTCTACGACATGGTATTGCATTTATATCTTTTTACTACTACAGTGATCAGTGATGGCTGCAGCGACTTTATGTTCTTTTTTAAAATGGAAATTGTAAAATGAATCCCTCAAAAAACATTGACTATTCTAAAGTTTGTTACAGAATATTCCGTAGTGGTGGGATTTAAGAATATTAGCTTTTTTGAGAAACATAAGAGTTGTATTTTCTGTTAAGAGTTTAAAGACTTTTTTGCTATATTATGGACAAAATGTAATCGTATATTAATTTTGTACCTACATTGTGCAATACTTGATAAAACAAACAGTATAACAAAGTATTTGGAGTCAGTGTCTTACATGTTAAGCGGGACTGATCATTTATTAAGTTTGTATTAAAAAGCTTGAAAATATACACTTGTTTATGTTCTCATTGATGGTCTTGTTGATTGGTCACAGGTAGATTGGACATTGGGCATATGTATACAGGTAGATTGGGCATATGTATACAGGTAGATTGGGCATATGTATACAGGTAGATTGGACAATGGGCATATGTATACAGGTAGATTGCACAATGGGCATATGTATACAGGTAGATTGGACAATGGGCATATGTATACAGGTAGATTGGACAATGGGCATATGTATGAAGGTGATATTATCCAGTTCTCCATATGTCACACATTCCATTGAAGTGTTAAGTACACACTATATTGTAGACATAGGAGTCCTAGCCTATCCTTCAGTGTGTAATTTAGCTAATTTGCAAAGACCTCGCACATTATAAAGTACTGACATGTCAGTCTGGTGTTATTGGTAAGACTGCACCATTATACATTCATATTCTATACGTGGTAGTCTTGTAACTAGTGTTACACAAATAGGCATATCAAAATATTATGGAATCAGGGTGAAGGTTAGTGTTCTGTGCTATTGTCTAGAATTACCAGTTGGGTTTTCCTTGGCAAAACGCCTTAACACTGCTTTATACATTTCCATCAACATTCAAAACATAGATATACAAAAAGAGCCAATGTATTCCCCTTTTCACAGGAGATTTGATATACCCTGCACATGTATTCCATTCCGACTCAACATCATCCTCAGCATTCTGCTGGTTCTCAAAGGCTACATACTACAGTGGAGTCAGTCCATGTGCTTCGTGGGCCTATTAGGCATATGGACGTCACTAGGAGGGATGCATCACTTCCTGTCCGGTTTGTCGCCCCCTCGGGCTTGTGCTGTGGAGGGGATCTTTCGTGGGCTGTACTCTGCCTTCTCTCAGGGTAGTAAGTTGGTGGTAGTTGATATCCCTCTATTGGTGTGGGGGCTGTGCTTTGGCAGAGTGGGTGGGGTTATATCCTGCTTAGTTGGCCCTGTCCGGGGGTATTGTCGGAAGGGACCACAGTGTCTCCTGACCCCCCCGTCTCAGCGTCCAATATCTATGCTGCAATAGTCTATGTGCCGGAGGGCTAGGGTCAGTTTGTTAAATCTGATATTATCCTGTGTCTTGTGTGAATTTAAGTATGCTCTCTAATTCTCCCACTCTACCTCCCCTCCCGGAGGACCTGAGCCATAGGACCATGCTTCAGGACTACCTGCCCTGATGACTCCTAGCTGTCCCCAGTCCACCTGGTCGTGCTGCTGCACCGGTTTCAACTCTTCTGCCTGCGGTTATGGAACCCTGACCTTTTCATTGGACGTGCCACCTTGTCCCAGACCTGCTGTTTTCATCTCTCTCTCGCTCTATCACACCGTACCTGCTCTCTCTACCGCATCTAAATGCCTGGCTATGAAAAGCCAAGTGACATTCACTCCTGATGTATTTACCTGTTGCAACCTCTACAACCACTATAATTATTATTTGACCCTGCTGGTCATTTATGAAAGTTTGAACATCTTGGAGAAAGAACTGGCCTTAATGGCCATGAATTATTATTATCTCCACACGGCACAGCCAGGACTGGCCACCCCTCAGAGCCTGGTTCCTCTCTAGGTTTCTTCCTGGGTTTTTGCCTTTCTAGGGAGTTTTTTCCTAGCCACGCGCTTCTACATCTGCATTGCTAGCTGTTTGGGGTTTTAGGCTGGATTTCTGTATAGCCCTTTGGGACATCGGCTGATGTAAAAAGGGCTTTATTAATACATTTGATATGGACAGAGGGGGCATGGTGGGGTTAAGCCTGCTAACCGTCTCATCCCAGACCTTAGCATATCACCTCTGCTCGGAGTCAGTTAGCCTACTGAGAGCTGAGGTGTTTATATTTGTGCACTGTACATGTTAGCCCAATTAGCCTACAGGCACGCCCGTGAACACTGCAGCCTGCCAGTCTAGTCAAACAATGTTGTTGAATGCAAAGACTGTCCGGTAGGCTAGGGGATATGTTCTGTTTACAGTACCTTCATCCTGAGTGTGTGTGGTCTCCTGAGTAATTTCAGTCAGTTATTTTTGGGATAACACTTTCGTTATTTCCTACCTTTCGTGGATGTACTGAGCATTTTGGGTACTATAGTATATAACAATAGCCACTTTGTAGAGGCAGTGAAGGCTTCTACACAGTGGCCAGCTGCATGCTATTCTAAATGCTCTCAATAATTTTTCCCCCAGTGTCCTGAGGTGACAGATCATTGGATTACTATGACTGCTGACTTGTGATGGTAAAATTAATCGGAAGGAATGAGCAGAATCAGAATGACTTGCTGGGATTAAGCCTGGTCTGAAAAGGAAGTGTATGTCGCTTGTTTGCTTCTTCCAAGAGTGATCTATGTTGAGGTCCAGTTGGACTATTCATGTACTTGGTGTTATGGTTTCAACCATAATGGATCGCCTATAGGTTCTATTTCTCATGCTGTTGTTGCTGCCGCTGATGTTATAAGTAGAACTAACATGCTGGTGGGTACACAGAGAGCACTTTAACCCTGGTGGCATACCACCATCCTCTGATGTTATAAGTAGAACTAACATGCTGGTGGGTACACAGAGAGCACTTTAACCCTGGTGGTATACCACCATCCTCTGATGTTATAAGTAGAACTAACATGCTGGTGGGTACACAGAGAGCACTTTAACCCTGGTGGCATACCACCATCCTCTGATGTTATAAGTAGAACTAACATGCCGGTTGGTACACAGAGAGCACTTTAACCCTGGTGGCATACCACCATCCTCTGATGTTATAAGTAGAACTAACATGCCGGTGGGTACACAGAGAGCACTTTAACCCTGGTGGCATACCACCATCCTCTGATGTTATAAGTAGAACTAACATGCCGGTGGGTACACAGAGAGCACTTTAACCCTTGTGGCATACCACCATCCTCTGAGGTTAGCTCACCAAGTATCTGCTGTACTGTTGTCTGTCAGCTGCACGTGGTAGATTGGCCTTGTGTAAAGATCACGGATGGTTTTGGATATACAGTGTGTGTTTGCATGTACACTACCGGTCAAAAGTGTTAGAACACCTACTCATTCAAGGGTTTTTCTTTATTTGTACTAATTTCTACATTGTAGAATAATAGTGAATACATCAAAACTATGAAATAACACATATGGAATCATGTAGTAACCAAAAAAATAATAATTTCTATTTGAGTAGTAACCCTTTGCCTTGATGACAACTTTGCACACTCTTGGCATTCTCTCAACCAGCTTCATGAGGTAGTCACCTGGAATACATTTCAATTAACAGGTGTGCCTTGTTAAAAGTTAATTTGTGGAATTTCTTTCCTTCTGATCAGTTGTGTTGTGACCAGGTAGGGTTGGTATACAGAAGATAGCCCTATTTGGTAAAATACCAAGTCCATATTATGGTAAGAACAGCTCAAATAAGCAAAGAGAAATGACAGTCCATCATTACTTTAAGACATGAAGGTCAGTCATCATTGAAAGTTTCTTCAAGTGCAGTTGCAAAAACCATCAAGCGTTATGATGAAACTGGCTCTCATGAGGACCGCCACAGGAATGGAAGACCCAGAGGCACCTCTACTGCAGAGGACAAGTTCATTAACCTCAGAAAATGCAGCCCAAACAGTAACGGACACATCTCAACATCAGCTGTTCAGAGGAGAGTGTGTGAATCAGGCCTTTATTGTCGAATTGCTGCAAAGAAACCGTTACTAAAGGACACAAATAATAAGAAGAGACTTGCTTGGGCCAAGAAACACAAGCAATGGACATAAGACCGGTGGAAATGTGTCCTTTGGTCTCCAAATTGGAGATTTTTGGTTCCAACCGCCGTGTCTTTGTGAGACGCGGTGTGGGTGAACGGATGATATTCGCATGTGCATTTCTCACCGTAAAGCATGGAAGAGGAGGTGTTTTGGTGTGGGGGTGCTTTGCTGGTGACACTGTCTGTGATATATTTATATTTCAAGGCACACTTAACCAGCATGGCTACCACAGCATTCAGCAGTGATACACCATCCCATCTGCTTTGGGCTTAGTGGGACTATCATTTGTTTTTCAACAGGACAATGACCCAACACACCTCCAGGCGGTGTAAGGGCTATTTTACCAAAAAGGAGAGTGCTGCATCAGATGACCTGGCCTCCACAATCCCCTGACCTCAACCAAATTGAGATGGTTTGAGATGAGTTGGACCGCAGAGTGAAGGAAAATCAGCCAACAAAGTGCTCAGCATATGTGGGTACTCCTTCAAGACTGTTGGAAAAGCATTCCAGGTGAAGCTGGTTGAGAGAATGCCAAGAATGTGCATAGCTGTCATCAAGGCAAAGGGTGGCAATTTGAAGAATCTCAAATATAAAATATATTTTAATTTTTTTAACACTTTTTTGGTTACTACATTAATCCATATGTGTTATTTCATAGATTTGATGCCTTCACTATTATTCTACAATGTAGAAAATAGTAAAAATAAAGAAAAACCCTTCAATGAGTAGGTGTTCTAAAATTTTTGATTGGTAGTGCACTTGTACGTGAGCATTTGTGTGCACATGTGCGTGTATTAGAAATATGTACACTGGGGATATGTTCGGGATAAGCAGTTCTGGGGATGCCTTTCAGGGATTATCACCCTGCTCTGCTTTTCTGAGCCTGGTCCGTCTAGTCTCCCTCCACAGGCTCTAGTTTCACTGGACGCCATCACCCCCGCTCTGATTCTAGGAGAGAGAGAGAGGAGAGGAGAGAGAGGGTGGGGGGGGGGACAGATGAGGAAGAAAAATAGGGCGAGAAAGTGATCGGGAGATAGGGAGGGAGGAAGAGTGATAGGAATAGAAAGAGTGAGAGAAAGAGAGGGTTTAGCAACAGCGAGAGAAATGGGGGATAGCAACAGAGAGAGAAAGAGAGGGGGTAGCAGAGAGAGAGTGTGAGAGAATGAGAGCTGATGTAATCCATCCTGGAGCCGTGGCCGTCAGAAAAACAGGTGGAGCTTTCTGTTGAAAGGAGCAGACATGGAGTTATGTAAATGTCAACCATCTCAGCAGAACAGTTAAGTCATGCAGCCTCCATTACTGTAGCCACAATAAATGAGTTGATTGAGCAATGACAACCCACTAGGCACAGTTAAAAGTCTATTTTTTTTATTTACATTTGGTTGTGAACTAACTAACGTGAATTCAATGTGAAATCAACAAAAAATGTCACTTTGTCATTGGATTTAGGTTGAAAGGTTAAAATTCAATCAGTTTTCCACTATGATTTAACTGGTTGAATCAACACTGTTTCCACATAATTTACTACTACTTCTACTACTGCTGCTACTACTACTACTTCTGCTAATATTACTACTACTGCTGCTACTTCTACAACTACTGCTACTACCACTACTACTACTGCTGCTGCTGATACTACTACTACTACTACTACCACCACTACTACTTCTACTGCTATTGCTACTTCAACTACGAATACTACTACTACTACTCCTACTACTACTACTGATAATTCTACTACTATTGCTGCTGCTACTACTACTACTACTACTGATAATGCTACTAATATTGATACTACTACTACTACGACTACTACCACTGCTACTACTACTACTACTACTGCTTCTTCTGCTACTACTACTACTACTATTACTACTGCTACTACTACTATTACTTACTACTACTACTACAAGTAAATGCTTCCATTTTTCAGGATGGGAAGTGTGTGTGAGGGGGGCATACATCATAGTGTATTTTGTAAACAGACTGTGTAATCATTGCTGTCACCTTTAATTGTCTCCAGTATAAGCAATATGGTTAAAGGGAGGACAGACAGGTATCACAGCTATTTACTCTGTCTCCCACACCCATTTGGAACACACGATCTCAGGATACCAACATTACACAAGGAAATGTCTCCACCTAAGCCATGTCAAATAGACCATACCCAAATATTGTCTAGAAAGCCTTGGGAGGAGCCGTCTATCATGACAACATGAGGAAGACAGCAGTGTTGATGCAAATGAAGCTGGAAGTCATAAGATTCAGAAATAAAAATCAATCAATCAGGAACATTGAAAAAACCCTGGGCATGCCCAAGTCAACATTTTGGTTCATCATTAACAAGAAAAAAACAACCGATGAACTCAATTATGTCAAAAGACCCAGTAGACTGAGAAAGACCACTGTAGTGGTTGACCGGAGAATACTCTATATGTTGATGAAAATCCCCCTGACAACAGCCCATCAGATCAAAAACACTTTCCTGGATGCAGGTGTAGATTTGTCAAAGTCTACCATACGTAGAAGACTACACCAGCAGGACTACAGAGGGTAGGCAAGATTACAGTTTGCTAAAAAGCACCTAAAAGAGCCCCAAGAGTTCTGTAAAAAAGTATTGTGGACAGATGAGACAAAGATGAACATGTACCAGAGTGATGGAAAGAGGAAAGTGTGGAGAAAAAAAAGAAATGCCCATGATCCAAAGCATTCCACCTCATCCATGAAACATGCTGAAGGGGGTGTTATGGCTTGCGCCTTTATGGCTGCCAGTGGAACAGGCTCACTTGTCTTTATCGATGATGTGACCGCAGACAGAAGTAGAACAATGAATTCTGAAGTCTACAGAAATGTTATCTGCTCAGATAAAACCAAATGTTAGTGAATATGTGTGTGACTGCTCTTCATCACTTCCTCATACTAGAGTGAGTACCATAGCAACAGAATGGTGTGTTGTGTGTGTAGAGGCACTGTCCTTGGAAGAAGATGATTTGTAGCAGGCTGATTTTGGGGAGATGTCAGGGCTCCCACGCACAAGCACATTTAGTCAACAGAGCTGACACACACACAGAAAGAAGGAAGTCAGACTACGTGGAGATATAGACTGCACTGTAACAGTCAAAATGGGCAGAGAACCAGTACTCTTGAATAGCTTGATCTTCTCCTCGCCTGTCTGAGACCATTGATATATGGGCCTAAAGCAACTAAAGCAGCGAATACAAATATGAGAGAGACTCAACCTTGGTATCGTCACTAAGAGCTACAGATGTATTTGATTATCTTAGCAGACCGCATTCCATTCACTTGCATCTTGCACCAATGCATTACCCATCAGAGAAAAACATGATTTAGTTATATTTAATATTTTTATCGTATCATGTTCAAATTCATAAAATAACATTGTATCCATAACACATTTTACTAATACATTAACAGCAGTGATGTAGTGTAAAATAAATAGGTGGGGAAACTGATCGCCGATTGCGGTGAAAAAAGTAACACTTCCTATTTTTTTCAATGCATTCTTCTGCAAAAGGTGGGTAAAATGTTGGCCTAAAAAAAGTGGCTAAACGGTTTAGTTGCGTTTACCCTCTACTACACCACTGATTAACAGCCACCCCAGGCCTAAACCCCTGAAGAACAAGCCAAGAGGACAGTGGCATAGATACAGTATTACCTTGGAGTGAGAAGCCTACCAGAGTAACCTTATTTTTAAGAGCGTGGTGATCTAGTACCTAGTTTCAATACCTGTGATTGGTGGAGAGCCCCAGTTAACCTGTTAGGACATCCCTCGTCAGGAAGGGAGGGGAACAACCAGCCACACAACAGCTGGAACTGGAGCTGTCCTCTCTGACTCAGGGCAATGGAATCCCAGCCATTCCAGTATAATATACAGGAACGCAGGCACACACACACACACACACACACACACACACACACACACACACACACACACACACACACACACACACACACACACACACACACACACACACACACACACACACACACACACACACACACACACACACACACACACACACACACACACAGGAACGCAGACACACATACACACGCATCACTCTTTCTCTCTCTCTATTTGACATTGTGTTAACCCCTCGTCTCCCATCATAGCTACTGTTCATACATTCAGGTCAGTGGAAATTACACAACAAACACTTTAAACCAACAGTTCAAACCCAGAGAGGGGGAGGATCCTCATTCATACAGAATATTCACAACGTATCCTGTCTGACAACTGACCTTTAAAATGTTGATATAACAAAACCCAACACAGGTGTGACAGCATGCAAATCCCAGATCCTGTCAAAGTCTTCCAGCATGTCCATTAATTACCATGAAGCAAGTATGTACTGTAAATGCCCATAGACATACATCAGTATGCATGTGTACACTGGTTCTTAAAGAGAACACTTTTATACAAGGACTGGTTTGGTTACAAATAGTTCTCAGCTATACTTTTGGAATTGAATGTCAATGCCTTTTCGACCCTAATATTGGGTTGTCATTCCCCAGACAGTTTAATCTAAGACAACATTTTACATTCTTGCATGTAAAGTAGAATATTAGAATGTTATTGTCGGGGATAGTTTGTTGCCAATATGGATGATAGTTTGTTACCAATATGGATGATAGTTTGCTGAACTAAATACAGTATCTTCTGTATGGTTGACACTCCTTTTATTGTTGAATAGTATGGGAGGTTGGCTGAATATGTACACTATACATTGGTGGATGTTGGATGGTTAACTATACTATACAGGTCGATGGCAGAAAAATACTTCAGTAGCTAAAAATACATATGATATGAGCGAGGGTAATAATAGTTTACTTAATAGACAGACTGGGTAAATGAACAGGTAAGTTAATATTTTACATGGTTAAATTTGCTGTACAGGTAAATATACAGTTATATTTACAGATAAGTGAATACTTGCGTGGTTACACAAACTGTACAGGTAAATGAGAGGAAGAGATACTTTAATAGCTAAATGTGTGTATGATATAATTTGGGGTAATAATAGTAATTCCCTTAAAATACAGTCCTTAGTGCGCAGGGTTTAATTACAGACAACTGCACGTATTGCACATTCAATATAATAAAAGCAATGAGAAAAGGTGCAACTGACAGGATACTAAAATGCATTCCTGAGTGAATGCCTACGTAAGTTAGGTCCAAGAATTACTAGCAATATTGCATGTGATATGATATAACAACTGTACATGTGTATGTATATACAGACCTGCATGAATAAATAGGTCCTGAGTGAATGAGTGCTGACGGATCAGAGTTACTCACGGATGGATGCATAATTGTTAAACTAGGTCCTAGCACCCCAACAGTTCCAGATCTATGTTGCTGACGGCACGGCACCCCGGTGAGGCATTATATAGTCTAATAGCCGCCGGCAGGAAGGACCTCCTGTAGCGCTCTCTGGCACACCGTGGTGGGATCAGTCTGTGACTGAAAGTGCTCCTCTGCGTCATAACCATAGCGTGCAGAGGGTGGGTGACGTTGTCCATGATGGCCAGCAGTTTGGCCAGGATCCGTCTCTCCGCCACCTCCTCTAGAGTGTCAAGGCTCATCCCCAGGACAGAGCTAGCCTTCCTGATCAGCTTATTTACCCGAGAAGCATCACCGGCTTTGATGTTTGCTCCCCAGCACACCACTGCAAAAAAGATGGCACTGGCCACCACAGACTGGTAGAAGGTATGCAGTAGTTTACTGCACACGTTGAAGGACCTGAGTCTCCTCAGAAAGTAGAGTCGGCTCTGGCCCTTTTTGTACATGGTCCCGGTGTTACCAGCCCATTCCAGACTGTTGTCCATATGGACTCCCAGGAACTTGTATGACCCAACCATTTCCACATCCATCCCCTGTATAGGGACTGCAGTCAGTTGTGCCTTGGTTCTCCTGAAGTCCACCACCATCTCCTTTGTTTTGCTGATGTTGAGCTGAAGGTGGTTCTGCTCACACCACAACACAAAGTCACTGATTGTGCTCCTGTACTCCTCCTCCTGCCCACCCCTGATGCACCCTACAATAGCAGAGTCATCCGAGAACTTCTGTAGGTGGCATGTTTCAGAGTTATATCTGAAGTCCGAGGTGTAGAGGGTGAACAGGAAGGGGGACAGGACTGTTCCCTGGGGGGCCCCTGTGTTGCAGCTGCCCGTTCTGACACACAGCTCTGTAGTCGCACAAATTGTGGCCTACCGGTCAGGCGTGAGGGTGTGTGGCCTGGGGAGCTGGAAGGGAGGTGGACAGGGCCAGTATCAAACCTGTTAAAAAATTGGTTCAGCTCATTGGCTCTGTCCTTGGTCCCCTCCGTCTGCCCACTGTTTGACTTTTTGAAGCCAGTGATATTTCTCATACCCTTCCACACCTCTCTCACCTGGCTCTGCCTCAGCTTGTCCTCCATCTTCTCCTTATACACTCTCTTCCCCTCAGCAATCCGCAACTTCAGCTCCCTCTGGACGCATTTCAATTTGTCCCTCTCCTTGAAGGCCCTCTTCTCCTCATTCAGCAGGGCCTTCAGGTCGCTGGTGACCCAGGGTTTATTGTTTGGGAAACAGCGTACCTTCCTGGTACACATACACACGCAACGGTGTTGTCTACACAAAAATTAATATAGTCTGTTATGCAGCCAGTAAGTCCATCGATGTCCTCCCCATGAGCCTCACAGAGCACATCCCAGTCTGTTGTTTCAAAGCAGTCCTGTAGGGCCTGGTTAATAGTAGTACAGTACAGTTTATACCTCTGCTTAAACGTAGTACAATATATAGCTCTGGTTAATAGTAGTACAGAACTGTTTATAGCTCTGGTTAATAGTAGTACAGTATATACTGTAGCTCTGGTTAATAGTAGTACTGTATATAGCTATGGTTAATAGTAGTAGGGTATATACAGTAGCTCTGGTTAATAGTAGTACAGTATATAGCTCTGGTTAATAGTAGTACAGTATATAGCTCTTCTTAATAGTACTGCACTGTAGCTCCGGTTAATAGTAGTACAGTATATAGCTCTGGTTAATAGTAGTACAGTATATAGCTCTGGTTAATAGTAGTACTGTATACTGTAGCTCTGATTAATAGTAGTACAGTACTGTTTATAGCTCTGGTTAATAGTAGTACAGTATATGGCTCTGGTTAATAGTAGTACAGTACTGTTTATAGCTCTGGTTAATAGTAGTACAGTATATAGCTCTGGTTAATAGTAGTACATTATATACAGTAGCTCTGGTTAATAGTAGTACAGTATATAGCTCTGGTTAATAGTAGTACTGTATACTGTAGCTCTGGTTAATAGTAGTACAGTACAGTTTATAGCTCTGGTTAATAGTAGTACAGTATATAGCTCTGGTTAATAGTAGTACAGTACTGTTTATAGCTCTGGTTAATAGTAGTACAGTATATAGCTCTGGTTAATAGTAGTACTGTATACTGTAGCTCTGGTTAATAGTAGTACAGTATATAGCTCTGGTTAATAGTAGTACTGTATACTGTAGCTCTGGTTAATAGTAGTACAGTACTGTTTATAGCTCTGGTTAATAGTAGTACAGTATATAGCTCTGGTTAATAGTAGTACAGTACTGTTTATAGCTCTGGTTAATAGTAGTATGGTATATAGCTCTGGTTAATAGTAGTACAGTACTGTTTATAACTCTGGTTAATAGTAGTATGGTATATAGCTCTGGTTAATAGTAGTACAGTACTGTTTATAACTCTGGTTATTAGTAGTACAGTATATACTGTAGCTCTGGTTAATAGTAGAGAATTATATGATAAAACTAAATGCATGCTTTTCAATCGAACGCTGCCTGCACCCGCCCACTGGACTATCATCACTCGACGGGTCTGACTTAAAATTCGTGGATACCTACAAATACCTAGGTGTCTGGTTAGACTGTAAACTCAACTTCCAGACTCACATAAACCATCTCCAATCCAAAATTAAATCTAGAATTGGCTTCCTATTTCGCAACAAAGCCTCCTTCACTCATGCTGCCAAACATACCCTTGTAAAACTGACTATCCTACCGATCCTTGACTTCGGCGATGTCATTTACAAAATATCCTCCAACACTCTACTCAGCAAATTGGATGTAATCTATCACAGTGCCATCTGTTTTGTTACCAAAGCCCCATATCCTACCCAACACTGTGACCTGTATGCTCTTGTTGGCTGGCCTTCACTTCATATTCGTTGCCAAACCCACTGGTTCCAGGTCATCTATAAGTCTTTGCTAGGTAAATCCCTGCCTTATCTGAACCCTTTTATTGTCCTACCTTCCTAACCTTACTGCATTTTGCACTACATTCGCACACTCTGTATATAGATTCTCTATAGTGTTATTGACTGTACGTTTGTTTATTCGCATGTGTAATTCTGTGTTGTTTTTTGTCGCAGTGCTTTGCTTTGTCTTGGCCAGGTCGCAGTTGTAAATGAGAACTTGTTCTCAACTGGCCTACCTGGTTAAATAAAGGTGAAATAAACAAAATTAAAAAAAAATATACGTGGCTATAACATGGGGTACCGAGTTATAGCCACGTATATAAGTAATAGGGTCCCTCATAGCTCTGTGAGTGATCTTCTCACCCTGTGTTCTGTTCTCCCTGGGCCAAACACTGTTGTTTACTCAGTGGGAAAGCTCTCTAGGCCCATGCCCACACCAAGGGGATGTTTTCCTCAGCCTGCTTAGGGTCTGGTCTGGGTGAAGAGGGGGTAGAGGAGGGCCCATCCCCTGGTCCTCCCCTGGTCCCCTTCACTACAGGGCTCTGATGAATGTGGAGGGGACATGTGAATGTACAGTACTGTCCTGTGTTATACAGCATGGGCCCCATGAATGCAGACTTGGTTGTTATTGTTCAGATTCCTCTACTGACCCTATACTTATAATATGGTAATTTAGCACATGCTTTGATCCAATGTGACATAAAGGTAAAAAACATTATCTGCACTGGATGCTTCTCAATCCACTGCATCCACTGATGTCACACTTTTGCATCTGCGGTGAAAAGTGACAGAGCTAGAGCGTTTGTCAGACCATGAGACATTCCCGAAAATCGGACTTCTCACGAAAACATATGTAGCGTCCGAGCGGTTTGACCTACAAACTATTATGACCCCTCTAAGGGGAGACTCTCATCAACACAATGGTGGTCTCCTTTTTGCTCTACGACCTCCACAAGTGTCACAGGGACTCATCTTAAGGTACATTTTTTATGGAAGTATGAAGGTAGTTTTGTGCCTACCCAAAAAAGAGGTTAAATATGTGTAAAATATATATACAGTCGTATGAAAAAGTTTGGGCACCCCTGACAATTTCCATGATTTCCATTTATAAATAATTGGGTGTTTGGATCAGCAATTTCATTTTGATCTATCAAATAACTGATGGACACACTCATATTTCAGTAGTGAAATTAGGTTTATTGGATTAAGAGAAAATGTGCAATATGCATCAAAACGAAATTAGACAGGTGCATAAATTTGGGCACCCCAACAGAAAAATCACATCAATATTTAGTAGAGCCTCCTTTTGCTAAAATAACAGCCTCTAGATGCTTCCTATAGCCTCTAATGAGTGTCTGGATTCTGGATGAAGGTATTTTGGACCATTCCTCATTACAAAACATCTCCAGTTCAGTTAAGTTTGATGGTTGCCGTGCATGGACAGCCCGCTTCAAATCATCCCACAGATTCTCAATGATATTCAGGTCTGGGGACTGGGATGGCCATTCCAGAACATTGTACTTGTTCCTCTGCATAAATGCCCGGGTAAATTTTGAGCAGTGTTTTGGGTCGTTGTCTTGTTGAAATATCCAGCCCCGGCGTAACTTTAACTTTGTGACTCATTCTTCAACATTATTCCAAAGAATCTGCTGATATTGAGTGGAATTCATGCGACCCTCAACTTTAACAAGATTCCCAGTACCGGCACTGGCCACACAGCCCCACAGCATGATGGAACCCCCACCAAATTTTACTGTGGTTAGCAAGTGTTTTTCTTGGAACGCTATGTTCTTTTACCGCCATGCATAACGCCCCTTGTTATGACCAAATAACTCAATATTTGTTTCATCAGTCCACGGCACCTTATTCCAAAATGAAGCTGGCTTGTCCAAATGTACGTTTGCATACCTCAAGCGACTCGCATCACTCTCCCGTACAGCTTCTCCTTGTGCAAAGTGTGCTGAATTGTTGAACGATGCTTTTGATAGCTAAAGGATCCTAAAATTCAAAATCAAATAGCTAAATGACCATCTTAAAACAATTCCATATGTCAGCTTAAAACCATGGGGAAATAATGTCTAGACACTTTTTTCCAGGGGAGAAGTTTATGAATTGCCTGGCTTGGCTGTGGGACAGTGGATGCCCATTGATTTTTTAAAATGGAACTGTTAACAGGCCTAACCCGGGGATTGTGCATCCAGGATCCAAACAACTGCTTTAATCAATTTAAGTATGGCATACAAAAGGTATATATTAAGGTGTATCTTAGGTACTGTCTGGTGCAGTAGAACAGAAGGTGTATCTTAGGTACTGTCTGGTGTAGTAGAACAGAAGGTGTATCTTAGGTACTGTCTGGTGCAGTAGAACAGAAGGTGTATCTTAGGTACTGTCTGGTGCAGTAGAACAGAAGGTGTATCCTTAGGTACTGTCTGGTGCAGTAGAACAGAAGGTGTATCTTAGGTACTGTCTGGTGCAGTAGAACAGAAGGTGTATCCTTAGGTACTGTCTGGTGCAGTAGAACAGAAGGTGTATCTTAGGTACTGTCTGGTGTATTAGAACAGTAGGGTTTTTCTCTACAATATAATCCCACCTGTAGTAGTCTCCATTTTGGACTGGTTTGTTTTTGTTTACCAGTAAAATAAATGACTGTACTGTTTAATAATATATCAATTTCACTGGTGATTTAAATGTATGTGCTTCATAATTAGGAGCTTATTATAACAAATAAGTGTTTGACAAGTGAGAAGGCCCAACTCTCTCTCAGACCAGGCTGGTTTTACCAGGCTATCCCCACTCCCTCCTAGCTCCTAGCATTCAGCCTGGTTTTACCAGGCTATCCCCACTCCCTCCTAGCTCCTAGCATTCAGCCTGGTTTTACCAGGCTATCCCCACTCCCTCCTAGCTCCTAGTGTTCAGCCTGGTTTTACCAGGCTATCCCCACTCCTTCCTAGCTCCTAAACCACCGCAGGGCAGGACTACATTCTGTTCATTCTATTCTGCACACATCAACACATATTAACATGTTAATGTAATCTAAATGTCACACCCCGGTACAGGGACAATGTAATCTACATATCGTCACACACTAAGCAGGTGACAGGGCGTGTTGTGTCACTATCTCAGCTGTGACAGTACTGTATCCTGGTTGTTAGATGGGATATGAGCTCTGTCCATCCATGCTATTGTGCTTCGGGCCCTTCTCTCCTACACCGAGTCCACCCACCAATCCTCATGATTCGCTTACAGACCCTATCTACTATGGCTGAACCTGTAAAAACAACACATTTCACTGCACCTTTTTTTACAAGTTATCTCTCGTTATCTTCTCTCCACTGAATCTTCTCTATGGTATTGTCTCATCAAGTATTACTCTGCTTCTCTATGGTTTCCAATGTTCCTATTGGGTTATCAACCTGGAAACCCATCTATCCACAGACAGCACAGGTGGAGTCAGTGACACAACTCTCCTCTCCTATACACATGCTCAAGGCCGCTCACTGTGTGTGTGTGTGTGTGTGTCTGGAGACCCTGATTGTTTTGTGGAATGTGCTGATGGGTTCTCAGTGGGTGGTGTTGCATAACAGCGTCAGTGGGACTAGGTGGATGACTGTGTTACAGCAAGGTTAAATAGAGGAAGAGAGAGAGAGAGAGGTATCTCTCTCTCTCTCTCTCTCTCTCTCTCTCTCTCTCTCTCTCTCTCTCTCTCTCTCTCTCTCTCTCTCTCTCTCTCTCTTCCTCTATTTAACCTTGCTGTAACACAGTCATTCACGTAGTAAACAGAAGACGAGAGGACATGAGATGAGACCTGAATCACAGATCAGATGGGGATGGGAGGGAGATCCATGCGAGATGTTTCCTCCATCATGGCTGATCCCCACAGAAGAAATCATGAAATCATTAATGCTCATAAATGAATTTCCATGCTCTGTCAAGCCTCTGCTTCCTCGTTGCTTCACCATGGCACCCACTGGCAATTTTGTCTGTTCTGGTATGGCCGTCCCAGTGTCCCGTGCCAAGCGAAGGGAGCTTTCCAGGGCCCAGCCCCCCCTTGCCTCTAGGATCAGTGGAGGGTCACATCTCCCAGCTCACCATGTGCCAGTAGGGTGGCAACAGCCTGAGTTATGTCAGCTATGTACTGTAGGAAGCTTCTCCACTGCCTGGTAAGAAGCCTTCAACAGAAAGAAAATAAGTATAACATAGATATTTTTTTAAACAAGAGAAAGGAAATATCTGTATTGAGAGTTCAAATCATATTGGATTTGTCACATGCGCTGAATACAATATGTTACCATGAAATGCTTACTTACGAGCCCTTTTTTATTTTTATTTTTTTTTGCACTCCAGATATCTTGTATTTCTATACTTTTTCATACTGCCGCTCTATGTATCGTGTACCGTGTATCTGTCTTTTGTGTACTTTCGTTGTGGCATTTTGCACCTGCCCTGTGTTTTGTTGTAGCTGCTTGACAATGAAATTTCCCCCCCGGGGGATCAATAAAGTATCTATCTATCTATCTATCTATCTATCTATCTATCTATCTATCTATCTATCTATCTATCTATCTATCTATCTATCTATCTATCTATCTATCTATCTATCTATCTATCTATCTATCTATCTATCTATCTATCTATCTATCTATCTATCTATCTATCTATCTATCTATCTATCTATCTATCTATCTATCTATCTATCTATCTATCTATCTATCTATCTATCTATCTATCTATCTATCTTAACCAGTTTTTTAAAAGTAAGTATGAAAAACTACAGAAAAAATTGTAACACAATAACGTGGCTATATACAGGTTAGTAAAACGGCTATATTAGTAACACGGTTAGTAACACCCACCACTGCGACCTGTATTCTCTTGTTGGCTGGCCCTCACTACATATTCGTCGCCAAACCCACTGGCTCCAGGTCATCTATAAGTCTTTATTAGGTAAATCCCTGCCTTATCTCAGCTCGCTGGTCACCATAGCAACACCTACCCGTAGCATGCGCTCCAGCAGGTATATCTCATTGGCCACCCCCAAAGCCAACACCTCCTTTGGCCGCCATTCCTTCCAGTTCTCTGCTGCCAATGACTGGAACGAATTGCAAAAATCCTTGAAGCTAGAGGTTCCTATCTCCCTCACTAACTTTAAGCATCAGCCGTCAAAGCTGCTTATCGATCACTGCACCTGTATATAGCCCACCTTATATAGCCCTTAATGAAATTTCCCCCCCGGGGGATCAATAAAGTACCTATCTATCTATCTATCTATCTGTAAATAGCCCATCCGACTACCTCATCCCCATATTATTATTTTTTTTACTTCCGCTCATTTTGCACTCCAGTATCTCTATTTGCACATCATCATTTGCACATTCTATCATTCCAGTGATAATGCTAATCTGTAATTTATTTCGCCACTATGGCCTATTTATTGTCTTCCTAACCTTACTGCATTTTGCACTACATTTGCACTCTGTATATAGATTTTCTATTGTGTTATTGACTGTACGTTAGTTATTTCCCATGTGTAACCCTGTTTTGTTTTTTGTCGCACTGCCTTGCTTTGTCTTGGCCAGGTCGCAGTTGCAAATGAGAACTTGTTCTCAACTGACCTACCTGGTTAAAAAAAGGTGAAATAAACAAAATTAAAAAAATATATACGTGGCTATAACATGGGGTACCGAGTCAAAATGCAGGAGTACAGGTTAGTAACGTGGCTGTATACAAGGGGTACCGGTACCGAGTATATATTCAGGGGTACAGGTTAGTAACGTGGCTATATACATGGGGCACCGGTACAGAGTCAATATGCAGGGGTACAGGTTAGTAACGTGGCTATATACATGGGGTACCGGTACCGAGTCAATATGCAGGAGTACAGGTTATTAACTTGGCTATATACATGGGGTACCGGTACCGAGTCAATATGCAGGAGTACAGGTTATTAACTTGGCTATATTCAAGGGGTACCAGTACCGAGTCAATATGCAGGGGTACAGGTTAGTAACGTGGCTATATACAAGGGTAACCGGTACCGAGTCAATATGCAGGAGTACAGGTTAGTAACGTGGCTATATACAAGGGTAACCGATACCGAGTCAATATGTAGGAGTACAGGTTAGTATCGTGGCTATAGACAGGGTGTAGCAGTACCGAGTCAATATGCAGGAGTACAGGTTAGTAACACGGCAATGAACATGGGGTACCAATACCGAGTCAATATGCAGGAGTACAGGTTAGCAACATGGCTGTATACAAGGGTAACCGGTACCGAGTCAAAATGCAGGGGTACAGGTTAGTAATGCGGCTATATACATGGGGTACCAGTATCGAGTCAATATGCAGGGGTACAGGTTAGTAACGTGGCTATATACATGGGTTACCGGTACCGAGTCAATATGCAGGGGTACAGGTTAGTAACGTGGCTATATACATGGGGTACCGGTACCGAGTCAATATGCAGGAGTACAGGTTAGTAACACGGCTATATATAGGTTAGTAACGTGGCTATATACATGGGGTACCGGTACCGAGTCAATATGCAGGAGTACAGGTTAGTAATTTGGCTATATACATGGGGTACTGATACCGAGTCAATATGCAGGAGTACAGGTTAGTAACATGGCTATATACATGGGGTACCGGTACCGAGTCAATATGCAGGGGTACATGTTAGTAACGTGGCTATATACAAGGGTAACCGGTACCAAGTCAATATGCAGGAGTACAGGTTAGTAACGTGGCTATATACAAGGGAAACCGTTACCGAGTCAATATGTAGGAGTACAGGTTAGTAATGCGGCTATATACATGGGGTACCAGTATCGAGTCAATATGCAGGGGTACAGGTTAGTAACGTGGCTATATACAGGGTGTACCAGTACCGAGTCAATATGCAGGGGTACAGGTTAGTAATTTGGCTATATACATGGGGTACCGAGTCAATATGCAGGGGTACAGGTTAGTAATTTGGCTATATACATGGGGTACCGAGTCAATATGCAGGGGTACAGGTTAGTAATTTGGCTATATACATGGGGTACTGATACCGAGTCAATATGCAGGAGTACAGGTTAGTAACGTGGCTATATACATGGAGTACCAGTACAGAGTCAATATGCAGGAGTACAGGTTAGTAACGTGGCTATATACATGGAGTACCGGTACCGAGTCAATGTGCAGGGGTACGAGGTAGTTGAGGTAATTGAGGTAATATGTACATGTAGGTAGGGGTAAAGTGACTATGCACAGATAATAAACAGAGAGTAGCAGCAGCTTATGTGAAGTGTGTGAATGTATGTGTGTATGTCGTCAATATGCACGTGTGTGTGTTTTGTGTGTGTGTCTGTATGTGTCCGTGAGTGTGTGTGTGTTGGAGTGTCAGTGTAGAACATTGAAGAGAACTAATACACACACATACACAGACACACACACACACACACACACACACACACACACACACACACACACACACACACACACACACACACACACACACACACACACACACACACACACACACACACACACACACACACACACACACACACATACACACACACATTTTGATTAGGCAGCCCCCCCACACCTCTCTAATTCAGGGGTTAAATGAGGAAGACACATTTGAATGTATTCAGTTGTACAATTGACTAGGTATCCCCCTTTCCCTATATATAAACATACACACACACACACACACACACACACACACACACACACACACACACACACACACACACACACACACACACACACACACACACACACACACACACACACACACACACACACACACACACACACACACACACACACACACACACACACACACACACACACACACACACACACACACACACACACACACACACACACACACACATCCAAGCTGAGCAGAGCTAAAGATTTACTACAGCTACAGTCATGTTAATTTGTTTTCCCCAGGCTGAGGGCCAGCCATAAAACTGTTAGATAGATAGTGAAGGTAAAGCCTAATGTACTGCTACACCTCACGTAGTATTACCATTAAGAGTCAATGCAAGCTGGCTGCCAGGTGTCACAACACGTACAGTACTACCGACAACAAAGTGACACAGTCAGCTAGGAATATGTAGGTATGTGCAAGACATAGCGAGAGTAGGCATATTTGTAGGCTGGTTTGTTGGTTTAATAACAAATTGATACAAACATGAACAGCACAAGAGAGAATGAAATGACAGCACATTAAACAGGATGTGAATAGACAGTGTTTGTAAGGTCACATATACATGAAAGATAAACAGTAAAAAAATGCATGGGAGAACATGTTTTCAAAGTACTGTGGTGTAATATCTCATCTGTTGCTGCTACTGTAACTAGGGCTCTCTCTAAACTAATCTCTCTTCTTCTCAAGAGGAGCCATGCCTTATAAGGAGCCATGCCTAATAAGGAGCCATGCCTTATAAGGAGCCATGCCTTCAGCAAATATGAAAACACACGTTAAAGATGAACTCTTTCTCTCATCGTGCTGACATTCTCACAGATAGTTTTGTGCTGTGTGGATGTGTTCGTCTGATGTTTGTGACAGTGTAATATAGCAGGACAGTAACAGGCTGTGTGTGTGAGAGTATTTTTCATTAGAGTCGATATGATTTAAGGGAGCTCTTGGCTACACTCCAACGCTGCTGCACACGTCAGCACAGAATGCCAAGAACATGGGAAGGAAGGAAGAGAATGGAGAGGGACAGATGGGGGAAGCAATGGAGAAAGGGATGGGGGTAGGAGAGGGATGTTGATGACCGATACTGGTCTCGAGATCAAGCTACTCTCCAGGGAACATGACCAAGGAGGAACTCTGTACAAGTTTGTACTGTGCACTTTGAAGTACACCACTTTGGACAATGAGCAACATGGTCTCACTAGAAAATGTTTCTATGACACCCAAACTGACATATTAGATATGTGACAGTTTTGTTGACATATTACCTGTATGTCGAAATGTTGACATATTACTTGTTTCACTGCAAAGAAGCCAAGACTCATTAGTATGCCATCTTTACACAGTGAGAATACAGTCCCACTCTCTCTCTCTCTCTCTCTCTCTCTCTCTCTCTCTCTCATTAATTTCCCAAAATGAATCGTTGAACAGGAGACTCATACGGGCCAACAGGTAGATTGTCATATGAAAGCAGAGCAGTGTAACTGAGCAGGATAACTTCCAGTGGAGAAGAGAGAACAAGGCAACTCCACTGGGAAATAAAGTCTTAGCTGAGGTACAGTTGACTTGTCTCCTGGGACGCCCACATTAGTACAACCCACAGGAGGCTCACTACAGGTACCTGCTGAATGGAGAGAAGAGGAAAGAGGAGAGAAAGATGAGAGAGAATATTCTAGTAGCATGTGCCTATGTCCTTACTGCACCTAGTTGGAGTGCTGTATTTACAAGTGACTGGTTTCCTTATTCTTGACTTCAACCCCTATCTGATTCTCTATATGAATTATAGGATTGTCCCTTCTTACTAAAGGGTTAAATAGGGGTTTTGAAGGTGGTGGATCTGTTCTCTAAATTCTTTGCATTCCCAGGATCCTCCAAGTCCCATTATACAGTACATTGTCTCCTCCAAGTCCCATTATACAGTACATTGTCTCCTCCAAGTCCCATTATACAGTACATTGTCTCCTCCAAGTCCCATTATTCAGTACATTGTCTCCCATCCTACACTCTTAGATAAAAAGGTGCTATCTATAACCCAATAAGGGTTCTTCAGCTTTCCTCGTAGGATAACCCTTTGAAGAACCCTTTTTGGTTTCAGGTAGAACCCTTTGGGTTCCAGGTAGAACCCTTTTGGGATCCATGTAGAACCCTTTCCACAAGAGTGTTCTACATGGAACCCAATAGAGTTCTACTTGTAACCAAAAAGGTTTATCCTATGGGGACAGCCAAAGAACCCTTTTGGAACCCAGCTATTCAACTCCATACCCCACTCCAGGCCTCCAGCTGAACTCCTGGTCTTACTTATAGTGTTGACAGACAACCAGCACACAGTAGATCCAGTTGTAATAGCTGGGTACACATACTGAGACTATGGGTTTGTAAAGCTAACCCATACCATAAACATCATCATTTAGACTCTGCTTCTACCATCAACAGGAAACCGGATACACTAATTACAGTGTGTGTGTGTGTGTGTGTGTGTGTGTGTGTGCGTGCGTGCGTGCGTGCGTGCGTGTGTGTGTGTGTGCGAGCCTTCTTGTGTTTGCTTGTGTTTGACGTGGACAACTGTGGGATAGACAGAACCAGTGAATTACAATTCCAAAGTCCAACATATTTTGTATTCCCAGAAGTGTCTGCCACATCACTATAATATCCCAACAAATAGATACAGTATACCACCATGTTTTAAATACATTCTACACATGGGAAGACTAGCCTGTTAAGCCTGACTAGTCAGTCAGTCAGTCAGTCAGTCAGTCCGTCCGTCAGTCAGTCAGTCCGTTTGTCCGTCTGTCCGTCCGTCCGTCCGTCCGTCCGTCTGTCTGTCAGTCTGTCTGTCTGTCGCTGTCTATCTGCCCTAGCGAAAGTTGCTTCCCAGCATGCAGTGAGAGGCTTTTTCTCCACCGTAACAGCTGCTTGTGAAATGAACTGGACACACCACACACTTCCTGTCCATCCTTGTGTCCTCCCGCTCTGGCACACACACACAGTTTCCAAGCAACGTGTGTGTGTGTGTTTGATTTATTGTTTATTGCTGTACGCGTGTGTGAACATGTGCGCATGTGCATTTGTAAGTGCATGGCAGAATACTTGTGTCCACATGTCACACAAGTTGCCAATCATCTTAAGAAACCGACAGATGCAGTGAGAAATATTACCTCAAACCCAGCTGCCAGACTGAAATCCTAATGGATTTGTCCACTGCTATACAATAGAAACTCAAATGAATGTACTCAAAATTAAGGATAATTATAATGGTTCAGTTAAAAAAGATACTTATAGTCATCCATCCAACAAGAGGCCTGGACAGACAGATTCATCGATACTAACTATCACACTAGAAACTAGAAGTGAATTTGTGATTCAGTATCTTCCTGGAGAATATAGAGGCAACATGAGAGAATGAGAGAGAGAGAGGAAAAACGGAAGATAGTAGAGATACTGAGATAGAAGGGGTCAGAGGGTAGAGGGTCGAGGGTAGAGAGAGGGTAGAGGTCAGAGGATAGAAGTCAGAGGGTAGAGGTCAGAGGGTAGAGGTCAGAGGGTAGAGGAGGAGGGTAGAGGAGGAGGGTACACTTCCCCAACACTTATACATGTGGATCCTCTTGTATCACTACGATGGTATAGAGCAACTGTGTCCAAAGGGACGGCACTAACTCAGCTACGACGCATAACTACTAACGGTGTCACTATCTTTACATAATTTCTAATGAAACCATGTTGGGCTTTGTCTTTGTACACTCTTAGAAGAAAAGGTGCTATCTGGAACCTAAAAGGGTTCTTTGGCTGACCCCATAGGAGAACCCTTTGAAGAACCCTATTTGGTTCCAGGTAAAAACCTTTTGATTCCAGGTAGAACCCTTTTGAGTTCCATGTTGAACCCTTTACATAGAGGGTTCTACCTGGAATCAAAAGGTTTTTACCTGGAACCAAATAGGGTTCTTCAAAGGATTATCCTATGGGGTCAGCCAAAGAACCCTTTTAGGTTCCAAGTATAAACCTTTTTGGATCCAGGTAGAACTCTTTTGGGTTCCATATAGAACCCTTTTGAGTTCCATGTTGAACCCTTTACATAGAGGGTTCTATATGGAACCCAAAAGAGTTCTACCTGGATCCAAAAAGGTTTATACTTGGAACCAAAAAGGGTTCTCCTATGGGGACAGTTGAAGAACCCTTTTGGAACCCTTTTTCCTAAGAGTGTAGAAGTTGTGGCTGAAAAGATCATTGAATAGGGAAAAGGTCATAGGTCGGTTCAGTACGTGACCCTGCTGGAGCATTTGGAGACCACTGCAGTACAGCAGCAGACAGACAGCCCTGTGTGGAGAATCAGCGAGGGATGCAGGGTTTCTATAGAACCTGGCAGCACACATTCTAGTGGTGGCTAGCTATTGTACTGCAGCATGGACATCAATTAGTGTTTAGAGAAAATACCATAATATGAGGTTATTCTAACATGGTGATACATACAGTACAGTACAACCCTACTCGGTCCACTTCACATTTCTTTGTAGCAGTTTAGGGGGAACAGCCAGGGCAGGGGATTGAACCAACAAACACTTTCCTCCCAATCCCCCCTTCTCCAAAACACGTGTAAATATAGGACTATAAATTGTGTTTATTCTATTCTACTGAGCCAGTTACTTTATGTTCCTATTCTTATCTGTTATTATTTTTTATTGTTGTTGCATTGTAGAGAAGGAACCTGCAAGTAAGCATTTCATTGGATGGTGTATACTATGTGTATCCTGTACATATGACTAATAAAACTAGAAACTTGAAACAACCCACCAAGGTTCATAAGCACTACCTCCTGCACCATAAAGGTCCAGATATTTTACCTGAGGCTGTACATTACACTCACATACAGGCAGGCCACACCAACCCAGTGTGTGTTGTGGAGTAGACAAACAGACATCAGTGTGTGTGGGTGGGTGTGATGACTTGAGCGGTGGTGAGTTAGAGGTGTAGGGTTTCTTCTCAGCCTGGCTGGCAGTACACTCTGTGCTTTGTCAACAGGACAAAATGGACGCCAGCAGAATGCTTGGGTTTGAACCAGAGAGTGGATGCCGGAGGGGGAACCAGGCAATAGGTTATGAATGTACCTAACTGCTGGTCACAGCAGGTGCCTGTATGGTCGCAATGTAATATGTAGCATGCTCATTAGAATATTTCAAAATTGGTATGTCACCTACACTGACATTATTGTCAGTGTAGGTGACACACACACACACACACACACACACACACACACAAACAGACACACACTCACACAAACACACACACACAGAAACAAACAGACACAAACACACACTGGGAGGGCATCAGCAGTGGCAATCTAGGGACAAGCTCCACCGACACCGGGGTCAGCCCTCTCACTCACAAGGCTCCTCACCGCTTCCGCCACTACGCTGTGGACCTTGCGGTCAGATGTTGGAAAATGGCCAGAGTGGCCGAGCTGCTGGAGAGCCTCTTGGTTAATGTTGCTGATCTTAAAGGGAACATTGACTTCCCAGGTCTGGCGCAGGAAACAAGAAATTCCATTAAATGTATGGTATTGTATGGACTAGTTATTGGTAAGCCTTACTTAAATGGTGAAAAGAGTTGACTGACTGACTAACTGACTGACTGCCTCTCCTTGTGGCTCAAGACCTTTCTCATTTTTCTTACCTGTTTAGATAGATAGATAGATAGATAGATAGATAGATAGATAGATAGATAGATAGATAGATAGATAGATAGATAGATAGATAGATAGATAGATAGATAGATAGATAGATAGATAGATAGATAGATAGATAGATAGATAGATAGATAGATAGATAGATAGATAGTGTAGTGGAAAAAACTCTTCCCTCTTACTAAAAATAAAAGCACTTCTGGAGTTTGTAGAAGCAAGATAGACTTTATTGCAAACAGACAATGAAGCCGAGTGACCTGCAGGAAACCACTCCCGTACATCTCTACGTTTTTGGCTTATGTACAAGTTTTGAAATGTTTATTCATAAGACAATTATCACAGCTCCACCCATTCTATTTTCCTCCAACCTGGTCTCAAAACTCCTGATGCTATTTCTTGTTTTCTCTGTATTTTGGAGATAACATTGGCACAGAATACGTGTCTAGTTGTAAGTCAGAAAAATGGGAGGTACACAGGAAGCCTTTACCCCTGGGGGAGTCTCCTGACTCTGTTGACATCCCTCTGGTCAACGGTCAACCTGCTGAGTGGTAGGAGATTGCCTACACCCTACCCTTATCTGCGGAGGACAAAGATATCTTGTCTCTGACAAAGCTGAATATATTCAGAGAGCTATAAAGAATTGGAAATTATACAATAACTATAAAGAATTGGAATTTACACAATAATAGATAGATAGATAGATAGATAGATAGATAGATAGATAGATAGATAGATAGATAGATAGATAGATAGATAGATAGATAGATAGATAGATAGATAGATAGATAGATAGATAGATAGATAGATAGATAGATAGATTTCTCCCAAATGACAGTGAATGGCAATGAAGGGCATGAGGGCTAAATCTGTACGCTACTCACCGTTCCCTGAGCGTGCTCCTACCCTGAGAGAGCAGCCAGTCGCTCATGTTGATTTCAGTGACCTCGCCCTCTCTCTGGAGACTCAGTAAATGTACCATGAGCCTCTTCTGCAAGACGGGATCAGGTGTGAGACCGTGAAGTAAAGAAATAAAGCAGAAAAACTCACAGCAGGTGTCCACAGTCTGGTAATACAGCAGGTGAAATAAGTATTGAACACGTCACCATTTTTCTCAGTAAATATATTTCCAAAGGTGCTATTGACATGACATTTTCACCAGATGTTGGTAACAACCCAAGTAATCCATCCATACATACAAGAAACCAAAACAAATACGTTCAGAAACTAAGTTATGTGTAATAATGTGAAATGACACAGGGAAAAAGTATTGAACACACTTACTGATCCTTTGTTGGTAATGACAGCTTCAAGACGCCTCCTGTATGGAGAAACTAGTCGCATGCATTGCTCTGGTGTGATTTTGGCCCATTCTTCCACACAAACAGTCTTCAAATCTTGAAGGTTCCGTGGGCCTCTTCTATGAATCTTGATCTTCAGTTCTTTCCATAGATTTTCAATGGGATTTAAGTCAGGTGATTGGCTGGGCCATTCTAGCAGCTTTATTTTCTTTCTTTGAAACCAATTGAGAGTTTCCTTGGCTGTGTGTTTGGGATCTTTGTCTTGCTGAAATGTCCACCCTCGTTTCATCTTCATCATCCTGGTAGATGGCAGCAGATTTTTGTCAAGAATGTCTCGGTAAATTTTCCCATTCATCCTTCCTTCAATTATGTGAAGTTTGCCAGTACCATTTGCTGAAAAGCAGCCCCACACCATGATGTTCCCACCTCCAAACTTCACTGTTGGTATGGTGTTTTTAGGGTGATGTGCAGTGCCATTTCTACTCCAAACATGGAGGAGATGATGATGAAGATGAAACGAGGGTGGACATTTCAGCAAGACAATGATCGCAAACACCAATACATATGATTTGGAAATGTGCATATAAGGTTGGGTTTACCTATTAGAATGAAGAAGCAAAGAGTTAAACACATGACAATAGGAACAGATACAATTACTGACAGCTTGAGGTTATTTTTTTACTAGGCAAGTCAGTTAAGAACAAATTCTTATTTTCAATGACAGCCTAGGAACAGTGGGTTAACTGCCTTGTTCAGGGGCAGAACGACAGATTTTTACCTTGTCAGCTCGGGGATTCGATCCAGCAACCTTTCGGTTACAGGCCCAACACTCTAACCACTGGGCTACCTGCCGCCCCGTTGAGTTCTGTGAATGTAATTCTGAATCTGATAGAACACCAAACAGTCAATTGTGAAACTTTTATTGTTGAAAAGGATCTTTCAAACAGCCTTAATTGTGGTAAATTATCTTTCAGAAATTGCTAAAGGTTTTCTCAGGAAAGTTGTTTCTCCCCCATGTGCAAACTTTTGATGTTTCATTAAAGAGGATGATGTGGCAAAGCATTTGTAGCACGCAAGACACCTCTATAATGTCCACACACACACACACACACACACACACACACACACACACACACACACACACACACACACACACACACACACACACACACACACACACACACACACACACACACACACACACACACACACACACACACACACACACAGGAATGTTTTCTTCACTGCCTGCCACATGAGCCTCAGGTGTGTGTGTCGGGTTTCATGACACAGATATGGATTAGAAAGAAGGAAGTCAGACACTTTCCTCCCCTATCTCCCCCCCCCCCTCTCAATCTCTCTCTCTCTCTCACTCTCTCTCTCTCTCGATCTCTCTCTCTTTCTAACTCTCTCACTCTCTCTCTCCCCCTCTCTCTCTGTCTCTCCCACCCTCTCTCCCCCCCCTTTCCCCCCCCTCTCTCTTCCTCTCACGCTCTCTCTCCCCCCTCTCTCTCTCTCTCCCCCTCTCTCTCCCCCTCACACTCTCTCTCTCCCCCTTCACTCTTTCTCTCCCCCTCTCACACTCTCTCTCTCTAACCCTCACACTCTCTCTCTCCCCCTCTCACTCTATCTCTCCCCCCTTTCTCTCTCTTTCCTCCTCTCACTCTCTCTCTCACTCTCTCTCCCCTTCTCACTCACTCTCTCTCCTCTCTCTTCCCTCACTCTCTCTTTCCCTCTCTCACTCTCTCTCTCCCTCTCTGTCTCCCCCCCCCCCCCCCCCTCCCCACTCTCTCCACTCTCCACCCACCCCTCTCTCGATCTCTCTCTGGCATCCCAGTGATGTTCGTTCATATTTTAAGGTGTAATGTGATAGATCTGTCCTCTGACTCTGTAGAAGGCCATGGGGGACATATAATTAGGCATTAGAATACTAATTTAATAGGATCTCTATGATGGGGGGCCTTGAGGAGAATATCCAATTTGCCTCATGATCAAAAACAGTACTTTAGCAAAGCCCCAGAGGGAGTCTCCCATAATAGTATACGACGGTGTTGCGTTATTGGACGTCAAACACAGACCATACTGTATACAGTGATAGATTAATGCAGGTTTTCACTTTCATTCTGAAGTAGGACACAGAGTACATACTCTACTGTCTGTTCAAACGGGAGGAAAGACAGAGATCATTCTACATTTTGCTACACATTGGCTGTGGAGGGGATGAGTTTTTCCATACAATGTACTTTGGAGCACATTGATTTTGAGAAAGGTTTCAAATACAGTAAATAAAAAGCATTATTTATTGTTCATACAATATGTTATCTGGACTGTAAATGGATCACTCTGTCATCAGAGGTAAAATGCACTTAAACTCTGAGGGCCACTGATGGCAAAATACATTTTTCAACGTTACACTAATTACACCCTATGCCTACATCTCTCTACACAGTGAATCACCTCTGGCTGTCATGACTGGATAATGCCAATGTGGCTGTAGCTTCCAGGAGGGTATAGAAGGGTAGAAGGGGTGTTACTGTGCTGTGTCTGTCACGATTGGGTAATGCCTACAGGTACAGTGCATGTCAAATCAAATCAAATGTTATTGCTCGCATACACATACAGTTGTATGAAAAAGTTTGGGCACCCCTGACAATTTCCATGATTTCCATTTATAAATAATTGGGTGTTTGGATCAGCAATTTCATTTTGATCTATCAAATAACTGATTTCAGTAGTGAAATGAGGTTTATTGGATTAACAGAAAATGTGCAATATGCATCGAAACGAAATTAGACAGGTGCATACATTTGGGCACCCCAACAGAAAAATCACATCAATATTTAGTAGAGCCTCCTTTTGCTAAAAATAACAGCCTCTAGATGCTTCCTATAGCCTCTAATGAGTGTCTGGATTCTGGATGAAGGTATTTTGGACCATTCCTCCTTACAAAACATCTCCAGTTCAGTTAGGTTTGATGGTTGCCGTGCATGGACAGCCCGCTTCAAATCAACCCACAGATTCTCAATGATATTCAGGTCTGGGGACTGGGATGGCCATTCCAGAACATTGTACTTGTTCCTCTGCATAAATGCCCGGGTAGATTTTGAGCAGTGTTTTGGGTCGTTGTCTTGTTGAAATATCCAGCCCCGGCGTAACTTCAACTTTGTGACTCATTCTTCAACATTATTCCCAAGAATCTGCTGATATTGAGTGGAATCCATGCGACCCTCAACTTTAACAAGATTCCCAGTACCGGCACTGGCCACACAGCCCCACAGCATGATGGAACCTCCACCAAATTTTACTGTGGGTAGCAAGTGTTTTTCTTGGAACCCTGTGTTCTTTTGCCGCCATGCATAACGCACCTTGTTATGACCAAATAACTCAATCTTTGTTTCATCAGTCCACAGAACCTTATTCCAAAATGAAGCTGGCTTGTCCAAATGTACGTTTGCATACCTCAAGCGACTCTGTTTGTGGAGTGTGTGCAGAAAAGGCTTCTTCCGCATCACTCTCCCGTACAGCTTCTCCTTGTGCAAAGTGCGCTGAATTGTTGAACGATGCACAGTGACACCATCTGCAGCAAGATGATGTTGTAGGTCTTTGGAGGTGGTCTGTGGGCTGTTTTTGACCGTTCTCACCATCCTTCGCCTTTGCCTCTCCGATATTTTACTTGGCCTGCCACTTCTGGCCTTAACAAGAACTGTGCCTATGGTCTTCCATTTCCTCACTATGTTCCTCACAGTGGACACTGACAGCTTACATCTCTGTGATAGCTTTTTGTAGCCTTCCCCTAAACTATAATGTTGAACAATCTTTGTTTTCAGGTCATTTGAGAGTTGTTTTGAGGCCCCCATGTTGCCACTCTTCAGAGGAGAGTCAAAGAGAACAACAACTTGCAATTGGCCACCTTAAATACCTTTTCTCATGATTGGATGCACTTGTCTATGAAGTTCAAGGCTTAATGAGCTCACCAAACCAATTGTGACCAATTGTGTGTTCCAATTAATCAGTGCTAAGTAGTTACAGGTATTCAAATCAACAGAATGACAACGGTGCCCACATTTTTGCATAGCCTATTTTTCACATTTGATTTAATTTCATACAACTTAATATTGCTACACTAAAAATCTTTGTCTGGACAATACCCCAGTACTCAGCTTTTATTAGAAAATAAAGGCCAGCCCCATTCCTGACTCTCTCCTTCTCTCCCTCTCGCTCTCCCCCTCTCTCTCTCTCTCTCTCTCTCTCTCTCTCTCCCTCCCCACGTCCCCTCTCCCCCTCTCCCCCTCTTCATCCATCTGTACACCATGTTCCATACTGCTGGAGGACTGAAATAGAGAGATGACTGTGATTTTGCTGCCAGGGCAAGCCAGTCAGACTGATTGACTGTCTCTCTCTCTCTCTCTCTCTCTCTCTCTCTCTCTCTCTCTCTCCCTCCCTCCCTCCCTCCCTCCCTCCCTCTCTCTCTCTCTCTCTCTCTCTCCCTCCCTCCCTCCCTCCCTCCCTCCCTCCCTCCCTCCCTCTCTCTCTCTATCTCTCTCTCTTCTCTAGAATAACATGCTGTGCTCAGTGTAAGCGTTTCAGCTGACTCACGAGCAATGTGGCCTGCTAAATATCGCCCCCTCACTCTCTTGCTATCCTCTGCCACTCGCATCACAGTCCTTATCCCCTACATCAACATAAAACTTATCTGCCTCTCTCTCTCTCTCTCTCTCTCTCTCTCCACACACACTCCCGCCCCCCAACACATACACATCTCCCCGCCCCACACACAATCCCTCCCCTGTTCCTTCTCCTCTAAACAGACAAACACTGCCTTGTCACCCCTCCCACATCACATCACAGCACCACCCATTCTCTCACTCCCCTTCCTGTCTCTCTCTCTCTCTCTCTCTCGCGCTCTACTCCTCTGTCTCTAGCTAGCGGTGACACCCAAAGCAGCTGTGCTAGCATTTGTCACCCTGGCGGCCAAAAAACAGAGGGGTTTGACTTTAGCATAATGCGTGTGTGTGGCTGGCCTGCTGATACAGGCCTCTCATTATGTGAAGTGTAATCTGAGCTTTTAGGCCCAGGCACGGCCCTCTGAGGCCTGAATGGAGCGCCGCTCGCCTCTGTCTTTCCTGAGCTTTCACTCTGCTTAGCTCGGCACTCTGATTATACTGGGGCTGGGGATAGAGCGATAGAGGGATGGACAGTTAGAAGGGAGAGGGTAGAGGGGATGGAGGGGTCGCAGGGGAGAGGGGCGTGTGGTGGAGGGTGATGGTAACGGGGTGGTGTGTGTGGGAGAGTTGTAATCCTAGAAGAATTGCTGAGAGGGGTTTGAGGTGCTGGGGGGAGGGGCTGCGTTGATGGTAACGGGCTGCTGGTTGGTTAGGGTTGTTTGAAGGGGGTGTGTGAGGGATGTGGAGGGTAGCAGTGAGGCATGGTATTAGGGTGTAATGCAACCAGTTTCGGCTAAGGAGAGCACAGGGTCACCTCAAACACAATGACCAGATAGAGATGATTAATATCCATCTAAACACACACACACACACATGCTCACGTACACACACACACACACACACACACACACACACACACACACACACACACACACACACACACACACACACAATCAGGTAGAAAAGTCTGTCTCTGTCTCGTCCCCTGGAGGCAATTAGGCCTATCATTTTTCTGTTTCAGGTCAGTATTCATACTGTTTACCTTTTCACTAGCAATTATACAGTGGTTATACAGTATGCTCTCCACATTACTCACAGTGGCCGTTATTTACTATGGGGAGCTTTACCACATTTGTTGACTAAAATGAGAAGGTCAGTTACGGCGAGCCCTTTTAAAACACCTATTTTTCAGGCCTGTTGTACTAATTAGAGTCACCTAGCTGTCCTGTCCCTCTCTTCCTTTCCCAGCTCTCCTCCTCTTCACTGTTGTAAACAGGCATAGAGGCGGGCTCCTAGTCCCTGAGGACCTCCTGCCTACCTTTGTGTCCTCCTCAGTTTGTTTTCTATCCCTTTTAATTGGAGGAGTGACTCACTCTGGCGTTCGTCGGGGGAGTGTATTAATATCTCTATCCTCCCTCCTCGCTGGCATTAGAATAAAGCCCCCGGCACACAAAGAGGTAGGGGAGAGTTTTGTGTGTAACACCTCAGTATGTGTAACACCTCGGTATTTCAATGTCTATGTTAGGTAGATTAGGCTTATGGTATACTAGAAAGATATTTACTTAGCCCGTACAAGTTTCTGATAGAGATGGGTTAAAAAATAAGGAATGTAATAAACAACGATTATATGAAAGATGCTGTGATGGGGCTTTAGTACACAATGCAGAGAGAGACAGAGAGAGAGAGAGAGAGAGAGAGAGGAGAGAGAGGAGATAGAGAGGAGAGAGAGAGAGGAGAGAGAGAGAGGAGAGAGAGAGAGAGAGAGAGAGAGAGAGAGAGAGAGAGAGAGAGAGAGAGAGAGAGAGAGAGAGAGAGAGAGAGAGAGAGAGAGAGAGAAGAGAGAATAGAGAATAGAGAAGAGAGATAGAACAGAGAGAATAGAGACGAATCCTTTAAAGAACCTCATATTTACAATTAGATAAATTGATAAATAGATAGACAGATATGTATATATGATAGATAGATAGATAGATAGATAGATAGATAGATAGATAGATAGATAGATAGATAGATAGATAGATAGATAGATAGATAGATAGATAGATAGATAGATAGATAGATAGATAGATAGATAGATAGATAGATAGATAGATAGATAGATGAAAGAGAATGGGAAGGAGAGCAGTGAGGGAAGTACGGAGGGAGGGAGAGAGAGAGAGGAAAGTAGTGGGCAGGACAGAGGTTAGGGCTATCTCTCTCTCTTGCCCTTCTGTCCTGTGACTGTGGCTCCTGGCCAACTTGGAGAGGAGAGAGGGAGAGAGAGGTAAGAGGGATCATGTGGTCACCACTACCACTGAGAGAAGAAAAAGGGAGAGAGTGTTTGTATACCCCACTGTAGATCTCTATACCTCCCAGCCACAGCAGACGATCCATGGATCCAGACAAATAGAGATAATTGTTATGGTACTCTATTGATCCCCGTGGGGAAATTACTTTATCAAGCAGCTACGAAAAACACAGGGCAGAACCACTGTACTATATTAAATGTTTTGTCATAAACCTTTTCCCCACTGTACTATATTAAATGTTTTGTCATAAACCTTTTCCACACTGTACTATATTAAATGTTTTGTCATAAACCTTTTCCACACTGTACTATATTAAATGTTTTGTCATAAACCTTTTCCCCACTGTACTATATTAAATGTTTTGTCATAAACCTTTTCCCCACTGTACTATATTAAATGTGTTGTCATAAACCTTTTCCCCACTGTACTATATTAAATGTTTTGTCATTAACCTTTCTGAAGCTGAAGCTGGGAGACTCTTTTTGAACACACTCAAGCATTCGGTTGCGAAGAAGAGAAGTGCATTCTGGAATACTAACTCATCTATTAGTCATTTTTAGCTATTGATTCTAGGTAGCCTAGCGTTTAAGAGCATTAGGCCAATACCCAAAAGGTTGCTGGTTCAACTCCCTGAGCCAACAAAGTGAAAAATCTGTTGATTTTCAAAATACAGCTGCTATGATCTGCATGTGTCTACCTACCCTGGTCCTCCAGTACCCCAAACAGAATACATTATTGTTGGACAAAAACACCTACTTTAACCCGAATCCTAGAAATTGCTCTGGAAAAGAGTGTCTGCCAAATGACCAGTGTTGTTATTGCATGGGTAAAATTCAGTTCGCCGTGTGTGTGTGTGTGTGTGTGTGTGTGTGTGTGTGTGTGTGTGATCTTGTGACATCTTGATTGGGTCCTGAACCACTTAGGGAGAGTGAGTCAGTGGCTGCGGTCCAAACACATAAAAGACACACCCTAACCCCTCAGCCCTCAAATTAAGTGGACACTTCTGATGACGTGTCGTGACGTCTGACGAGTGTACACTTGCAGGGCAAGGGGCGAGGGAGGAAGGAATGATTTTTAAATGGACCACATTTGCCCGGAAATTCGTCACTCGTTCATCCCTCGATGATTGTGTTTTCAGCCAAAGGTAACTTGTGTGGGCTTTATATGCGCTACAGTCAATTATGATTGCATATTTATTTACATTAACTATATAATTATTAATATATGCCTACTGTGTGATAGCTAGCAAATGAATTAGCTAACGTTAGCCTGCATAGATGGAACTTCTGAAGAAGGAAAATATTTTACTTCTACATTTTCCAAAAACTAACCAAACAAAACATCATTACTTTTACGAGACGTGTTTGTGCCGCCATGTGCATTAGTAGCACAATTTCTAACTTATTTGCATTAGTTTTTACTTAAACTTGTATGTTGACTTTTCCATTGATGCTGTTTTTAAGTTTTCATTATTTTTCTCAGCGGATATACAATCGTCGCGAATTGAATTATGGGGAGTTTCAGGCCCCGGAGTGAACATAATTGTACACTCGCAAACTCGACTAAAAACGAGGGCTGAGGGGCTTACGTTACCAACTTCCCTTGCTTGGCTAATCATTTGGACTGCCCAAAGATGGCGACGAGGATTCCCCCAAGGGCATAAGGTGAGGGTAAGTGGACGAGGGTGTGTCTTTTAAGTGTTTGGACCGCAGGCAGTGTATGTTAAACATTGTGGGTCACATGACGCTTGATCTCTGTCCTGCAGAGAGAGAGAGAGAGAGAGAGAGAGAGCGAGAGAGAGAGAGAGAGAGAGAGAGAGAGAGAGAATAAACAAGAAAGAGAATAAACAAGAAAGAGTGTAAATAAAGTGTGTAAAGAGAGAGTGTAAAGAGAGAGTTAACTCTACTCCAATAGAGTTGTAGGCACTATACACTAGTAGTAAATTGTGATAACGACATCCGTTGGAGGATTAACCTGCCAAGCAGCAATTAATCTGATGTGTGTATTGACTGGAAGTCAGCTGGAAGGAAACATAACCTATTGTTGGCCTCAGGAAGCTATCATGCCACAGCTACCATTACTATGGCAACTGAACTTTTGAAAATGGACTCTGGTCAGAATGGAGTGAAGGAGTGAATTCTGATTGCATAAATGGGACAGTGGATAGGGACATGGGTTAATGGTGAACACAGCTTTTGAAAACAAAAAGAGAAACCTAGCAATCCCATAAACAATCAGCCACCACCTCAAAGGGCTAAAATGTTCCCACGGAAAAGAGCACTGAAAAATACAGTAAAACTCACGACATGTGCACATAAGGATGAAGAGTTAAAAAGGCTGTTTTTTTCCCAGTATGTGAACACATAACCAATGTCCTGCTTCATTCCAACATCTGATAAATATCTCTCTAATAGGTTATACTAATTCCAGACCTGGTTTAGCTACTCTTCAGTCCCACCTCTGACTGAGTCACCTTTCTCCAATATTCCCAGGCAATTTACATTGAAATGTCTGTGTGTAACCAGGTAATGTGATGATTTACATGCATGGTAGAGTCTGTGCCATTCTCAAATAAAGACACGTCTGATCACATGATTCTTTAATGTACATTCAGGGACACAATCGTCCTTCTGAGTCTATATATCCTCCTCCAGCTATCTTTGACTTTGAAATGAACAAATTATGAGAGTCTTAGGCTGTATGTGTCTGTGTGTGGGGGGGGGGGTGTTGGCGCGAATCTATGTGTGATAACTCACACAAACACACACACAAACAGAAACACAAACACAAGCACGGCTCAGATTCTTCGTTCAGGAGCTCAAAGCGTTGCTGCTGAGATAGTTTGTTTATCCCCAGACTGGGAGCAGCACAGAGAACAGTAGTGTTTATCTTTGTAAACAGAGATACAGCAGGGAACCCAACCCTCCAGTTAGCCCCTCTACTCCTAATAACTGATCCCAGGACTGTTCTAATAGTGTTTAGGCCATACAGCAATCTACCCACAGAAACTTACAATACATACTGTAAATGCATTCAAGTAAGTAGCCTAGAATCATACACTCATAGTCACTTAAACCGGTCTGAACACTGGAAGTGGGTTAACCAGGCTGAATTCAATTGGCATGGAAAAGCAGATCTATCTTTCTAGCCTTACAAATAGCTGAGGTGAATATGTAACATGGGTGAACTTTCCTTCTCTGACCACTGTGAGATTGAAGAAGCCAGGTAGGCTAACGTCACTAACTCAGTGAGCTAACACTCCCTCTACTGGCCGTTCACAGAGCACCTCACAGCATCCATACATCCCATTGGCCCCTCTGGTGCCACGCCAACCAGACATGTGATGTCATCACGACCATCAGCAGACAGAGCCCTGTATTTCCAATAGAATGCTCTGGCCATGAGTTTTATGCCACTAGCTATGTCCCAAATGGCACCCTATTCCCTATATAGTGCACTTATTTTGATCAGAGTGCTATGGGCCCTGGTCAAATGTAGTGTACTATAAAGAGAGAGAGAGTGCCATTTGGGATGCACACCTGTCAAGCCAGGAATATAACAAGAACCAGGCCCACATTCTAAGTGATCATAATAATAATTTAGCTGACAGTGCTTGGTCCTCTGTATGTGACTCAGACTGGTGAGTCAACAATCATATTATTTGTAGATAGATAGGTACTTTTGTGATCCCAGAGGGGAAATTACTTCATCAAGCAGCTACGAAAAACACTGGACAGGTGCAAAATGCAGAACGAAATACAGAAAAGACAGATACACGATACATGATACATAGTGCAGCAGTATGAAAAAGTATAAAAATACAAGAAGTCTGGAGTGCAAAAAGCTATAAAAAAGGCATTGCATAGTATGAGGTAATGGCTGAATATGTACACTATACATTGTTACAGAGTGTTAGATGAAAAAATTATATAAATATTGCAAGTTGATATAAATCAGAAAATGTATTTGCATGGTTAACTATACTATACAGGTCGATGGCAGAGAAAGATACTTAAATAGTTCAATGTGCGTATGATATGAGTGAGTAATAATAATAGTTTACTTAATATACAGTCTGGTTAAATGTACAGGTAAGTGAATATTTGCATGGTTAAATTAACTATACAGGTAAATGACAGGAAGAGATACTTAAATAGCTAAATGTGTGTATGATATAATTTAGGGTAATAATAATAATTCCCTTAAAATACAGTCCTTAGTGCAGGGTTTAATTACAGATAAATGCACTTATTGCCCATTTGATATACTAAAAGCAATGAAAAAAAAACATACTACTGACAGGATACTAATATGCAGTCCTGAGTGAATGACTACGTAAATTCAGTCCAAGAATGACTTACAATATTGCATGTGATATGATATAACAACTGTGCATGAATATGCATATACAGTCCTGAATGAATAAGTCCTGAGTGAATGAGTGATTACAGACCAGGGAGTTACTCACAGATAGATGGATGCCTAATTGTTAAACTAGGTCCTAACACCCCAACAGGCCCACATTCTAAGTGATCATAATAATAATTTAGCTGACAGTGCTTGGTCCTCTGTATGTGACTCAGACTGGTGAGTCAACAATCATATTATTTGTATGTGCATCGATAAGATGAAATTACATAATTACGTTATAGATAGATAGATAGATAGATAGGTACTTTATTGATCCCCCGGGGGAAAAATTTTATAGCTTGGTCATGGGTTTTGCTCATGTTAGTCATGACCTCTTGAGGAATCCTTTACATGTCACAGGATTTAGTCTACGTCCCAAATGGCACCCTATTCCATACTTTTGACCAGAGACATATGGGCCCTGGTTAAAAGTAGTGCACTATACAGGGAATAGTGCTCCGTTTGGGACAGAAAAGATTCCCAATAACACTACACTTTAGAGCTTATCAGTGGGGAAGTTACGGTTGGCTTTTAGAAATCAGAGATGTCAGAGACAATCATTTAGTCATCCTCTCTACACTGATCGCTCATGCTGGGAAGAACCATTTCCCCCAAGGAAAAAAACTGGATAAACCAGGCTTTAGTGTAGCTAGGTTTCCATCCAATAGGTGACAGATTTCCATACAAATATTCTATAATCAGCTTAAAAACAAATTTTTCCAACAGAGATGTTCCATCAAATTAACTTGTTGCGAATAAAAGGCTGTTCCTGGTGACGTAGATCACATAAAAATACTTTTGCAGTTCAATTCCAATGTACCGTATGAAAAACAAAAGTTAAATGGGTTTCCATCCATTTTGAACTCTACTGCTGATTTTGTAAAAAAAAACATGTTTTACCTTATATACAGTGGGGAGAACAAGTATTTGATACACTGTCGATTTTGCAGGTTTTCCCACTTACAAGGCATGTAGAAGTCTGTAATTTTTATCATAGGTACACTTCAACTGTGAGTGACGGAATCTAAAACAAAAATCCAGAAAATCACATTGTATGATTTTTAAGTAATTAATTTGCATTTTATTGCATGACATAAGTATTTGATACATCAGAAAAGCAGAACTTAATATTTGGTACAGAAACCTTTGTTTGCAACTACAGAGATCATACGTTTCCTGTAGTTCTTGACCAGGTTTGCACACACTGCAGCACGGATTTTGGCCCACTCCTCCATACAGACCTTCTCCAGATCCTTCAGGTTTCGGGGCTGTTGCTGGGCAATACGGACTTTAAGCTCCCTCCAAAGATTTTCTATTGGGTTCAGGTCTGGAGACTGGCTAGGCCACTCCAGGACCTTGAGATGCTTCTTACGGAGCCACTCCTTAGTTGCCCTGGCTGTGTGTTTCGGGTCGTTGTCATGCTGGAAGATCCAGCCACGACCCATCTTCAATGCACTTACTTAGGGAAGGAGGTTGTTGGCCAAGATCCCGCGATACATGGCCCCATCCATCCTCCCCTCAATACGGTGCAGTCGTCCTGTCCCCTTTGCAGAAAAGCATCCCCAAAGAATGATGTTTCCACCTCCGTGCTTCACGGTTGGGATGGTGTTCTTGGGGTTGTACTCATCCTTCTTCTTCCTCCAAACACGGCGAGTGGAGTTTAGACCAAAAGCTCTATTTTTGTCTCATCAGACCACATGACCTTCTACCATTTCTCCTCTGGATCATCCAGATGGTCATTGGCAAACTTCAGACGGGCCTGGACATGCGCTGGCTTGAGCAGGGGGACCTTGCGTGTGCTGCAGGATTTTAATCCATGACGGCGTAGTGTGTTACTAATGGTTTTCTTTGAGACTGTGGTCCCAGCTCTCTTCAGGTCATCGACCAGGTCCTGCCGTGTAGTTCTGGGCTTAGCCCTCACCTTCCTCATGATCATTGATGCCCCACGAGGTGAGATCTTGCATGGTGCCCCAGACCGAGGGAGATTGACTGTCATCTTGAACTTCTAATAATTGCGCCAACAGTTGTTGCCTTCTCACCAAGCTGCTTGCCTATTGTCCTGTAGCCCATCCCAGCCTTGTGCAGGTCTACAATTTTATCCCTGATGTCCTTACACAGCTCTCTGGTCTTGGCCATTGTGGAGAGGTTGGAGTCTGTTTGATTGAGTTTGTGGACAGGTGTCTTTTATACAGGTAACGAGTTCAAACAGGTGCAGTTAATACAGGTAATGAGTGGAGAACAGGAGGGCTTCTTTAAGAAAAACTAACAGGTCTGTGAGAGCTGGAATTCTTACTGGTTGGTAGGTGATCAAATACTTATGTCATGCAATAAAATGCAAATTCAGTATTTAAAAATCATACAATGTGATTTTTTGGATTTTTGTTTTAGATTCCGTCTCTCACAGTTGAAGTGTACCTATGATAAAAATTACAGACCTCTACATGCTTTGTAAGTAGGAAAACCTGCAAAATCGGCAGTGTATCAAATACTTGTTCTCCCCACTGTAGTGAATGTGCCCACTCTGGTCCTGGTACGTGGTCTCTAGCCAACCGCTTGCAGATACAGTGTGAGGCTACGTATGAGATTATTATGGATAAGAGCAAGAATATTTTTATTTGTCAAACAGCAGCCAAGCATCGATCATTATGTCACCAGAATAAGACCCTTGATATTTATTGGAAAGGAGCATCAAGCTCTTTGTGATGGCTTGGTTGTGGTAAGGCCTCTTACTCCCACCTAGGGGAGGAGAGAGGCACACAACCAAGTCATCACACCCTATCTAGGGAGATGATCATCCCCAATCAGAGACAGCTGTATAGCGTTGTCTCTGATTGGGGATTGTATATAGGCTCCACACACAGCCACCTGTGTGTGGATCATTATTGGTTTCTGTTTGTCTGCATGTGGCAGAACTCAGAGAAGTCACCTTGCTTTGCTTTGTTCAGTATAGTGTTTATGTTAGTCATCTCCTTTTGTTATTTTTGTGCTTTGGGAGAACAACTCACATAATAAATAAGGAATGACGCTCCACCAACGCTCCGTGTATCGTCCCATATCTTCGCATCGTGACAGAATGATCCACCACCCTGGGACGCAACGGGGGATAACCTTGGGAGACATCCTCCTCGGTATGGGGAAAATTACCGAGGAGGAACACTCTCATTATCGTGCGGTGGAGGAGGGCTGGTGTCCGGAGCAGAGGCGCCGAAGACGGGGGAAACGTTACCGGGCTAAAGCGAAGGACCAGCTTGGAGCCCAGAAAAACCCCCAAACTGATTTTGGGGGGGGGCTATGGGGGTGGTCGGGGATCGAGGGAGAAGAGCCCCGACCACTGCACTCGTGGGGGTTCCAGGAGGAGCCCCTACAGCCGTGGGAGCAGGAGTACAGAGAGGAGTCGGAGGAAGACGACAGCGATGTGCTTCTGTTCCCTCACTCGTGGGGGGTCCCGGAGGAGCCCTCACAGGATGGGGATTGGCGTTGGAGTAGGGACGACAGGCATAGTCGTGCTCCGGCGTCAGTTCCCAGTCCGGTGCCTCCAGCGCCGGTCCAGAGTCGGAGGAGGAGGAGACCGACTCAGCGCACCAAACCATCGGTGCGCAACAATAGCCCGGTACGGCCCGCGCCTGCTTCGCGCACCAGCTCTATGGTGCGTTTCCCCAGCCCGGCGCGACCCGTGCCAGCTCAACGCACCCAACCTATGGTGCGTTTCCCCAGCCCGGCGCGACCCGTGCCAGCTCAACGCACCGACCCAACGGTGCGTTTCCCCAGCCAGGTACAGCCCGTTCCAGCTACTCGCACCAGACCAGTGGTGCGTTCCCCCAGCCCGGAACGGTCTGTGCCTACTCCTCGCACCCAACCTATGGTGTGTGTCTACAGCCCGGTGCGACCCGTGCCAGCTCCTCGCACCAGACCTATGGTGCGTGTCCCCAGTCCAGTACGCCCCGTGCCTACTCCACGCACGGAGGCTACCGCGACGGTCACCAGCACAGCTCTGTGGTTGGAGACCATCTCTGCGTCGGTGCCCAGAGTGGGCACGACGTTCAGTCCCGCTGTGGAGCTGGAGCTCCATAGCGCGTCGGTGCCCAGTCTGGGGCCGACAGCCAGCCCAACCACAGGGCTGGAAACCATCTCTGCGTCGGTGCCCAGGGTGGGCACGACGTTCAGCCCCGCTGTGGAGCAGGAGCTCCATAGCGCGTCGGTGCCCAGTGTGGGGCCGACAGCCAGCCCAACCAGAGGGCTGGAAACCATCTCTGCGTCGGTGCCCAGGGTGGGCACGACGTTCAGCCCCGCTGTGGAGCAGGAGCTCCATAGCGTGTCGGTGCCCAGTGTGGGGCCGACAGCCAGCCCAACCAGAGGGCTGGAAACCATCTCTGCGTCGGTGCCCAGGGTGGGCACGACGTTCAGCCCCGCTGTGGAGCAGGAGCTCCATAGCGTGTCGGTGCCCAGTCTGGGGCCGACAGCCAGCCCAACCATAGGGCTGGAAACCCTCTCCGCGTCGGTGCCCAGGGTGGGCACAACGTTCAATCCCGCTGTGGAGCAGGAGCTCCATAGCGTGTCGGTGCCCAGTCTGGGGCCGACAGCCAGACCAGCTGCAGGGCTGAAGACCACCTCTGCGTCGGTGCCCAGGGTGGGCACGGCAGCCAGCCTGAGGTCTCCGGAGAGGGTCAGCAGTCCGAGGCCTCCTGTGACGATCAGTAGCCCGAGGCCTCCTGTAAAGGTCAGCAGCCTGAGGCCTCCTGTGAAGGTCAGCAGCCCGAGACCTCCGGAGAAGGTCAACAGCCCGAGGCCTCCAGAGAAGGTCAGCAGCCCGAGGCCTCCAGTGAAGGTCAGCAGCCCGAGGCCTCCAGTGAAGGTCAGCAGCCCGAGGCCACCAGTGAAGGTCAGCAGCCCGAGGCCTCCAGTGAAGGTCAGCAGCCCGAGGCCTCCAGTGAAGGTCAGCAGCCCGAGGCCTCCAGTGAAGGTCAGCAGCCCGAGGCCTCCAGTGAAGGTCAGCAACCCGAGGCCTCCAGTGAAGGTCAGCAACCCGAGGCCTCCAGTGAAGGTCAGCAGCCCGAGGCCTCCAGTGAAGGTCAGCAGCCCGAGGCCTTCAGTGAAGGTCAGCAGCCCGAGGCCTCCAGTGAAGGTCAGCAGCCCGAGGCCTCCAGCGAAGGTCAGCGCCACGCCACCTCCAGCGAGGGTCAGCGCCACGCCACCTCCAGCGAAGGTCAGCGCCACGCCACCTCCAGCGAAGGTCAGCGCCACGCCACCTCCAGCGAAGGTCAGCGCCACGCCACCTCCAGCGAAGGTCAGCGCCACGCCACCTCCAGCGAAGGTCAGCGCCACGCCACCTCCAGCAAGGGTCAGCGTTCCGGAGCCTCCAGCCACAGCTCAAGGCCTGGAGCCTCCTCCACCGGTGCCCAGTCCGGGGCCGGTCGTCCGCGTCGCTCCAGTGCCGGAGCAGTCCGCTCCACCGGTGCCCAGTCCGGGGCCGGTCGTCCGCTTCGCTCCAGTGCCGGAGCAGTCCGCTCCACCGGTGCCCAGTCCGGGGCCGTTCGTCCGCGTCGCTCCAGTGCCGGAGCAGTCCGCTCCACCGGTGCCCAGTCCGGGGCCGGTCGTCCGCGTCGCTCCAGTGACGGAGCAGTCCGCTCCACCGGTGCCCAGTCCGGGGCCGGTCGTCTACGTCGCTCCAGAGATGGAGCAGTCCGCTCCACCGGTGCCCAGTCCGGGGCCGGTCATCTGCGTCGCTCCAGTGCCGGAGCAGTCCGCTCCACCGGGGCCCAGTCCGGGGCCGGTTGTCAGCCCCTCTCCAGGGTCGAGGGCTCCCGCACCAGGGTCCAGACAGGACTTGGTGACTGGCGGGAGTACTGAGGGGGGAACCACCGCGCCGGGGTCCGGACCGGACCGGGCGTGCAACGGAAAGGTAGGAGAGAAGCTACTCTCACAGCCTGTGCCACGCCCGGAACCGGAACCGGAGCCCCCACCAGCAACCACCTCAGTACTCCGCCATGTCCCCCCTAGAATTTTGGACAATTTTTTTTTCAGGAGAGGGGGGACTTTTTGTTGTGTGTGCGATCGGGAGTCCGCACCTTGGGGGGGGGGTACTGTGATGGCTTGGTTGTGGTAAGGCCTCTTACTCCCACCTAGGGGAGGAGAGAGGCACACAACCAAGTCATCACACCCTATCTAGGGAGATGATCATCCCCAATCAGAGACAGCTGTATAGCGTTGTCTCTGATTGGGGATTGTATATAGGCTCCACACACAGCCACCTGTGTGTGGATCATTATTGGTTTCTGTTTGTCTGCATGTGGCAGAACTCAGAGAAGTCACCTTGCTTTGCTTTGTTCAGTATAGTGTTTATGTTAGTCATCTCCTTTTGTTATTTTTGTGCTTTGGGAGAACAACTCACATAATAAATAAGGAATGACGCTCCACCAACGCTCCGTGTATCGTCCCATATCTTCGCATCGTGACACTCTTCACCTTGCACTTTCACCAACTTGTGAAGTTCATCATACACATACACACATACACACAAGGATGCAACAATGAAAGACATTTCAGTATTCAAGGCTGTCATCTACATCGTGCAGTGTTCCTGATAACACTAGCCAGGTAGTGGTAGAAAAACACATAACACACTGCCACACTGTGACTTCATACAGATATCAGTGCCCTCTGTCTGTGTATGTGTGTGTATGCATTCATGCCGTGCATGAGCGTGTGTGTATGCATGCGTGTGAGTCATAAAAAGCATGCCGTGTATGTACGTCACAGCGCTGTGGTTCAATGAGATCGTGAGCTGGGCTGATTATGGACACCTTGGAAGGGAGCTATGACAGCGAGCCAGTCACACAGAATAACACACAGCAATCATTTAAATGTTAATTAATCTCTCTCTCTCTCTCTCTCTTTCTCTCTCTTTCTCTTTATTTCTCCCCCCCCCTCTCTCTCACTCTCTCTCTCTCTCTCTCTCTCTCTCAATTCAATTCAATTCAAATTCGGCTTTATTGGCATGAAAGTTACAACTTAACAATATTAAAAATAAAAGAAGGTTCATACTATTATTAACAACAACAACAAAAATATAGATCCATTACATATTAATTATCACATACACAACCAAACATACTCAAAATAATTGTATGTTGTATGTGTGTGTGTAAGTTTGTTGGGAGATTATTGGTTGTAGTTGGGTCAACTGGTTGTCCCTACGGGTGTGGCATGATGCAACATATTTTGCACAATAAATGGCACAATAGACCTTTCACCCAATAGGCATTGTAATTTTTCATTGTCTGTTCCTGTTTCAAATTCTTTATTTCTATTTTTAATTTGGGGAAAGAAAGTTGCCCGTATGTCTGCATAATTATCACATTTCAGGAGAAAGTGTGTTTCCGTTTCTATTGCGTTTTGTGGGCAGAGTAAACACAACCTGGCATCTCTGGGTTGCCAGATCTGTCTGCGACGACCGGTCTCTATAGCCAGGCTGTGCTCGCTGAGTCTGTACATAGTCAATGTTTTCCTCAGTTTTCTATCAGTCACAGTGGTCAGGTAGTTTGCCACAGTGTACTGTCTGTTTAGTGCCAAATAGCATTAAGGATTAAGTTGAAGTGTACCTATGATAAAAATTACAGACCTCTACATGCTTTGTAAGTAGGAAAACCTGCAAAATCGGCAGTGTATCAAATACTTGTTCTCCCAACTGTATAAATGGTTATAAAATGTGGAGGCTCGTTTTTGAATATTAATTAAAAGGGGAAATTGGCCTAATCCTGCCCTGCATGCGTTGTTTGTAGTTTTTCTCTGGACTCTGAGGATATTCTTACAAAGTTCCGCATGCAGGGTTTCAATCTCTCTCTCTCTCTCTCTCTCTCTCTCTCTCTCTCTATCTCTCTCTATATCTCTCTTTCTTTCTATCTTTCTCTCTCTCTCTCTCTCTCTCTCTCTCTCTCTCTCTCTCTCTCTTCCCCCCTCTCTCTCTCTTTCTCTTTCTCTATCCCTCTCTCTCTCTCTTGCTCTCCCCCCCCTCTCTCTCTCTCTATCGCTCGCTCTCTCTCTTTCTCTTTCCCCCTCTCTCTCTCTCTCTCTCTCTCTCTCTCTCACTCTCTCTCTCTCTCTCTCTCTCTCACTCTCTCTCTCTCTTCCCCCTCTCTCTCGCTCTCTCTCTCTCTCATTCTCTCTCTCTCATTCTCTTTCCCTCTCTCTATCTCTCTCTCTCTCTCTCTCTCTCTCTCTCTCTTTTACTGACTCTCTGATCTCCCTCTTCCCTTTTCTCTTTTTATCTGTTAAGAGAATGTCTTACAGTCTAGTCATGAATAAAAACCCATTTCACTGGGGCACTAGAAGGCTATCTGAGGATTCTTCTCCCGAAGCTGAAAAGATTTGGGATCTCGACAAATAATTCCCTGAAATTGGTTTGCGGGGGATTAGAACAATGTGTTCTAAAGATATATTATATCTCTCTCTTGTGGGATGGTTGGGTTGTTTCACTTTTCTATCTCTCTCCTGTGGGATGGTTGGGTTGTTTCACTTTTCTATCTCTCTCCTGTGGGATGGTTGGGTTGTTTCTCTTGTCTATCTCTCTCCTGTGGGATGGTTGGGTTGTTTCACTATTCTGTCTCTCTCCTGTGGGATGGTTGGGTCACTAGAAGGCATTTCAGTGGGGCACTAGAAGGCTATCTGAGGATTCTCCTCCCGAAGCTGAAAAGATTTGGGATCTCGACAAATAATTCCCTGAAATTGGTTTGCGGGGGATTAGAACAATGTGTTCTGAAGATATCTTCTATCTCTCTCCTGTGGGATGATTGGGTTGTTTCACTGTTCTATTGCTCTCCTGTGGGATGGTTGGGTTGTTTCACTTGTCTATCTCTCCCCTGTGGGATGGTTGGGTTGTTTCACTGTTTTGTCTTTCTCCTGTGGGATGGTTGGGTTGTTTCACTGTTCTGTCTCTCTCTCCTGTGGGATGGTTGGGTTGTTTCACTGTTTTGTCTTTCTCCTGTGGGATGGTTGGGTTGTTTCACTGTTCTGTCTCTCTCCTGTGGGATGGTTGGGTTGTTTCACTGTTCTGTCTCTCTCCTGTGGGATGGTTGGGTTGTTTCACTGTTCTGTCTCTCTCCTGTGGGATGGTTGGGTTGTTTCACTATTCTGTCTCTCTCCTGTGGGATGGTTGGGTTGTTTCACTGTGCTGTCTCTCTCCTGTGGGATGGTTGGGTTGTTTCACTGTTCTGTCTCTCTCCTGTGGGATGGTTGGGTTGTTTCACTGTTCTATCTCTCTCCTGTGGGATGGTTGGGTTGTTTCACTGTTCTATCTCTCTCCTGTGGGATGGTTGGGTTGTTTCACTATTCTGTCTCTCTCCTGTGGGATGGTTGGGTCACTAGAAGGCATTTCAGTGGGGCACTAGAAGGCTATCTGAGGATTCTCCTCCCAAAGCTGAAAAGATTTGGGATCTCGACAAATAATTCCCTGAAATTGGTTTGCGGGGGATTAGAACAATGTGTTCTGAAGATATCTTCTATCTCTCTCCTGTGGGATGGTTGGGTTGTTTCACAATTCTGTCTCTCTCCTGTGGGATGGTTGGGTTGTTTCACTGTTCTGTCTCTCTCCTGTGGGATGGTTGGGTTGTTTCACTATTCTGTCTCTCTCCTGTGGGATGGTTGGGTTGTTTCACTTGTCTGTCTCTCTCCTGTGGGATGGTTGGGTTGTTTCACTTGTCTGTCTCTCTCCTGTGGGATGGTTGGGTTGTTTCACTATTCTGTCTCTCTCCTGTGGGATGGTTGGGTTGTTTCACTTGTCTGTCTCTCTCCTTTGGGATGGTTGGGTTGTTTCACTGTGCTGTCTCTCTCCTGTGGGATGGTTGGGTTGTTTCACTGTTCTGTCTCTCTCCCGTGGGATGGTTGGGTTGTTTCACTGTTCTATCTCTCTCATGTGGGATGGTTGGGTTGTTTCACTTGTCTATCTCTCCTGTGGGATGGTTGGGTTATTTCACTGTTCTGTCTCTCTCTCTCCTGTGGGATGGTTGGGTTGTTTCACTGTTCTATCTCTCTCCTGTGGGATGGTTGGGTTGTTTCACTGTTCTGTCTCTCTCCTGTGGGATGGTTGGGTTCTTTCACTGTTCTATCGCTCTCCTGTGGGATGGTTGGGTTGTTTCACTTGTCTATCTCTCTCCTGTGGGATGGTTGGATTTTTTCACTGTTCTGTCTCTCTCCTGTGGGATGGTTGGGTTGTTTTACTGTTCTATCGCTCTCCTGTGGGATGGTTGGGTTGTTTCACTCTGAATATAGAGGCCTTCAAGTTAATCCGTCTATGTTTCTCATCTCTTGCTTATTCTTATCTGTTTCAATCAATCAATCAATCATCAATCAATCAATCAAAATTTATTTATAAAGCGCTTTTTACATCAGCCGATGTCACAAAGTGCTATACAGAAACCCAGCCTAAAACCCCAAACAGCAAGCAATGCAGATGTAGAAGCACGGTGGCTAGGAAAAACTCCCTAGAAAGGCAAAACCTAGGAAGAAACCTAGAGAGGAACCAGGCTCTGAGGGGTGGCCAGTCCTCTTCTGGCTGTGCCGGGTGGAGATTATAACAATTCATGGCCATTAAGGCCAGTTCTTTCTCCAAGATGTTCAAATGTTCATAGATGACCAGCAGGGTCAAATAATAATAAAAGTAGTTGTGGAGGTTGCAACAGGTAAATACATCAGCAGTGAATGTCACTTGGTTTTTCAGTGCAATAGAGCGAGAGTGAGGTGAAAACAGCAGGTCTGGGACAGGGTGGCACGTCCAATGAACAGGTCAGGGTTCCATAACCGCAGGCAGAGGAGTTGAAACCGGTGCAGCAGCACAACCAGGTGGACTGGGGACAGCTAGGAGTCATCAGGACAGGTGGTCCTGAAGCATGGTCCTCCGGGTAGGCTCAGGTCCTCCGGGAGAGGGGGTAGAGTGGGAGAGAGAGCGAATTAGAGGGAGCATACTTAAATTCACACAAGACACTGGATAATAACATCAGATTTAACAAACTGACCCTAGCCCCCTGGCACATAGACTATTGCAGCATAGGCACTGGAGGCTGAGACAGGGGGGTCAGGAGACACTGTGGCCCCCTCCGACAATACCCAGACAATACCCCCGGACAGGGCCAAACCAGGCAGGATATAACCTCACCCACTCTGCCAAGCACAGCCCCTACACCAATAGGGGGATATCAACAACCACCAACTTACTACCCTGAGACAAGGCTGAGTATAGTCCACGAAAAGATCCCCTCCACTGCACAAGCCAGAGGGGGCGACAAACCGGACAGGAAGTGACGCACCCCTCCTAGGAATGGCATGGAAAGCACCAGTAAGCCAGTGACTCAGCCCCCGTAATAGGGTCAGAGGCAGAGAATCCCAATGGAGAGACGGGAACCGGCCAGGCAGAGACAGCAAGGGTGGTTCGTCGCTCCAGAGCCTTGCTGTTCACCCTTGCACCCCTGGGCCAGACTACACTCAATCATAGGACATACTGAAGAGGTGAGTCTTCAGTAAAGACTTAAAGATTGAGACAGAGTCTGCGTCTCTCACATGGATAGGCAGACCATTCCATAAAAATGGAGCTCTATAGGAGAAAGCCCTTCCTCCACCTGTTTGCTTAGAGATTCTAGGGACAATAAGGAGGCCTGCGTCTTGTGACCGGAGCGTACGTGTAGGTATGTACGGCAGGACCAAATCTGAGAGATAAGTAGGAGCAAGCCCATGTAATGCTTTGTAGGTTAGCAGTAAAACCTTGAAATCAGCCCTAGCCTTAACAGGAAGCCAGTGTAGAGAGGCTAGCACAGGAGTAATATGATCAAATCTTTTGGTTCTAGTCAGGATTCTAGCAGCCGTGTTTAGCACTAATTGAAGTTTATTTAGTGCTTTATCCGGGTAGCCGGAGAGTAGAGCATTGCAGTAATCTAATCTAGAAGTGACAAAAGCATGGATTAGCTTTTCCGCATCATTTTTGGACAAAAAATGTCTGATTTTTGCAATGTTACGACGATGGAAAAAAGCTATCCTTGAAATATTCTTGATATGTTCATTAAAAGAGAGATCAGGGTCCAGAGTAATGCCAAGGTCCTTCACACTTTTTTGGGAGACGACTGTACAACCATCAAGATTAATTGTCAGATCCAAAAGCAGATCTCTTTGTTTCTTGGGACCTAGAACTAGCATCTCTGTTTTGTCAGAATTTAAAAGTAAAAAATTTGCCGCCATCCACTTCCTTATGTCTGAAACACAGGCTTCCAGGGCAGGCAATTTTGGTGCATCACCATGTTTCATCGAAATGTACAGCTGTGTGTCGTCCGCATAGCAATGGAAGTTAACATTATGTTTCCGAATGACATCACCAAGGGGTAAAATATATAGTGAAAACAAAAGTGGCCCCAAAACGGAACCTTGAGGAACACCGAAACTTACAATTGATTTGTCAGAGGACAAACCATCCACGGAGACAAACTGATATCTCTCCGACAAATAAGATCTAAACCAGGCAAGAACTTGTCCGTGTAGACCAATTAAGGTTTCCAATCTCTCCAAAAGAATATGATGATCGATGGTGTCAAAAGCAGCACTAAGGTCTAAGAGCACGAGGACAGATGCAGAGCCCTGGTCTGACGCCATTAAAAGGTCGTTTACCACTTTCACAAGTGCAGTCTCAGTGCTATGATAGGGTCTAAAACCAGACTGAAGTGTTTCGTATACATTATTTGTCTTCAGGAAGGCAGTGAGTTGCTGCGCAACAGCTTTTTCTAAGATTTTTGAGAGAAATGGGAGATTCGATATAGGCCGATAGTTTTTTACATTTTCTGGGTCAAGGCTTGGCTTTTTCAAGAGCGGCTTTATTACTGCCACTTTTAGAGAGTTTGGTACACATCCGGTGGAGAGGGAGCCATTTATTATGTTCAGCATAGGAGGGCCGAGCACAGGAAGTAGCTCTTTCAGTAGTTTAGTTGGAATAGGGTCCAGTATGCAGGTTGAAGGTTTAGAGGCCATGACAATTTTCATGAATGTGTCAAGAGATATAGGATTAAAACACTTGAGTGTCTCCATTGATCCCAGGTCCTGGCAGTTCTGTGCCGACTCAGGACAGCTGAGCTTTGGGGAAATATGCAGACTCAAAAAGGAGTCTGTAATTTGCTTTCTAATGATAAAGATCTTTTCGTTGAAGAAGTTCATGAATTCATCGCTGCTGAAGTGGAAGGCATCCTCTCTTGGGGAATGCTGCTTTTTAGTTAGCTTTGCAACAGTATCAAATAGAAATTTAGGATTATTCTTATTCTCCTCAATTAGGTTGGAAAAATAGGATGATCGAGCAGCAGTGAGGACTTTTCGATATTGCACTGTACTTTCTTTCCAAGCTAGTAGGAAGACTTCCAGTTTGGTGGAGCGCCATTTCCGTTCCAGCTTTCTGCAAGCTTGCTTCAGAGCTCGGGTATTTTCTGTGTACCAGGGAGCTAGTTTCTTTTGGCAAATGTTTTTTGTTTTTAGGGGTGCGACTACATCTAAAGTATTACGCAAGGTTAAATTTAGATCCTCAGTTTGATTGTTAACTGATTTTTGTACTCCGACGTCCTTGGATAGGTGGAAGGAGTCCGGAAGGGCGTCTAGGAATCTTTGGGTTGTCCGAGAATTTATAGCACGGCTTTTGATGATCCTTGGTTGGGGTCTAAGCAGATTATTTGTTGCGATTGCAAACGAAATAAAATGGTGGTCCGATAGTCCAGGATTATGAGGAAAAACATTTAGATCCACAATATTTATTCCACGGGACAGAACTAGATCCAGTGTATGATTGTGGCAATGAGTAGGTCCGGAGACATGTTGGTCAAAACCCACTGAGTCGATGATGGCGCCGAAAGCCTTTTGTAGTGGATCTGTGGACTTTTCCATGTGAATGTTAAAGTCACCAAAAATTAGAATATTATCTGCCATGACTACAAGGTCTGATAGGAATTCAGAGAACTCAGTAAGGAACTCTGTATAAGGCCCAGGAGGCCTGTAAACAGTAGCTATAAAAAGTGATTGAGTGGGCTGCTTAGATTCCATGACTAGAAGCTCAAAAGATGAAAACGCTGTCCTTTTTTGGGGGGTAAATTGAAATTTGCTATCGTAAATGTTAGCAACACCTCCGCCTTTGCGGGATGCGCGGGGGACATGGTCACTAGTGTAACCAGGAGGAGAGGCCTCGTTTAACACAGTAAATTCATCAGGCTTAAGCCATGTTTCAGTCAGGCCAATCACATCAAGATTATGGTCAGTGATTAGTTCATTGACTATAACTGCCTTGGAAGTGAGGGATCTAACATTAAGTAACCCTATTTTAAGAAGTGAGATATCACAACCTCTTTCAATAATGACAGGAATGGAGGAGGTCTTTATTCCAGTGAGATTACTAAGGCGAACACCGCCATGTTTAGGTTTGCGCAACCTAGATCGAGGCACAGACACTGTCTCAATGGGGCTAACTGAGCTGACTACACTGACTATGCTAGTGGCAGACTCCACTAAACTGGCAGGCTGGCTAACAGCCTGCTCCCTGGCCTGCACCCTATCTCATAGTGGAGCTAGAGGAGTTAGAGCCTCGTCTATGTTCATAGATAAAATAAGAGCACCCCTCCAGCTAGGATGGAGTCCGTCACTCCTCAGCAGGCCAGGCTTGGTCCTGTTCGTGGGTGAGTCCCAGAAAGAGGGCCAATTGTCTACAAATTCTATCCTTTGGGAGGGGCAAAAAACAGTTTTCAACCAGCGATTGAGTTGTGAGACTCTGCTGTAGAGCTCATCACTCCCCCTAACTGGGAGGGGGCCAGAGACAATTACTCGATGCCGACACATCTTTCTAGCTAATTTACACACAGAAGCTATGTTGTGCTTGGTGACCTCTGACTGTTTCATCCTAACATCGTTGGTGCCGACGTGGATAACAATATCTCTATATTCTCTACACTCGCCACATTTATTTTTAGCCAGCACCATCTTTAGATTAGCCTTTACGTCGGTAGCCCTGCCCCCTGGTAAACAATGTATAATCGCTGGATGATTCTTAAATCTAATATTGCGGGTAATGGAGTCGCCAATGACTAGGGTTTTCAATTTGTCAGAGCTAATGGTAGGAGGCTTCGGTGGTTCAGACCCCGTAACGGGTGGAGGAGAGACCTGAGAAGTCTCTGGCTCCGACTCGTTGCTTAATGGGGAGAACGGGTTGAAAGTTTCTGTCGGCTGAATGAGCGACACCGGTTGAACATGCCGACTGCATTTCTTTCCAGAAGCCCTGAGAAAAATGTCCGGCTGCGGGGACTGTGCGAGGGGATTTTTACTAGTAACTGTACTTACTGGTGACACAGACGCAATTTCATCCTTTCCTACACTTATATTGCCCTTGCCTAACGATTGCGTCTGAAGCTGGGCTTGCAGCGAGGCTATCCTCGCCATAAGGCAATAGTTTTCCTGTATGTGATGAATACAGTGACTGCAGTTAACGTCAGATGACATAGTGTTAATAATGTTACTACTTAGCTTCGGCTGGTGGAAGTCCTGTAGAACCATGTCCAGATAAAGCGTCCGGGATAAAAATGTTGAATGAAAAAATTAAATAAATTATAATACAAAAACGTAGAAAAAAAAATAATAATTAAGACGTTGGAAAAATGTGTTAAATCAAAATAGATTTAAACAGTTATAAAAACGTAAAACTTGGCAGGTAGCCAAGAGGTAACAAACAGCAGCTCAGAGACAAACGAAACGCCATCTCAATGTTTGTCATCTCATCTCCTGCTGTTTACAGTAGTAGCCTCCCTATGTGAACGTACCTTTATGGCACATAGGGTAGCACATGGGCTGCTTATTCACCCTCAATCGCTATTACTAAGACCCTAGAACAGACAGAGAAATGGCTGGAGGGATTGATGGATGGATGGATGCATTCTGCAGGAGAAAAATGAAGAGAGAGAGAGTGAGAAAGAGAGAGAGAGAGAGAGAGAGAGAGAGAGAGAGAGAGAGAGAGAGAGAGAGAGAGAGAGAGAGAGAGAGAGAGAGAGAGAGAGAGAGAGAGAGAGAGAGAGGTATTGAGTCAACAGCAGCCCAGTGTTCAGGGGGATTTACAGTCTCATTATATCACTATTCCCTTTCTGACAAATCATTCTTCATATTCCCTCATTTCACCCCTCTCTCCCTCTCCTCCCTTTCTGATCTACTCCTTTATTCCACTATTTTCCCTCCATTTTCTTTCTCCTACACAACCCTGCCTTACTCACCTCCTTTCCTTTCCTCTCCTCACGCACACGCACACGCACACACGCACACACACACACACACACACACATACACACACACACGCACACACACACACACACACACACACACACACATATACACACACACACACACACACACACACACACACACACACACACACACATACATAAACACACACATATATATACACACACACACATACAGACACACACACACACATACACACACACATACACACACACATACACACACACACACACACACACACACACACACACACACACACACACACACACACACACACACACACACACACACACACACACACACACACACACACACACACACACACACACACACACACACACACACACACACACACACACACACACACACACACACTGGGTCTTAAATCTTGACCTGGGTTGCATTACTGAAGCTGCCTTATGTTAGATGTGTAAGAACATAAAGCATTGAGACTGCGCTGTGTGTCTGCATTTGTTTATGTTCTTCTGTGTGTGTGAACACCCATGCCTCTACTGTGTACGTGTTCATATGCATGTTCATATACGTGTTCATATGCATGTTCATATGCATGTTCATATACGTGTTTATATGCATGTTCATATGCATGTTCATATCCATGTTCATATGCATGTTCATACCCGTGTTCATATGCATGTTAATATGCATGTTCATAGTCAGGTTCATATATGTGTTCATATACGTGTTCATATGCATGTTCATAGGCATGATCATAGGCATGATCATATACGTGTTCATATGCATGTTCATAGTCATGTTCATATACGTGTTCATATACGTGTTCATATGCATGTTCATAGGCATGTTCATAGGCATGTTCATATGCATGTACATAGTCATGTTCATAAGCATGTTCATATACGTGTTCATAGGCATGTTCATGTGAATAGATAGAACATTGACAGTGCTGCGTGTGTAGTTGGCTTGCATCTGACATGAAACATCTTCACAGATCCTATCTAAATGCAAAAGCCCAAATTAATCACTGCCCACCCTCTGCCAGCAATATCAATCAAACTCATTTATATCTCTCTGGGAGTGTGTCTGGTGTGGGTGATCTGATCCAGCGTATCTGTGTGACAGTGTGTGGAAGAGAGACAGAGATATTACCTGTATTTGAATATGAGTTTTGAGTATTTCATCTCCCTTTATTAAACGTTAACATTCCATCTCCCTTTATTAAACGTTAACATTCCATCTCCCTTTATTAAACGTTAACATTCCATCTCCCTTTATTATACGTTAATATTCCATATCCCTTTATTATACGTTAATATTCCATCTCCCTTTATTAAACGTTAGCATTCCATCTCCCTTTATTATACGTTAGTATTCCATATCCCTTTATTATACGTTAGCATTCTATATGTTATCCCTGTCTTCTTCCTCTCCTTTAATACCCCCCCTTCTTCTCTTGTTACCGTCTTTTCCCACAACTTCTCTCCATCACCCTTTCTCTATTTTTCTCAGTGAGTGAGGGATAGACGGACAGATGGGTTGTGGAGTGTGTGATATGCAGAGTGGTGACCTCTCTCTCACTGGCCATAGAGCTTTCTCCCTGTTACGACCCCTATCCCCATAGTCAGGGGGAGGAGGGAGAGGGAGAGAAAGGTGGAGGGAGAGTGAGGGAGAGAAGGAGAGGATGGAGAGGGAGAGAAAGGTGGAGGGAGAGTGAGGGAGAGAAAGGGAGAGAAAGGTGGAGGGAGAGTGAGGGAGAGAAGGAAAGGAGGGAGAGGGAGAGAAGGTGGAGGGAGAGTGAGGGAGAGAAGGAGAGGAGGGAGAGAAAGGGTGAGAAAGGTGGAGGAAGAGTGAGGGAGAGAAGGAGAGGAGGGAGATAAAGTAATCAACAGAATAAACAAACCTCATAAATCATCTGATCTTTGGTGTAAGACATGACTCCGCATTGAAGAGACTACACACACACACACGCACGCACGCACTCACGCACACACACACACACACACACACACATTCTGTATGTAGACACTATCAGAGCTACATAATATATCACATCACAACTCAGCAAGTTATAGAGAACATTAGTTGCCTGTCAGTGTAAATATGTTGTTGATTTGATCCATGACTACTAGCATCACTAGTATAACCTGCCACATTCTCTCTCTACTTGTTTAAATTAGCACCACACCATCAAAGCAGGTAGGTAGGTAGGTAGGTAGGTAGGTAGGTAGGTAGGTAGGTAGGTAGGTAGGTAGGTAGGTAGGTAGGTAGGTAGGTAGGTACAGTCGTATGAAAAAGTTTGGGCACCCCTGACAATTTCCATGATTTCCATTTGGGTGTTTGGATCAGCAATTTCATTTTGCTCTATCAAATAACTGATGGACACAGTAATATTTCATTAGTGAAATGAGGTTTATTGGATTAACAGAAAATGTGCAACATGCATCAAACAGGTGCATAAATTTGGGCACCCCAACAGAAAAATCACATCAATATTTAGTAGAGCCTCCTTTTGCTAAAATAACAGCCTCTAGACGCTTCCTATAGCCTCTAATGAGTGTCTGTATTCTGGATGAAGGTATTTTGGACCATTCCTACTTACAAAACATCTCCAGTTCAGTTAGGTTTGACGGTTGCCGAGCATGGACAGCCCGCTTCAAATCATCCCACAGATTCTCAATGATATTCAGGTCTGGGGACTGGGATGGCCATTCCAGAACATTGTACTTGTTCCTCTGCATAAATGCCCGGGTAGATTTTGAGCAGTGTTTTGGGTCATTGTCTTGTTGAAATATCCAGTCCTGGCATAACTTCAACTTTGTGACTGGTTCTTCAACATTATTCCCAAGAATCTGCTGATATTGAGTACAATCCATGCGACCCTCAACTTTAACAAGATTCCCAGTACCGGCACTGGCCACACAGCCCAACAGCATGATGGAACCCCCACCAAATTTTACTGTGGGTAGCAAGTGTTTTTCTTGGAACCCTGTGTTCTTTTGCCGCCATGCATAACGCCCCTTGTTATGACCAAATAACTCAATCTTTGTTTCATCAGTCAACAGACCCTTATTCCAAAATAAAGCTGGCTTGTCCAAATGTGTGTTTGCATACCTCAAGCGACTCTGTTTGTGGAGTGTGTGCAGAAAAGGCTTCTTCCGCATCACTCTCCCGTACAGCTTCTCCTTGTGCAAAGTGCGCTGAATTGTTGAACGATGCACAGTGACACCATCTGCAGCAAGATGATGTTGTAGGTCTTTGGAGGTGGTCTGTGGGCTGTTTTTGACCGTTCTCACCATCCTTCGCCTTTGCCTCTCCGATATTTTACTTGGCCTTCCACTTCTGGCCTTAACAAGAACTGTGCCTGTGGTCTTCCATTTCCTCACTATGTTCTTCACAGTGGACACTGACAGCTTACATCTCTGCGATAGCTTTTTGTAGGCTTCCCCTAAACCATAATGTTGAACAATCTTTGTTTTCAGGTCATTTGAGAGTTGTTTTGAGGCCCCCATGTTGCCACTCTTCAGAGGAGAGTCAAAGAGAACAACAACTTGCAATTGGCCACCTTAAATACCTTTTCTCATGATTGGATGCAGTTGTCTATGATGTTCAAGGCTTAATGAGCTCACCAAACCAATTGTGTGTTCCAATGAATCAGTGCTAAGTAGTTACAGGTATTCAAATCAACAGAATGACAAGGGTGCCCACATTTTTACATAGGCTATTTTTCACATTTGATTTAATTTCATACATCTTAATATTGCTACACTAAAAATCTTTGTCTGGACAATACCCCAGTGCTCAGCTTTTATTAGAAAATGAATGGCATGCCACTGTGATCATTTTCTGTGACGACAGAGTAAATTATTATACAGCCTCAGAGGGGTGCCCAAACTTAGGTAGGTAGATAGATAGATAGATACAAGAAGTATGGAGTGCAAAAAAGCTATAAAAAGACATTGCATAGTATGGGTGGATGGCTGAATATGTCCACTATACATTGTTACAGAGTGTTAGATGAAAAATAAAATATTGCAATTTGATTTAGATAAATAAGGAGTATTTGCATGGTTAACTATACAGGTCGATGGCAGAGAAATACTTAAAGTGCGTATGTGTCAGGCTCTGGCCATAGAGAAGCCTATTGCTTCTCTATGTAGCCATGGTCAGAGTCTGACAGGTCTATTCTTTCTGTTTCTGGTGGTGGTTTGTGTTGGATTCCTAACTAGAGGCAGCTGCAGTGCATTGTCTCTAAATAGGGATCCTACATAGGTTTGTATGTTCCACACCGGGGTGTGGGTCATTAATTCTCCAGTCACTGTGAAAAGTAAGTGTGCTACATTCCGTTTGTATATCGTGTTTGTTTGTTTTTGCTAGTTCGTCTTTTGGTTGAATATTTTCAGTAAATAAAAATGTTGAACTACAATCCCTGCGCTGCGTCTTGGTCGCTCCATGCACCCAACTGTGACAGACCTTGGGCTGTGTATGCGCCCGTTTGTGACAGTATGATATAAAAGATAGTAATAATAGTTTACTTAATATAGAGTCTGGTTAAATGAGCAGGTAAGTGAATATTTTGCATGGTTAAATTAACTGTACAGGTAAATGACAGGAAGAGATACTTAAATAACTACATGTGTGTATGATATAATTTAGGGTAATAATAGTAATTCCTTTAAAATACAGTCCTTAGTGCAGGGTTTAATTACAGATAAATGCACGTATTGCACATTCAATATACTAAAAGCAATGAAAAAAGATACAACTGACAGGATACTAATATGCATTTCTAAATGAATGACTATGTAAGTTCAGTCCAAGAATTACTTACAATATTGCACGTGATATGATATAACAACTGTACATGAATATGTATATACAGACCTGAATTAATAAATAAGTCCTGAGTGAATGAGTGATTACAGACCAGAGTTACTCACGGATGGATGCATATTTGTTAAACTAGGTCCTAATACCCCAACAGTTCCATGTCTATGTTGCTGACGGCATGGCACCCCGGTGAGGCATTAAATAGTCTAATAGCCGCCGGCAGGAAGGACCTCCTGTAGCGCTCTCTGGCACACCGTGGTGAGATCAGTCTGTGACTGAAGGTGCTCCTCTGCATCATAACCATGGCATGCAGAGAGTTGGTGACGTTGTTCATCATAGCCAATAATTTGGCCAGGATCCGTCACTCCGCACCTCCTCTAGAGTGTCAAGGCTAATCCCCAGAAGAGAGCTAGCCTTCCTGATCAGCTTATTTACCCGAGAAGCATCACCTGCTTTTATGTTGCCGCCCCAGCACACCATTGCAAAAAAGATGGCACTGGCCACCAGAGACTGGTAGAAAGTATGCAGTAGTTTACTGCACACGTTGAAGAACCTGAGCCTCCTCAGAAAATAGAGTCGGCTCTGGCCCTTTTTGTACAGAGCCCCGGTGTAAGCAGCCCATTCCAGCCTGTTGTCCATATGGAATCCCAGGAACTTGTATTACCCAACCATTTCCACAGGGACTGCAGTCAGTAAGTCCACCACCATCTCCTTTGTTTTGCTGATGTTGAGCTGAAGGTGGTTCTGCTCACACCACAACACAAAGTAATTGATTGTGCTCCTGTACTCCTCCTCCTGCCCACCCCTGATGCACCCTACAATTGCGGAGTCATCCGAGAACTTCTGTAGGTGGCATGTTTCAGAGTTATATCTGAAGTCCGAGGTGTAGAGGGTGAACAGGAAGGGGGACAGGACCGTTCCCTGGGGGGCCCCTGTGTTGCTCACTGCTTGTTCTGACACACAGCCCGTGACCCAGGAGACTAAGGGTGCTTCCACTTTCATCCCCTTCATCTTCTCACCCAGTAGCAGGGGCTGAATGGTGTTGAAGGCACTGGAGAAGTCAATAAACACAACCCTCACTTTGCAACCTGCGTTGTCCAGGTGAGAGTAGGCCCTCTGCAGAAGGTAGATGATTGCATCATCCTCCCCGATGTTGCGCTGATATGCGAACTGCAGCGGGTCCAGTGATGTACACACCAGGGGTCTGAGGTGAGCGAGGACTAACCTTTCCATTGTCTTCATGATGTGGGATGTTAGCGCTACAGGTCTGAAGTCATTCAGGACAGTGGGGTGCGCCTTCTTGGGCACTGGGACCAGGCAAGATGTTTTCCACAGCACAGGGACCCTTTCCAGGCTCAGGCTAAGGTTGAAGGGACGCTGGAGTATTCCACACAGTTGGTCAGCACAGACCCTAAGCACCCTTGGGCTGATGCCATCAGCGCCCGCCGCTTTCCACTGATGTAGTCTCTCCAGCTCTCTCTTCACTTGGTTGGTGGTGAAAGCCAGCCCAGGTGGGGAGGTGGGGGGAAGGGGGGTTTTGAGGATCAGTCCAGAGGGAGAAGGGGCGGAGGTGGGTACGGGGTCGCTGATTGTCTCAACAGAGGTGTTGTGAGCAAAGTGGGGGTGGGACAGCCGTGAGGGTGTGTGGCCTGAGGAGCTGGAGGGGAGGTGGACAGGGCCAGTATCGAACATGTTAAATAATTGGTTCAGCTCATTGGCTCTGTCCTGGGTCCCCTCCGTCTGCCCACTGTTTGACTTTTTGAAGCCAGTGATATTTCTCATACCCTTCCACACCTCTCTCACCTGGCTCTGCCTCAGCTTGTCCTCCATCTTCTCATTATACCCTCTCTTCCCCTCAGAAATCTGCAACTTCAGCTCCCTCTGGATGCATTTCATTTTGTCCTTGTCCCCCTCCTTGAAGGCCCTCTTCTTCTCATTCAGCAGGGCATTCAGGTAGCTGGTGACCCAGGGTTTATTATTTGGAAAACAGCGTACCTTCCTGGTGGGTACAGTGTTGTCTACACAAAAATTGATGTAGTCCGTTATGCAGTCAGTAAGTCCATCAATGTCCTCCCCATGAGTCTCACAGAGCACATCCCAGTCTGTTGTTTCAAAGCAGTCCTGTAGGGCCTCATTCGCCTCCGGGGACCATCTCCTAATGGTCCTAGTGGTCGCGGGCTGCTGTTGGACCATAGGCCTGTAGAGTGGGGTGAGGTTGACAAGGTTGTGATCCAATCTACCTAGGGGAGGGAGTGCAGTGGAGTTGTATGCATCCTTCACATTAGCATATAACAAGTCCGGAGTTGTATTACTCCTGGTTGGGCACTTCACAAACTGTTTGAACATTGGCAGCGTTGAATAGAGAGATGCATGGTTAAAATCCCCCGAAATGGCAAAGAAAGCACTGGGATGCGTTGTCTGTAACCTTGCGATAATAGAGTGGATGACGTCACACGCTGTGTTTGCGTCCGCGGAGGGCGGGATGTAAACAATAACAGCAATGGCCGCCGTGAATTCCCTCAGCAAATAGTAGGGTCTCAGGCTAACCGCTAACAGCTCAATGTCCGGGCTACAAAACTCTTCCTTAACAGTAATATGTCTTGGATTACACCATCTGTTGTTAACTAATAAAGGCAACACTCCATCTTATCTCCTCTTCCACATTTACTGGATTGGTTGAACATTGCAGAAGACAACCTACTCCGACAGTTTTTTTTCTTCTTGTCAAGACCAGTATGTAGGGGATGTAGTTTCAGGCGTTTACTTTACGCCTGCTACGTTAAGTTAGAAGCACATAAACAATAAATAAATAAGAGAAACAATCGTGTACAGGACAGTATTCCCAAGCATAGTTCAGGACATACCGGTAGATGGACTGCTTGCAAATTGTATGTTGTGATAATATAGCAAATATCTGAGGAGAAAAGGATGTTCAAATGTTTTGAGTTTTGGTCCTGTGTGAGAGAACAGTATTTCGTAGCCTAAAATTTGATTAGATTATACTGGCATCAAGTGGACAAGAGGAATCATTACCAGTTTGCATGGCTGTATCACAGCTCACAATATCCGGATCACAATGCAAGAAATGTTTATATAGAAGAGGCACCAAACACAAAGGACATAGATATCCTCAAAGTCCAACTAGCTATGTAGAGGCATTTCTATCACCACATCCATCATTAAGGAGAGAGAGAGAGATAGAGAGTTATACGGAGTGGTGGTCTGTTTTGGAGGCCGTCTCAGTCAGCTACGTATTGATAGTCATTCCTGCTGTGTGTTCAGCCACAACCAAGATCAAACACCTGCATCGGAAGTGGGTCACACTCTCTCTCCCTCTCTCTCCCCTACCCACCTCTCCCCTCTCCTTCTCTCTCTCTCTCTCTCTCTCTCTCTCTCTTTCTCTATTTCTCCCTCTATCCCTCTCTCATTCTCTCTATCTACCCCCTCTGTCTCTCACTCTACCCCCCCCCCCCCCCCCCTCAGTCTCACTCTATCTCTCTCTCTCTATCAAGGTCTCAGACTCAGAACTGCCTGGCAACAGAACTCCTCTCACCTTTGACGGATGACTCACGCTATGACATTGACACTATTCAACAAATGGAACGGAATGCGTGTGTGTGTGGACTAACTACAATTGCACCAAAGGGAACATCCAAACCTGATGATCTAAACACTATTACATTAGGCTGGAGTCTGCTGGGGGACCCAGAGCAGATTTGACATATCGAGTTAGGTTTTCTGCTACCATCGTAGTTATTATGATGTTGCCAGGATTTCAGATCCATTGCTTCATATCATTGCTATGACATCATTGCATGATACCTCCCTATCTCTTCTGACTGAACAACTATGACAGAAGGATACATTTGAATATCCATGGGATGTAAATATTCCTACACTCGTTATGACCTTTTCAGAATCAGTCAGTTTAAGAATCATCAGATGATCCAGGATGGATGTGATTAGTAAAGGATGTGCGAACCACATTGTAACACCTGTAGCAGTTCTGTCTTGTGGCCCTTACCACTCCTTTAAGTCAACAGAGGTCAGTGTTTCTACCTAAAGTAAAGGAGAGAAGAGAACTGCATTGAAGTGTTTATGTTTTTAAAACTGTAGCCTATACCCAATCACAATAAATATGATCTGTATATTAAATAATGAGTAAAGGAATGTATAAAGCATTTTCAGGCTGAAAGCAGGGATGTTCTCATCAGAACATATTAGACTAGCCTAGTTTGAATGTATCCATCTTTAAAATAATCTATTGCCAGAAATATGTTTTAAAGTTGCCATGACTGGTTTTTCTGTTTTGTTTCCATGGCTACCAATAGATGTGCACGCTTCTAAGCAGAGCTTGTGTTATTATGGTCTGTTTGGTCTGTAGGTTCAAAGTGAAGTTCCATACTTAACACTTGTCAACAGCCCTTAATGAAAATGGTATTTTCCTCCTGGCCTCTTTTTCATTAGCAGCTTATGGGGTCAGGGGTCGGCCCTGCGCTGTGTGTGGGCGGCCCGAGGGTGTAGACGGGGGGGGGGGGGGGGGGGGGTTGGGGGGGCAGGGGGGGGCCCACCCTGGGAAAACCATGTTGACTCTTTATCCTTTATTTCCCTGTCCCTCTTTCTGATCTAGTCCCAGTCTCAATGTCAGCTACCTACCCCAGCCCCAACCGTCACCCCAACTCCAGATCCCAACTGTCACCCTAACTCCAGATCCCAACGGTAACCCCAACTCCAGCCCCTAACCCCAGACAACTACCTTCCCCAGCCCCAACCCTAACCCCAGCCATAACCACATACGACTAGCTTCCCCAACCCCAGCTCCAGACCCCAACCCCAGACTACTACATGTATACCCTAGCCCAGGGACCAGTCCCAGTCCAAGCCCCAGCCCCAGCTTCAGCCTTCTACCCCAGCCTAAGACCCAGCTCCAGCCCTACATCCTAGCTCTAGCCCTTTCCCTTTACCCCAGTCCCAGCCCCCAGCCTCCAGCCCTGGCTTCAGCCCAGCAAGCCAAGTCAAAAGTTCAACATTTGCCTTAAACACAGCCCAGTCTGTGGGCCTGCCACCTCCCCCCCACGTCGGGTCAGAGCGTGGCTGGCAAGAGAGCGCTGAGATAAGAGAGAGACCCCACTCCACTCCTTTACACAGATGTGTCCAGCCGAGGGTGAGAGAGAGATGGCCTACATCCTTTCCTCCCCCTGTCCTCCCCCTTCCGTCAGCCCCTCACACATGAAAGATCTGAGGGCCAGTGGGTGGTGGGTGGTGGGTGGAGGATCCAGACACAACACAGGGCCGGCCAGGCTGCTCTCCTCTCCGTCCCCCTGGGCTCAGCAGCCCTCCACAGCTGGGCTGGAATGTGACCTGCTCCAGATTGAATGCCAGACTTGGCCTTCCACAAGAAGGGGGGTGGAGGAGAGGGGGTGGAGGAAGATAGGGGGCTGGTATAAACTAGAAAATGACACACACACATGCACAATTACACAAGTATGAGAGAGAGAGAGAGAGAGAGAGAGAGAGAGAGAGAGAGAGAGAGAGAGAGAGAGAGAGAGAGAGAGAGAGAGAGATGGACCACCTGCTGTGCTTTCAGTAATTTTACAGGAATAGAAGCATAGCGCAATACAGAGATAAGAAGTAGATGTTCAATACAGAGCTAAGAAGTAGATGTTCAATACAGAGATAAGAAGTAGATGTAGATGTTCAATACAGAGATAAGAAGTGGATGTTCAATACAGAGATAAGAAGTAGATGTTCAATACAGAAATAAGAAGTAAGATGTTCAATACAGAGATAAGAAGTAGATGTTCAATACAGAGATAAGAAGTAGAAGCAGATGTTCAATACAGAGCTAAGAAGTAGATGTTCAATACAGAGATAAGAAGTAGATGTAGATGTTCAATACAGAGATAAGAATTGGATGTTCAATACAGAGATAAGAAGTAGATTTTCTTTCAAAGTGTAATTTATATTTATTTACCATGGTGTTATGAACATCTTTATCATTTTGATTTACAAAAGAACATAAAATAAGTCTGTCCATTATTGAATTTGACATATCTCTAAAAGGAGAGGATCAAAAATAAATATAATGTTAAGAACAGAAGTTCATATACTGTATAAGCAATCATGAACTACAAAGTGATTTCTAGTGGAATCAAAGGGGTTGTTTGATTTCACTAGCTTTACATTACATTATCGTGAGCTCGAGTGCTCAGAATATATATTACAAAACGTCTCTTTCAGGATACCATAGATACTTTAAGTCAACATAATATGCCAATCATATTAACCAAGGCACAGAGTTTAGCTATCTGACAGGCATTAGTACATTCATATCGAGAGAATATGTTGAATTTAAAATATTATTTAAAGAGCCATTTTAGTTAAACTAAAATATTTTACGAAGCCTTATAACTTTTTCCAAGGTAAGCGCTTGATGTAAGTCACCACTACAGTACTATATACGGACAATTAGCTCTCCTTTCAGAAAGTGAATCCACATAAAGTATATGTACAGTATATATCTGTTGTTTTAAAAATACCTCCAGCATAGTACATACGAGCCACAACACTTAATGTCCAAACTTCAGAGTGAAGGAGAGAGGGAGAGAGAGAGGGAGAGATTATGTAGAATCAGCTAACAGCAGCCGTCATCTGAGAAAGTCATGGATCTTCTAGATATCTACTGTATACGGGGAACATCAGAGTGAAGGAGATAGCCAGTGGAAGAAATGACAAAATGCCTACAAAATGTGACTTCTGTGGAAACTAAAGGGAAACAGGTAGGGAAACAGCTTGTCGGATCACTGTTCAGGTATGGTTCAGTCCCCGCCTTGCGGAGAAGGAGAAAGCAATAATCAATAAAAGCCATCATCCGGCTACTGAATGGTAAGAAACTTTGAGAAAGTCCCAGTCTACTCTTCTAGATATCTTCCCTACTGGATAGTGGGGAAACCTCAGACAATAGCTACTACTGGATGGTAGAACCAGTCTGCTCTTCTTGATATAGACTGCTCTTGTACAGGATAGTGGGGATCTCTCAGAGAGTAACTACTGGTTCGTTGGGAACTCTTTGAGAAAGTCACAGGTCTTCTTGTGAATTACCTCTCGGAGCTTCCTGACCCTGCGTGTGGTTGCGCTCCCCACGAAGCTGTCGGGCTGCAGCACAGCCATGCCGTTGTGGACGTCGCCCATGATGATGAGCTGCCCGTTGGCCGTGGTGATGTTGGGGCACGGGCAGTTCCAGTCCATATTCATCAAGGTCACCTCCAAGGGTTCCTGGCCGAAGAACTTGAGGCCCATCTTCTCATCCTTTAGGATCTCCTCCACTGTGATCAGGGCGTGGCCCGAGTCCTGTTCTTCAGGCAACTCCGTCACGCGCCCCAGGATGATGAAGTCGCTCTTGCAGAAGCTGGTCACCATCTTGCCCCGCGGTTTACACATCTTACAGTTGTGGTTCTTCGGAAAGGGACACATCTCCTCGCAGGCCTCTTTGGATTCAAAGTTATTTTCATTGCCTCCGCAGCCACCCCAGATGAAGGACTGGCACTGTTTGAGGGTGCTGCTGTAGGCCCAGCGGGGCTCGTAGGCCTTACAGGGTCCCTGCAGGCTGGGGAGGGAGCAGGGAGCTGACAGCTCTGCCCCGCACGACAACATGCACGTCTCGTAGCTGTCAAAGTGGTTGCGGTTCTTGTTGCACTGGCTGTAGGTGAAGGTGAAGCAATTGTTCCTCTTGGCTTCATAGTACCAGCTCATGCTTTCCTCCCCACAGTCGTCACTGTCCGGCCCCTTCAGGCACTCCTCGGCGGGGAAGGGGAACGGGTTGGTGGCATTCCCTATCTCACCTTCCTTCCGGCCCGTGTCTCTCTGGATCACCGTCAGGGGGTAGTGGGAGGCCACCGCCCCACCCAGGTTCTTGGCCGTGCAGGTATAGATGCCGGCGTCCTGTTGCTGGGCATTGTAGATGACCAGCTGGCCGATATTAGTGACCACTACGTTCCCCTGCACATGATTGGGCCTCATCACCGTGTTCTCCTTGCCCTCCAGCTGCTTCTCCCAGGTCACCTCCGGACTGGGCTTGCCTGACACTTCGCACAGGAAGCTGGCCGTCTCACCAACGAACACAGCCTGCTGGGTGGGGCTACTGAGCATCATTGGAGGGTGGATGTCGGCCGGGGGGGTGGTCTCCAGGAGGGCAGTGGTTGGCCGTAGGGTGGTCTCCATGGGCAACGGGCTGGTGTTTGGCCAGGTGAGGTGGTACCTGCAGAGGTGATGTCAGAGAAAGGAGAAACCACAGTAACGTAAATCTCAAACAGAAATGTGCAACGCTAGATTGCGCAAGCATTAAGCCTGTGTAACTACAGAGGAATAACTTATGTGTGTACCTTGTAGCAGGTCTGTACACAAATGTCATGCAAATACATAAATATAGGATCATTATGTCTACAGTTATAATTCATAATAGAGATGGATATCAACATAATATCAACATAATAAAGTCGTCATAGTACAACAAACCAGTAAACATTTCATAACTTTTCTATTATTGCTTTTAGTATATTGAATGTGCAATACGTGCAGTTATCTGTAATTAAACGCTGCGCACTAAGGACCATATTTTAAGGGAATTACTATTATTACCCCAAATTATATCATACACACATTTAGCTATTTAAGTATCTCATTCTGTCATTTACCTGTACAGTTTATGTAACCATGCAAGTATTCACTTACCTGTAAATATAACTGTATATTTACCTGTACAGCTAATTTAACCATGCAAAATATTCACTTACCTGTTCATTTAACCAGTCTGTCTATTAAGTAAGCTATTATTACCCTAGCTCAAATCATATGCATTTTTAGCTATTGAAGTATTTCTCTGCCATCGCCCTGTATAGTATAGTTAACCATCCAACATCCACCAATGCATAGTGTACATATTCAGCCAACCACCCATACTATGCAATGTCTTTTTATAGTTTTTTTGCACTCCAGATATCTTGTATTTCTATACTTTTTCATACTGCCGCTCTATGTACAGTGGTATGCAAAGGTTTGGGCACCCCTGACAATTTCCATGATTTCCATTTATAAATAATTGGGTGTTTGGATCAGCAATTTCTTTTTGATCTATCAAATAACTGATGGACACAGTAATATTTCATTAGTGAAATGAGGTTTATTGGATTAACAGAAAATGTGCAATATGCATCAAAACGAAATTAGACAGGTGCATAAATTTGGGCACCCCAACAGAAAAATCACATCAATATTTAGTAGAGCCTCCTTTTGCTAAAATAACAGCCTCTAGACGCTTCCTATAGCCTCTAATGAGTGTCTGGATACTGGATGATGGTATTTTGGACCATTCCTCCTTACAAAACATCTCCAGTTCAGTTAAGTTTGATGGTTGCCGTGCATGGACAGCCTGCTTCAAATCATCCCACAGATTCTCAATGATATTCAGGTCTGGGGACTGGGATGGCCATTCCAGAACATTGTACTTGTTCCTCTGCATAAATGCCCGGGTAGATTTTGAGCAGCGTTTTGGGTCGTTGTCTTGTTGAAATATCCAGCCCCGGCGTAACTTCAACTTTGTGACTCATTCTTCAACATTATTCCAAAGAATCTGCTGATATTGAGTGGAATCCATGCGACCCTCAACTTTAACAAGATTCCCAGTACCGGCACTGGCCACACAGCCCCACAGCATGATGGAACCCCCACCAAATTTTACTGTGGGTAGCAAGTGTTTTTCTTGGAACCCTGTGTTCTTTTGCCGCCATGCATAACGCCCCTTGTTATGACCAAATAACTCAATCTTTGTTTCATCAGTCCACAGAACCTTATTCCAAAATGAAGCTGGCTTGTCCAAATGTACGTTTGCATACCTCAAGCGACTCTGTTTGTGGCGTGTGTGCAGAAAAGGCTTCTTCCGCATCACTCTCCCGTACAGCTTCTCCTTGTGCAAAGTGCGCTGAATTGTTGAACGATGCACAGTGACACCATCTGCAGCAAGATGATGTTGTAGGTCTTTGGAGGTGGTCTGTGGGCTGTTTTTGACTGTTCTCACCATCCTCGCCTTTGCCTCTCCGATATTTTACTTGGCCTGCCACTTCTGGCCTTAACAAGAACTGTGCCTGTGGTCTTCCATTTCCTCACTATGTTCCTCACAGTGGACACTGACAGCTTACATCTCTGCAATAGCTTTTTGTAGCCTTCCCCTAAACCATAATGTTGAACAATCTTTGTTTTCAGGTCATTTGAGAGTTGTTTTGAGGCCCCCATGTTGCCACTCTTCAGAGGAGAGTCAAAGAGAACAACAACTTGCAATTGGCCACCTTAAATACCTTTTCTCATGATTGGTTGGATGCAGTTGTCTATGAAGTTCAAGGCTTAATGAGCTCAGCAAACCAATTGTGTGTTCCAATTAATCAGTGCTAAGTAGTTACAGGTATTCAAATCAACAGAACGACAAGGGTGCCCAACTTTTTGCATAGCCTATTTTTCACATCTGATTTAATTTCTTAATATTAATATTGCTACACTAAAAATCTTTGTCTGGACAATACCCAAGTACTCAGCTTTTATTAGAAAATGAATGGCATGCCACTGTGATCATTTTCTGTGACGACAGAGTAAATTATTATGCAGCCTCAGAGGGGTGCCCAAACTTTTGCATACGACTGTATCATGTACCGTGTATCTGTCTTTTGTGTATTTTCGTTCTGGCATTATGCACCTGCCCTATGTTTTGTTGTAGCTGTTTGACAAAGAAATGTCCCCCTCTGGGATCAATAAAGTATCTATCTATCTATCTATCTATCTATCTATCTATCTATCTATCTATCTATCTATCTATCTATCTATCTTAACATGTGATTAATATGGGAGTCTATACATAGATGTTTCCTGTTTACCTGCAGGTGACCACAGAGATAGAGATGCCCTTGGAGCAGGCCTCTGCATCCATGTAACACTTGTTGTAGTAGGTCATACCGTCTGAGGCACACGTGAAGTGGGGCTCTCTCTCACAGCGGTCTCGGCACTTACACACGGGCTGGCCCTCCCAGATGTCACACTCGGAGCCCTGCTGCGTACACATGAACTTGTCACACGTGACCACTTTTGGCATGCCAACCGGTCCCTTCTTGCCCTTAATGTCCACGTAGCGCGCCGCCACACAACTCTTGTTGCCACACACGTTGTTGCAGCATTTCTCAAAGGTTTCACAGTCCTTGGGAGTGATAAGGGATACATGGGAAGTGTTATGTTAATATCAGCAAGTTTCAGTTCATTATGCACTCAGGGAACATTTAGGATGTTAACGACCTTGAGTGTGATGCATTTTCTAATGTAATGAAACAATACTATGCAATGTGAGGTTGGTATTGTTGCCTATCATTTTCACTTGCTTACTTCTCAATATCTCATAATGCAGAGTAATACAAGTTATTAGAGTCAATAGTCATGGGTTGCAGGTAGCCTAGTGGTTAAGAGTGTTGGGTCAGTAACTGAAAGGTTGCTGGTTTGAATCACTGAGCTAACTAGGTGAGAAATCTGTTGATGTGCCCTTGAGTGAGGCACTTAGCTGTAGTTGCTCTGGATAAGAGTGTCTGCTAAATGACAACAAATCTAATATTGTGGGCATATACACCAGTCTCTGCTATTTCCAATAACTGTAGTCTATGAACAAAATATCTGATTGAAGGAGATATTGAATCTAATTCAAAGAGAAATGCATAAATAAACAACAGAGGCAATGCGGTCACCATGAAATTTTAATGACCAGAAACAGTACGCAGTGCGCAGGTCCCACTTATCTCCACTTTTCATTCCATTAATTACATTGCAAAAACGTTACGTAGAGAAACTTTTGACGGAATAAAGTGTCTCCTATGTGTCTCCAGCCCGCGAGGAAAACTGGTCCCACAAACTCACCCTGTCCAACTCACACTCGCGCATGCAGGTGCTCATGGCGTCCACCCACAGGTTGGGGTTCATCTCGTTGGGGCACATGCCCGCGTGAGAGTACACCACTTTGTTGGGCATGGACATTGGCATCGCTTTCACCCTCACACAGCTGTCTATGACCAGGAGCAGGACGTAGCACTGTCCAAAGAGAAACCAGATCCATCGGGGAAACAACATCCACCACATATCCAGCGCGTAACGAGACTTTTACAAGGATCCCGAAGAAAGAAAAAAAGATCCGAAGAGCGTCGAAATTTGATAAATTTTCCCGATGAGTGCTAAAATTTTGAATAGTCATAAATGACAAAGGCAATGGGAAAATTAAGTTGATGTAGAATGTGATAAAACGGCCAGTAGGACGTGTGGTCAGTGCGGAGTGTTGCTGCAGTGAAGAACTCCGTCAATCCGCTGCTCAACGTTTAATAGTCCGGAGAGATTAGGTGGTATTTGAACGCTATTACTTAAGATCTAACTACATGAATTACAGTGGATAGTCTACCCCGACAGCAAATCCCAGGCGAGTTACAGTTCTGATGAACATATTCAAAAGTCCACAAATAGTTGAGACCAACAACAGCAGCAGCAGGCTCGAGCAGGGACCGCCGGGAAGATACCTGTGCTGTACGCGTCTGGTGCGCGAGGCGCGTGACACCTTTTCAACCTTTGTGTAATTAGTTGGACCACCTTCATTGTAGCCCACTATGCAGTACTGTAGATGTGGAAAAACTACTGTAGAAACATGAAAACGAATTGTATTCATGAAGTATTGTTATACCGACACAATATTTACTCTTATTTTGATACACATTTAGATATTTGGATAATATTATCTATACAGTTAACTATTTGGATCAAAATAAACTTATTGAACATCATTGCATAGTGTTGTTTTCAACCTTTCCCAGTAGTGGGTTTATATCTTTAGATATCAATCAGTAAATCCATATGGAATGAGTTTAATACATGCATACTACTTGCCTGGGGGAGGCAAAGGGTTGAATTATTGGAGATCTTTGCTCTGAGACTTCTCTCCTGCTACTGTAGTTCATATGATACTTGGTGGCAAGTAGCCTAGCGGTTAGCTCATTGGGCCACTAAGCGAACAATCGCTAGTTCTAATCCTCAAGCCGACAAGGTGAAAAATCTGTTGACGTGCCTTGGGCAAGGCACTTAACACTAAATTGCTCCAGGGTCGCTGTAGACAATGGCTGGCCCCACTCTCTGAGGGTGTCTCAGGGAGAGTTGTGATATGCAAAACACATTTCCAATTCACACATGCATATACAGTAATACACACGTGTACACGTTTAAAATAGGACAAATATAAGCACCCACCAAATTATGATTACTACAGTAGGTCATACTATACTAGTATATAGTGTGAATGGGTCCTGGGGATGGCACCATAACCAGTTATATTCTTCACATACGCAGTATTTTGTCACCCCGGTTGGGTAGGTTACTTTCTAAATGTAATCTGTAACAGTTACTTTCCCCTCAAGAGGCATTAGACGAAGACAAAAAGGATCCATCAAATGCATTTGGTGTGTCATCATAGTGGTTTCTGATTGGTGTTCATAATTTGGTGTGTCATCATAGTGGTCTCTGATTGGTGGTCATCATTTGGTGTGTCATCATAGCGGTCTTTGACGTGTGGTCAGAATAGCCTTTTTTTTCACAAACATCCTCTCTGAATTTTAAAGTAATCCAAAAAGTAATCATCTAGTTTTTTCAAAAGTATCTGTAATCTGATTACAATATTTTAGCTGGTAACGTAATTGATTACAGTTGGAGAACACTCACACATCTCCCTACTGGGCCACTGATGAATATGCCTCATGGTTATGGAAACTTTAGCAACACTTTAATCCTCTGTCATAAGGCCTGCATAAGACTGACAGAACATTGGCATGACACATCTTATTAACAGTCAACAGCGGACTCTATGTAAAAATTACTACCCAATGTTTGGAAATGTCACAAAGGAATATCCTACCTTAAAAACAACTCCCTTTCTGTCTAGTTTCCATTTTCAAAGACCTCTGAGTCCTTCCACTATCACTGTTATGATCATTAGTTCCACATGAGGGAAGGACGGGCTCATAGTAATGGCTGGAATGGAGTGAATGGAATGGTATCAATCACACGGAAACCATGCGTTTGATGTGTTCGATAACATTCCATTAATTCCGTTCCAGCCATTACTATGAGCCCGTCCTCCCCAATTAAGGTGCCACCAGCCACCTGTGGTTAGTTCTAAGAGAAAGAGGGTCCATGATGTTCACTCTTAGAGAGGTACAATAGGATCTTTCCCATAGCTGTCAACTCAACAGTCTATGGGCATGGATTGAGTGGTCTGTATGCATGTGTAAATCTACATCAGCCTCTCGCCATCCAGTCTCCTTCCAAGTGGAGCCCCTGCTGTGTCTAAGAGGCCCAGGGCTCTGCAGCTCTAACCTCAGTCAGGTCCTCTGGGAGTGGGAGCCCTCACTGACCCACTGACCAGGCACACTGGCAGACTAGCAACCTGCTGCTCACACACATAAACACACACAGACAGACTGCACTCATATAGTCCACAAACACACGCATGCGCACACACATACACTAACACACTAACATGCGCACCACGCACATATAGACACACACACACACACACACACACACACACACACACACACAAACACACCAGCATAATCCGAGCGACAGTACAAAGTTTTCTCACAACATGCATTCAGATATCTTGGGTTTGATGCCTCCTCACCCCCAGCTTCCCCCTCCACCCCCAGCCTTCCCCTCCAGCCCTCGCCCCTGGGAGGTTGAGACCCCAACATTCCCAGCATAGCCGACACATGAAGGTTTGAAAACATGTCACATATTGAATAACGATTTCCAGAGAACCCCCGCCAAGCACTCTGACACCATCCCTGCCTTCAGCCTATATGTCTTGTCTGCAAACAGTCCTTTTGACCTTCTGTGAGCACTTTGCAGCCTCTCTGAACCTTACCCAAAACAAGCACAATGTTTTTTGAATCACTTATTTAATCTTATTCAAACCCACGCAATTTCACAGTATGTAGACATGATAATAAAAGAGTTTCGTAAATATTCTATAAGTTCCTGTGTGTTTTGGTGTTCTTACAAAGGATTAAATTTTCAGTTAAAATAAACAGGCGTGTGAGGTGTTTTCTCATACTGTCTTTCCCTTGTGCTGGAAGTACTCCATCAATCTAAGAGCAAAAAAGCTGAAAGTCGTAAAGATTATGAAATATAGCTCAGTAAACTAGACAATATTTCAAAATTCCCCAAATTGCATTATTTCATAAGTTGATATAGTGTGATTTGTAACCAGCAACACAATCACAACCACCACACAAAGCCACAAACTTGTCTTGGTCAACTCCAGCCAATAAGGTCCAGATGGGGTGATGTATGAAGTGACCTCCTGTCATTCTGAGAAAACACATAAATCTAATAGTGAATTCCTAATCTGTTCAACCTAGATTCCCTTCTCGCCACCTTGCCCTCTCAAATACGGGCACATTTTACACATTTGCCAGGACAAGATTAGATAGTTAATCGTAAATGACATAACAGTGCAGAGGCTGTCAGAGCCTTCATAACGCTATTATAGGGCCATGGGACAAAGGATAGATTAGCATCGAATCAAGAACAATTCATTCAGTTCAAGCACTAAAACCTCCAATAATTGGCATCTCTGAGTTGTAGTCTCACAGATGGGGATATTGGGATGTGCCAATGTGAGCTTTATGAGGGATGTGAGGGAACATCGCTTTGTCCTGTTAAGGCAAACTTTTAAGTCAGGGGTTGATTGGAGCTTAATTGGAATAGGACTATCCTCTGGACGTTTCAGTTGTCTCCTGGTCACCAATGTACTACCACAAACTATCCATTCCAAGGTAACAGAACCACCCACCAACCCCGCTCCACTCATGCCCGACCCTCTGATTATGGTGCTGAAGGTAACTTCCACACAGGGTGTTTGGCAGGGTAGACGGTGCCTGGTCCGGGGGCAGTTGAGCTGGGACTGTTTGGGACCTCCTCTGCCTGTCGCCCCCACATACACATACTTGACTGTCTCAGGGGAGGCTGGGCTGTTGCTGCTCACACAGTCTCCCTAATCAATGTCACAAGGCGTGTTTAGCAGTAGCACCAGCACAGTCAACCACAGCAGAACAGACTAGGACCAGACCAGGGCTCAACACTCAACACCTTCCTTCTTCAAGTCAGCATCATTATCTGGACCTGATCAAACATGACAGATCAAACGTCACAGATAACACAATCTGTTATTTGAGCCTAGATGCCCAGTACATTGTTTCTAGTGAATGGGTACAACTTACAAGGAAAAATAGTTGATTGGGAATTGGGTAACAATTAAGCACCAATTAAATACCATAGCAATGTTCAAATCAAATCAAATGTTATTGATCACATACACGTGTTTAGCAGATGTTATTGCGGGCGTAGCTAAATGCTTGTGCTTCCTGCTCCGACAGTGTCAGGCTCTGGCCATAGAGAAGCCTATTGCTTCTCTATAATTCTATGGTCAGAGTCTGACAGTTCTATGTGTTCTATTTCTGTGTTGTGTTTTGTGTTGGATCCCTAATTAGAGGCAGCTGCATTGCATTGTCTCTAATTAGGGATCCTACTTAAGTTTGTATGTTCATTGTCTTGATGTCCGTCTTGAAGTAAGTGTGTTCTCCTTTGTGATATATTCTTTATTGTTTTGTATAGTTCTGTTCAAGTTTAGTTTATTATTTAAATAAACTATGATGTCGAACTATCACTGCGCTGCGCCTTGGTCTCTCTACACACCAGAGCGTGACAGAATGAACCACCAAATGACCAAACAGCGCAATTCGGGAGAAAAAGAGAAGAGAGGACAGCGACGTAATCGGAGAGCAGGAGGAAATGGAGCCCGGAGGCTATGGGGGTGGTCTGGCCGCGAGGAAGACGCGCCAGTACCACTCCCCTTGTGGAACATGGAGAGGCCAATGTACAAATGGGGGGCGCAAAGCAAGGAGCATGAGGAGTATTTAGAGGCATATTTTGGAGAGATTCTGGAGGAGATGAGGGAGATAGAGTAGGAAGTTGAGAAGGAAATGGCGGAGTGGCTCAGTCCGGGTCCGGCCGTCTGCTACACTCCAGTGCCAGAGCAGTCCGCTCCACCGGTGCCCAGTCCGGGTCCGGCCCCCCGGTGCCCAGTCCGGGTTTGGCCGTCTGCTACACTCCAGTGCCAGAACAGTCCGCTCCACCGGTGCCGGCTCCACGCACCAGGCCTCCTGTGCGTCTCTCCAGTCCGGTAAGCCCAGTGCCGGCTCCCCGCACCCGCCCTGAAGTGAGTGTCACCAGTCCGGTGCCATCTGTGCCGGCTCCCTGCACTCGCCCTGAAGTGCGTGTCACCAGTCCGATGCCACCTGTGCCGGCTCCACGCACCAGGCCTCCAGTGCGCCTCTCCAATCCGGTACGTCCTGTACCGGCTCCCGCACTCGCCCTGAAGTGCGTGTCACCAGTCCGGTGCCACCTGTGCTGGCTCCACTCACCCGACCTCCGGTGCGCCTCTCCAGTCCGGTACGTCCCGTGCCGATCCACAGCCCGGAGCCTCCCGTGATGGTCCACATTCCGGAGCCTCCCGTGATGGCCCACAGCCCGGAGCTTCCCGTGATGGCCCACAGCCCGGAGCCTATTACCCCACCGGTGCCTACTCCAGGACCGGTCGTATGCCACGCTCCATGGCCGGAGTCACCTGCCACACCGGTGCCTAGTCCAGGCCCGGTTAATTGCCCCGCTCCATGGCCTGAGCCTATTACCCCACCGGTGCCCATTCCAGGACCGGTTGTCTACCCCTCTAAATGGCCGGAGTCGCCTGCCAGACCGGTGCCCAGTCATGGCCCGGTTAATTGCCCCGCTCCATGGCCTGAGCCTATTACCCCACCGGTGCCCATTCCAGGACCAGTTGTCTGCCACGCTCCATGGCCGGAGTCGCCTGCCACACTAAAATACAGTAGAATAGTATAGAATACAGTATATACATATGAGATGAGTAATGCAAGATACGTAAACATTATTAAAGTGACTAGTGTTCCCTTTCTTAAAGTGGCCAGCGATTTCTAGTCTATGTCTATAGGCAGCAGCCTCTAATGTGCTAGTGTTGGCTGTTTAACATTCTGATGGCCTTGAGATAGAAGCTGTTTCTCAGTCTCTCGGTCCCAGCTTTGATGCACCTGTACTGACCTCACCTTCTGGATGACAGCAGGGTGAACAGGCAGTGGCTCGGGTGGTTGATGTCCTTGATGATCTTTTTGGCCTTCCTGTGACATCGGGTGCTGTAGGTGTCCTGGAGGGCGGGCGTTGGGCAGACCGCACCACCCTCCGGAGAGCCTTGCGGTTGAGGGCGGTGCAGTTGCCGTACCAGGCGGTGATACAGCCCGACAGGATGCTCTCAATTGTGCATCTGTAAGCTTGTGAGGGTTTTAGGTGCCAAGACACATTTCTTCAGCCTCCTGAGGTTGAAGAGGCTCTGTTGCGCCTTCTTCACCACACTGTCTGTGTGGGTGGTCCATTTCAGTGTGTCAGTGATGTGTACGCCAAGGAACTTGAAGCTTTCCACCTTCTCCACTGTGGGCCCGTCGATGTGGATCGGGGGGTGCAACCTCTGCTGTTTCCTGAAGTCCACGATCATCTCCTTTGCTTTGTTGTCGTTGAGTGAGAGGTTATTTTCCTGGCACTACACTCCCAGGGTTGCCATGACCAAATGAGGATAGGTTGGCATGAGACTAACTGCTACTGATTGACTCTAGGTCATCTGAGGCAGAATCTAAGCTGTCTCATACACCCTTATAAATGTTGTTAATCAAAATGAACCTGGTCAAGGAGTGCCTCGGTCAAGGGCTGGTCAAGTGCTTCAGTGCCTACACTGACTTTTGAATCAGCATCTAATTATATGATTTTTATTATGACCTTTCACTTAACTATACAAAAGGGTTATCCCCATGCTGTCCCCATAGGATAACCATTTTTGGTTCCATGTAGAACCCTCTGTGTAAAGGGTTCTGCCTGGAACCAAAATGGTTCTACCAGAAACCAAAAAGGATTCTTCAAAGGGTTCTCCTATGGGGAGAGCCAAAGAACCATTTTAGGTTCTAGATAGCACCTTTTTTTCTAAGAGTGTAGTGACACAATGCAGTAATACCTGATCATCTCCTTGACCAGTATAGACCTGTTTCACAGTGATGAACCAGTCCTCAGCTATGACCAGTATAGCACCTGTTTCACACAGTGATGAACCAGTCTCAGCTATGACCAGTATAGCACCTGTTTCAGACAGCGATGAACCAGTCCTCAGCTATGACCAGTACAGCACCTGTTTCCCACAGTGATGTACTAGTCCTCAGCTATGACCAGTATAGACCTGTTTACCACAGTGATGAACCAGTCCTCAGCTATGACCAGTATAGACCTGTTTCCCACAGTGATTAACCAGTCCTCAGCTATGACCAGTATAGCACCTGTTTCAGACAGCGATGAACCAGTCCTCAGCTATGACCAGTACAGCACCTGCTTCCCACAGTGATGTACTAGTCCTCAGCTATGACCAGTATAGCACCTGTTTCCCACAGTGATGTACCAGTCCTCAGCTATAACCAGTATAGCACCTGTTTTCCACAGTGATGTACCAGTCCTCAGCTATGACCAGTATAATACCTGTTTTCCACAGTGATGTACCAGTCCTCAGTTGTGACCAGTATAGCACCTGTTTCCAATAGTGATGTACCAGTCCTCAGAAACACACAGTAGGTCTAGTGAGGCATAGAATATGCCAGAAATGACTTTTTACAGTGGGTTTACAATCTTGTCTGTGCATTTGTCCAACAGCTAAGTAGCTATGTGCTTTATCCCACAGTCTAAACCCATCGCCTGAGGTACCTGCAAGTAATGTCACCCTATGTGGGGAACATATACAAAGTTTCTGACCCTAAATGTTCTTAGGAGCCTTGGCCATGGAAGAGCTAGCCACTGGCTTTGCAGATGGTTCTGTCTGGGTAGGGACAGGGGGCTGTTAAAAAAAAAACTTTGAAGGTGTTACTACTGGTTCTAATCTTATTAAGATGTCTGCACCAAGACAAAGGAGAGGAACGCGTCCAGTTTCAGCAGCAGCCTAAGCTGATTCCTAGACCCTGACCCAGTGAGGAGGCCAGACACATGCTGGCTAGACACGGCACACACGCACACACACACACACACACACACACACACACACACACACACACACACACACACACACACAGAACATGAATGAAGGTCAAACACCCAGGTACATAAGCTTAACTACATGCGCGCACACACACTCACACACACCCACACACACACGCCTGCCCTGAGAAGAGCAAACACACACACACATACAGAGACCTACTTACCTACGCACATACACACACCTACGAGCACATGTAAGCACACAAATATCACTCGGTTAAGTGTCACTTTCCAGCCAGTTAGTATTACGCAACAAGTGCCTTGCTCTTGTGTCAGTGGATCAGCCCTTAAAACATCTGTTGACCACATGAGGAATATTTTCATTCCTTTTCCAACCAGCTTGTGCACTTCGCACATATTTGAGGGCAGTGTGGCGATAGCTTACTCACTGTTTGTGTTCTTTAAATTAGGAAGAGAACATAATAACATTCTTGCACTCTTGAACATGGGCTTTTATAGTACATGTCAACACTTCTACAGACAGGGTACAGCATGTGCAGGGTCAAGAGTGTGGAGACAGGCTGAAAACAAAGCTGTACACAACTAGCTGTACCAGGAACAGCCAGTAAAGTCATCGGACATCTGCATCCTGTCACCTAAAGGATTTCTGCTCCTGTCACCTGTAGGATTTCTGCCTGTCACCTAGGGCTGTTCAGTTCTAGCTTTTTGTTATGAGATTCCACTCCGACTAAAGCAGCTGTGTTATTTTGAGACTCCACTCCTACCTGTAATAGAGGAAGCAGCTATGTTGTGTCGAGGTCCCTGAGGTCAATCTACGCATCAATCTACACATCCAATCATGCTCTTGGATCTTCACCAGTGAGACTGGAGAGAGGAATGAGGTCTACCTGCCACTGAACCACGGTAGGAAGGAAAACAATTCCCACGCTTGTTTCTGGTTGCCAAGGTAACCAAAAGCCACATTTCTAGATAAAGGGACCTTGAAAAAAAATTCAGCAGCGTTAGTGAAGCCTCACTTTGATTATGCATGCACTACCTGGTACAGTAGCTATCCCAAGTTCATCAAGAACAAGTTAGACAGCTCAGAATAAAAGGGTCACTGAATGTTGGTCATCGCCCTCATGTTGGTTCTTCTCAGCTCAGTGAACTACAGTGGCTATCAATTGATAAAAGGATCACTCAGCTGAAGCTGGGATTGGCCCATAAAATCGTGTATGGTATAGTACCCAAGTATTTAAAAAATGATTTTACTGATGTTAGGGAATCTCATTCGTACACCACGAAAGGCAGTGGCACAGACTTTGTGCCATGTCAATTAAAGAGCTGTACTGGTCAGAACATGTTTATATATACGCCAGTGGTAGAGTAAAAACTGTTTCTGCCAGTCTTAGGTTCAAACACTCATGAGGCTTGGTTAATGTTGAGATAGCCTCCTAGCCAAGTATAAACCACTCTGTGGTAGTGGGGGGATTTTTTTAGATGTGTATATTTGATTTTTGTATAGATGTAAATATTTTTGACATTGTATATGATTGAATGTATGGGACAGAATGCCTGCCGATGTCACTTGTTTTAATCCTTCTGCTCTATCCTAGCAGTAGAGGACCGCAATGGAATCTGTTTACTTTTTTGTGTATATAATATTTTTGTATACTGTATGCATCTGTTGCCTGGTGTAAAACTTTTATGTAATTTTTAAATTGTTAAATAAAATGAAATACATTTTTTGAAAAAACAAACTGTCACTGTCTATGGACTGGAGAAAATAGGAGAGATTTGGAGTGGTTGATGACTATGCTGTTGAACCATTCCCTTCAATCCGTGGAGATGAAGGTCAGGAGCCAGGTTAAATAAGGATTTTTAGGCTCTGAGACAATTGAAACATCGATTGTGTAGGTGTGCCATTCAAAGGGTGAATGGGCAAGACAAAATATTTAAGTGCCTTTGAACAGGGTATGGTAGTAGGTGCCAGGCGCACCGGGTTGAGTGTGTCAAAAACTACAACACTGCTGGGGTTTTCCACACACAACAGTTTCCCGTGTGTATCAAGAACGGTCCACCACAACTGTGGAAAGCATTAGAGTCAACATGGGCCAGCATCGTGTGTGGAAAGCTTTTCACCTTGTAGAGTCCATGTCCCAAAGAATTGAGGCTGTCCTGAGGGCAAAAGGTGATACAACTTGGGCTCCCAAGTGGCGCAGTGTTCTAAGACACTGCATCTCAGTGCTAGAGACATCACTACAGACAACCTGGTTCAAATCCAGACTGTAGCACAACTGGCTGTGATTGGGGGTCCTATAGGGCGGTGTACAATTGCTCCAGCATCTTCTGAGTTTGGCCGGTGTAGGCCGTCATTGTACATAAGAATATGTTCTTAACTGACTTGCCTAGTTAAAGGTTTCATAAAAAAAAATATATTAGGAAGGTGTTCCTAATGTTTTGTAAACTCAGTGTACCTTATTGTAATAACACCCCACCGACTCCCAAATCAATCTAGTTAAACAGTTTTAAAGATTCATGCTTTTTGGATGAAAGGTAAGCATGTTTCATTTTAAAAGATGTACCTTGGGTGGAGAGCCAGGCAGTGAACAGTTACACAACTGCATTGGCATGGTTGATTCATGTCAACACTGACTTATCTACCCCCTCTAGTGGATCTTAGCAGAAACAGATAGTTTAATTTCAGTCCTCTGCAATATTCATAAATATCATCCTTTGATATAACCAATTTCAGAGAAAATGAAAGATTAATCAAGTTATCCACCATGCTTTATCAAAGAATAGGTACAGGTCTTCACACTCAAACAAGTTAAACAATGCCTATAAAGGAATTTATCAAAGGTACACAGGACATATAAAAATATCAGACTGAATGCATAGGTTAAGTTAGACTGTATTATTCCTCTAGAACATGAGCAATCAATCAGTACAATGTTAGTCTTCCATTTGCACAGAACCAGTAACAATTCTGGAACATTCTAGAAGACTGTACAGTCGTGGCCAAAAGTTTTGAGAATGACATTCAGACAATGACATTTAGTTTATGCAAAGAGTCAATATTTGCAGTGTTGACCCTTTTTTTTTTTTCCCAAGACCTCTGCAATCCGCCCTGGCATGCTGTCAATTAACTTCTGGGCCACATCCTGACTGATGGCAGGCCATTCTTGCATAATCAATGCTTGGAGTTTGTCAGAAGTTGTAGGTTTTTATTTGTCCACTCGCCTCTTGAGGATCGACCACAAGTTCTCAATGTGATTAAGGTCTGGGGAGTTTCCTGGCCAGGGACCCAAAATGTCGATGTTTTGTTCCCCGAGCCACTTAGTTATCACTTTTGCCTTATGGCAAGGTGCTCCATCATGCTGGAAAAGGCATTGGTCGTCACAAAACTGTTCTTGGATGGTTGGGAGAAGTTGCTCTCGGAGGATGTGTTGGTACCATTCTTTATTCATGGCTGTGTTCTTAGGCAAAATTGTGAGTGAGCGCACTCCCTTGGCTGAGAAGCAACCCCACACATGAATGGTCTCAGGATGCTTTACTGTTGGCATGACACAGGACTGATGGTAGCGCTCACCTTGTCTTCTCCGGACAAGGTGTTTTCCAGATGGCCCAAACAATCGGAAAGGGGATTCATCAGAGAAATTGACTCTACCCCAGTCCTCAGCAGTCCAATCCCTGTACCTTTTGCAGAATATCAGTCTGTCCCTGATGTTTTTCCTGGAGGGAAGTGGCTTCTTTGCTGCCCTTCTTGACACCAGGCCATACTCCAAATGTCTTCGCCTCACTGTGCGTGCAGATGCACTCACACCTGCCTGCTGCCATTCCTGAGCAAGCTCTGCACTGGTGGTGCCCCGATCCCGCAGCTGAATCAACTTTAGGAGACGGTCCTGGTGCTTACTTTCTTGGGCGCCCTGATGACTTCTTCACAACAATTGAACCTCTCTCCTTGAAGTTCTTGATGATCCGATAAATGGTCGATTTAGGTGCAATCTTACTAGCAGCAATATCCTTGCCTGTGAAGCCCTTTTTGTGCAAAGCAATGATGACGGCACGTGTTTCCTTGCAGGTAACCATGGTTGACAGAGGAAGAACAATGATTTCAAGCACCACCCTTCTTTTAAAGCTTCCAGTCTGTTATTCTGACTCAATCATCTCCAGCCTTGTCTTTGTCAACACTCACCTGTGTTAACGAGACAATCACTGACATGATGGCAGTTGGTCCTTTTGTGGCAGGGCTGAAATGCAGTGGAAATGTTTTTGGGGGATTAAGTTCATTTTCATGGCAAAGAGGGACTTTGCAATTCATCTGACCACTCTTCATGACATTCTGGAGTATATGCAAATTGCCATCATCAACACTGAGGCAGCAAATTTTGTGGAGACCAATACTTGTGTCATTCTCAAAACTTTTGGCCACGACTGTAGGTCTGGAACACCGGTGCTCTCTCACTGGGCACAAAATGGCCGTAGGCATTTCAAACATCATCGCCCAGCTTCTTTAACAAAGTACCTCTCGCTCTCGTGGCACATCACTTATAAAGCATTAAAAAGTTAGGAACACAAAATTCTCTCAACAGTCCATTTGACACGTTCAAGTTAGTCGTTCTTGTTCTTCAACATTTACACTCAACTCAACCCATTCCCACTACAGTAGGTACTGTGGCTTTGCACTTTAATCCTAGCTGCAACCTACCTTCACCCCCATTGATAAACACTTTCCAGACTTGTGGGCATCAATACAAACTAAAGAAATTGCTCATTAAAAAAGGAAATGACAAATTAATAAAAATATATAAATCATTAAACATACTAAAACAGTCAGAGCTTAAGGTATACATTTGAATGGTAAACAATTAATGGCTTTGTTAGTAACAGTTGATTGTTTATAAACTTCTGTAGTGGGGCACTGACTGTACCGTTGAACTGAATGTAACCAGCATGGAGAACTGATAGGACATGTTAGGGTCTTAGACTTCCTCTATGAGCAAATGTGTTTGTCATAAAGCATTTTAAGCAGTAATCTTTTCAATCAACGCACACTCATTCAGCTTCAATACTAACACTTGGATTATTGTGTAGGAATCGTCATTTATACAAAAAACAAATAAGTAGCAAACACCATAACTTGACAAAAAAAAAAAAGTGTCAGTAGGTTAACCCCAAGGACCCCTCAAGAATGAACATTTGATCTCTAGCTAGCTTACATATTAATGTAGGTTATATGTATGAATTTGTGTATTATGACAAATGCACTGTATGATAGAACCAACTGCTTGGGGATAATTGCTTGGGGAAAGTGTTATGGAAGCATTCAAAACATAACAGCTGAGTCAAACTGATGAAACACAAACAATCCTTTCAATCTCTCCTTTGCTACATCAGTCAGTTTGATCCCAAAAAAATAAAAAAATAATAATAATAGTTTTATACCGCATTTCAAAAATAGAAGGACATTTATGATTGATCATCTATTGTAGAGAACCAGACAATTTTTCTGGCTAGGTTTGTATTTGGTTTTGACCCAATCACAGTAAATGGAAGTATCTTAAGTGAAGCAATCCAGAAACGGTTTAACATACTCAGTTTAGGGAAACCTCCACCACCACTTGTGCTGGGAATGTACTTCCCCTAAAGTGCACCTAGGAGGGTTCTGCTTAAATCAATAATTCCTTAACTCTATACATATAGGAACTCTAAGATTCACAGTTGAAAGTGTCAGTTGAATATTATACCCAATAACTGTTACATTGAAAAGAACCCCTCATGCACTAACAAAAACAGTAGAAAATTAAAATGTTGCCCCTGCACCAAATACATGTTAATCTGTATTAGTTTTGTTTCAGCAAGTGAACCTTGTCTAATTAAACATTAAAAATGTATGTTTATAGTAGAGCAGGAGCAATTAATAATTTTTCCACATTGTGTGTTTGATTGAAATCCAGACCGTGTCTGTGGCGCTAGCTAACCATAGCATCTGTTAGAAGGCTGTTATCTTCAACCTAATGAAGATAGTTCTTTAAGAAACAGAGCCACAGTCTTAGTTTGCTTACTGAGAACATAACAAATAGTTAGACAAAACTAACACAAGAGACAGCACTCACACCCTCCTAGATTACTGAACCTCAGTAGCACAAAGCGACATCTCCATAAATAGCTCCATCAGGCATCCACTTAAGAACAAATAAACAGCGTAGTGTGATAACACGGGCAACCACTGAAGGGAAAACTGGAAATATCACTGAAGTGTGGGAGTATGACTGATTGTGTGTGTGTGTGTGTGTGTGTATACAGTCTGCAGCATGTGTGTGGATGCAAGTTGGAACGTCAGCAGCCACCTGTTATGTCCACCCATGCTAGCGGCAGTACTGCATGTTGCTGTGTGAAAGTCAGCTGTGTTGCAACATTGTACTAAGCCGCCCATGTTGGACTAAGAGCTGTAGGCCTGTATCAGAAGAGCTGTTCAAATGACCTCTACTCTTATCAACCCCCTCACCAGCCATGAGCCAAGTCCACAGTACATGCATGACTAACGCCCAGTACAAAAGGATCCATCTAGGAAGACTGTCACTGTTCCTCAATGCCAATGTTCCACTATAGCCTGACAACAACTAGAGAGGGAGGAGAGAGTGGGACAGAGGGAAGAGACGAGGGGAGAGAGAGGGAATGGAGGCCCAAATTCTTCAGTATATAACTGAGCACATGATGCATGAGTAATCGATTAGCGAACGCTGCATGGGGACACAGACTGGCAGAGAGCAAGGCAAGGAGAGGCGGGGCGAGGACGACCACATTGCCTAGCTAACACAACAGGATTTTTAAACAAACCCCAATAACTCTGGCTGAACGACACTGAATCATAATGCAATGAAATTGACTAATAACGATAGTAGCTATTACGGCCAATAGAGAGCTAGTAGGGTCCACATGGACATCAGCGTCTGTCTGTGTGTGTGTCTGTCTGTCTGTCTGTCTGTCTGTCTCTGTCTGTGTGTCTGTCTGTTAGTCCTGTTGGTCTCTAGTAGGTGAGTCTGGAGGCCTTCATGTTGTAGCAGGGTCTGTCGGTGAGGCTTCCCGCCCCAGAGAGGAGTGCCAGGCCCTCAGCCTTCTCCAGCACCACCTCTAACTCCTGGAAGTCCTGCAGCCGAGCCACGTCTTTGTCCTGTGAATAATAAAGTTACATTCAATAACACAAATCTTTATTGTCCACAAAAGGGACAATTGTTTGTAGTGATTACGGTACAAAAACGAGTACATACATCGTTCATCACACACACAACTGACAGACATAAGGTGGGAGGATAGAAGAGACCTATTCTCTATTGCAGTCTTAGTCAGCAGTTGTTCTGGGATTACATAATGTGACAACAGCTCCCTTCATAACTGGATGGGTGACATTATTTTCATATCAAATCCACCCATGCATGGCAAGATGGGACTACTGTGTGCCATGGAACACAATGTAGCTCAAATCAGTTAACTTGCAAACAGCATAATCAACCCAAAAGTTGAAAACCATTGTGACAATGTACATTTTCTCCACACACTGTGTAGCCCTAACTCATAAGAAAGGAATAGAGCTGTACACACACTCGCTCTCATGCAAATTATTTATTAAAATTGTAATAATGGGTTAGCATCATTCCATCATCAAGCTGCCATCATCAGGGTTTCTAACCTAACAGCACACAGTGGGTGCTGCAACCTAACAGAACACTGTGGTGCTCCAACCTAACAGGTGTGTGTCTAGGAGTGTTCCTGCCTGCCCTGCATCTTCCATTACTGGTGCCTGGCCCTGCCCTACCCTACCCTACCCTACCCTGGCCTGGCATGGCCTGGCCTGCTCGCTCCATTGAGCTGGTTAGTGGAGTGGAAAGGTAGCCGCAGCCTCAGGGTTCACAGTTGTTAGAACCAGCCAGTTTGAGTACCAGAGCCACCCTCAACATCATCCTTCCCGTGTGTGTGTGTTTCTGTAACTGCGTGTGTGTCTCTGCCATTCCCATACCTTCCTGAGCATGGTGTTGGGCAGCTTGCGGATCTTCTCCACGTGTTCGGCGCTTATGTCCAGTTCGCGACAGCACACCCGAAGCAGCGAGCGATAGGTCAGCTCCTGTCTGTCCAGCTCCACCTCGATGAAGTCGTTCTCCCGCGCGTTGGGGTTCTGGATGCGCACCTTTAGGACCAGCTCTGGGAGAGACACAGAAACACCAATGAGATAAAGCTAGCTCCTTCAGTGCGTGAGATGCAGTAGAGAGAACACTCAGTACCTGGGACATTTTCACACACACAGGGGGAGAACGCATTGGGTAATGGGTCTAAAAGTGCAGAGTGGTGATAAAATAGGCTCAACATGCAATGGGATTAGCTCCAAAAGGGCTCTGCTGTTGTTGACTCAAATCAATGCGTGATCGAACACCACAATATTAGAGACAAACACACGTCACACAACATCAACAGCACAACATCAAAAGCAAGTGCAGTGTGTTGCGACCGTCCTTACCTTGCACGTTGACAGGGAATGTACTGGTAAAGAAGAAAGGCTGGAAGGCAGGCATGTTACCCCCAGCACCCTGGGCACAGCTGAGCTGCTGAGGGATGGACTGCTGCCGGGTCATGGATTGGTTAGCGTTAGCCATCTGGGCCTGGCTGCTACTGCTGGTGGTGCTGGGGCTGGGGGAGGGCAGGGGAGGAGAGCAAACAGGCCCATTATGGGCCACCGAGTGTGGGTACTCCCCATGATTGACCAGGTGGGGCTCCATGGAGAGGTCCATAGGCAGGCCTCCGTTGACGGTGTGAGACGAGGCGGGGCTCGGCGACACTCCGTTCTGCTCCGCCATTGGAATGAAGGCCCCCTCCCTCGGGCTTGGGGTATCAGAGAGTAGGCCCTGCGGTTGCTGAGGCAGCTGTTGCTTGTGGGTGGGCGACAGGGAAGCTGGGTCGCTGTGTGGGTCCTCTGATGAGTGATCTCCATTGCCATTTTGAGTCAACTGTGCCAATATGAGTTCAGCCTTGTTGTCCATCTTACTGTACATGAATGGCGGGTTGGACAGGTAGTTTGGGATGATTGGCAACTCAGGCTCCTTGATTTCAGGCACTTCCTCCTCCTCAACTGTGAAAACATACACAAGACACTACATTTAACTGGGGAGAACCTTGAACATTGACATGGCCAAAGCACGCTGTGAAAACCAAAACATAGCAGGTCCTTGCAGGAGCCTCCATCTAAGATCATTACCCAAATTGTGACCCTAACTATGAGCAAGTAAAACACAATTAACTGGCTTAAGGTTAGTGTTTAGGGGTGAATAGTCATTATACCTAAAATATAGATATTACATGAAAATGTTTAAAATAATTTTAACACAAAAACAATAATAACTGGGGGAGTGGTGAAGTGATGATGGGACATTTACCTCCTAACAGTCTTCTGATTTCAGGCTTAGAGGTCAGCTGGACAGCCAGCTCATCTTTAGCGGTGAGGATCTCTTGGTCAGCTCCAGAGTTCAGCAGGTACGACACAACCTGTTTGTGGTTTCTCTTGCATGCCCAATGCAAACATGTCCTGAATAGGAGACAAAACATTGTTTTACCTTTATTTAACTAGGCAAGTCAGTTAAAAACCAATTCTTATTTACAATGACGGCCTACCTAAAGGGTCAGCGCCTGTCTGTGCTCAAGGACACAGACAGGTTTTTCCACCTTGTCGGCTTGAGTATTTGAACCAGCGACCTATTGGTTACTTGCCCAACACTCTAACCGCTAGTAAGTCACTGATCTGCTCTGGGATGATTTATAATGTTAAAGGTTGATTGAGTCATCATCATACAATGTTAAACAGCCAATGTGGGAACAGTCGTTGTGAATGATACAGTAGTTACTGGAGGTAGGTCCAGATGAAGTACAGTGTTCACCTATGCACATATTTGCACCTTGCTGCCAACATTTACACTACCGTTCAAAAGTTTGGGGTCAGAAATGTCCTTGTTTTCCATGAAAACATACATGAAAAGAATTGCAAAATGAATAGGAAATATAGTCAAGATGTTGTCAAGGTTATAAATAATGATTTTTAATTGAAATAATAATTGTGTCCTTCAAACTTTGCTTTCATCAAAGAATCCTCCATTTGCAGCAATTACAGCCTTGCAGACCTTTGGCATTCTAGTTGTCAATTTGTTGAGGTAATCTGAAGAGATTTCACCCCATGCTTCCTGAAGCACCTCCCACAAGTTGGATTGGCTTGATGGGCACATCTTACGTACCATACGGTTAAACTGCTCCTACAACAGCTCAATAGGGTTGAGATCCGGTGACTGTGCTGGCCACTATAGACAGAATACCAGCTGACTGCTTCTTCACTAAATAGTTCTTGATAGTTTGGAGCTGTGCTTTGGATCATTGTCCTGTTGTAGGAGGAAATTTGCTCCAATTAAGTGCAATGGCATGGCATGGCATAATGGAGTGATAGCCTTCCTTCTTCAAGATCCCTTTTACCCTGTACAAATCTCCCACTTTACCACCACCAAAGCACCACCAGACCATCACATTGTCTCCACCATGAGTGACAGACGGCATCAAGCACTCCTCCATTATCTTTTCATGTGGTCTGAGTCTTACGAATGTTCTTCTTCGTGACCCGAAAACCTCAAACTTAGATTTGTCTGTCCATAACATTGTTTTCGAATCTTCCTCTGTCTAGTGTCTGTGTTCTTTTGCTCATCTTAATATTTTCTGAGATATGGCTTTTTCTTTGCAACTCTGCCTAGAAGGCCAGCATCCCGGAGTCGCCTCTTCACTGTTGACGTTGAGACTGGTGTTTTGCAGGTACTATTTAATGAAGCTGACAGTTTAATGAAGCTAGACACTCATGTACTTGTCCTCTTGCTCAGTTGTGCACCGGGGCCTCCCACTCCTCTTTCTATTCAGGTTAGAGACAGTTTGTGCTGTTCTGTGAAGGGAGTAGTACACAGCATTGTATGAGATATTCAGTTTCTTGGCAATTTCTCACATGGAATAGCCTTAATGTCTCAGAACAAGAACAGACTAACGAGTTTCAGAAGAAAGTTATTGGTTTCTGGCCTTTTTGAGCCTGTAACCGAACCCACAAATGCTGATGCTCAACTAGTCTAAAGAAGGCCAGTTTAATTGCTTCTTTAAATCAGCACAAGTTTTCAGCTGTGCTAACATAATTGCAAAAGGGTTATCTAATGAACAATTAGCCTTTTAAAATGATAAACCTGGATTAGCTAACACAACATGCAATTGGAACACAGGACTGGTGGTTGCTGATAATGGGCCTCTGTACACCTATGTAGATATTCCATTGAAAGTCAGCCGTTTCCAGCTACAATAGTCATTTACAACATTAACAATGTCTACACTGTATTTCTGATCAATTTGATGTTATTGTAATGGGCAAAAACAAGGACATTTCAAAGTGAGCCCAAACTTTTGAACGGTAGTGTACACATTTTTATTGTCATCATAGTCATACTTAATCCCACGCGGGGGTATATTTGCATCACTTGCAGTTAAAGTAAATTACCATCTAGGCCTAATTGGATAACACACTTTTCTTCTTAGGCCAGCATGAAATGGTGACATTTGACATGCCGGAGGGCTCGAGCACGTTGCCAACATTGCTTAGGCAACATTTTATCACGAACAATCGATCAATAACAACATCATGTTATTTGTTAACTTGTGTTTAAGTTTAATATATATACATATTGGTATTAGACACACTTACCATCCGTTTATTTCGTTTTGAGAGTTTACATTTACTCCGCTTTCCACTAAAATCCGCACCTCGTCGACGTCTCCAATCGCAGACGCCTCTCTCAAGCGCTCCTGCAATTCCTTATCCAACGATGTCGTTGACATTTTGTACAAATGATTAGCTAGCTTAACGAGATCATGGGAAACAATAATTACTTTACAGGTCGTAAGAGGGTGACGTCTTTGTCTGGAAATAGCTGCTTAATTGCACTAAAAATAGCCGGCGAGGAGGGTGTTGTTAGCTAACAAGCTAACTGACTAGATAGCTAGCTTTACAGTAGGTTAGCTAGTAGGCTCGCGCAAGACTGTTGATGTCCGTGGCGTAGGCTTTGCAGGAACAACATTGATCAGAGGTCAGCGTTTAGTTTAATGTAATATGTTCTTTGCTGCACCGGCTTGTCAACTCTTTCAAATGAGTTTTGGAATGAAAAGTCCATTGCATTATATCTGTGTTACGTAATGGCTCCGACGGTGCGCTGTCAACTATTCCTCTGATATCGGGACAGATTTGAGTGTAACAACAGTGGGAATAAGGTTGTTTGTTCCCCCTTGCAAAATAAGATTTCTGAATTTAATTAGATTTCATAATATTGAATGTTACAATAACCCATGTGTTGTGTTGCCATTTATTTACCTTAAACATACACTGCCATTTTTGAATGTTCAACTTGCACTGTTTTGAGCAATATGTCTATTTATGCTCCTATTGAAGTCAACAATGAATTAGTTGTGTAGGCCGTCATTGTAATTAAGAATTTGTTCTTAACTGACATGCCTAGTTAAATAAAGGTTAAATAAATAAAAACATTACATGTAAAAGTTGTCCAACAGGTCTAGTTACAGATTTTCTGGTCAAGATTCAGAAAATATATGGTGTGTGTATTGAGAAGTACACAAATTGTGGACACAGTACTTACTGAGAGTGCCTACAGTACCCTTGCGTGTTCATTCCCACAAATAAATCATTTTCTTCCTCTAAACCTACTTGAGGATTCCCTTGAAATCACCTATATTGTCTTCAACCAAAATCATCATTAAACATTTTCAGAGACTTTATAGCTTGACACCACAGTAGACTTTGAACTCATGGACTTAGTAGCATTATTAGCAGGGGTGAAAGTCACTGATTTATAGTTATACATTTTTCTAACTTGTGGTCAATCAACGTTATTTGATTTCATACTGATTTTGTGTATCAGAAAGTGTCATGTTGGGGACCTAATCAGGGCCGGCCCTGGACGTTCTGCCGCCCTAGGTGCCCCGCCCCGATTGGCTACTACAGTACACTGCCGGCAACCTTGGGAGAAGCGGGTGGGGGCGGGAACTGCAGCAAGGCTATGAGCTGGCAGCTGGGGCACCACCGGCAGTGTAGTAGCCGATCAATGGTGCCGGAGGGCAGCAGCCAATTGTCAAAATGCCGTCCTAAATTCAAGTGCCGCCATAGGCGATCGCCTAATATTGCCTGATGGGTAAGCATATGTCAGGAAGAATTTTGTAATAATATTGTGTCTGTGTAAAATGTGGTGTTTGAGTGTCAGAAATATGAGAGGGAAATGATAAAGATGAAATAGGGTATAAGAAGGTTAGGGGTTCAAGGGAATTCACTTAGGGAATTACTGGGAAAATCATAAAATTACATTAGTACACATTTATTTAGCTTCTTAAAGGACACGGGACTAGCAGTTAGGGTATAGTTTTCCAACGATGTCGCTCTCGCTGCTGGTGACTCTCTGATCCATCTCTATGCAGATGACACCATTCTGTATACATCTGGCCCCTCTTTGGATACTGTGTTTACTAACCTTCAATCAAGCTTCAATGCCATACAACACTCCTTCCGTGGCCTCCAACTGCTCTTAAACGCTAGTAAAACTAAGTGCATGCTTTTCTATCGAGCGCTGCCAGCACCCGCCCACCGGACTATCATCACTACTCTCGACGGATCCGAATTAGAATACGTGGACACCTACAAATACCTAGGCATCTGGTTAGACTATAAACTCAACTTCCAGACTCACATCAACCATCTCCAATCCAAAATTAAATCCAGAATTGGCTTCCTATTTCGCAACAAAGCCTCCTTCACTCATGCTGCCAAACATGCCCTTGTAAAACTGACTATCCTACCGATCCTTGATTTCGGCGATGTCATTTACAAACTAGCCTCCAACACTCTACTTAGCAAATTGGATGTAGTCTATCACAGTGCCATCCGTTTTGTCACCAAAGCCCCATACACTACCCACCACTGCGACCTGTATGCTCTCGTTGGCTGGCCTTCATTATATATTCGTCGCCAAACCCACTGGCTCCAGGTCATCTACAAGTCTTTGTTAGGTAAATCCCCACCCTATCTCAGCTCACTGGTCACTATAGCAACACTCACCCGTAGCATGCGCTCCAGCAGGTATATCTCACTGGTCACCCCCAAAGCCAACACCTCCTTTGGCCGCCATTCCTTCCAGTTCGCTGCTGCCTATGACTGGAACGAATTGCAAAAATCATTGAAGCTAGAGGTTCCTATCTCTCTCAATAACTTTAAGCATCAGTTGTCAAAGCTGCTTATCGATCACTGCACCTGTATATAGCCCTTCTGTAAATAGCCCACACTACTACCTCATCCCCATATTTATTTTTGTTTATTTTCACTAATCTTGCACTCCAGTATCTCTATTTGCACATCATAATTTGCACATCCTTCATTCCTGTGTTAATGATGACAATTCTGTAATTTATTTCACCACTATAGTCTATTTATTGTCCTACCTCCTAACCTTACTGCATTTTGCACTACATTTTGCACTCTGTATATAGATTTTCTATTGTGTTTTTGACTGTTTGTTTAATGTGTAACTCTGTGTTGTTATTTGTCGCACTGCTTTGCTTTGTCTTGGCCAGGTCGCAGTTGCAAATGAGAACTTGTTCTCAACTGACCTACCTGGTTAAATAAAGGTGAAATAAAAAAAATAAAAAAATAGTTTTCCAGCTCTGGTCCACACTCCAGTACAATAGGTGGCGGTAATGCACCATTGAAGTTGGATGCCAACTGCCGTAAAACACCAAGAAAGAAGAAGAAGTAAAGGTTAAATAAAAATAAAAAATAAAAAAGATCAAGGGCTAAGGGATAGAGAAGAAGGTAATGGAGGAGGATGTGTGCCTTTTATTAGAGTAGGCATTCCATATAGGAAAGTAGTATGAGTATGTAGTGGTTGAAGTATGGGATCAAGGGAAGAAGTATGTGATAATAAATTTGTATAACCCATGCAAGAGATTAGGATTGAAGGAATTGGAAAAAATTGAAGGACAAGATGATGAAAGAGTTATCTGGTGTGGAGATTTTAATGCACATAATACACTTTGGGAAAGTAGTGGATATAAATGGGCAGGTAGTAGAAGAGTTAATAGATGTGAGAAAATTAGTTTGTCTCAATGATGGGGGCGGCACGAGGATAAATGTCTCTTCTGGGTTAGAGTCTGCATTAGATTTAACTTTGGTATCAGGAGTGTTAGGAGGAATAACGGAATGGGAAATTTTGAAGAATTGCACTATGGGTAGCGATCATTACCCGCTAATAATCACAGTTATAGGGAGTGGAAGAAGAGAATGGATGAAGAAGGGAGCTACAGGGAGATGGATATATGAAAAGGCTAACTGGGCAGAATTTATGAGAAAAAGTGAGGAGGAATTGAGTATGGTGGATAGAACAGAAGGAAATAGTATTGATGCTTTAAATGATAGGATCATTGCAATAATTAAAGGGGCAGCAGAGAAATGTATCCCAAAGGGTAAAGGAATTAGGAAGTCCAAAATGGTTCCTTGGTGGAATGAAGATTGCAATGAAGCCATAAGAAATAAAAGGAAAGCATTTAAGAAATTGAAGAGAACTCACAATTTTCAAAATTTAGTTAAATATAAAGTGACTCAAGCAGTGGTAAGGAGAGTGGTAAGAAAGACAAAAAGGGAGTTTTGCAGATCATTCTGTAATGAAATAGGGCGAAGTACTCCAGTAGAAGAGATATGGAATATGATTAAGAAAATGAGAGGAATAAGTAAGGAATTTGATTTACCAGTGCTCAAAATGGGAAAGGAGTTAGCAGTAACAGATGAAGAGAAGGCAATAATGTTTCAAGATGAGTTTATTAAGGTTAACTCTTCCAAAAACTTGTGTGAAGAGAGAAAGAGAATAAGAGAAGAGATGTTAAAAAGAAATCTGACAGTGGAAAACAGAAGGGAAGTTTTGGACAGTGTATTAGATGTTCCATTTGAAATGGCTGAATTGAAGAGAGCATTAAAAAGAGTGAAATAATCTGCAACTGGGCAAGATGGAGTAAGCTATAGTATGATAAAAAATTTAAATGAAAAGGCATTGGGTGTAATATTGGAGTTTGTAAACAGGATGTGGATGGAAGGAGTGTTACCTAAGAGCTGGAAAGAAGCAATAGTAATTCCCATAAGGAAGCCAGGGAAGGATCATAGTATTCCAACAAATTATAGACCAATAGCACTTACCTCCCATGTATGTAAAATAATGGAAAAAATGATTACAGACAGGTTAAGGTATTATTTGGGAAAAGAGAAGAAGTTATCTCTAAATCAGAGTGGATTTAGGGGGGGACGAGGAACGATGGACCCAGTAGTTTGCTTGGAGTCAGATATTAGAAAGGCGTTGATTAATAAAGAGATTGTGATAGCAGTGTTTTTTGACATTGAAAAGGCATACGATATGGTATGGAGAGAAGGATTGCTACTGAAATTGGAAAGTATGGGGGTAGGAGGGAGAATGTATAATTGGATCAAAGAATTTCTGGAAGATAGATCAATTAAGGTAAGAGTGGGAGAGTGCATATCATCAAAAGGTATGATAGAGAATGGCACTCCTCAGGGGAGTGTAATAATCCATTGCTTTTTATAATCATGATAAATGATGTATTTAAGAGGGTGGATAGAATTGCAGATGATGGAGCTATGTGGTTCAGAGGGGGGAATAGAAAGTATGTTGTGAGGAGAATGCAAAATGCTTTAAAAGAAGTTGAGGAATGGTCATTTAAGTGGGGATTTAAATTCTCAGTGGAAAAAACACAGGTAATCTTTTTCACTAATAAAATAATTGATGATGAAATGAAATTAAAGTTGTATAATCTCAATCTAGAATGGGTATCCAAAATAAGGTTTCTTGGAATATGGTTAGACAGCAGACTCACATGGAAAGGGCATATTGAGAAGATGGAAGATAATTGTAAAAGAGTGTTGAATATAACGAGATGTGTGTCTTGGCAAGTCTGGGGGCAGATAGGCTGGCACTGAAAACTATTTATATAACGTTAATTAGATCAGTAATAGATTATGGAAGCATAGCATATGGATCAGCGGCAAAGACTCACTTGGACAAACTAGAGCGAATTCAAGCAAAGGCATTAAGGATTTGTTGTGGAGCTTACCTTTCTTCACCTGTTTCAGCGTTGCAGGTAGAGGTAGGAGATATGCCTCTCAAATTAAGAAGACAACAGTTAAATGCAGTATATTGGGCAAATCTTATGGGACAGGACAAATCTCATCCTACTTTAAGGGTATTAGAGCAGTGTTGGGAGTATGGAAAAAGGAAATGTAATAGTTTTGGATGGGTGATTGGTGATTTAGTAAAAGAGTTGGATATTAAAGAGTTAAGAATTACTCCAAGAGTGTTGTTACCAGCTGTCCCTTTGTGGATTTTGCCACAGCCGTCAGTTGATTTAAGGATGCTAGAAAACAGGCAGAAAGAAGGTCAGAGTGAAATAGAGGAAATCCAGGTAAGGGAATACTTATGGTTAAATTATTTGCAGAAAATACAAGTATTTACAGATATATCAAAAAATCCAGACAATGAACATGTAGGGGTAGCGTTTGTTGTTCCAAAACTACAGATATCCAGAAAAATAAGGATATCAGATAAATTATCAGTTTTTTCAGGGGAGTTAATTGCAATAATGATGGCATTGAGATGGATAAATGAGGCAGGATTAAAGGATGTGGTAATATGTTCAGACTCCAGTTCTGCTCTTAAGTGCATTGAAGAACAACAGTCAGACACTAGACAGGACTTAGTAGTGGAGATATTACAAGAATTATATATGTTACAGCAGGAAAGAGTGAGGGTAATATTCATGTGGGTACCAGCTCATGTTGGGGTAAAAGGGAATGAGGCAGCAGATAAAATGGCGAAACAAGCATTGCAGGAGGATAGAATAGAAATGGAAATAACACATAGTAGAGATGAAATTAAAGCTATAATTAAAAAACAAATAAATCAAAGATGGCAACAAATGTGGGAAACAGGAAGTAAGGGTAGACATATGTATGCAATCCAACCAAAAGTGGGGAAAAAGAGGTACTCAGGTGGAAGTAGAAGGGAGGAAAACATTTTATCAAGACTTCGAATAGGACATACAGGACTTAATAAAACATTGAAATTAATGTCCAAGCATCCGACAGGACTCTGTGAATGGTGTGGAGAAAATGAAACAGTAGAACATGTTATCATGTATTGTGAAAGATATAAAGAGGATAGAGATAAATTATTTGAAGAGATTCTGAGGAAAGAGGAGACTGATATAACTTTGAGAAACATATATATATATATATATAATTTTTTTTTTCACCTTTATTCAACCAGGTAGGTCAGTTGAGAACAAGTTCTCATTTGCAACTGCGACCTGGCCAAGACAAAGCAAAGCAGTGCGACAAAAACAACACAGAGTTACACAGTAAACAAACATAGTCAAAAACACAATAGAAAATCTATATACAGAGTGCAAAATGTAGTGCAAAATGCAGTAAGGTTAGGAGGTAGGACAATAAATAGACCATAGTGGTGAAATAAATTACAGATTATCATCATTAACACAGGAATGAAGGATGTGCAAATTATGATGTGCAAATAGAGATACTGGAGTGCAAGATTAGTGAAAATAACAAAAATAAAAATAAATATGGGGATGAGGTAGTAGTGTGGGCTATTTACAGAAGGGCTATATACAGGTGCAGTGATCGATAAGCAGCTTTGACAGCTGATGCTTAAAGTTAGTGAGGGAGATAGGAACCTCTAGCTTCAATGATTTTTGCAATTCGTTCCAGTCATTGGCAGCAGCGAACTGGAAGGAATGGTGGCCAAAGGAGGTGTTGGCTTTGGGGGTGACCAGTGAGATATACCTGCTGGAGCGCATGCTACGGGTGGGTGTTGCTATGGTGACCAGTGAGCTGAGATAGGGCGGGGATTTACCTAATAAAGACTTATAGATGACCTGGAGCCAGTGGGTTTGGCGACGAATATATAATGAAGGCCAGCCAACGAGAGCATACAGGTCGCAGTGATGGGTAGTGTATGGGGCTTTGGTAACAAAACGGATGGCACTGTGATAGACTACATCCAATTTGCTAAGTAGAGTGTTGGAGGCTACATATTGGAGAAACATATTAAAACAAGAACAGGAAAATGATAATAGAGCAGCTTTATTTAAATATTTGGAGAATACAGGTTTAATTAATAGGATTTGAAAGGGTGTTTTTTTAAATTTTGTATTTCTTTTATTTTCTTTTTAAGTTCACAGTAGGTGGCGGTAATGCACGAAATCGATGCGAATCGCCCCCCAAAAAAAGGAAGAAGAAGAAGAAGATCAAGGGCTAGTGGTGGACAACGAGTGGATGTTACACTAGGACATCCCAGCAGAGGATGGCGACATTTCTCACACAGCGGCGGTTTCAGGATCCGCACAGTGGTTAGCGACTGTTGCTGAATGCGAACGGCTGCCATTTTGATCTGAAAGAGCTAGGATCTGTATTTCTTTGGTGCAAGAATAAATGTTTTAATTTAGTAGATAACATAGTCTTTCGCTTTCAGTTTTGAGGCAAAATGCTTTCCGCAGCCCAGTTGCTCGATGAGTTGATGGGTCGAGACAGAAACTTGGCTCCCGACGAGAAACGATGCAATGTACGCTGGGACCACGAGACCGTAAGTTAGCCACTGGCACATTGTTAGCTTTAGCCAGCTCGCTTGCTACCTATCTGGAAACAATTTCGTCTGGATCTTGTTTTTAGTGAGTCGTTTTTATAGGTAGTTAGCTAACTGACGTTAATATTGATCTCTGTGTGTGTGATTAAACGTAATACCTGTGTAGTTACATGATGCTCGCTAGTAACAGCATCCTAGCTAACTATAAACTTTCGACCGCTAGGGTCGGATGTTATTAACTAGGTAACGCGTCGTTCGCTACAATCTCCGGCCCACGAAGCCGCGTTCAACATTAAACTAGACCAACACTGTAGATAGGTTATATTTAACTAGTAACTTCGCCAAAGACAACATACTAGTTTTCAAACGACGGCGAGCTACTTACAAGTCCACTGACAACTGGGCTAGTTAGATTGCTAAATAAAAACAAGTGGTTAACGTTATTTACAGACATCAACAGAATGGGACACGCGTTAATGGAGAATTTCAAAGTCAATATTGGGATTTGTATTGGCTCAAAGTTAGATATTAGATAGCTTAGTAACATTATGCTATGTCAATGGCAATGTAGCTAGTTAATTAAATCACATGTTATAGGTCATATACACCTATTTTGCAGATGTTGCCGGTGTAGCAAACTGCTTCCGAAAGGTTGCTGGATCGAATCCCGAGCTGACAAGGTCAATATTCTGTCGTTCTGACCCTGAACAACGTTCTGCCCACTGTATCCCCATAGGCTGTCATTGTAAATAAGAATTTGTTCTTAACTGACTTGCCTAGTTAAATAAAGGTTAAAAAAAATGTATGGACAGTGCATTCTGAAAGTATCCAGTCTGAGGTCCTGATCGCTCTGGAGCAGGCTTTCGTCAAGGATCTCTCTGTACTTTTCTGTTAATCTTTTCCTCGATCCTGACTAGTGTCCCAATACATGCCGCTGAAAAACACCCCCACTTGGGACTTGGCATTCAGACCAAAGAGTTAAATCTTGGTTTCATCAGACCACTCCAAGTGGGCTGTCATGCCTTTTTTACTGAGGAGTGGCTTCCGTCTGGCCACTCTACCATAAAGGCCTGGAGTGCTGTAGAGATGGTTGTCCTTCTGGAAGGTTCTCCCATCTTCATAGAGGAACTCTGTCAGTGACCATCAGGTTCTTGAACACCACCCTGACCAAGGCCCTTCTTCCCCGATTGCTCAGTTTGGCCGGGTGGCCAGCTCCAGGAAGATTGCAGATTTTTTTTCTGGTACCCTTATGAATACTTATGTAAATAAGATATTTCTGTTTGTTAAAAAAAATGATGCAAAAAAAAACCCTGTTTGTTTTGTCATTATGGGGAATGGTGTGTAGATTGAGGGCCTTTTTTTATTTAATCAATTTTAGAATCGGGCTGTAACGTAACAAAATGTGGAAAAAGTGAAGAGGTCTGAGTACTTTCCGAATGCACTGTATGCGTGTATGTGTATTATGGGTCAAATGGTTTCCTCTCAAATTTTAGGATTGGCATTATTACCAAAGCAAAGGTCACTAGCTACTAATCTCCCAAGTGGCGCGGTGGTCTAAGACTGCATCTCAGTGCTAGAGGCATCACTACAGACAACCTGGTTCGAATCTAGCCTGTATCATAACCGGTTGTGATTGGGAGTCCCATAGGGCGGCACACAATTGGCCCATCGTTGTCTGAGTTTGGCCGGTGTAGGCTGTCATTGTAAATAAGAATTTGTTCTTAACTGGCTTGCCTAGATAAATAAAGGTTTAAAAAAACATATATTCTTGTTCATCGGCGAGATTAGGCTAATCAATGTTTAAAGATGCATGTTTGATCGAAGATCCATGTTGCATTCCCCAAAATGTTTGCATGCAACATTTTTGTCAGTCCTGACATTGAAGAGGTTTTGTGGCTTCTGTATTTCCCAAAGTCATGCAACTGTTGACTAACTAATGACATGGCTCATCTTTTCTCCCTTGCAGACCTGTAAGTACTATCTCTGCGGATTCTGCCCTGCGGAATTATTCACAAACACCCGGTCTGACTTGGGTCCCTGTGAAAAAATCCACGATGAAAACCTTAGGAAGATGTAAGTTTAACTTCTTTCCCATCAAACAACTTTTTGTTTGTGTGTTAGGATTAAGCAATAAGGCCTGAGGGGTTGTGGTATATGGCCGATATACCACGGCTTAGGGGGCCTCCCGAGTGGCGAAGCGGTCTAAGGCACTGCGACAGGGAGACCCATGAGGTGGCGCACCTCATGGTGCGGTCTGATATACAATGGCTTTCAGCCAATCAGCATCCAGGACCCAAATTACCTGGTTTATAATAATTTATTACATATAGGCTATTAGGTAATTAACCTAATATCACATGTATAAAGCATATAACAAGTGTATAACTCCCTTTTCATCCCTTTGTGCTCCAGGTATGAGAAGAGCTCCCGGTTCATGAAGGAGGGCTATGAGAGGGACTTCCTGCGCTACCTGCAGTCTCTCCTGGCTGAGGTAGAGAGGAGGATCCGCAGGGGCCACGCCCGTCTGGCCCTGTCGCAGGCCCAGCAGGCCGCAGGAGTAAGAATACATATAGATATACTCAGTCAATGCCCATAGGTTAGGCACTATAGAGAACACAGAACTCATGGAAACCTAGGCCAACACTTGTAGTCTATTTGTCATGTTCATCAATGTTGGTAGCTTTATGCTGACTGGACCTTCTCTTCCTGCAGCAGGGTCCTGGTGGTCCTGTGGGGAAGAACGAGGAGAAAGCTACAGTCCTGACAGAGAAGATCGAGGACCTAGTCATGCAGGTGAGCTGCCTGGTTTTACCAAACCATTACATTCCACCGTGGAGCACAATTACATGCATCCGTCATATGAAGGCCGACATTCATTCAGGACACAAACTCTGGAGTAAGTTGTTGTTTTCTCTGTGAACAAAGTTGCCGTTGTATGTGCTGTGTTCAGATCGAGGAGTTGGGCTCTGAGGGCAGAGTGGAGGAGGCCCAGGGGATGATGAAACTGGTGGAACAGCTAAAGGACGAGAGAGAGCTGCTCAGCTCCACCCCCTCTGTGAGTTACTCCCGGTTCTCTCTCTCTCCCTGTCAGCATTGAGATCAACTCCGTTATCTATTTAGTGAGCCTTTTGTATGAATTCAATACCCTGGACCAATGTTTTTATTATAATAATTTTTTTAATGTAACCTTTATTTAACTAGGCAAGTCAGTTAAGAACCAATTCTTATTTACAATGGCTGCCTACACCGGCCAAACTTGGTTGACGCTGGGCCAATTGTGCACCGCCCTTTGGGACTCCCAATCACGGCCGGTTGTGATACAGGCTAGATTCGAACTAGGTTGTCTGTAGTGACTCCTCTAGCACTGAGATGCAGTGTCTTAGACCACTGCGCCACTTGGGAGCCCCTAAACCTGGGGATAAACACCTTTTTGGTTGAAGGTGCTGTACTTGTGAAACTAAAAGTCATGATGATTGATTCCAGACGATTGAGACCTTTGCGGCCCAGGAGAAACAGATGGAGGTGTGTGAGGTGTGCGGGGCGTTCCTCATTGTGGGAGACGCCCAGTCCCGGGTGGACGACCACTTGATGGGCAAGCAGCACATGGGCTACGCCAAGATCAAGTCCACCGTTGAGGAGCTCAAGGTAAGTCCTTAGGTTTGAAGGATTGTTCACTCCCACATCAATGTTTGTTTGACTCAAAAGTATGCATTGTCAAGATTCCGTATATGCAATGTGTTGTACTCTTTGCCTTAATACCCATGAATAGAAAATATATGCACTGTCTAATTTCTTCACTTTGTTGCTGTTTTTTGAAAGACCTGTATGTTGATGATGCAGAAAAACAAATTCAGTCTTGTAATTGAGTTGTTGGTGATAAGTCATGTATGAATGATTTTCTGTTCAGGAGAAATTACATCGGCGACCCGAAGACCCCACCGGAGAAGACAAGGGAGAGCTAGAAAGCAAGGACTGGGAGCGTGAGAGGGAGGAGAGGGAGACTAAGCGCAAGTTGGAGGAGGAGGAGAAGGAGAAGGAGAAAGAGCGTGAGAAAGAGAAGGAGAAGGAGAAGGAGAGGGAGCGAGTGAAGGAGCGGGAGAAAGAGAGGGAGCGAGAGAGGGAGAAGAGAGGAAGGAGGAGCCACTCGAACAGCCGCCACGCCAGCCGTGCGTCGGACCGTAAGAGGAGTCGGTCCCGGGAACGGCGGCGGTCCAGGAGCAAGGAGAGGGAGCGCAAACGCAGCAGGTACGGTATGGAGCGTAGACTAGTACGGTATGGAGCATAGACTAGTACGGTATGGAGCGTAGACTAGTTTTATGGCTGATTTACACTACAGACCCAACTGTACTGTGCTGGCTCGTACATTTTCCTTTCATAGTCTTTTCTAGCATGGTCTCAGCAACTATGGTGGCTGCTTAACTCATAAGAGTCTAAGCCTGGGTGGGGGGTTTCTACTAAGCTATATGGAAATGTGTTAAGCAGGTCATAGCAAGGGTCATTTTGCTATTTGATATAGAATTTTAAGATCCCTTGAAGTATCAAACTTAAAAAAATAAAAAACGTATTTGATGAAGAAGAAAAACGTATTTGGTACCGGTGGTCCTTCAGATGGTTCTTGTGAGGCCTGTGGGCGTGCCAGAGCAAAATAACAGTCTTACCATTCTACTGAGGGGTCATATTAGTGTGTAGCCCAAACAGTTTGGACGCTACAGACAGAAGTTGGCAGATCGGCGGTACCGACTTCAGACGAGTGCCAAGACGCTGGTGGGAATCGAAGAGCATCATGTTTGTGAATGTCTCATATTTCTATAGAGGGTTCATAATAGTTTGTAGGCCAAACCTTTCGGAAGTTCAGATGATTTTGTGAGAAGACCGATTTTCGGGATGTCTCATGGTCTGACAAATACTGCTCTAGCTCTTTCACCACAGGATTGAGACACATCCAATGCAAAAAAAACGTATTTCCATCTTAAATTGACAGATTTTTATGGATATGTTATTATGCTAATTATGGTAATTCGATTTCCAAGGGGCATGGATATCGACCTTAGGGGGTTAAACAGCCCAGTACACTTCTGCCTGGCCCAATGTGAATTAGGGATCACAGTTAATGTGTTCATGAAAAACTAATTTGTTGAATGTTCCTCTGCTTTTGATTGTGTCGTGGATTAACATGTTCCTGTGTCCTGTTTTTCCACAGGAGCCGGGACAGGGACAGGGAGCGGCGGCGCAGCCGGGAGCGTTCAGACAGGAAAAGGCGCTCCCGCAGCCGGGAGAGGAAGAAGTCCCGCAGCTCGGAGCGCAAGTCTCACCGCCACCGGAGCCGCAGCCGGGACAAGGACAGGACGTCCAGAGACAAAGGTGAGACAGCAGGAGACATGGGACAAGTTGGCACATTCCAACACATTTAGGATAATCTCAATTCAGATCTTTATTAAGTTTCTTGCAGCAGTAGCATGGGTTTTTTCTGAATCAAAAAGGGGTTTAGGTGGTGGGTGTGGCAATGGGCATGGTCCGTCCGTCGGCGCGGCTGAACAACATTTTAGAGGCGGTGTAGAGAAGTGTTTGCATTTTGAAGCGAATTTCTTGCAGTTCTAAAAATGTTTCCATTGAGCTGAGAAATTTTGATATTTTTTTTTAGATAATTTCCTGCAATTCTATGAATTTTGCCATTGCTAATGCTGTCTTCTTTTACTCAAACGTAATAACAAAATCAATACTACTAAATTCGTTTACGTTTATACTGAAAGCAGTTTTCATACCTAAAATAAATAAACATTATTATATATACTTTTTTTACACTGCCTGCCTAAAGATTTAAATGGCAGAAAAATCCCAGAATAGACCTTTTTATCCATGTTTGGTTTGGTTTCTCCACACGTGATTGAGTTGGTGATGCATATGCATTTGGACCATAATGGTCTCTACCGAATTCAGTGTGATCTCATGTGTGTCCCACTCTAGAAGTCTTTATCATGACTTGTTTCGTACCTCCCTCCCTCCCTCCCAGAGCGTAAGGAGCCGGAGGAGAGGAGGAGCAGCTCCAAGAAGGACGAGGTGTTAGATGGTGACAAGCCTTCCTCTGATGTGGCCAAGTCTGAGCCCATGGAGAGTGAGGCTCCTGCTCCTGCCTCCACTCTGGGCCTGACCCTTCTGGCCAGGGTCAATGGGGCTGCGCAAGACGACCTCCATTCTGAAGGTGACACTCAGTCCAATTAAAACTGATCTGATAGGACCTCAGATCAGGCTCAGGTAAGTGCGCCCTCCCTCGCCACCCTGGCTCTCAAAACACACACCCCTCCCCCATCTTCCCTCTCAAACCTCCCTCCCCTGTTCTCCTCTCCCTCCCCTGTTCTCCTCTCCTTCCGTTTACTTTCAGTTCTATTGCCTTTGATTTGTATGTTGTATCTTTATCCTGTTGTTTTGGATATAGTGCATCGTAAGTATGCACTGAAGATGGAACTAGACCGATGAGAGAAGAAGGTAGAAACAGAGGTCACAAAGCCCAGAGGGAAAGACCAGTGTAGCCCTGAAAAACATACCTGGAGGTACCCCTCGTTTTGTATCGGTTATACACATGCATACATATTATTATACATCTCTAGATTTTGTCTTTTGGACTAAAATCTTTTCCAAATTTTTTTCTGCCTATATTGCCTATTGTATATATTTTTTCTCTTCAGTGACGGTGGCAGTAACCATATCTTACCTTTCTAATTTGTTTATTTTAATAGCCTATACTGAACGTATTAAAGTGACTTTGTCTATATATGTGGACATGTATCCACACATAAACACAGGGCATTTTACAGATACTGTCAAAGTAAAGTGAAGCTATATGTGAAAGGATCCATATTATTTATTTGACCTACTGAATGCACAGTCTAAAACCCTTTTTTTCTCCCACTGCCATGGATATTGTGTTCTATATACAGCTCTCTGTTCTTTGATATGCCTTGCATTGTATTGTAACACAGTGTGTTGGTTAGCGTTGGGCTGATGATGGAAGGGTAGGGGTTAATGAATGATTGCAGCTGACTTCCATACCTCACACAGCGTTGGTGTTGAGTGAGTGAGCGACCTCATGAAAGAAAAATTAATAAACCCTCAAGGATCAAACTGTCAAACTATACAGGTACTCATGCAGGTACTCCTTTTTCTACCCACATCCATTTCTAGTGAATGCTGTTGCCTGTGAGCCTACTGCTCTTTGTCATGACTAAAGCTTCATGTGGTTTGTTTTTGTTTCTCCTTTGTTTATTTTTCTTCGTCTTTTTAAAAGAAAAGTGTTGTTTTTGTGCAGTATTTATTATCAAGAAGTGGTGAAGATGATAAGGGGTACAGGTCAACTTGTTTGATATCCCCCAGCTGTCTAGTTGAATTAGATTTGATGACTTTGAAAGTTTCCAAATGTACACTATTTACATGCTGTTGATTGAAAACAATTAATTTTGACCCGTGTTTGATATTGATGGTTATATCGATTATTCTCTAACGTTCCTCAGTTTTGCTTTGTCTACAGTTCGCTTTATGGTAAAGGGGATATCAAGCAGGTTCCATTATCTCAAAATAGGATGGTTAAAACTTTTAAACTAGGGTTCTATTGTCTTATACTGTGCCCCAAACCGAGTGTGAAGAGCAGGGCGGCCATCGTCTTCCAATGTCCACTAACATTAAAGAGCTGTTGGAGAAACGTCCACAAAATGCCAGGATGTTCCCTACTCCAAAAATGCAATTTAGTTTTCCCAACGTTTGCTAGTGTTAGTTTGTCGATCTTCCAGTGCGTTAGATTAGTTACCATTCTTCTGTGACCTGTTTTGTAAGGGGATTTCTATGAATGAGAAAGATATCTGTGTGTATCTATAGTTGATGATAGCAGCTTGTGGCTGCTACAAGCTGTGTTACCAGGATCTTTGCTAATGTGTCACCTCTTTGGCCGTTTGTGCACCCCAGGGGACGCTGGGAAATCTGGAGGAGGAAGATCTGAAGACCACCTGTCGCTCAACCCTGAACCTGTCTCTGCGCTGCTTAAAACAAGGTGAACCACAGATGTAGTGGCTTATTAAAAACAGTGACGTCTAAATCACATAAGACACGTGTGTAAAGGTGTCCATGTCTTGTTTTTTTGGGGGGAAGATCCCATTTTTAGCGCAGGACCAGACATTCTTCATTCAGTTTTACGTTGTATTTCTTTCCTTCATGGTTTCTGATATAAAGGACCTTGTCTAGTAGCTGCAGAGGCACATTAAGGCTTTTATCTGTACATGTTATCTTCTGTTCTCATGCAGATTTTGTGATAAATAAAAACCGTGCTTGTTTTGGTTTGGAATGTCAGGTTTCCACTCTTTCACGGTTTGACTTTTTTGTGGAAAATCAGTTTGAGAAGTGTTTGTACAATGTTAGTCAGGAGTGTCTCTTTCTCCTTTCTTTCTCGTCTCCCTCCTTCCTACCCACCAGATCTCACACCCACTGACTGGTCTCTCTATCCCCCCGACTGTAAAATATAGATTTAATTGAGCTTTGTTTTTGTTTTTTTTGTTATTCTGATTCTAAAACCTGTATTCATCTTGATCAATAAAAAGAATGCTTGAACGATGTCTGGATTTGTTTGAATCTCTTGTGTTAGGAGTGCTGATCTAGGATCAGTTTTGACTTTTAAATCATAATAAATAAGATGTTGGAACTGATCCCGACAGATCAGCATTTCTACTCTGAGATGCTTTGTGAATACAGAGCCCTGCACATTAGAATCCACTAAAGAGGATGAACCCCACTGGCTGTATAAAACCCTGAGATTTTCATTCATCAACGGTAGCGAAACTCACTTTCCATCTTTGGCTGTTTCACTTGCTCACACTGTATTTGGGGCGACAGGTAGTGTAGTGGTTAAGCAACTGACTAGGTATGCCCTTTCTACCATACAGCATCAGGATATGAGCTAGATAACTGAGGGAGTTTGGTCTGATTATGGTCCTGATATGTATGCCTTACCAGCCTCTCGCTGTGTGGTGCGATGCTAACACGTTTTGGGCTCCAGAGTGGCACTGTGGTCTAAGACACTGCATCTCAGTGCTAGAGGCGCTACTATAGACATCCTGGTTCGAATCCAGGCTGTATCACAACTGGCTGTGATTGGGAGTCCCATAGGGCAGCGCACAATTGGCCCAGCGTCGTCCAGGTTTGGCCGGTGTAGGCTGTCATTGTACATAATCATTTGTTCTTAACTGACTTGCCTAGTTAAATAAAAAAAACAAATCCCTGGATCACACTTTAGGGCCAACCTGAACCCTACTGTGCTGGATCAGATAGTCTGGCCTTTTTATTAGTATGATTTAGGCTTTTCAGTCTCAGCTGACTTTTTCAACCCAGCAGGCAGTTGGACAACACAGCGGGTGTTTCCAGACCTCATCAGAGCAGTGTAATTAATAAAGCATGGTGGGGGTCAGTGTACAGGCTGGGTTTGTGACTGCTCCCATGGCTGCTCTGAGTCTGAGCACTGGAGCCCAGCCAACTGCTTAAGGGTTAGTGCCAAGGTCTACTAAGTGATTGTACTGGGTGTAGACTGCACCTGCCACTTCCAGAGGGGAGTTGAGTCTAGGGCCTGGAGTTTTCCCAGGCAGGGTCTCGTGGTTAGCCCGACTGATGATAAATCGTGATTAGGGCCAAAAGGTTTCCCTAACCAAGCGACCTGCAGGCCATAAAGTATTAGAAATGAAGAATATTTGATTAAACAATTCAAAACTGTGCCTAACACTACCATTACTACCAGTTTTATCAGAGACAAGGGCCGGAATCCAAATAGTAGAGCGCTGCATGTCGACAATGTGCCTTTTTAAAGGCAATGTATTCTAGATAAACACTGCAGATGTAGCTTGGATTGAATACAATTTGAAGACTGAAATGTCTTGGTAAAGCTCCCATGCACATTGTCAGTCTGCCCCTACTTCATTGGCCCTGGTCCAGAGTTAAAAGCTTTGGCAAAATTTTCCCTGCTGCAGCACGGTACAAGTGATGCTGTTTGGAAAGTAACACAACAGAGATTTAGAATCAAACGTCAGTATCTCTTCCAACTCGTTTCATTGCTATGCCTTTACCTCGGCAGAGTATGAGAGTAAATCGTATTTACATCCTGTTTGTGTGGTCAGATCATTGCTCTCCAGAAAAACAAGGTTAAAAGGACCAAATTGCATTGCTGTTGTAAAACAGCCTACATGTAAATGTGATGTCACAAGGGTTCTACCAGCCCAGAGGCTCTAATGCAATGTCATGCTTTGTATTCCTGTTTGAAGTAGTCATGTATGTGCTGGTTGTATCACCCAATATTTGCAGCAGGGGTCAGTGTGTAACTACGCTGTGTCACTTTCACCCCCAATGGCCTGAGCACTAAGGAGGGAGTGTCACACAGTCACGCTTTTGAACACACTGGTTGCGCCATTACGTTTTGTTACATCAGAAGTACATTAATTTCCAATGGAACCCTGATTTTGCCTTGCGGTGCGTTCTGTGTGGTGCATATGTTGGATTTATCATTTGACCCGTGTCACGCACAGACTACTGTACGTCAATAGCCTGGTATTTTTCACACCTCAACCTCTGTGCATGTCATTAGGACCCTGGTATTTCCTCAGGGAGAGGGGCAAAGACATTCAAGAGGGAGAGGAGACAGGGAAAATGACAGGGAGCGATAGAAAGACAGATGGAGAGAGTCAGCCGGATGTGAGGCATAAATAACTTGAGTGAAAAAGGATAATGGAGATTGTCTTCTCTCTGCTCCCTCTCTCCCATCACACACCTACCATATGTCACCTGTCAGTCATCTAGTAGAGAGGCCAGAGGACTCTCCTCCAGTCATGTATTACCTCTTGTCTGAGGCTGCTGTTCCACTACTACCCATTATCACATATTATTATCATGCTCATCATTATTAAGTGTAAGAGCTGGCCTACTCTTACACTTAAAATGCTTTAAAAAAAACAACTGACAAGGAAGATATGCAAAAATACTTAATTTATTGTAAAAAGGACAGCTGTGCCTGACCACACACACAAGGATCTCTCAAACAATAACACTCCTGCTGTTAGATAGATACTTTATTGATCCCCCGGGGGGGAAATTTCATTGTCAAGCAGCTACAACAAAACAGGGCAGGTGCAAAATGCCACAACGAAAGTACACAAAAGACAGATACACGGTACATGATACATAGAGCGGCAGTATGAAAAAGTATAGAAATACAAGATATCTGGAGTGCAAAAAAAAAAGCTATAAAAAGATATTGCATAGTATGGGTGGTTGGCTGAATATGTACACTATACATTGGTGGATGTTGGATGGTTAACTATACTATACAGAGAAATACTTCAGTAGCTAAAAATGCGTATGATATGAGCGAGGGTAATAATAATAGTTTACTTAATAGACAGACTGGCTAAATGAACAGGTAAGTGAAAATTTTGCATGGTTAAATTAGCTGTACAGGTAAGTATACAGTTATATTTACAGATAAGTGAATACTTGCATGGTTACACAAACTGTACAGGTAAATGACAGGAAGAGATACTTTAATAGCTAAATGTGTGTATGATATAATTTGGGGTAATAATAGTAATTCCCTTCAAATACAGTCCTTAGTGCGCAGGGTTTAATTACAGACAACTGCACGTATTGCACATTCGATATACTAAAAGCAATGAGAAAAGACACAACTGACAGGATACTAATATGCATTCCTTAGTGAATGGCTACGTAGGTTAGGTCCAAGAATTACTAGCAATATTGCACGTTATATGATATAACAACTGTACATGAGTATGTATATACAGACCTGCATGAATAAATAAATAGGTCCTGAGTGAATGAGTGCTGACAGACCAGAGTTACTCACGGATGGATGCATTATTGTTAAACTAGGTCCTAGCACCCCAACAGTTCCAGATCTGTGTTGCCGACGGCACGGCACCCCGGTGAGGCATTATAAAAGCAGTTCCTTCATTAAGTAGAGGGACCACACCTGTGTTCAAACAGCCATTCACTTAACTAGCCAATCAGGAGACAGAACCAATTAACGCAAAGAGGTGCAATTGACATTGTAGCTATAATATTACATGTGATTATTAATGGTTAACATGATAGGGATTCTGCGTACATCTCATTTTATTGCTTATTTATTGCTTATTTATCCCATAAATAAGCAATACATACGTTAATTAAAACTATGTCCTTGTAGTGAAGTGCTCACTCCTTCACACTTAGTACTGTTACACAGTGGATAGAGCATGAAAGTACACTCTCACCCTTTCTGTCTCTCTCTCACACACACACGCACACAAATGGCCATTATCACCTTCCTTATTACCATTAGAACTGTAACATAATGGTGGAGTGAGACTTAGATCAGCAGAATGAGAGTCTTCAGGACACCAGGTGATGATGAGAGGCTGTAGGTGATGTTTACTGTACTGTACCTCTGTCATAGTAACACTCTGAAACACACACCCTCCACTTTCAGAGCTTGGCAGAGGAGACTGGTTGCAAAGGAGACTGGTTGCAGAGGAGACTGGTTGCAGAGGAGACTGGTTGCAGAGGAGACTGGGTGCATAGGAGACTGGTTGCAGAGGAGACTGGTTGCAGAGACTGGTTGCAGAGGAGACTGGGTGCATAGGAGACTGGGTGCAGAAGAGACTGGTTGCAGAGACTGGTTGCAGAGGAGACTGGTTGCAGAGGAGACTGGGTGCATAGGAGACTGGTTGCAGAGGAGACTGGTTGCAGATGGGACTGGGTGCAGAGGAGACTGGGTGCAGAAGAGACTGATTGCAGAGACTGGTTGCAGAGGAGACTGGGTGCATAGGAGACTGGTTGCAGAGGAGACTGGGTGCAGAGGAGACTGGTTGCAGAGGAGACTGGGTGCATAGGAGACTGGGTGCAGAGGAGACTGGGTGCAGAGGAGACTGGGTGCAGAGGAGACTAGTTGCAGAGGAGACTGGTTGCAGAGGAGACTGGGTGCAGAGGAGACTGGTTGCAGAGGAGACTGGTTGCAGAGGAGACTGGTTGCAGAGATTGGTTGCAGAATTCCCCTCCCTGCCCCCCCTCTCTCTCTTTCACCCTCCCTCCTTCCCTCTAAGCAGATGGCCCCTCCACAGGATTCAGGCCCCCACAGGCTCTGAGTAACAGCCCAGCAGCTCTCTGTTTGTCTCTCCTCCCTTCCTCTCTGTGTGTGTTTATGCTGTGTTTGCAGTCCTGCCTGCCTAGCCAGAGCTCCAGAGCTAGGAGCTGAGGAGGGAGGAGAGGCAGCCAGTGAGTGGAGTCCAACCCAGCTTCAAAGCCTCGTCGTGGGCTTGGTGCACAGGATGATGGCCTTTGAGAGAATGAGAGTTGGATGGAGAGAATTCAGGACTGACAATGAAAGGATGACTGCCTCCATCCCTCTCAAAAAGCTAAGGGAGAGAAGAGAGGGATGTGGAGAAAGAAATGGAGAGAGGATGTCCTCACTTCCACCCACCCCATCAGGAGAGGAGAAGAGAGAGGGATGGAGTGAGGTGAAAGGGAGAAATGCAGAAAGAGGGGGATGACTAGGATACAGAGAGATAGATACAAATTATATGCAACTACTTCAGAAACACAAACTGATTGCCCCGCATCTAACATTCAGGCAGGGAGGCCTAGCTGTGTTTATGTGTGAATGGTTGGATGTGTTATTCAGGTGAAATCTATTTCACCTCACCAGAGAGGCTACTGACAAACACACACCACCAAGGAGCTGTCATATCATCCTCCGCCAGTGCAGGGAACACTGTCTCCATGGCAACCCCTCCAACTGACCTCCCATAATCTGTACCATAACAACCAGCTGGTAAAAAAAAAAACGAAACATGGCGGCAAAATAAAAACAGTATAAACACTAGTCCCCCCCTCTCATTCTATCACTGAGGCAGAAGGATGTGTGGAAAATAACTAGGAAAGAGCATTGTTAAGCCCACTGGGTCGGTTAAGTGTGGTGCTGACAGAAAAAGTTATCCCAAACTAAATTCAATGCAGCATATCTGGAGTTATGTGTCCAAATGACCACACCTCAGTGCAGGTAGGGCGGCAGGTAGCCTAGCGGTTTGAGCGTTGGGTCAGTAACCAAAAGGTCACTGGTTTGAATACCTGAGTCGACAAGGTGCTCCAGGGGCTGACCCTGTAGGTAGGCCGTCATTGTAAATGAGAATTTGTTCTTAACTGACTTGCCAAGTTAAATAAATAAATAAAAATAAGGTAGGCGCAGAGTAGTAAAGTTAGTTGAACGATAACATCCCCATAGAGAACGTCACTATCGGTGGGTTCCGGACCATCAGATCGGACAGGGATAGAGTTTCTTCCGGTAAGAGCAAGGGTGGTGGGCTGGCTTTATTAGTTAACAACAGATGGTGTAATCCGAGCCATATTACTCTTAAGGAAGAGTTTTGTAGCCCGGACATTGAGCTGTTAGCCGTTAGCCTGAGACCCTACTATTTGCAGAGGGAATTCACGGCGGCCATTGCTGTTATTGTTTACATCCCGCCCTCCGCGGACGCAAATACAACATGTGACGTCATCCACTCTGTTATCGCAAGGTTACAGACAGCGCATCCCAGTGCCTTCTTTGCCTTTTTCGGGGGATTTTAACCATGCATCTCTCTCTTCAATGCTGCCCACGTTCAAACAGTGTGAAGTGCCCAACCAGGAATAATAAAACTCTGGACTTGTTATATGCTAATGTGAAGGACGTATACAACTCCACTGCACTCCCACCCCTCGGTAGATCGGATCACAACCTTGTCCACCTCACTCCACTCTACAGGCCTTTGGTCCAACAGCAGCCTGTGACCACTAGGACCATTAGGAGATTGTCCCCGGAGGCGAATGAGGCCCTACAGGACTGCTTTGAAACAACAGACTGGGATGTGCTCTGTGAGGCTCATGGGGAGGACATCGATGGACTTACTGACTGCATAACGGACTATATACATTTTTGTGTAGACAACACTGTACCCACCAGGAAGGTACGCTGTTTTCCAAATAATAAACCCTGGGTCACCAGCGACCTGAAGGCCCTGCTGAATGAGAAGAAGAGGGCCTTCAAGGAGTGGGACAAGGACAAATTGAAATGCGTCCAGAGGGAGCTGAAGTTGAGAGGGGAAGAGAGGGTATAAGGAGAAGATGGAGGATAAGCTGAGGCAGAGCCAGACCACACATCCTCACGGCTGTCCCACCCCCACTTTGCTCACAACACCTCTGCTGAGACAATCAGTGACCCCTCCTCCACCCCTGCTCCCCCTGGACTGATCCTCAACACCCCTCTTCCCCCCACCTCCCCACCGGGGCTGGCTTTCACCACCAACCAAGTGAAGAGAGAGCTGGAGAGACTACATCAGTGGAAAGCGGCGGGCCCTGATGGCATCAGCCCAAGGGTGCTTAGGGTCTGTGCTGACCAACTGTGTGGAATACTCCAGCGTCCCTTCAACCTTAGCCTGAGCCTAGAAAGGGTCCCTGTGCTGTGGAAAACATCCTGCCTCGTCCCAGTGCGCAAGAAGGCACACCCCACTGTCCTGAATGACTTCAGACCTGTAGCGACATCCCACATCATGAAGACCCTGGAAAGGTTAGTCCTCGCTCACCTCAGACCCCTGATGTGTACATCACTGGACCCCCTGCAGTTTGCATACCAGAGCAACATCGGGGTGGATGATGCAATCATCTACCTTTTGCAGAGGGCCTACTCTCACCTGGACAACGCAGGTTGCACTGTGAGGGTTATGTTTTTTGACTTCTCCAGTGCCTTCAACACCATTCAGCCCCTGCTACTGGGTGAGAAGATGAGGAGGATGAAAGTGGAAGCTCCTGGGTCACGGACTACCTGACCGGTAGGCCACAATTTGTGCGACTACAGAGCTGTGTGTCAGAACGGGCAGTGAGCAACACAGGGGCCACCCAGGGAACGGTCCTGTCCCCCTTCCTGTTCACCCTCTACACCTCGGACTTCAGATATAACTCTGAAACATGCCACCTACAGAAGTTCTTGGATGACTCCGCAATCGTAGGGTGCATCAGGGGTGGGCAGGAGGAGGAGTACAGGTGCACAATCAGTGACTTTGTGTTGTGGTGTGAGCAGAACCACATTCAGCTCAACATCAGCAAAACAAAGGAGATGGTGGTGGACTTCAGGAGAACCAAGGCAAAACTGACTGCAGTCCCTATACAGGGGATGGATGTGGAAATGGTTAGGTCATACAAGTTCCTGGGAGTCCATATGGACAACTGGCTGGAATGGGCTGGTAACACCGGGGCCCTGTACAAAAAGGGCCAGAGCCGACTCTGAGGAGGCTCAGGTCCTTCAACGTGTGCAGTAAACTACTGCATACCTTCTACCAGTCTGTGGTGGCCAGTGCCATATTTTTTGCAATGGTGTGCTGAGGAGCAAACATTAAAGCCGGTGATGCTTCTTGGGTAAATAAGCTGATCAGGAAGGCTAGCTCTGTCCTGGGGATGAGCCTTGACACTCTAGAGGAGGTGGCGGAGAGACGGATCCTGGCCAAACTGCTGGCCATCATGGACAACGTCACCCACCCTCTGCATGCCATGGTTATAACGCAGAGGAGCACCTTCAGTCACAGACTGATCCCACCACGGTGTGCCAGAGAGCGCTACAGGAGGTCCTATTAGACTATATAATGCCTCATCGGGTTGCCGTGCTGTCGGCAACATAGATCTGGAATTGTTGGGGTGCTAGGACCTAGTTTAACAATTATGCATCCATCCGTGAGTAACTCTGGTCCGTCATCACTCATTCACTCAGGACCTATTTATTCATGCAGGTCTGTATATACATACACATGTACAGTTGTTATATCATATCACATGCAATATTGCTAGTAATTCTTGGACCTAACTTACGTAGGCATTCACTCAGGAATGCATATTAGTATCCTGTCAGGTGCACCTTTTCTCATTGCTTTTAGTATATCGAATGTGCAATACGTGCAGTTGTCTGTAATTAACCCTGCGCACTAAGGACTGTATTTTAAGGGAATTACTATTATTACCCCAAATTATATCATACACACATTTAGCTATTTAAGTATCTCTTCCTGTCATTTACCTGTACAGTTTGTGTAACCATGCAAGTATTCACTTATCTGTAAACATAACTGTATATTTACCTGTACAGCTAATTTAACCATGCAAAATATTCACTTACCTGTTCATTTAGCCAGTCTGTCTATTAAGTAAACTATTATTATCCTCGCTCATATCATATGCATTTTTAGCTACTGAAGTATTTCTCTGCCATCGACCTGTATAGTATAGTTAACCATCCAACATCCACCAATGTATAGTGTGTACATATTCAGCCAACCACCCATACTATGCAATGTCTTTTTATAGCTTTTTTTGCACTCCAGATATCTTGTATTTCTATACTTTTTCATACTGCCGCTCTATGTATCATGTACCGTGTATCTGTCTTTTGTGAAATTTCCCCCTCTATCTATCTATCTATCTATCTATCTATCTATCTATCTATCTATCTATCTATCTATCTATCTATCTATCTATCTATCTATCTATCTATCTATCTATCTATCTATCTATCTATCTATCTATCTATCTATCTATCTATCTATCTATCTATCTATCTATCTATCTATCTATCTATCTATCTATCTATCTATCTATCTATCTATCTATCTATCTATCTATCTATCTATCTATCTATCTATAAGTCATAACAAGATCATTTATACATACTGGCCATGCACCTATTTTTAACACGAGCCATGGAATGCTTCACATCACAGTGTAATGAACAGTGTTATATCCAGATGTCAAAAGCAGACACTTTATGAATAGCCTACTGTCCATACCCTGACAGGCTTCTCATTACAAGTGGTTGATTGATGGAATATAACCATAATTCTCTCAGCTGTGAATCAGGATTGATGATCCCCTCCAGGGTCATGACTATTGATCACCTATCACCTCTGGTGGTCACTGATTAATATCTGGACAATCCAATTGGTCAATATTGATGTGAGATTCTTCTACCAAACCATTAAAGCAGGGGTTGGCAACAGGCAACCCGCAACAATTTTTTTTATTTAACCTTTATTTAACTAGGCAGGTCAGTTAAGAACAAATGAATATTTACAATAGATAGATACCCCGAGCCAATTGTCTGTGTTCCTCTATTTAGAAGCTATATGAAAAATGAGTTATATACATTAGCATATCGTCCCTTTCATCACCTTGTGTTTAATTTATATGATGTCATATCATTTATGATGACTAAAACTTTAACAGACTTTCTAGCAAAGTAATGGGATTTATTTTAGAGAAGACCGGGTCGAAAGTGTTTATGATTGTCCATGACGGCGCTCATGTATTTCACACGTGCTCTACACGCTCCCCACATGTGTCTTTCTCTCGCAACCTCCTCTCCTCCTCCCAGGAAATGTGCCGACGATGCACACTTTCATCTCATGAATTATTCATGATCTAATTAACTAAAAGGCTCATCATCATTATGGTCACTGGAAATTCCCTGTCCCAGTTCAAACATAAAACATGTGTTTTTATTTTTCCTATAGATTGCGAATGAGAGAAAATATTAGTGCACCCAAGGGAGGTTGGCGTTGTTTGGGGGAATGCAACAGCATAACAAGATATCAAGATAACGAATTACGACAGACATCAAAGCGCCAGGGAAATGAACGCTGAACAGTAGTGCAGCTTGACACAATACTAGGATGAGTTTTCAAAGAGCTGCTCAGTGTACCTAGAAGGCTGGGGCGGTGGTACTGTACGTCAGTGCTGAGCAGAACGTTACATGTAAGATACATACATATACACACACATGTTACATGGGTAACCATGGTGAGGCCAAGCATAACATGTCACTGCATAGCTATGGAAAATGGTTTATGATATGCACACATTTAGGTGTGATTCTACGTGGACGTCTAATCATATCTCACAGTCTTCCTCTAGAAGCTATAGTTACATTTTAGTAATTTAGCAGACGCTCTTATCCAGAGCGACTTACAGGAGCAATTAACACACACACACACACACACACACACACACACACACACACACACACACACACACACACACACACACACACACACACACACACACACACACACACACACACACACACTCACACTCACACTCACACTCACACTCACACTCACACTCACACTCACACTCACACACTCACACACAGAGACAGAAGTGAGTTATGGCAAAGGAGTTATGGGGTGGAGTTCTAGCAGGAGGTGGTAGAGGCATTATAGGGATGGAGGTCTAGCAGGAGGTGGTAGAGGTGTAATGGGGATGGAGGTCTAGCAGGAGGTGGTAGTGTTATAGGGATGGAGGTCTAGCAGGAGGTGGTAGAGGTGTAATGGGGATGGAGGTCTAGCAGGAGGTGGTAGAGGTGTTATAGGGATGGAGGTCTAGCAGGAGGTGGTAGAGGCGTTATGGAGATGGAGGTCTAGCAGGAGGTGGTAGAGGCGTTATGGGGATGGAGGTCTAGCAGGAGGTGGTAGAGGCGTTATAGGGTGGAGGTTTAGCAGGAGGTGGTAGAGGCGTTATAGGGTGGAGAACCAGATAGCCTCTTATGGATCTGGGGCTCTAGGTGGGAGGTGGTAGAGGCATTATGGGGTGGAAGTTTAGCAGGAGGTGCTACTGTAGAGGCGTTATGGGGTGGAGAACCAGATAGCCTCTTATGGATCCGGGGCTTCCATTGATCTTCTCATCCTGGATTAGAGATCAGTCACCAGGGCTCCAGGCATAAGCAACATAATCTGTCGCTTAGGGCCCCCAGCCGCTAGAATAGTAGAATACACAAGGTGCAATTTAGAAATGTGGTTGTACATCAGTAGTTTTTCACTAGTTTTGTCAGTCACTGACTCAATTAGCCATGTCATAAAATTAGAGCTATGTTCTGTCCAGTGATGCTGCATGGCAAGGGCTTAGTCCTTGGCTGCTATGCTATAGCTTCAATAGACTGGGGTGAAATGCTAACGCTTTTGAAGACCATTAGAAAGACAGTTTTAGATGTATAAAGTCTGTTTTAGACCTGATAAAGACGCTTTTAGACCTGCAAGCCTGGTGTTTGAGACCATGTGGATGGTTCTTCAGTTCCCACCTACCCCTCCTCTAATGGGCGTTCCTGTGTCCATAGAAGATCTGTACTGAGGTCTTTTGCTTGGCAGCTGTGCTCCCAGTCTACCGCAGTGTATGTGTGTGCATGTGTCATCTTCCGTTGATGAACAGAATCTGTTGTGGCCAGTCAGAGTAAGTGGTTCTAATTGGACAAAGTGAGTGTGTGTGTTGTTCCATAGAGAGCGTCAGGGTGATGACAGGGCCCTGTGTGTGTGCTCCACTGCTGGCTGGCATTTGTTGGTTTGCTGCGGTCGGACGGTAATGAACAACTGACTGATGTAATCATGCAAATCACCAGCTCATCCCAGAAAGGAAATTACAGGCAAGACTGGACAGACAGCAGGTCTCGCCCTCACTGGTGTACTCATATACTGGGGTACTCATAACTTACTAATAATACACAGACAGAGAGACAGACAGAGAGACAGATAGAGAGACAGAAAGAGAGACCGACAGACAGACAGACAGACAGACAGACAGACAGACAGAGAGGGGGCAGAAGAGGAGAAGAGTAGGTCTCACCATCACTGATTACTCATCTCTCTCACTGATCAGACTGTCTGACACTGGAGAACACAGACTCTCTCGCTAATACAGAGAAGGAGAGCGAGAGAAAGAGAGAGAGAGAGAGAGAGAGAGAGAGAGAGTGCCTGCATGTGTATATGTGTGTGTATACAGTGGGGAGAACAAGTATTTGATACACTGCCGATTTTGCAGGTTTTCCCACTTACAAAGCATGTAGAAGTCTGTAATTTTTATCATAGGTACTCTTCAACTGTGAGTGACGGAATCTAAAACAAAAATCCAGAAAATCACATTGTATGATTTTTAAGTAATTCATTTGCATTTTATTGCACGACATAAGTAATTGATACATCAGAAAAGCAGAACTTAATATTTGGAACGGAAACCTTTGTTTGCAATTACAGAGATCATACGTTTCCTGTAGTTCTTGACCAGGTTTGCAAACACTGCAGCAGGGATTTTGGCCCACTCCTCCATACAGACCTTCTCCAGATCCTTCAGCTTTTGGGGCTGTCGCTGGGCAATACGGACTTTCAGCTCCCTCCAAAGATTTTCTATTGGGTTCAGGTCTGGAGACTGGCTAGGCCACTCCAGGACCTTGAGATGCTTCTTACGGAGCCACTCCTTAGTTGCCCTGGCTGTGTGTTTCGGGTCGTTGTCATGCTGGAAGACCCAGCCACGACCCATCTTCAATGCTCTTACTGACGGAAGGAGGTTGTTGGCCAAGATCTCGCAATACATGGCCCCATCCATCCTCCCCTCAATACGGTGCAGTCATCCTGTCCCCTTTGCAGAAAAGCATCCCCAAAGAATGATGTTTCCACCTCCATGCTTCACGGTTGGGATGGTGTTCTTGGGGTTGTACTCATCCTTCTTCTTCCTCCAAACACGGCGAGTGGAGTTTAGACCAAAAAGCTCTATTTTTGTCTCATCAGACCGCATGACCTTCTCCCATTCCTCCTCTGGATCATCCAGATGGTCATTGGAAAACTTCAGACGGGCCTGGACATGCGCTGGCTTGAGCAGGGGGACCTTGCGTGCGCTGCAGGATTTTAATCCATGACGGCGTAGTGTGTTACTAATGTTTACTTCCCCATGATCATTGATGCCCCACGAGGTGAGATCTTGCATGGTGCCCCAGACCGAGGGAGATTGACCGTCATCTTGAACTTCTTCCATTTTCTAATAATTGCGCCAACAGTTGTTGCCTTCTCACCAAGCTGCTTGTCTATTGTCCTGTAGCCCATCCCAGCCTTGTGCAGGTCTACAATTTTATCCCTGATGTCCTTACACAGCTTTCTGGCCTTGGCCATTGTGGAGAGGTTGGAGTCTGTTTGATTGAGTGTGTGGACAGGTGTCTTTTATACAGGTAACGAGTTCAAACAGGTGCAGATAATACAGCTAATGAGTGGAGAACAGGAGGGCTTCTTAAAGAAAAACTAACAGGTCTGAGAGAGCCGGAATTCTTACTGGTTGGTAGGTGATCAAATACTTATGTCATGCAATAAAATGCAAATTAATTATTTAAAAATCTAACAATGTGATTTTCTGGATTTTTTACAGACCTCTACATGCTTTGTAAGTAGGAAAACCTGCAAAATTGGCAGTGTATCAAATACTTGTTCTCCCCACTGTACGTTTTATTGTGTCCCTGTGTGTGTGATGTCAACTTTCCTATTCTCCTCACTACAGAACTGTCCTGGCCCTGAACACACCTCTGTAATGACACTCATCTGTAGCGGGCAGCCGGCCTTCCGGCCTCTCCCCCTTCAGCCCAATCACATAACCAGATACTGGAGGGGGTCCTATTAGCATGTAGAACATTGACACATGTACCACACAGCCAGCACACAGCCAGCAACAGTCATGGCAGGGAAAATAAAATGGGGGGTTGTGTGAAAACAAATTAAACACTCATGGCCTGGGCAGAGAGAGATGAGGTCTGGCATGGCGGGTCAGTGCTGCAGTCCAGCATCTGTGATATCTCGAACCTCACACTGAGCTTTTTTCATTCCATAATGCATAAAAGAGGGGAGTGTGTGTGTGTTCAGGGGGGTAAAGTTCATGCTATTGTATAAGAATCAGTTCTGACATCTGCACTGATGTGAACTGAGAGGGAAAAGACAATGGATTCTGTCAACACCTGATATTAACCCTCCAAATGCAACAGGTGTTTTTGGACCTCAGCAATAGCTTTCCTATAATCCAGGTGTTCTAGAATACCTGTTCTACCATTCTGAGACAGTAGTCTGACATGAACCTGCATGGAGGACAGACAGAGGTGTTGATTGAAACACAGAGGTGTTGGAAAGGAGAGAACTAAATTGTCCTCATTGTTGCTGAATCACTATAGCTTCAATAAAGTTCACATTAAGCAGCAGAAAACCCTGTTCTGTGCTCCTGGGGGAATACGTTTATGTTGTCTGTGGGACTCTGTGTTTCGGCCCTGTTCTGTGCTCCTGGGGGAATACATTTATGTTGTCTGTGGGACTCCCCATGTGTGGGAGACAGAATATCTGCCACAGAACAGGGCCGAAACACGGAGTCCCACAGACAACATGGTTGATCGTAACACTACATATTTCAGCCTCTTGTAAATTGAATAGACTGGAGGAATGCGCTTGTGTAATAATGTGAGGGAGGAATACACACACACACACACACACACACACACACACACACACACACACACACACACACACACACACACACACACACACACACACACACACACACACACACACACACACACACACACACACACACACACAATGCAGTTCTAAAAATGCCCAGAATGCTACTAGGGTTTAATGAGAATTGGACCATTAAGAGAATCTCGTTGGTTTCATAGTATCACCAGTGTATGTGATTGAAGTTAAATTGGGTTTGTGGGAAATCAGTCTGTTATTGCATCTAGCAGTAAACACAACGTAACACTGGTGTGTTTGTTTTCTCATGAATAATCTCCATTACTTAAACTTATATTTCATACAATACATTTTACAATGAAATCATCTTTACCAGGAAATGTACAAAGGGAGATAATGGTAATGGTCTGAGGAAACATCAGTCTCTAATTTCCATTCAATCTATGTGGAAGTCAAGTCACTGCATTGTAATTGCCACCACTCTCTTAATTTACAATAAATTACAGCTTAATAAGTAAGAAAGGTTTTTCTCTGTCTATCTATCCACTATTGCAAAATGTTTGTTTGGTTTAACACAAACTGAACCAGTAAAATAAAGTAGTCAACCCTTTTTTTGGACAATATCTTACAAAATAAATTAAAGTGTATATTATGTATATATATATTCATAGACTCTTTGAACACAGACAACATTTTTTGTAATTTTTCTGGAACTCAAAATGCAGGAAATAGGCAAAGGCGGTGTATTAGGCAAGGTGGAGGTATTACTATATTATGATACATATCTAATGTACAGCCTACCTATCAAGTGTCTTCAGAACAGTGTCAGATGAGGTGAAGGAGACAAGAAGAGGAAGACACAAGACTGTTGAGATACACCCCTTTATCTACGGAACCCTTTTCCCCTCCTGTGTGTAGTGCACTCCCCCACCTGCCTCTCTGTGTTGTGTTGTTACCCTGGTGACACAGAGTCAAACTCACCTCCATATCCCTCTCCTCCCTACACAGGCCTGTTAACACATTGGGGTCTGCCCACTGATCTGAGCAGAGAGAACTCTATCTCTGCTGTTCTCTCATTCATAGCCTATCTATATTCCTTTATCTGGAGTGTAAAGACCTTTATCATTTAATCTCTGCAATAGAGGCTTGTCTGTGTTTAACTCAGTTTGTGAGAAGTGTAGCGTGATAGTGTGATAGGACGTGGGAATACAGTACAAATACTGACTTTATGGTTTGCTGAGTTTTTAAAAGATGATAAACAAAGTACTGTCAATGGTCCATTTATTCCAGTACCAATAGGCCATTTGTTCCAGTGCCAATGGGCCATTTATTCCAGTACCAATGGGCCATTTTTTCCAGTACTAAAGCCTATGCTGATACTAGACACGTTTCTGTATGCAACCTCTGAACACCTTGATATACTGAAGTATCCTGAAGCAGTCAAATGTAAAGTTTTACCCAGCACAAAAAAAAGTCTGAGGAAACGATATTATGTGGGCATGAAGAATTTATGTACTCCACATGTGCTGAGGTATCAGTGTATCTCTATCTCTCTCTCGCCCCTCTGTCCATCTTTTCCACCTCTCAAAGCATTAATTGCTCCCTCTATTTGCTTCTCCCCCCATCCTTTCCGCCCCCTCCCTCCCTCCCTCCCTCCCTCCCTCCCTCCCTCCCTCCCTCCCTCCCTCCCTCCCTCCCTCCCTCCCTCTCTCCCTCCCTCCCTCCCTCCCTCTCCCCCATTACAACCGCTCTTCACCTACCTTCCTCTCCTTCCTCACAAACATCAAAGCAGAAAGACATCAGAAGGATTATAGCTCTGATTCTAATGCTGTTATCTCTCCATTCATGGGCTTTGTGAGGCGACACAACACACACACACACACACACACACACACACACACACACACACACACACACACACACACACACACACACACACACACACACACACACACACACACACACACACACACACAATGGATGCTTGGGCATGTTTGTCTGTCTGTCTGTCTGTGTGTGTGTGTGTGTGTGTGTGAGAGAGAGAGAGAGATAGTATGTGTGTGTGTGTGTGTGTGTGTGTGTGTGTGTGAATGAAAGAGAGAGCGAGCATTCATTTGTGTGTGTACTTGAGCATGTGTGTGTGTGTGTGTGTGTGTGTGTGTGTGTGTGTGTGTAGTTTCATATGGAGAAGCCTGGGCCAGCACTGTATCAAAGGAAACAAGGTTGATGGTGGGGTAGGATGCATTACAGCTGAATCACATCTTGGGAATTTAACCTGTGTGTGGTATTGAGATACAGTTTGTGTGTGAGTGTGTGCGTGCATGTGGCCGAAACCAAGGCCAAGCTACCAATACGTAGGTGTTGAGATTCACATCAGTAAACCATTGCAATCTTAAAACCCCTTTCCTACCTATTCCCATAACAGAACCTTTCATCCCACCTACAGGTAAGTTCATTAATAAATCCATGCATTTTCTACCTTGCCTCCGCCCTGTGTATTTCAAGGCAGGAGGTGTAGTGTTGAATAATGTGCATAGAGACATCTTGTGCAAAAGGTGCTGTCTTCCTACCACTTCCTGTGTCCTGTGGATCTACAGCATATGTTCGAGGCTAAATAAAGGCTATTTGTCATCCCACCCCCCAAGTGTGCCTAGTGCAGCAATGCGACACCAGCTCTAACTCTCTCTCCCTCTTCCTCTCTCTCTCTTCCTCTTCCTCTCTCTCTCTCTCTCTCTGCATTCCTCCATTCCTTCACCCTCATCCTCTGTTTTTCCCTCTCTTTCTCTCTTTTATGAGATTTTTCTATTCAGTGGCATCTCTGCATGCATGCAGACAATGACAGTAGCAACACAGCAGACACCATTCTGTGGGTGGAAAGAGACCTCTTGTGTGTGTGTGTTTTTGAGAAAATTGATAACGCCATGAGCATTGACACACCCACACAGACACACCCACACAGACACCCACACACACACACACCACAATGGACAATAAAGTTATATTATATTCTAAGGGCTATATTCAATCTGCATCGCAGAAGTTCAGCATTGCAACGTGATTAAAATGTAAAGGCAACGTTCCCGCGTTAATGGAGGCTGCATATGTCAATTGGAAATTACTGTTTAATTTATCTGTAACATATACTGTATGTGTTTATAAACCAAGGTGGGTCCAGGCACATTAACAGTCACTGTGTTATCTGAAATCTATGTTACCTCATATAGGCTCTGCCTTATTGTCAAGTGTGATGCAATTACCAGCTGAATGCACTGTGTAGAGTAGGCTATCCCGCTTTCACTTCTAAAATAATAATAAGCTGTCTGTGTAATTTTGGTATTGAGTTTAATATAGTAGCCCTAAATTGAAGCTAATATCGTTTTCTCTCCCCCCAAACACACTCCAGACAGTTATTATTGGATTCCACTGAGCTAATGTCAACACAAGCAAAAACAATCTGTGGGCTAATCCCTTTTCAATATCACCGCAACACTTTTTAAATGAAACTCTGACAGGAAGCCATCATTGGTTACATCTACACAGCCGCCATAGCCAATTAGATGGAGAGATAGAGGGATGGGGGAGAGTGAGATGGGGAGGGAGAAGGGTTAAAATGAGACAAAATTAGAAAGAGGGGGAGGGGGGGGTGGAGAATTAGAATTTGAGAACACATTTCGGTTTCTGTTCAAATCTCCTCATGGTTGTGGATCGACAGCCATTTCCTGATCTTATTCAGTCCTCTGTTACTCAGTTTGTCTGCTGGTTCACTGATCCTTTTGTTGTGCTGCTTCTATAATCTTCCTTTATCTTGGTCTCTGGTGTCGCTGGTTAAATTAATGGGCCTGGACAACTCCCAGGGCTCCACACATGGCCTTGATGGATGACAGCAGCATTTTTCCATAGGCAGCCTTGGCGCGAGGGTGCGCTTGTTTGTGTGTGTGTTGGGCCTCAGCTGTGTGGAAGTGTGAGCTTTTTTGCAAGGTTTCTCACAGCTGTGATCAAGTACTTAGTTTGGGAGAACGAGAGAGAGGGGGGGGGGGGAGAGAGGAGGAAGGAAGGAGAGAGAGAGGGGAGGAAGGAGAGAGAGAGGGGAGGGAGGAGAGAGAGGGGAGGAAGGAAGGAGAGAGAGAGGGGAGGGAGGAGAGAGAGAGGGGAGGAAGGAAGGAGAGAGAGAGGGGAGGGAGGAGAGAGGGGAGGAAGGGGAGGAAGGTGAGGGAAAATAGAAATTCTAAAATATCCCCCAAATACTCCTTCACCTTCACCATATAATATATGAGAAGTAAACAATATGAGACACCTACTCCAAAACAGTTTAAAATAGGAATGTAGAGATCACTTGGTAACCCGTTGTAGATCATGATGATCCAAGGGAATACACAGTAGCACTTTATTAGCAATTTACTACAGTGCATCTTCTCTGTTTTCAAACCTTCTTTCGCCGCCACCCCTTCTCTGATCTAAAACCATCATTCTCCTCATAAATGTCTCATTAGGCTACAAGCACTGTTAAACACCTCTAATTACCTTACATCCACCATTTCCTGATAAAACACCAGAAGTTACAGGGATGTCAGAAGTTTCGCTACACCCTTGCCTCTGTAGCCTGGGCTGAACCAGTAATGAGATAAATATGGTTGGAACTAATTTGGTGCTCAGACCGTTTGAAGACACCTCAGGGCTCTGGGCTGGCTCCTTAATTCCTCATTTTACCTAACCTTTCTCCACCAGAGATGGAGGGAAGAGAATATTTTCCCTGCTATGAAAAGAAGTCTGCCATCATCCACTTTAATCAAGTCCAACTTTGAAGCCGGGAGAAAATCACATCGATTTAAAATCAGAGCAGAAAGCTTTGATTTCAATTTAAGGGGAGGATGTGAACGAGGATTAAAAGACTCAGTTCCTTTTTTTCCTGCAGCAACTCCTGGACTCGTTCTAGGCTTTCTGATGATGAGATACTATGGCCTGTATGATTAAAATGTGGAAGACGTGCATTTTATAAAACCAATGCTAGGCTCCGACAGACGATAATAGAAGTGCGTCCAAACTTGCTGTTCGCAGAGAAAAATCTATCTAATACTTGAGCTTATGGAGAATGCCCCTGAGCTTTGCAGAGCTCTTGAATGACCTTGGTCTTGTTTAACCTGGGATTAGTCTCTTTCAACAGCCTTTGTGTCTAGGATTCTGGGTCTGGCATGGAAGGCTACCTGGAGGTCAATGCCCCTGACCTATGAACCTTGGTCTGGTATGGAGAGTAGCAGAGCAATGAGACAGAACTACAACACACAGGCACACACACACACACACACACACACGCACACACGCACACACGCACACACGCACACACGCACACACGCACACACGCACACACGCACACACACACACACACACACACACACACACACACACACACACACACACACACACACACACACACATGGCATTTGAAGAATAGAGGCATTATGGGAAAGATAGGGAGGTTTGAGGTGTTGGTGGGCTGGTGGGGGGTTAACAACACCTCAGAGTTTATGTGCATGGGTAATGTGCTCTCGCACCCCCAGCTCAGTCAGGCAGGACCGGCTCTAGCCTTTTGGGGGCCCTAATTCTGCACATTTTGCCATGGGATAGAGAGAGCATTTAGCAATTTTATAACAAATTTCATGCAAATCTACACATTTGCCTGGGGCGGAGAGAAAGTTGTGCAGTTTTAAAGCTAGTTTCTTGAAATTCAACACATTTTGCCATGACTTATTATGCAATGTTAAAATTATATCTGAGTGAGAGTGGCTAACAAAATCAATGCTCCCCCCCTGGAGTTCAGGGCCCCTGGACACGTGCCCTTCATGCCCGGTCGGTAATTCGGCCATGAGTACCCTAAGCGGCTGTGAGCCCTAAGCGACCGATTATGTCGCTTATACCTGGAGCCGGCCCTGTAGTCAGGCAATGCTAACAACTGGTTGTTCTTCACTCTCTTTCTATCTCTCATTCTCCCCTTACTTCTCATTTTCTCTGCCCCAATTTCACTCTGCATTATACACTCTCATCTAGATATAGTATGATACCTATGCAACGACCCACCAATCCACATACCCTCCACATCCTTTACACCCTCCACATCCTCCACATCCTTTACACCCTCCACATCCTCCACATCCTGTACACCCTCCACATCCTCCACATCCTCCACATCCTTTACACCCTCCACATCCTTTACACCCTCCACATCCTCCACATCCTCCACATCCTTTACACACTCCACATCCTTTACACCCTCCACATCCTCCACATCCTTTACACCCTCCACATCCTCCACATCCTTTACACCCTCCACATCCTCCACATCCTTTACACCCTCCACACCCTCCACATCCTTTACACCCTCCACACCCTCCACACCCTCCACACCCTCCACATCCTTTACACCCTCCACATCCTCCACATCCTCCACATCCTTTACACCCTCCACATCCTTTACACCCTCCACATCCTCCACATCCTTTACACTCTCCACACCATCCACATCCTCCACATCCTTTACACCCTCCACATCCTCCACACCCTCCACATCCTCCACATCCTTTACACCCTCCACATCCTCTACACCCTCCACACCCCCTACACCCTCTACACCCTACACACCCTCCACATCCTCCACACCCTCTACACCCTCCACACCCCCTCCCCTTAGAATACGTGGACACCTACAAATACCTAGGCGTCTGGTTAGACTGAAAACTAAACTTCCAGACTCACATTAACCATCTCCAATCCAAAATTAAATCTAGAATCGGCTCCCTATTTCGCAACAAAGCCTCCTTCACTCATGCTGCCAAACATGCCCTTGTAAAACTGACTATCCTACCGATCCTTGACTTCGGCGATGTCATTTACAAAATAGCCTCCAACACTCTACTCAGCAAATTGGATGTAATCTATCACAGTGCCATCCGTTTTGTTACCAAAGCCCCATATACTACCCACCACTGCGACCTGTATTCTCTCGTTGGCTGGCCCTCATTACATATTCGTCGCCAAACCCACTGGCTCCAGGTCATCTATAAGTCTTTACTAGGTAAATCCCCGCCTTATCGCAACTCGCTGGTCACTATAGCAACACCCACCCGTAGCATGCGCTCCAGCAGGTATATCTCACTGGTCACCCCCAAAGCCAACACCTCCTTTGGCCGCCATTCCTTTCAGTTCTCTGCTGCCAATGACTGGAACGAATTGCAAAAATCCTTGAAGCTAGAGGTTCCTATCTCCCTCACTAACTTTAAGCATCAGCGGTCAGAGCTGCTTATCGATCACTGCACCTGTATATAGCCCTTCTGTAAATAGCCCATCCGACTACCTCATCCCCATATTTATTATTTTCGCTCATTTTGCACTCCAGCATCTCTATATGCATATCATAATTTGCACATCTGTCACTCCAGTGTTAATTCTAATTTGTAACTTATTTCGCCACTATGGCCTATTTATTGTCCTACCTTCCTAACCTTACTGCATTTTGCACTACATTTGCACTCTGTATATAGATTCTCTATTGTGTTATTGACTGTACGTTAGTTATTTCCCATGTGTAACCCTGTGTTGTTTTTTGTCACACTGCTTTGCTTTGTCTTGTCCAGGTCGCAGTTGTAAATGAGAACTTGTTCTCAACTGGCCTACCTGGTTAAATAAAGGTGAAATTAAAAAATGCTTCCTGTCAATACTAGTTTCTCTCTGAACCCTGCACATGTGGAAAAATCCATGGCCCACTGTGTGATATTTTATGGATCTTCATTGGCTTGTTCATTCCCTTCACGTTCCATGATACAATATCAATTGTACCTGTGGATCTATCATATAAAATAAAATGTTTGGTTGGTTGTATGCTTTAAGTCTCCACAAATTGCATGTATTTTAGGTGTTGTCATTATTGTTGATAGCATAGCATACAGTAAAAGTTATGTACAGATTTATATTGTAGGTTACACACCTCAACACCAGGAACTGTGCATTGCAGCATGTTGTGTGTTAAAGTACTGTACCATCTCACTGGATATTCCTCTGTTGACATGTACACTTTATTCTCTAGTGGTTTGATCCCTCGATCCTGAGTTCTAAATGACCTCGTGTTCATCTGATCCAATGGCAGTCCAGCTCTCTCCTGATTGGTCTCCGGAAAGTCAGAAATGTATTCTGATTGGCTGTTGGTTCAGAAGGCAGAAAAACTCCACAACGACATTGTTGTTTTGTCAGAAAAAGGACATGATACAGCAGGCTACAATTATACTGTGGTGAGATAAGAACTACTATGACATCATGTACTCAGGGCAAACACATATAACATTTATTGCTGTGCCGTTAGGCTTACCTTCATTGACTTAGAGGTTTGTCTCGTCATTTATGAGAACATCTTTGAAGCTAAAACAGCCCTTCAAGGTTACGTTATGGTTCCTGTCAACCCACACACTCGTGTTTTACTTCTAAAACACCTTGAGGTAGAAGTCGCCCCTAACCACAGATCCAGGATCAGATTACTCAACCCTTTATTCTAACCTTAAACATTAAGGGGATTAACTAATATCTGACCCTGTATCAGTGGCTAGGGGCAATTTCTCCCTATTCCCACCACCATTAACCAAGACGGTACAGGTGTGGACTATAATAATAAAGTGGCATCTCCTGAAGTTATAGTAACAGACATCCCATAGCAATAATCACTCATTGATATCCCACATGTTACAAACATGTTAAAGACAATCAACAGTGATTAAATTAAATGACAATGAAGTTCATTAAACAGGTCAAACCGAACTTTGCTCATCACCTCAATGAGGAACAACAAACAAAAAAACCCCACTAGGGATACAAGAGTGTATTCTAGGTCAGGCTAAAATGGCCACTTAATCTCAGATGTACTGAGTGGCGTACCAAAATGTTGGGAAAAGATGCAAAGTTTATTCATTGTTACAGTGACAGCTTGATATCAAAACTAGGGTTTGCTACTACAGATGTGTGTTAGAGAAAGAGATAGATTGGGTGAGTGCATTACGTATCTTTTAAACAAGGAGAAGCATCCCACCTATTGCAATCCCATAACCATGCTAAGGAACATTTGTCAATAATTAAATCTGTCATCATGTATTGTATGACACTCAAATGAAAGCTTACAAAAAGATCAGCAATGTTTTTTCATCTTGGTGTTAGCATAGGAGGCAAAGCGAAGCGACAACATTCCCTGTTTGTCCAGGGAATGTCTGTGATTAGGATATGTTCTCCTGTGCTGCGAAATTATGGCACTTCCCTTCTTTGGTCTTCATCTGGGATTCCAAAATTCAAAATTCCAGGAGGAACCAAAACTCCCAAAGTTACTTGTGCCCAAGGAAACATTTCTTCAGCGCACAGAGCTTATAATTTTTTTTTTGCTTGGTTGTTCTCTTCACACACTTTTAATAATAAAAAGTATATATTTTTAACCCCACATTATAAGGTTAAGGACAACCTCATGACAACACTGTCATGCTCCTATTCTGTATTCTAAAAAAATACTGGAATAGAAACCACTTTATAATTATCATCCCAACATTGACATCTTGATAAACTTCGGTATATATAATAAAACTCTTGGTAAAATGCAATAATTCCATCATGCAGGCAAACTGCCTCCATCTTCTATGAGGAGGCTCTAGTGGTCTGGAATTCATATCTCTGATATATTCTTCCTTTCTTACTTTCGCAAAGTGACAAAGAGAAAGAAGTGACAGGTGTGAATTCCACACAGATTCCATTGTGAAGCAACTGTATGCAGGTGTGAGTTTTTCATCTCCCAGAGTGAATGGCGCTCGTCTTGTCTCCTCTCCTCAGTTTGTTTGTCTCAGGAGAGCCAGTGTGTATATAGCAGGCTGTCCTGTCTCTCTCATTCACTCCCTGTTCTCCTCTCTGAGTGAGTGACACTGGGATAAAAGAGCCTATTTCACAAACTGCTGCATGCAAGAGTGGGATCTTAGTATGGTATCTATCTCTCTGTCTCTCTTTTTCCTGTTGTACTATCACATAGACACACACACACACACTCACACACTCCTGCCTGAAAAGTACCGATGGAGGGAAGGGGTTAGGTGATGGTGATGATAAGTGAATGCATGCCTTTGCTACCTGAGTCTCAACTCTTACACTATAACAACTCCTTCTCAGCTGAACTCTACACTATCTCTGTTCAACCTAGACCTCCTCAGCCATCCTCCACTCCACACACAAGGACCTGTAGCCTCTGTCTGCCACAACAGATGGGCATTAGATCTGGCTTCTGCCCTCCAGGAGAAACTTCCTCCTCCTACACCGTGACGTACATTCAGCCTCATCCTACACCACAATGTACATACAGCCTCCTCCTACACCACAACGTACATACAGCCTCCTCCTACACCACAATGTACATACAGCCTCCTCCTACACCACAACATACATACAGCCTCCTCCTACACCACAACGTACATATAGCCTCCTCCTACACCACAACGTACATACAGCCTCCTCCTACACAACAACGTACATACAGCCTCCTCCTACACTGCGACGTACATACAGCCTCTAAAACCTTCTAAAATCTGTTGGCTAAATCAGCTCAGTTATTTTTAGATATTCTTTTTTTGCATTTTAAACTTCTGTGAAGCCGAAGGACAAAAGGAAAACAAACAGGAAAACAGGAACGACAACAAGACAAAATGTTCTCGTTAGATCTCTGTCTCAGCTTGTCTCTGTCTATGTCTTCTATGTATATCGTTAGATCTCTGTCTCAGCTTGTCTCTGTCTACGTCTTCTATGTATATCGTTAGATCTCTGTCTCAGCTTGTCTCTGTCTACATCTTCTATGTATATCGTTAGATCTCTGTCTCAGCTTGTCTCTGTCTACATCTTCTATGTATATCGTTAGATCTCTGTCTCAGCTTGTCTCTGTCTACATCTTCTATGTATATCGTTAGATCTCTGTTTCAGCTTGTCTCTGTCTTCTATGTATATCTCCCTGATATGATGCTGCAGCCCTCCTGTCTCCTACTCTGGGGGTCCTTCTCCTCCAGAGGGGTACGATGGGGGGTCCAACCCATCCCCCACCACACGGGTCACACCTGTAATCCCCTTTTAACCTTCCACCGTTTGACCTCTGACCCTCCACACCTGAACCACTGCCACAGGATAGCACAAAATGGGACAGGGGGGTCATAAACATAAATATATATATATATATATATATATATATAGAGAGGGAGGGGTTTGGTTATAGGAATTCACGGGATTACATCTCACGTTGTCAAAAACGTCAAACTTCTCTCTGCCGGAGGGGGACGGAGAGGAACGGTAATGGGTTGATGAATCCTAATAGGAGCGGTAGTAGACAGCAAAGGCTTCATCTATTTTTACTACAGGACTCTACTGTCGTTTGGCTTGAGCTTTTCCCCTTGAACCCCGGCTCCTCTCCCAACTGTCCCTCCTCTCCTCTGCCTCCCCCACTCTCTCCCCATGGGTTGGCCAGGAAACCCTGGGGGTCCAACTCCAACCCTAGGATCTGTCTCCCCTCCCCCCTCCTCGTCCCCTGATCCAAGTTCCCTGTGCTGTTGCATTTCTTCACCACTGGGGGCGCCAGGGAGGCGGGCGAGAGCAACGATGTGAGTGACAGGCTGCTCAGCGTCTCTGAAAAGTGTTCACTGTTGCCTGTCTGGCTGGAGCCACACCCCCCGATGGACGAACTGATCCCGATGCCCAGGTCCTCCAGGTCGCACGGATCGGGGTCCATGGAGTCCTCCCGGGTGTAGCCGGGGCTGATGCTACCCCTGCCGCTGCTCTGGCTCCGCTGGTGGCCCCGAGTGGCCTGGAGGGTGAGGGCAGATCCTGACGAGGGGCTGGGCCGCGGTCTCAGAGTCTGGCCTGGTGGGCAGCTGGTGGGGTCCTCAGGGAGAGGGTGGGGCAGGGGGCAGAGCAGGCGGAGAGGGGGGAGGGGGGGCTCCAGGTCTTGAGGGGGTGAAATACTGAAGCTGAGTCCTTCCTCCATGGTGGTCTGGAGGCTGCATTCGGAGCTCTCAGTGGCTAGAGACGAGTCACTATGGGACGGGTACTGAGGACAGAGAGAGAGGGGCAGGGTGGAGATGTGGAGTGAGATATTGTTATATATAACAACGTTAGAGTCATTGTTTGGCTGACTATACTGTAGGATGTGCAATGTGTACTGTGCAGTCAGTCGGTTGCTCTGGTGGCAGTGTATGGTGTACAACACAAAAGGGTCATAACAGCACCAAACGGTGTGGCCGACCTCCATTAAAGGTAACAAGGGGGTGGACACATGCATTATCCAGTCAGAGGGAAGCAAGAAGTTTGTGTACATTTCTAACATTAGACCCTATAGAACATACACAATGCAATTGTTGGTGTCTGTTACATACGTACAGTACGCCAGGTCTTACCTGCGTGCAGAGCACCCGGCTGTGGTCTCCTGGGGAGTGCAGAGAGGCCCAGGAGGCCGGGGAGGTGAGTCTGAGGCCCCGCGAGGTGCGCCCTACTCTGGCCATAGGGGGCGCCGGCAGAGCCGCTGCTGCCTCAGGGTGGAAGAACTCTGCTGGCAGACAGATAAGAGCAGGAGAACCAGAGGCACTGGCCGCTTCTACTCCTCCTCTTCCTCCTCCTCCTCCTCCTTCCTCATTTGATTCTTCTCCTGCCTTAGTGCTACTGCAGGAGGCCCCACCTGGGGACAGAGAAAAAGGCAAATATACTATTCCATCTAGATCCCGAGTGAAACACCACATAAATACAATCCCTTTAGCCTGTAGGGATAAACAGTCATTACTCATATTGATGATGAGACTAACAAAGACCAGGCCAATAATACAGATGATTCCAGGGAGCTACAATGCCACTGTACTGTGATGTCTGAATCACCCTATTCATGGATGCACATTGCGATACAATACTGTTATGAACATTCTATGTAGGCACTGCGTCCAACTGAATGTTCTACTTAGTACATTCTCAATTGGAGCTAATGAAGATTCTGTCTAAAGTGCATTATAGTGGCTTGGAAACAAGATGGCTTTTCAAAAGGAGGCAACTAACAGGAAACCCTGTTGTCCTCATTGTGTTGCCAGATCGATTTAAAATGCAGTATAACTTTAGGTTACTAGTTACGATTGTGGGGGCTGAACCAGATTAGGATTGCTAGCAATGTTTTACGAACTTCACAAGTTAAAGTAAATTTTACGATAATGATGGCAAAGTTGTTTCCTTTTAATTATTTGCAATGCCATCGTATTTCCAGGCCACTATAGTGTAATTTAGATTAAACAGTCATTAGGCCCCGTTCAGAATGACTGGGCATAACTCGACTTTCTACTATCTAGAACCTAAAAGGGTTATTTCGGCTGTCCCCAAAGGAGAACCGTTTGAAGAACGGGTAGAACAATTTGGTTCCAGGTAGAACCCTATTGGGTTCCAGGTAGAACCCTATTGGGTTCCATGTAGAACCCTTTCCACAGAAGGTTCTACATGGAACCCATAAGAGTTCTACCTGGAACCAAAAATGGTTCTACCTGGAACCAAAAGGGTTCTCCTGTGGGGACAGCCGTTTTGGAACACTTCTTTCTAAGAGTGTAGGACCAGCCTGGACTGTGCTGGGCTGGCTAAGTACATTTCAGCTTAGCTCAGTTCAAATCAAATAAAAGTTTATTGGTTACGTACACCGATTTGAAGATTTTATTGCAGGTTTGGCTCAATAATGTGAAAAGACAAGATATACTTTGTTAGTCCCTTCCGATATACACACACCCACACACAGATACAGCAATACACATTAGGCTGCAAAGGCTGGAGCAGAGGGTATGACTGGACCCACCAGGGCTGTGGTGGGATGGGGTCTCGTGTCTCTGATGGACCCCCACCTCCACCAGGAGTGGAGCCCCCTCCTCGGCTACTGAACTGTGGGCCCTGCAGTGCCTCGACCCCCCTGTCTGGGCCTGGGTCAGGGAGCCCCCTCCTCCACCAGGCTCCTCTGAGCCCTGGGAGTCACTGCCCCTCTCCTCCTGGGGGGAGAAAACACACATTGACACACACTGTACCTGTTTATGTTGTCTGTTATAATAATTACATGGAGAGTGGGGCGTAATAGAGGGCAGTACTACACTTCGTTATTACTGAAGGGAGAGCCGGCTAGCGTCCGAGCTCCTAACCTGATAGCATACGCACTGAGGTTCTGAGGCTATGGTTAGAAGGAATCTCTTTTATCTAAAGAGATTCTTTATCTGTAATGGACTACCTGGTTCAGATAAAAGTTTAATAAAACCAACGCGATCCCCTAGGACCTTCATCCGGTGTAATAGCCGGAGGTGTAATAGCCAGAGGTTTAATAGACGGAGGTGTAATAGACGGAGGTGTAATAGACGGAGGTGTAATAGACGGAGGGGGGTAAAGGAATAGTAGAGGATAAAGAGGAAGATAACCCTCACAAGCCGGAGGGGAGCCAGTAGACTGAATGGATTTCTATTCCTGAAGGTCTCTGTACAGGAGATTAGATCTTCAGCAGGATTCAAGATGAAATCTTATGCTCCTGGAACCTTGTGTCATGCTTTCTTTGTTGGAATGCAAGTATTCTTTCTGTACTGGAGACCAAGAGAACCTGCTGTCCATCCCCTCTATCACCCCATCCTCAAACCTGAGCATACCTGGGTTCAAATAGTATTTGAAATCGTACAAATAATTCAGCTGCACTTGATTGAGTAATAGTGCAATGGAATTTATGGAATAGCAGACCTTGCCCCAATGGCACTGCAGGATGGCTGAAGCATATTCAAAACTATTTGAACCCAGGTCTGCTACCAAGTCCCACATTTCTACCCATTGCCCTCCAAAATACTCTTTCCCATGTATAACCCCTACATCTCTCATTCTCTACCTTGCCCTCCCGCACCAGCAGCTGGTGGACACTCTGATCATCTAGGCTGAGGTCATCAGGTAGGGCCGGAGACGACGACTTGTCTGACATCTGGTCTGACCTCAGAGACACCTGCTCTATCTCTGCCAGCCGGATCTGCTGTAGGGGAGGGAGCAAGAGGGTGAGAGAGAGAGATAGAGAGAGGGGGGGGGGGGGTGGGAGAGAGAGGGGGGAAGAGAGACAGAGGTGGAAGGAACAATGGAGAAAAAGAGGGGGGGAAAGAGGGGGAAAGTGAAGGAGAGAGAGAAAGTTATCTAAAATGAGAGAGAGAGAATGGACACATAAACCAGAGACAATTGAACTCCAATGGGGTGAGGGAGGGGACCGATATATGAGCATGTGTCTGTGGGTGAGTGAGACAAAGAGGTTCATAAAGAGAGATTCACGGCTCATATACAGCAGTAAATTACAACTGCCGGAGGCAGGATGAGAGAGGGAGGGAGGAGTGGAGAAGGAGGGAGGGAGGAGGGGAGAGGAAGGGAGGGAAGGGGGGGTTGGCAATTAGAAACAGAGAGCAAGACAGAGAGAGATAGAAGGTGGGGAAAATAGACTGGGAGGATGGAACGTATTCAGAGAAACAGAACTAAAGGCCCCTGACGTGGAGAAACTCAGGGCTCTAACTATCACACATCCCTTTGTTAGGTACTTTCCAGATAGACCCTATATACACTACATGACCAAAAGTATGTGGACACCTGCTCGTCGAACATCTCATTCCAAAATCATGGAGTTGGTCCCCCTTTTGCAGCTATAACAGCCTCCACTATTCTGGGAAGGCTTTCCATTAGATGTTGGGACATTGCTGCGGGGACTTGCTTCCATTCAGCCACAAGAGCATTAGTGAGGTTGGGCACTGATGTTGGGTGATTAGGCCTGGCTCACAGACGGCGTTCCAATTCATCCCAAAGGTGTTTGATTTGGTTGAGGTCAGGGCTGGCCATTTAAATAATTCCACACCGATTTCGAAAAACTATTTCTGTACGGACCTCGCTTTGTACACAGGGGCATTGTCATGCTGAAACAGGAAAGGGCCTTCCCCAAACTGTTGCCACAAAGTTGGAAGCACAGAATCGCCAAGAATGTTATTGTATGCAGTAGCGTTAAGATTTCCCTTCACTGGAATTAAGGGGCCAAGTCCAATCCATGAAAAACAGCCCCAGACCATTATTCCTCATCCACCAAACTTTACAGTTGGCACTATGCATTGGTTCTCCTGGCATCCGCCGAACCCAGATTTGTCCCTCGGACTGCCAGATGGTGAAGCGTCATCACTCCTGAGAACATGTTTCCACTTCTCGAAAGTCCAATGGGGCGAGCTTTACACCACTCCACCCGACACTTGGCATTGCGCATGGTGATCTTAGGCTTGTGTGTGGCTGCTTAGGCATGGTAACGCATTTCATGAAGTTCCAGACTAACAGTTATTGTTCTGTCGTTGCTCCCAGAGGCAGTTTGGAACTCGGTAGTAAGTGTTGAAACCGAGGACAGACAAGTTTTACACTTGACGCGCTTCAGCACTCAGTGGTACCATTCTGTGAGCTGGTGTGGCCTACCACTGGCTGAGCCATTGTTGCTAGACGTTTCGAAATCACAATAACAGCACTACAGTTGACTGGGACAGCTCTAGCAGGGCAGAAATTTGACAAACTGACTATGACGGTGCCACGTTGAAAGTCACTGAGCTCTTCAATAATGCAATTCTACTGCCACTGTTTGTCTATGGAGATTGCATGGCTGTGTGCTTAATTTTATACACTTGTCAGCAACGGGTGTGGCTGAAATAGCTGAATCCACTAATTTAAGGGGTGTCCACATACTTTTGTATATGTAGTGTATGTCTCAATGCACTAAGTCACACCCACCATCCCCTTAAAAGAGGTTTTAATAAGAGTGTTGTTGTTGTCTCTCCATGCTCTGGGGCACAACAATCACTGCAGTCACACATACTTTTCAACACAAAACCACACACACACACACACACACACACACACACACACACACACACACACACACACACACACACACACACACACACACACACACACACACACACACACACACACACACACACACACACACACACACACACACACACACACACACACACACACACATTTACAGCAAATGTGCTTGTGTGTGAACTTGTGTGTGAACATATTAAAGGTAATAAATAGTGTAACAAAGTGTGTGTGTATATGTGTATTCGAGCATCTACATATGCATGGTTAATGTGTGTACCTCTAGTTGCGGGTGGCTCTTGCAGTCCTTCCAGACAGGAGGAGAGGAAGAGGAGTAATGATGGAAGACAGATCCAGAGAGGTTGTCAATCATTAGCATCTCTCCTTCAAATGAGTCCTTTATCAGCAGAGACACACTGTCCAGCCACTGACTCTCCTGGAACACACAGTTATTACATGGTTAATGGTATCATATCCTGGAACACACAGTTATTACATGGTTATTGATATCATATCCTGGAACACACAGTTATTACATGGTTCATTATATCATGTCCTGGAGCACACCGTTATTACCTGGTTCATTATATTATATCCTGGAACACACAGTTATTACATGGTAAATTATATCATGTCCTGGAACACACAGTTATTACATGGTTCATTATATCATGTCCTGGAGCACACCGTTATTACCTGGTTCATTATATCATATCCTGGAACACACAGTTATTACATGGTTCACTATATCATATCCTGGAACACACAGTTATTACATGGTTCATTATATCATATCCTGAAACACACAGTTATTACCTGATTCATTATATCATATCCTGGAACACACAGTTATTACATGGTTCAATATATAATATCCTGGAACACAGTTATTACATGGTAACATCATTAAAGATAGATAGATAGATAGATAGATAGATAGATAGATAGATAGATAGATAGATAGGAACTTTATTGATCCCAGAGGGGGAATTTCTTTGTCAAGCAGCTACGAAAAAACACAGGGCAGGTGCTAAATGCCAGAACGAAAACACACAAAAAACAGATACACGATATATGATACATAGAGTGGCAGCATGAAAAAGTATAAAAATACAAGAAGTCTGGAGAGCAAAAAAGCTATAAAAAGACATTTTATAGTATGGGTGGCTGGCTGAATATGTACACTATACATTGTTACAGAGTGTTAGATAAATAAGGAATATTTGCATGGTTAACTATACTATACAGGTCGATGGCAGAGAAATACTTAAATAGCTAAAAGTGCGCATGATAGAATTTAGGGTAATAATAGTAATTCCCTTAAAATACAGTCCTTAGTGCAGAGTTTAATTACAGATAAATACACGTATTGCCCATTCGATATACTTAAAGCAATGACAAAAGATACAACTGACAGGATACTAATATGCATTCCTGAGTGAATGACTACGTAAGTTCAGTCCAAGAATGACTTACCATATTGACCGTGATATGATATAACAACTGTACATGAATATGTATATACAGACCTGAATGAATAAATAAGTCCTGAGTGAATGAGGGATTACAGACCAGAGTTACTCACGGATGGATGGATGGATGCATAATTGTTAAACTAGGTCCTAACACCCCAACAGTTCCATGTCTATGTTGCCGACGGCACAGCACCCCGGTGAGGCATTAAATAGTCTAATAGACGCCGGCAGGAAGGACCTCCTGTAGCGCTCTCTGGCACACCGTGGTGGGATCAGTCTGTGACTGAAGATGCTCCTCTGCGTCATAACCATGGCATGCAGAGGGTGGGTGACGTTGTCCATGATGGCCAGCAGTTTGGCCAGGATCTGTCTCTCTGCCACCTCCTCTAGAGTGTCAAGGCTAATCCCCAGAACAGAGCTAGCCTTCCTGATCTGCTTATTTACCCGAGAAGCATCACCAGCCTTTATGTTGGTTCCCCAGCACATCACTGCAAAAAAGACTGGTAGAAGGTATGCAGTAGTTTAATGCACACGTTGAAGGACCTGAGCCTCCTCAGAACGTCAGGCCCTTTTTGTACAGAGCCCCGGTGTTACCAGCCCATTCCAGCCTGTTGTCCATATGGACTCCCAGGAACTTGTATGACCCAACCATTTCCAGATCCATCCCCTGTATAGAGACTGCAGTCAGTTGGGCCTTGGTTCTCCTGAAGTCCACCACCATCTCCTTTGTTTTGCTGATGTTGAACTGAAGGATGTTCTGCTCACACCACAACACAAAGTCATTGATTGTGCTCCTGTACTCCTCCTCCTGCCCACCCCTGATGCACCCTACAATTGCGGAGTCATCCGAGAGCGTCTGCAGGTGGCATGTTTCAGAGTTATATCTGACGTTCGAGGTGTAGAGGGTGAACAGGAAGGGGGACAGGACCGTTCCCTGGGGGGCCCCAGTGTTGCTCACTGCCCGTTCTGACACACAGCTCTGTAGCCGCACAAATTGTGGCCTACCGGTCAGGTAGTCTGTGACACAGGAGACTAAGGGTGCTTCCATTTTCATCCTCTTCATCTTCTCACCCAGTAGCAGGGGCTGAATGGTGTTGAAGGCACTGGAGGAGTCAAAAAACATAACCCTCACAGTGCAACCTGCGTTGTCCAGGTGAGAGTAGGCCCTCTGCAGAAGGTAGACGATTGCATCATCCACCCCGGTGTTGCGCTAGTATGCGAACTGCAGGGTATCCAGTGATGTACACACTAGGGGTCTGAGGTAAGCGAGAACTAACCTTTCCAGGATCTTCATGATGTGGGATGTTAGCGCTACAGGTCTGAAGTCATTCAGGACAGTGGGGTGCACCTTCTTGGTTACTGGGACCAGGCAGGATGTTTTCCATAACACAGGGACCCTTTCCAGGCTCAGGCTAAGGTTGAAGGGTCGCTGGAGTATTCCACACAATTGGTCAGCACAAACCCTAAGCACCCTTGGGCTGATGCCATCAGGGCCCGTCGCTTTCCACTGATGTAGTCTCTCCAGCTCTCTCTTCACTTGGTTGGTGGTGAAAGCGATCCCAGGTGGGGAGGTGGTGAGGATCAGTCCAGAGGTAGGGGGAAGGGAGGTGGACAGGGCTAGTATCGAACCTGTTAAAAAATCGTCTCAGCTCATTTGCTCTGTCCTGGGTCCCCTCCGTCTGCCCAATGTTAGACTTACAATTATAGATACATTATAAGGTTAACTTACACCTACAAAGGGTCAAACCATAGTGGAATCCCAGCACAGGGCTGTACACCTTGTAACATCTACACCTAGTGACATCTACACCTAGTGACGTCTACACCTAGTGACGTCTACACCTAGTAACATCTACACCTACTAACATCTACACCTACTGACATCTACACCTAGTAACATCTACACCTAGTAACATCTACACCTAGTAACATCTACACCTAGTAACATCTACACCTAGTAACATCTACACCTAGTAACATCTTCAGATGTCCTTAGCATGACAGAAGTAGCCTTACAACATTACACATTCAAATAGTGACACCAAAACTGGTTACATTAACTGGTTACATTAATATTTCAGAGTTATGCTATGGCCATAGCTAGAGTAACACAAGGAGACCCAATAGCCTGAAAGAATTACCAAGCAGAGGAAAATGTGTGATAGATTTGATACATGTCTCTATTAAATGTTCAATAGCTAAACTAGATAACCATTTAAGGAGCTGGCAGACTGTTATTACATTAATGCAATGAAGTAGAAATCTATCTAAACTTAATTATATAATTTTCTATCTCGAATCTCATCAGCAAAATATACTTCTTCAGTGCTTTTGGACTGACTGGAGAAATGGTCAAAAGAATAGCTACTGAACTGGTGTCAGACTCTGGTCATAGAGAAGCCTATTTGCTTCTCTATGTAGCCATGGTCAGAGTCTGACAGGTTTATTCTTTCTGTATCTGGTGGTGGTTTGCGTTGGATCCCTAATTAGAGGCAGCTGCTGCGCATTGTCTCTAATTAGGGATCCTACATAGGTTTGTAATTTTCACACTGGGTTGTGGGTCGTTGTCGATTATTTCGCAGTCACGGTGACAGTAAGTGTGCCACATTCGTTACGTCTATTCATTCGTGTTTGTTTTTGTAAACGTGACGTTTGTATATCGTGTTTTGTTTTGTGCAGTAGTTCGTCATTGGTGTTTATTATTACTTAGTATAAATAAAATATGTCGAACTACTATCCCTGCGCTGCGCATTGGTCTGTGTATGCACCCTCTCGTGACAACTGGCCCCATATTTCCTCAACTGCTGAATTCCTACAAGTGTTATTTTCACAAAGAAAATCTATCCGTCCTTTACAGAGCCCTGCATTGATTCCCCTATAGCCATAACAGTAACACCTTTATAATAATAAAACGTTAGAAAACATTGGCTGAAATGCAACTGAAAGCCATTCATAACCACAGAGGCAGAGATAGGGTTGTCACTATTTGGCCATGTCACAAAGGACAGAAGTCCCAAACACTTACACACTGCTCCTGTCCATAGCATGTCCATCTAGTGACTAAACCCCTGTGCTTAAACGGCCCATCCATATGGACTTCTCTGCAGAAACATTCCCCTAAATGCATAAAGTACTAAGAAACATTACCCTAAATACATACAGTACTAAGAAACATTACCCTAAATACATACAGTACTAAGAAACATGACCCTAAATACATACAGTACTAAGAAACATTACCCTAAATACATACAGTACTAAGAAACATTCCGCTAAACACATACAGTACTAAGAAACATTACCCTAAACACATACAGTACTAAGATATATTCCCCTAAATAAATACAGTACTAAGAAACATTCCCCTAAACACATACAGTACTAAGAAACATTCCCCTAAACACATAGAGTACTAAGAAACATTCCCCTAAACACATACAGTACTAAGAAACATTCCCCTAAACACATAGAGTACTAAGAAACATTACCCTAAACACATACAGTACTAAGATATATTCCCCTAAACACATACAGTACCAAGAAACATTACCCTAAACACATACAGTACTAAGAAACATTCCCCTAAACACATACAGTACTAAGATATATTCCCCTAAATACATACAGTACCAAGAAACATTACCCTGAACACATACAGTACTAAGAAACATTCCCCTAAACCCACAGGCTACTCTGTGGAGAGAAGGACAGAACTACATACTTTATTTTTTAAAGGCACACATAGCCTACATATCAATACATACATACAAACTATCTAGGTCAAATAGGGGAGAGGCGTTGTGCCGTGAGGTGTTGCTTAATCTGTTTTTTGAAACCAGGTTTGTTGTTTATTTGAGCAATATGAGATGAAATGGAGTTCTATGCAATAATGGCTTTATATAATACTGTTCGCTTTCTTGAATTTGTTCTGTATTTGGGGACTGTGAAAAGACCCCTGGTGGCATGTCCTGTGGGGTAAGTGTGTGTGTGTCAGAGCTGCGTGGAAGTTAACTATGCAAATCATTTGGGATTTTCAACATATGAATGATTCTTATAAAAATAATAAGTGATGCAGTCAGTCTTTCCTCAACTCTTAGCCAAGAGAGACTGGCATGCATATTATTTATATCAGCCATCTGATTACAATGAAGAGCAAGATGTGCCGCTCCGTTCTGGGCCATCTGCAGCTTAACTAGGTCTTTCCTTGCAGCACTGGACCACATGACTGGACAATAATACAAATAAGACAAAACTAGAGCCTGCATAACTTGCTTTTTGGAGTGTGGTGTCAAAAAAGCAGAGCATCTCTTTATTACGGACAGACCTCTCCCCATCTTTACAACCATTGAACCTATATATTTTGACCATGACATTTTACAATCTAAGGTAACGCCAAGTAATTTAGTCTCCTCAATTCGTTCAACAGCCACACCATTCATCACCATCTATAACTTAGGGAATGATTTGTACCAAATACAATGCTCTTAGTTTTAAAGATGTTCAGGACCAGTTATCATCACGATACTTAGGTGCAGATACAATATATATATATATATATATCTGTATTGTGATTCGATACTGTGATTTTATTGCGATACGATGTTCTAAACATATTGTTCACCATATATCTGCTGCAGAGAGAGAGAATTTTTGATCAGTGCTGGAAAAAGGGCTGGAAAAAAATTGGCTCCCTATTCAAAAAGAAATGGAGAACAAGCTATGAAGGAAAAATATTGGAGTTTTGGTGCAGGTACAGCAAAAACGATACGATACAGTTGAAGTCGGAAGTTTACATACACTTAGGTTGAAGTCATTAAAACTCATTTTTCAACCACTCCACAGATTTCATGTTAACAAACTATAGTTTTGGCAAGTCGGTTAGGACATCTACTTTGTGCATGACACAAGTAATTCTTCCAACAATTGTTTACATACAGATTATTTCACTTATAATTCACTATATCACAATTCCAGTGGGTCAGAAGTTACATACACTAAGTTGACTGTGCCTTTAAACAGCTTGGAAAATTCCAGAAAATGATGTCATGGCTTTAGAAGCTTCTGGTAGGCTAATTGACATCATTTGAGTCAATTGGAGGTGTACCTGTGGATGTATTTCAAGGCCTACCTTCAAAATCAGGGCCTCTTTGCTCGACATCATGGGAAAATCAAAAGAAATCAGCCAAGACCAAGTCTGGTTCATCCTTGGGAGCAATTTCCAAATGCCTGAAGGTACCACGTTCATATGTACAAACAATAGTAAGCAAGCATAAACACCATGGGACCATGCAGCTGCCATACCGCTCAGGAAGGAGACACATTCTGTCTCCTAGAGATGAACGTACTTTGGTGCTAAAAGTGCAAATCAATCACAGAACAACAGCAAAGATGCTGGAGGAAACAGGTACAAAAGTATCTATATCCACAGTAAAACGAGTCCTTTATCGATATAACCTGAAAGGCCGCTCAGCAAGGAAGAAGCCACTGCTCCAAAACCGCCATAAAAAGCCAGACTACGGTTTGCAACTGCACATGGGGACAAAGATCTTACTTTTTGGAGAAATGTCCTCTGGTCTGATCAAACAAAAATATAACTGTTTGGCCATAATGACCATTGTTATGTTTGGAGGAAAAAGGGAGAGGCTTGCAACCCGAAGAACATAATGCCAACCGTGATGCACGGGGGTGGCAGCATCATGTTGTGGGGGTGCTTTGCTGCTGGAGGGACTAGTGCACTTCACAAAATAGATGGCATCATGAGGAAGGAAAATGATGTGGATATATTGAAGCAACATCTCAAGACATCAGTCAGGAAGTTAAAGCTTGGTCGCAAATGGGTCTTCCAAATGGACAATGACCCCAAGCATACTTCCAAAGTTGTGGCAAAATGGCTTAAGGACAACAAAGTCAAGGTATTGGAGTGGCCATGACAAAGACCTGACCTCAATCCTATAGAAAATCTGTGGGCAGAACTGAAAAAGCGTGTGCGAGCATGGAGGGCTACAAACCTGACTCAGATACACCAGTTCTGTCAGGAGGAATGGGCCACAATTCACCCAACTTATTGTGGGAAGCTTGTGGAAGGCTACCCAAAATGTTTGACCCAAGTGTGAGGGTTTGGCTGTGGTTAGAATTATACATTGTATAAATAATAAAATGTCGAACTATACCTGCGCTGCGCCTTGGTCTCTCTCTACACCCACTCATGACATCAAGTTAAACAATTTAAAGGCAATGCTTCCAAATACTAATTGAGTGTATGTAAACTTCTGAGCCACTGGGAATGTTTATTTTATTTTATTTAAATGTTATTTTTATTTTATTTAACCAGGTAGGTCAGTTGAGAACAAGTTCTCATTTGCAACTGTGACCTGGCCAAGACAAAGCAAAGCAGTGCGACAAAAACAACAACACAGAGTTACACAGTAAACAAATATACAGTCAGTAACACAATAGAACATCTATATCTGTAATGAAAGAAATAAAAGCTTAAATAAATAATTCTCTCTACTATTAGATTAATGAGTGGAATCCACAGGGTCTAGAATAACTATAATACTACTGTATATAAAACAGGTACAGTATATAACACACTCTGCCACGTCTGGAATCCCATTACAAGTGTCACAGTAAAGGAAACACCTGCCGTAGTGATGTTGTGAGTTGTATTGCCTTAAAGGTGTAAACATTGATTTCTCATCATGGCCATTTCCCTCAGCTCCCTTCCAATCACTTAGCATCACCTCTCCTCTCTACACACATTCTCTCATTACTATTCTCTCTCTCTACACCTTTCCCTCCCCTCCTGTCACTCATACTCCTCTTGATCCCTGTTACTATTTTCATCTGTGTGTTTTCTCAATAATTAATGCTTCCACACACACCACAAAGACCCAATACACACACAAATAGCTGTTGTAAATTATTAAATTGAGCTTGCTTCCAGGCCCCTTACATCACCCAGGGGACAGGAGAGCAGACCAGAGAAGCGTTCTCCCTACCCCCCCCCCCCCTCCCTCTCCCTCCCCCCCCCCCCCTCTCTCTTATTAAGTTATTCTGTCAGCCAACACAAAGCTAATAATGGCTCCTCAGTAAAGCTACGTTTAGCTCTGTAAAGGTAGAACAGATCGTAGCAGGCAGCTGTGTGTGTGTTTGCTTGCGTTTGCCATCACATGATTAGGTTTTTAGTGTGTACGTGTACTTGTGTGTATGTCTTCCAGGGCTTTGTGTTTGTGTGTGTGTGCACACTGACGAGTTTGAATTGAAAAGGTGATTAAATGCGCGGTGCAGTGTGTGTTTTCTCGTCTACCTTGCTGCAGAAGACTGACAACAAGGGTAGTCATGGTGACGGAGAGCGCCTGGCAAATTCACTGTGAAAGGTGCAGCTAGATGAAAATGTATTTCAATGTCACTCCCCCTTCATATCCCTAAAATCACATTGTTCTTTCATCAGCATCTATTTCAGGGGTTCCGAGAATTCAAAATGTTTTCATCTGTAGAAACCAATAACAGAACACTGAATAAGAGTAGCTATGTTTTTCTGCAGTAGCCTGGGCCACGGCCACGGCCACGGTCACAATCTAGGGTACTTCCCAAATGGCACCCTATTCCCTGGTTAAAAGTAGTGCACTATATAGGGAATAGGGTGCCGTTTGAAACACACTCAGGGTCATGGTGACGATGTACTGAATATACATTCTGACCTGTACAGAGGTGTAGGTGAAAAATACACCATGATGGGCTGTCAGTCTAAAACACTGATGATGTCAGAACAGGAAGGACCTCAACCTTACATAGACGTAAGGTTGAGGTCATAATGACCTCACATAGACGTAAGGTTGAGGTCATAATGACCTCAACCTTACGTCTATGTACTAAACACCAGTGTATCAGACTGTTTATATGTGTGATTCCTATAATGTAAAATAGAAAGACAAAAATACCGTAATAGACACAGACCCATACAGACATCCATCCATCTCACCTGTGCAGGAGAGTAAAGATCGCGATTGTTCGGGACGTGCTGCGGCCCTGGATGCGTCGTTGCCACGTGATGATGCATATTCATCATGGAGGAACTGCCTGGGACTCCCATCCCTCTCTCCACTCCTCCTCCAACTCCCCCACCTCCCCCGACACCACCCCCACCTCCTCCCCCTTTCCTCCCTCCTGCACAGACTCCCTCCGGGCCCATGCAGCAGAGGGCCCCCGTGGCCAGCTCCAGCTCAATCTCAGCATCCATCTCCGCCTCCTCCTTGGCCTCCTTGTTGGAGTCGTCCAGGTGTTTCATCAACACAGCCACCACCACGTTGATCAGGACGAACTGGGCCGTCAACACAAAGGACACAAAGTACATGGGGGAGATGAACTGCAGGCTGGGGTTGCAGGAGTAGTCAGGCCCGTAGTCCAGAGGGCACTCCCTCAACGTATCCTGGGTGGAGAAGAGAAATAGGAGCTGTCTGTTAGGTCAAGTCCTGCTAAGACATTATTACATTTAGCAGATGCTCTTTTCCAGAGTGACTTAAAGTAGTGAGTGCATACATTTTACTACTTTTTTTGTCCTGGTCCCCCGTGGGAATCGAACCCACAACCAACTGAGCTACACAGGACTATACAGGACTATACAGGGACTATACGTGACTATACAGATACAAGTGTTATTGAACAAATGCACGAACAAGAGTTAAGCATTCCAACTTGAAACAAAGATATCAATGTAAGACTTTTGTGGATGTCTTACAGTTATTGACCTGTCACACAATAACTGTAAGACATTCATACATGAGCTAATTCTAGTCTCTTCTCTCTCATCTGGTTTGACCTTTTAACTCTGTAGTCCCTCCCTCCCTCCCTCCCTCCCTCCCTCCCTCCCTCCCTCCCTCCCTCCCTCCCTCCCTCCCTCCCTCCCTCCCTCCCTCCCATCTCTCTAGTCAGTACACTGGAGATTCACTATCTTCCTCTCTTTCCCCTCCCTCGTTCCAGGCAGTTTGCATCCACCACATCACCAGGTAAAAGGCAGTGAAAGCTCACATGGTCTCATCAGTAGTAATCTAAGAGAGGTGATTACAGTTCACTGCTTCAGCTGAGAGGTAGAGGCTGTGATCCCCCCATGGTGCACCTCTGTCACACTGTGAAGCGGGAGTGGGACCCATTCTCCTATTTAAAAGGCAATCTAAACAGAGAATATACGCTGAGCTGGCACTTTCCACAGGTCATTAATAGGTATGGTAGTGCTCAAGGAGAGGAGGAGATGAAAAGCAAGGGAGCGGGAGATCTCGGGTTCTGACGGCTCGGTTAAATTTCTCTCCAGGTAGGGAGTAGGGGGGAGTTGACCCTTGATGCTGATCTAAGGTCAGTTTTGAGTTTCCCCCTCCCTCAAGGTTAGGATAAGCTGAGGGAAAGTTGGGTTAGTTTTTCTGTGACAGCAATGGTCTTCTTAGGCAGCAGGACATAGACTTTGGGCCTGCCATTATGGCCACAGGGCTGGTAATTACTCTGATACTACACCCTTCTCTGCCGATCCAAGTAATTTTGGATTAAAGTATAAATTGATCAACTATATCCATTTATTGTAATAAACAATCCATAGAAGACCAAGTAAAAGTCCATCCATACCTTCATGATTCCATTCCAGTTGTCCCCAGTGGAGACCTGAAACAGGGTGAGGAAGGCCATGCCAAAGTTCTCAAAGGTAGCATGGCGGCTCATCCCCTCACATGGGTAGTCCTCGTTACACACTGGGAGAGGAGAGTAGGGAGGGAGGTAGGGAGAGGGGTGGGGGAGACAGGGGGAGACGGGGAAGGATGAAGGGAGAGATAAAGATACATGAAGAGAACCAAACAGTCTGTATAGAGAACACTTATCCGTTCAGTCCCTTTAGAAACCAACAACCAACAACAGCAGACGTGGTTGTTTGCTCCTGGTCTTGGTTGATTGTTTACACATCTCTCTCCTTACTACAGTTGTATTTGGCTCTAATCCTTTGCTCAAGACTGCTGGGATGAGAGAACCTCCAGCAGACATGACTAAAGTACATAGAGAGAGTGTGACAGCTTGAAGATAGGCCTAGCTGCTCTGCTATTGTTTCTCCTGCCTGGTCTCCATGATACTTCTTGGCACTGGCTGCGTCCAGATACTTTACTAGAAGTCCATTTCTATTTCTGTCTTGGCTCTCTGTCTGTTAATCTAACACGATTGGATATGTACAACTCTGAACGTGGTGTGCCATTGGGTAGGCAGGGTTTTGTTCCAGCCCATCACTACCAACTCACCCAGTTCTCCAAACAGCTCAACCCCCAGTGCTGCATAGATGAAGAACAGGAGCATAAAGAGCAGCCCCAGGTTCCCCACCTGAAACACACATAGGAACTGGATTAGGAACGGTCTGTTTTAAAGATGGACCCTGTAATGACAAAAATATACACATCAAACACAATACAAAAAGCAAAACAAAGATACAAAACACAAAATACTTTTTTCAGTTAAAATGTCCTCAATCAGCTGTCTGAATTGACCTAGAGGCATCAAATCATCATTTTTTAAAAATGAAAACGCTCTGAACATTGCATCCCACTGAAAGAACAGCGGGTGTTTTGTCCTTGCCTTTCACCAAGCAACAAAACCTATTGGTTCCAGCATCCATGTTGTGCCACAGCCTCTACCATATCAGAACCCTCAGTGGAAGCATAATTTGCTAGTTGTTCTGCCTTCCGCTTGGGCAGGCCTGCTACCATAAAAGAGTAGTGAAAGCTAGACATCTGGTGCACTACCAAAGCCTAAGTCCTCTACCGTATCAGAATCCTCAAGAGGAGCCCGAGGAGGGAATTGGGAAAGTTTTCAGTGGCGTAACCTTACTCTGTTGTTGTGACTATGTAGTTGGAAGCCACCCAGTACACACAGCATGAAATCCCCCTCTGTCTGCTGAATGGGACTGCATAATAGAGACTATGTAGTAAATGTGCTCAGAAAACACTATCCCATTAGTGAGATGTAACCTTACAGAGTCAATGTCACAGCAGCCAGCACATGGCTCTGTCTGGGCTGGTCCCCTGGGGGAGGAGGCTCTACTAGCCTGATCTAGCCTGATCTAGCCTGATCTAGCCTGTTCTAGCCTGCTCTAGCCTGATCTAGTCTGATCTAGCCTCTACCAGGCTGGCTCCAAACAAATTGCAAGACAAACAATCACAGACGTGAAGCTGTTTTTCACAGAACACAACCCAGGTTTATTAAGATAGGAGTGTTTAGTGAGGTTTCAAGACCAAGGTCGTGTTCAGTAGGTACTTTTTGAAACCAACTAAGGAAAGTGTTCTTAGTGGACAAGTTCAGGTGGTAATACCTCCATTTGCCCCGGGTCAGCAATGCCTAAGTCATGTAGAAATGATGTAGTGACATAACAGTTCTATAAAAATCTCTAAAACACTTTAGATCCAGACTTTGTTTGTCATATTGTCAGTCTCAATCTCTCGTCAGACTGTCTCAGTATGATACAGAGTTCCCTTTGGGCCAGAACTAATGCAAGCTCTCCCAAGCTACCTGTGTCACAGTTGATTAGTGACGCATCTAACAGGGAGACAGTAGATCTTACACTACTGGGGATGATGGACTGATCCTCAACACCCCCCTTCCCCCCACCTCCCCACCTGGGCTGGCTTTCACCACCAACCAAGTGAAGAGAGAGCTGGAGAGACTACACCAGTGGAAAGCGGCGGGCCCTGATGGCATCAGCCCAAGGGTGCTGAGGGTCTGTGCTGACCAACTGTGTGGAATACTCCAGCGTCTTTTCAACCTTGGCCTGAGCCTAGAAAGGGTCCCTGTGCTGTGGAAAACATCCTGCCTCGTCCCAGTGCCCAAGAAGGCACACCCCACTGTCCTGAATGACTTCAGACCTGTAGCGCTAACATCCCACATCATGAAGACCCTGGAAAGGTTAGTCCTCGCTCACCTCAGACCCCTGGTGTGTTCATCAATGGACCCCCTGCAGTTTGCATACCAGCGCAAAATCGGGGTGGATGATGCAATCATCTACCTTCTGCAGAGGGCCTACTCTCACCTGGACAACGCAGGTTGCACTGTGAGGTTAGTCCTCGCTCACCTCAGACCCCTGGTGTGTTCATCAATGGACCCCCTGCAGTTTGCATACCAGCGCAAAATCGGGGTGGATGATGCAATCATCTACCTTCTGCAGAGGGCCTACTCTCACCTGGACAACGCAGGTTGCACTGTGAGGGTCATGTTTTTTGACTTCTCCAGTGCCTTCAATACCATTCAGCCCCTGCTACTGGGTGAGAAGATGAGGAGGATGAAAGTGGAAGCACCCTTAGTCTCCTGGGTCACGGACTACCTGACCGGTAGGCGACAATTTGTGCGACTACAGAGCTGTGTGTCAGAACGGGCTGTTAGCAACACAGGGGCCCCCCAGGGTACGGTCCTGTCCCCCTTCCTGTTCAGCCTCTACACCTCAGACTTCAGATATAACTCTGAGATATGCCACCTACAGAAGTTCTCGGATGACTCTGCTATTGTAGGGTGCATCAGGGGTGGGCAGGAGGAGGAGTACAGGAGCACAATCAGTGACTTTGTGTTGTGGTGTGAGCAGAACCACCTTCAGCTCAACATCAGCAAAACTAAGGAGATGGTGGTGGACTTCAGGAGAACCAAGGCACAACTGACTGCAGTCCCTATAAAGGGGACGGATGTGGAAATGGTTGAGTCATACAAGTTCCTGGGTGTCCATATGGACAACAGACTGGAATGGGCTGGTAACACCGGGGCCCTGTACAAAAAGGGCCAGAGCCGACTCTACTTTCTGAGGAGGCTCAGGTCCTTCAACGTGTGCAGTAAACTACTGTATACCTTCTACCAGTCTGTGGTGGCCAGTGCCATCTTTTTTGCAGTGGTGTGCTGGGGAGCAAACATCAAAGCCGGTGATGCTTCTCGGGTAAATAAGCTGATCAGGAAGGCTAGCTCTGTCCTGGGGATGAGCCTTGACACTCTAGAGGAGGTGGCGGAGAGACGGATCCTGGCCAAACTGCTGGCCATCATGGACAACGTCACCCACCCTCTGCACACTATGGTTATGACGCAGAGGAGCACTTTCAGTCACAGACTGATCCCACCACGGTGTGCCAGAGAGCGCTACAGGAGGTCCTTCCTGCCGGCGGCTATGAGACTATATAATGCCTCACCGGGGTGCCGTGCCGTCGGCAACATAGATCTGGAACTGTTGGGGTGCTAGGACCTAGTTTAACAATTATGCATCCATCCGTGAGTAACTCTGGTCCGTCAGCACTCATCCACTCAGGACCTATTTATTCATACAGGTCTGTATATACATACTCATGTACAGTTGTTATATTATATCACATGCAATATTGTAAGTAATTATTGGACGTAGGCATTCACTCAGGAATGCATATTAGTATCCTGCCAGTTGCACCTTTTCTCATTGCTTTTAGTATATCGAATGTGCAATAAGTGCAGTTGTCCGTAATTAAACCCTGCGCACTAAGGACTGTATTTTAAGGGAATTACTATTATTACCCCAAATGATATCATACACACATTTAGCTATTAAAGTATCTCTTCCTGTCATTTACCTGTACAGTTTGTGTAAACATGCAAGTATTCACTTATCTGTAAATATAACTGTATACCTAACTGTACAGCTAATTTAACTAATTTAACCATGCAAAATTTTCACTTACCTGTTAATTTACCCAGTCTGTCTATTAAGTAAACTATTATTACCCTCGCTCATATCATACGCATTTTTAGCTACTGAAGTATTTCTCTGCCATCGACCTGTATAGTATAGTTAACCATCCAACATCCACCAATGTATAGTGTACATATTCAGCCAACCACTCATACTATGCAATGTCCTTTTATAGCTTTTTTTTTTTTTTTTTTTATGCACTCCAGATATCTTGTATTTCTATACTTTTTCATACTGCCGCTCTATGTATCATGTACCGTGTATCTGTCTTTTGTGTACTTTTCGTTGTGGCATTTTGCACCTGCCCTGTGTTTTGTTGTAGCTGCTTGACAATGAAATTTCCCCCCCGGGGGAGCAATAAAGTACCTATCTATCTATCTATCTATCTATCTATCTATCTATCTATCTATCTATCTATCTATCTATCTATCTATCTATCTATCTATCTATCTATCTATCTATCTATCTATCTATCTATCTATCTATCTAGTACCTATCTATCTATCGATTTAAGCACCCCTCTGAAAATAGCACTATTCTATTTAGATCAGTTTAATCTGTGATTCTTAATGACGTGTCTATGAGAGGTGATCCAAGCAAACAAGAGACTAACAAATACCAGGTGAAACCTGGTTCAGTGCTAAGTGAGTCTTAAAGTTACTTTGATTTGTGCAGGTAGCTAAGAACATGATATGCTAGCCAGAATCCATTCACTTTACTGTGTTTTGGTCACCATTGCTAATGTTAGCTAGTGAATAGTGGCTGTGGCCATAGAGTGGGGATAGCTAATCTCTCCTGACCCAGGTACTAGTTTTAAGGAAGTACGTATTGTCTGAAAAAACCTTTACACGTAAAAAAATCTATGTAACATCACTGGGATAAAAAATGTGCTAACTGCAGTAGCTAAGAGAATTATATAAGATGTTGCTTTGAGCACTCATAATGAGCTTTTTGAAAGTAAAAATGGTTATATTCAAGCAGCGTTGCCTCCATAGGCTATATCTGAAGTTTACAGCCCAGCCCCTGGAGGAGATAAGAGAATCATATAAGATGTCACTGTGAGCACATAATAGTTCAGGATTATGGAGTGCTAGCCCCCCTCCCTTATTCCTACCGGAAGAAACGCTATCCCTGTCCGACCATCAGAGCGGACAGGGATAGCGTTTCTTCCGGTAAGAGTAAGGGAGGGGGGCTGGCTTTATTACTTAACAACAGATGGTGTAATCCGAGCCATATTACTGTTAAGGAACAGTTTTGTAGCCAAGACATTGAGCTGTTAGCCGTTAGCCTGAGACCCTATTATTTGCCGAGGTAATTCACGGCGGCCAATGCTGTTATTGTTAACATCCCGCCCTCCGCCAACGCAAACACAGAGTGTGACGTCATCCACTCTGCTATCGCGAGGTTACAGACAGCGCATCCCAGTGCCTTCTTTGCCATTTCGGGGGATTTTAACCATGCATCTCTCTCTTCAATGCTGCCCACGTTCAAACAGTCTGTGAAGTGCCCAACCAGGAATAATATAACTCTGGACTTGTTATAAGCTAATGTGAAGGGATACATACAACTCCACTGCACTCCCTCCTCTCGGTAGATCAGATCACAACTGTCACGGTGAGTGTGCAGGGAACGAGGCGCAGAGCCCGAGGACTGTGAGAACATGTTTTATTAATAAATATAACCCTAACAAAAACAAGAAACCTATTTAACACCGTGGCGTGAGTACTTACTCAGACAAGCACGAGCAATGATCCACACACAGGTGGATGTGTGTGGGTCCTAAATACTATTCCCAATCAGAGACAACTCTAGACAGCTGTCTCTGATTGGGGATCATTAATTTCCCCAGTTAGGGTGTGAGGACTTGATTGTGTGCCTTCCACTCCCCCTGGTGGGAGTAAGAGGCCTTACCACAACCAAGCCCTCACAACAACCTTGTCCACCTCACCCCACTCTACAGGCCTATGGTCCAACTGCAGCCAGCGGCCAATAGGACAATTAAGAGATGGTTCCCGGAGGCGAATGAGGCCCTACAGGACTGCTTTGAAACAACAGACTGGGATGTGCTCTGTGACGCTCATGGGTAGGACATTGATGGATTTACAGACTGCATAACGGACTATATCAATTTTTGTGTAGACAACACTGTACCCACCAGGAAGGTACGCTGTTTTCCAAATAATAAACCATGGGTCACCAGCGACCTGAAGACCCTGCTGAATAATAAGAAGAGGGCCTTCAAGGAGGGGGACAGGGACAAATTGAAATGCATCCAGAGGGAGCTGAAGTTGTGGATTTATGATGGGAAGAGAGGGTATAAGGAGAACATGAAGGACAAGCTGAGGCAGAGCCAGCTGAGAGAGGTGTGGAAGGGTATGAGAAATATCACTGGCTTCAAAAAGTCAAACAGTGGGCAGACGGAGGGGACCCAGGACAGAGCCAATGAGCTGAACCAATTTTTAACATGTTCGATACTGGCCCTGTCCACCTCCCCTCCAGCTCCCCTGGCCACACACCCTCACGGCTGTCCCACCCCCACTTTGCTCACAACACCTCTGTTGAGACAATCAGCGACCGCCTCCCCACCTCCGCTCCCGCTCCCTCTGGACTGATCTGCAACACCTCCCTTCCCCCCACCTCTGGACTGATCCTCAACACCCCTCTTCCCCCCACCTCCCCACCTGGGCTGGCTTTCACCACCAACCAAGTGAAGAGAGAGCTGGAGAGACTACATCTGTGGAAAGCGGCGGGCCCTGATGGCATCAGCCCGAGGGTGCTTAGGGTCTGTTCTGACCAATTGTGTGAAATACTCCAGCACCACTTCAACCTTAGCCTGAACCTGGAAAGGGTCCCTGTGCTGCGGAAAATATCCTGCCTGGTCCCAGTGCCCAAGAAGGCACACCCCACTGTCGTGAATGACTTCAGACGTGTAGCGCTAACATCCCACATCATGAAGACCCTGGAAAAGTTAGTCCTCGCTCACCTCAGACACCTGGTGTGTACATCACTGGACCCCCTGCAGTTCTTATACCAGCGCAACATCGGGGTGGATAATGCAACCATCTACCTTCTGCAGAGGGCCTACTCTCACCTGGACAATGCAGGTTGCACTGTGAGGGTTATGTTTTTTAACTTCTCCAGTGCCTTCAACACCATTCAGCCCCTGCTACTGGGTGAGAAGATGAAGAGGATGAAAGTGGAAGCACCCTTAGTCTCCTGGGTTATGGACTACCTGACCGGTAGGCCACAATTTGTGCAGCTACAGAGCTGTGTGTCAGAACGGGCAGTGAGCAACACAGGGTCCCCCCAGGTAACAGTCCTGTCCCCCTTCCTGTTTACCCTCTACACCTCAGACTTTAGATATAACTCTGAAACATGCCACCTACAGAAGTTCTCAGATGACTCCGCAATTGTAGGGTTCATCAGGGTTGGGCAGGAGGAGGAGTACAGGAGCACAATCAATTACTTTGTGGTATGGTGTGAGCAGAACCACCCTCAGCTCAACATCAGCAAAACAAAGGAGATGGTGGTGGACTTCTGGAGAACCAAGGCCCAACCGACTGCAGTCCCTACACAGGGGATGGATGTGGAAAAGTTCCTGGGAGTCCATATGGAGAACAGGCTGGAATGGGCTGGTGACACCGTGGCTCTGTACAAAAAGGGCCAGAGCCGACTCTACTTTCTGAGGAGTCTTAGGTCCTTCAACGTGTGTAGTAAACTATTGCATACTTTCTACCAGTCTGTGGTGGCCAGTGCCATCTTTTTTGCAGTGGTGTGCGGGGCGCCAACATAAAGGCTGGTGATGCTTCTAGGGTAAATAAGCTGATCAGGAAGGCTAGCTCTGTTCTGGGGATTAGCCTTGACACTCTAGAGGAGTAGACCTGGAACTGTTGGGGTGTTAGGACCTAGTTTAACAATTATGCATCCATCCGTGAGTAACTCTGGTCTGTAATCACTCATTCACTCAGGACTTATTCATTCAGGACTGTATATACATATTCATGTACAGTTGTTATATCATATCACATGCAATATTGTAAGCAATTCTTGGACTGAACTTAAGTACTCACTCATATCATACGCATTTTTAGCTATTGAAGTATTTCCCTGCCATCGACCTGTATAGTATAGTTAACTATCCAACGTCCACCAATGTATAGTGTACATATTCAGCCAACCACCCATACTATGCAATGTCTTTTTATAGCTTTTTTGCACTCCAGACTTCTTGTATTTCTATACTTTTTCTTACTGCCGCTCTATGTATCATGCATTGTGTATCTGTCTTTTGTGTATTTTCGTTCAGGCATTTTGCACCTGCCCTATGTTTTGTTTTAGCTGCTTGACAAAGAAATTTCCTC